>CM038678.1:327951458-329151458 GCA_021605205.1 Aegilops longissima | reverse complement strand
GAAGAAGAATCGAGAAGCAGCGCTTCAGCGCCCACGATCACACCGCTTGACGCCCACCGCCACTCCGGCAGAAGCTAGCCCTCGTTCCTGTACCAAGGCCGCAACTGCATTCCAAGCAAGGGGCGGACGAATACGCACGGAGCGTCGCCATGCGCAATTCGTAAGAGCAAATGGCCTCTTTTCTTTGTGAGGACAAGTATTCGAGGAGCACCAGGCTAACGACTGGCTAGATCTTGATGATCGAAGTGGGCGATTTCGGCGATATTTTGTCTGATGACACCATTCACGCACTTCAGTTACTCGATACACCGGCGGCACAGGAACCAGAATGTTGCTCGCTATCGCACCAGGCTCTGTCAGGCGAAGAAACTCCCTCTACAATTCGCCTACGAGTACAAGTGGGGGATCGGATCATGTTACTCTTGGTGGATTCAGGAAGTACACACAGTTTCATCAGTGGAACTTTTCTCGCAAGACTGTAAGTTCAGACAGAGAACTTGCCATCAGTTTCAGTGCTAGTCGCCAACGGCCGGAGACTGCTGTGCAATCAACTGGTGAGAGGATTGGAATGGCAAGTGCCCGGCCACACTTTCCACACCGATCTCCGTGTGCTGCCGTTCAACGCTTATGATGGAGTGCTGGGCATCGACTGGCTGGCCGCTCACAGCCCCATGAACTGTCACTGGCAGGAGAAAACCATTGCGTTCGAGACAGAGGGGAAACAAGTGCAATTACAAGGCGTCAGAACTTCAGATCTTCCTCCCATAGCAGAACTGGATGCTTACGAGTTGCATCGCATGGAAGTATGCAATGACATTTGATCATGCGGCTCGTTACTGAGTGGAGAGAATCGACAAACCTGAACTCGCACTCTCCACCCAACATTCGTAAACTCCCCTCAATATGCGCACGTGTTTGTCAACCCAAAGTACTGCCTCCCAAACGGCAATACGACCATGCAATCAACCTGGAGCCGGGCACAACTCCGATCAACACCAGGCCCTACTGCTACTCGCCAGCACAGAAAGATGAGATCGAAAAGCAGGTTCAGGAGATGCTGCAATCGAGTGTCATTGCTCACAGCCTGAGCCCATATGCCGCACCTGTGTTGCTGGTCAAGAAGAAGGACGGCTCATGGCGATTCTGTGTGGATTTCAGACGCCTGAACACGGCTACAGTGAAGAACAAGTTTCCATTGCCGGTGGTCGACGAACTGCTCGATGAGCTGGGCGGAGCTGCATATTTCTCCAAGATTGATCTGAGAGCGGGCTACCATCAGATACGTATGCGCGAAGAGGACGAAGAGAAAACAGCATTCAAAACACACCACGGCCACTACCACTTCAGAGTGATGCCGTTCGGCCTCTGCAACGTGCCGACAACCTTCCAGTGCCTCATGAACTCGATCTTCGGTTGCCACGTCCGCAAGTTCATCATTATATTCCTCGATGACATTCTGGTCTTCAGTATCGATTTACAGGAACACGGAACACTTGCGCACGGTGCTGGAACTGCTACAGGCGCACCAGCTCTACAACAAGGCCTCCAAGTGCTCGTTCGCGCAGCAGGAGATCGAGTACCTCGGGCATGTCATCTCCAAGAACGGCGTCGCCACCGACTCCAGCAAGACCAGCGCCATGAGTGCCTGGCCCGTGCGCACGACGCCCACCGAGCTCCGCGGCTTCCTCGGCCTCACGGGCTACTACCACAAGTTCGTGCCGCATTACGGCATCATCGCGAAGCCCCTGACGCGCCTCCTCACCAAGAAGGGATTCCTCTGGGACGACCAAGCGCAAGCTGCCTTCGAGATGTTGAAGAAGCGCGAGCACGCCTGCCTTGGCACCGCCAGCATTTCAAGTGCCCGCTCGCCATCGAGACAGACGCGATACACCGCATCGGGTCGTCGGTCGATGCAGATGGCCACCCGATCGCGTTTTGAGCAAGGCGTCATGGCGTAATCAAACTATTGGCGATGAGAAGGAATTCGCGCGGTGATGATGGCGATCGGCAATGGCGCCTATACCTTCGGGCCACGCCTGCTCAAATCGCCACCGACCGTAAGAGCTTGTGTTCTTTGGGCGATCAACAACTCATCACGATCTGCAGGCAAGGCGGCGTCCAAGATGGTGGGGCTGCGTTCACGCCCGCCACAAGAAGGGCACGGACAACGGCGCGCTAACGCGCTCTCTCGGTGGGGCACTTCATCGCCCTCGACGCGCTCTGGGTGCCAAACCACAGTGGCTCCAGAAGTCGGTCAACTCAGACGAGACGGACGCCGACGCTGCGAAGAATCGCCGCTAAGCTCGCGCTCTGCGACACCGACGACTAGGACCGCTCCTTCAAGAAGGCGTGATCGCATGAGGGACGGTGTGGATCGGCGCCAACACCGCGCCAGACGAAGTTTCATCGCCGCTGCACTACAAGTCATTGCCGGGCGCCACTCCGCCACCGCCACCTACCACAGGGTGCGCAAACTCTTCGCCTGGACCGGTCTGAAGCGCGCCGTCGAAGATTTCGTCGCCGTCGAAGATTTCGTCAGGCAGTGCAGCATTTGCCAGCACGCGAAGCACGAGCAAACGCACCAGGCCGGCAAGTTACAGCCGCTTCCAATCCCGCAAGAACCATGGCAGGAGCTCACCATGGATTTCGTCGAGGGGCTGCCCAAGTCATATGGCTAGGACGCGATCGTGGTCATCGTCGACCGGTTCACCAAGTACACCCACTTTGTCCCTCTCCGCCACCCCTTCAACGCCGCTCAAGTCGCCAGATCCTTTTGGGACAACGTCATCCGTCTCCACGGCGTGCCGCACTCCATCGTCTCCGACCGCGACAAGGTGTTCACCAGCGCAATGTGGCGCGAGATCCTCAACGCCATGGCACCAAGCTCCTCAGACTCACGGCGATCACCCCAGACGGACGGCCAGACGGAGCGCGTCAACCAGTGCTTGGAGATGTATTTGCGGTGCTCTGTCCACGACACACCCAAGCAATGGTGCAGGTGGCTCTCTGCAGCAGAGTTACGCATAACCGTCGCACCACGCCTCTCAACCGCCTCCCCGCTCAAAGCGCCAGATGGCGAGAGCCCAACCTCGGCGGCATGCTAGCGGTCCACTCCAACATACCCGCGGATCCGCCGCTCGATGAGATCGACTGGGCAACGCACACAGAGTTGCTGCGCGCCCAGCTCGCGCGCGCCCATGCGTGCTTCAAGAAACAAGCAGATTGCCACCGCGCCGAGTGCGACTTCGACGTGGGCGAGCGAGTCCTCCTCAAGCTTCAACCGTACGCCCAGTCCTCCGTCGCCAACCGCCCTTGTCGCAACCTGGCGTACAAGTTCTTCGGACCCTTCACGGTGACAGAGCGCATCGGCACGTTGGCGTATCGTCTGAACTTGCCGCCGGACAGCCGCATCCACCCAGTCTTCCACGTCTCGCAACTCAAGCCGTTCGTCCCCGATTACACGACGGTCTTCGCGGAGCTGCCGAAGATACTCGACCTCACGGCCGCGGACCGCGTTCCGATTGCCATTCTGAACCGCTGCATGATGAAGAAAGGAGACGCCCCAGTCGTCCAAGTACAGGTGCAGTGGAGCACCATGCCGCCGTCGTCTGCGACCTGGGAAGACTACTACGTGCTCCGGCAGCGTTACCCGGACGCGCCCCTTTGGAAGGAGGAGGATCAAGCTGCTCAAGAGGGGGCAAATGTCACGCCTGCAGATCAGCCTGCAGCGGACTAACCAGTGCAAGTGCAGTTAGCCACTTGCAACGTCCATGTCACCAGAGGGCCCAGCGGCCAAGTGTATGCGTGTGTGTTAAGCCAAGTGTTGGCGTGCGTGTGAAGCCAGCTGTGGCCTACTTGTAACCGAACAATGGGACGGAGACGGCATCGAAAAAGTGAATGAGCTACTTCCCCTCGTCTCGTCTCTCGCTCTCACCTAACCCTCTGTTCTTCCTCATCCCGATCCCCTTCTCCTCTCTCCCCAAATCCCTCAAGATCGGGGCGTGACACACACACTCTCTCTCTCTCTTTGAGTAAAACGGGAGGGGCGACCCCTACCTTCAAATTTCACAGAAATAAACCTGTAAGCAGAGCGCTTACGGAGCAGCAGTTTTACACAATGGGGTACACACCAGAGAGAGGAGAGAATACATCATAAAAGAGAAGGAGAGGGGAACAAGGGAGAGATAGAACTAGAAAAGCTTGCCCAATCTTCAATCCAAAGAAAGAAGTTTGTCTTTCTTCGCCCTGTGCGCCCAGATTTTACCATGCCTGCACATTGTTTCGCAACTACCGCTGGAGGGATGGTAATGCCGTCGAAGACCCTTAGATTCCTCGCCAACCAGATAGACCACAGTGCAGCGATTGTAATCAGTTCCCAGGAGCGTCGGCTTTTGCCTGTCAGTGAATATGTCAGCCGGCTCATCCGCCCCATCCACTTGGATGCCGAGAATGTCCCATATATGTTCCGTCTTGCTGCATTTCAAAGTCGGGTGGGAAACTGTTTCTTGGTCGCTGCAGCCAAAGGGGCAGGTGTCATCGTCGATAAGTCCTTGTTTTTCAGAACCACTCTGACTTTGATCCGACGTTTGACAAGTAAATATGCAAAGATTTTGCATTTTTTGGGCGGTGAACAGTTCCAAATGTTACTGCAAGCTAGCTCATTGCACCCTCCACAATTCATAGGCTCATAAATTTTCCTGACCTAGAAGTTTGCGGAGTGATTCATTCTAAGGGCCTGTTTCTCCAAATAACCTTGAGTCCTCGACCCAAGGTGACCATCCATGTTGTAGAAGTCGCAGTGACGAGGATGACAACTCAATTGCCTGTGGGAGCCGATAGAAGAGGCGGAGCACGAGAGCGGGAAGCAGCCGGTGCAGTAGGTGGTATAGCAGGTGAGCGAGCACTAAGTACTAAGGGAAGCTCCAGCAGACCAGCACCACATAAACGAATCTCCTCTGTGCAGATCTCTGAGAGTGCCTCCACAAGAGTGACACGAGGGATGCAGGCAAGAATGCTGGGGCATCGTGGCTCAAAACTCCTTACAGGGTCTGAGTCAAGAACTCATAAACACGGTGAAATTCCAAGTCCGAACGAAAAGTCTGGCAACACGGACAAGAGGCACTAGCAGTGAGGAGAATCGAGCTGACACCAGATAGAAGAACTCCGAGCATAAAACTCATCGACAGTGGCATCAGCCTGACAAGTGCATAGTGTCACCCGAGGGCCGATAACGCTAGCGAAGTTGAGTCCACTTCTGGATGGCTGTAAAGAGTCCCACAAACTCAGACGAGAACTGAGGCAGGACACCGACAAAGAGGACAGCTGTAGACCGAGCACCATCATCAGCCAGGTTACAGTTGGACTTGGAGTCGTACGGTGTGTAGATAGGGTATGGCGTAGTGTCCTAGTAGGACTCTTGTATCCTAGGCATTTTATATAATGAGGGGTAGACACGCAATGTAACGTATGCCAACATAATAGCATAGGCACGCAGGGGGAGCCAGCGCTCGGGCAGTCGGGGTACGGTATTGTGACGGTGTCACGGGGAGGAGCACCTAGTCAGGCCCCGGGGATGTAGCCGAGTTCGGTGAACCTCGTTAATAAATCTCGGTGTCGTGCCTTATATGATCGCTTGGTCCTCGGATGGTCGATATGCGCCTTGGATTAATTCTAACAAGTGGTATCGGAGGAAAATTTGCAAAGGTTGTGAGGAAACTGTAGATGATCTAGAGGATGGATCTTCGTCAAGACGGCGTGAATGCGTGTGAAAGTATCGATCATCAAAGTTATGTGCTGATCGGTGAAAGATTTGTCCATGGAAATCGCAGTTGTCGACGGGATCGGTAAAAGCAATAAGCAGGCGGTGGCAGGAACGCCGCGCTCGGGGTGAGATCGGTTCGGTGCAGGTATTTGTGGGCAGATTGGATCTAGATCAAATCAGACAACAACAACGTTTGGGCAGCTGCCAGCAGAGGCGCGTCGGCGTGATGCGCGTGGCCAAAGCCAGGCGAAGACCACGCCAAGAAGGCCCAGGTGGGCAGGCAGCAACGTGGCCCAAGCTAGCTGCGGGTTGGCCTAGGTACGGCTGTCCAAGCCGGCAGGGGATCCTGGACTATGCCCATGCACGTACGAGAGGCTGAGCCGGCTGAGGTGCGTGGAAGTTCAAGCCGCGACGCGAGATTAGTTTGTGGAAAAAGGAGGCACAAGTTTCAAGGCAAAGGGGTCACGTCCAATCCATTGGTATGTGGTTTGGTATGTTTAAGATTTTGTTTGCTATGTACGTGAAGCTACCAGGAAAATCATTTTGGTTCGGTTGTACTACTAAGGAGACAATGACATGGTCGAGTTGTTCGGAGACAAAGACATTGGCATGGTTTGAGTTTTTTCATGAGTTGTCCGGCTATATAATTGAAGGAATGAAAAACACATCCATGAAGGTCTGGAAGTCGTAAGCGGACATGAACTGATCAGAAGCTATATCCGACGTGTGCGTGGTTCCATAGGAGTGGACAGACGGTGATTGGTAGTGAAGGTACATGTCAGTGGTTTGACAATTGTTAGACATGATGAGCTAAGGAAGCGTTCCGTTGAAGGGCTATGTTCTACATGGGCGTTGAGCAATGCATAGTAATTTGCTGGGTTGATACAGCGTGAGGTGGAGCATGGTTGCAGTCGTACAAATTCAGCTGGGGTCAAACATATAAGGCAGTGACCTAGAGAGTCTGGTGGATCAACATGGATGTTGGTCGGCACAGAAGACGACGGTGATTTCAGCGACAACGACACAGGAGCGTGATGCTGATGGTGACCGACTTCTGGGGCGTGGAAACACGTGGTGCAGGCCTGAGGGCTTGTGCGGCTTCGACAAGACTATGGCGCAGGGTTGATTCAAGGCAGTGTACACATGAGAGCTTGAAGTCGACAGGGCGAGGGATAGCAAGGCGCAGCTACATGGAGTCATGTTGAAGGTGGAGCTAGAGTCTAGCGGAAGACTTCACTCTGTGCTGATGGAGGAGCTACGGTGTGGGGATTCGGAGAATCGCAGCCTATTTCAGCGGGAAAGCAAGAGACATGTGGTTTGGACAGGGTACAAGTGATCTGATGGAAATGTGATACTCGGCATCGGTCGGTGAAGATCGGTGGTTCTCTACAGTGGGGGTTGAGACAGTGTGGGCTAGCTACATGGGAGACTTAGACCAGGACAGCAGAGGCTCGACGTGGTGATATCGGCAAGGCATGTGGTAAGCACGGGACACAGCGACAGACCAAGGCACTGGTGGTCGGATGAAGTGTGCAGAGGGTGCTAAAGCAATGTTGGCGAGTACCAGATTCAAGTTGGTGACTGGGTCTATCGGGGCTGGTTGATTGACATGAGTTGACCATGGAGAATATGAGAAAGTGGCGGAAAGTCAGAATTTGTCAAAAGTTGAGAGAGTACATGACCGTATATTCTGCGGTGTTCAATGCACATGGCAAAGTGTGGATGACAAGTACAGAAGGAGGCGGAGTGCTATAGTTGTGGGACATTTCAAAGACTATCAGGAAAAGGGTGAGACAACTGCGAATTTGACTCTGGGTGGCACAGGGCAATGGTGAAATTCCTTCAAGTTCAAAACTGACTGTCAAGAAAGAGCTAAGATGTTGAGTTCGGGTAACTCATTTGTGGCGTCCAATATGTGAGTTGTTACTTACACGTAGACAGTGATCGGTGTGTGATGGCGTCGAACGGATACTCCGAAAGTTGGGAGCACAAAGTAGAGTAAATATTAACTTAATTTTGCTCGAGTTGTGATTGTGGGGAAGACAAGAAGGGACTACAGTTGCAGGTGGAGTCATATGGAGTCTGGGAGTAGCAGCGATACTCATGGCCTAACTCAAGTCTAATCTACATGGAAGTTTGACGCATGGACAAATCCAAGGTGGTGGAGAATATTCGCCAAGGTGGAGTTTGTTAGAATTGTGTGAAATATATGCACAAGGTTGGTTACAGTTGGACTTGGAGTCGTACGGTGTATAGATAGGGTATGGTTTAGTGTCCTTGTAGGACTCTTGTATCCTAGGCATTTTATATAACGAGGGGTAGACACATGACGTAACCTATGCCTACATAATAGCATAGGCATGCAGGGGGACCCGACGGCATGTGTCGGCGCCCGGGTGGCCGGGGTACGGTATTGTGACGGTATCACGGGGAGGAGCGCCTGTAGTTAGGCCCAGATGATGTAGCCAAGTTCGGTGAACTTTGTTAACAAATCTCGGTGTCGTGCCTCGTGTGATTGCTTGGTCTTCGGATGGTTGATATGCGCCTTGGATTAATTCTAACAAGAGGAGATTGGGCTAGAGGGGAAGGCACCATGAGGAGGGAGAGAGAGATGCGGTGGCGGACAAATGCAGAGGAGGAGTTGCGCTGGCGGCTGGAGGGAAATGTAGCCTGATAGCATGTTAGAAGAAAGACAACTCGTATTGCGATGAGCCCGAGGGGCTTGATATGTGGTACAAGAGAAATAGACAGTAAACCCCTTATACAGCTAGCCTAAAATTTGGATACCCAAAAATAGTTTTAGGCGTGTAGAGAGAAGGTTTTAGCTAGGCAAAGAATTGTCTACTTCTACGACAAACGTAAAATGGGACACTTCAATTTTCAAAAGCAAATAAAAGTGAAGATCTGACGGTGGGGAGGCCAGGAGGCGTATCCGACAGCCGATGCAGAGCCGAGCTCGATTTCATCTGGTGAAGGTCGCCGGGGCCGGGATGCTCGCTAGAGCCCGTGGAAAGGCAGCTGGGGGGGGGGGGGAGGAGGTAACGGTGGGAGCTGGTGGTGCTGCCTAGTCTGGCGTCGCGGCGGTGTCCGAGCGCCAACAACTCGGCCCAACTCAGCGGGGTTCGCTGCCGTTGTGCGTGCGTCGTCGTCCGGCTCCTAATTGAGCTCGGTGGGCGGCGGTAAGGCTTTGGGGCTCATCTTGGGCGACGACGGGGCTAGGGGACGACTGGAATCAGAGGGGCCGGGCGGTGCCTTCCGAGCTCGGGGCGGTCATGTGGCGGAACTGGGCGGCGCGTTGGCGGTGGGGCTCAGGGTAGCCGGCGGCCGGAATCGTTCGGCGCGGTGGCGGTGAAACTTCACCACACGGTGGTTGCTTTGCTGTGGCCGTGATTTTGGTTCTAGGCTTTGGACTAATGGAAGCCTATATTTAGCAATTGGATAGTAAAGCCATAAAGGTCTGTTGGAGCCCTTTTTTGAGGCAAAAGGCCTAGTTTTCCAGGTCTTAGGTATTCGGCTCATTTTTAGGCTAAGCTGTTGGAGATGCTCTTATACTGTTCTCGATGCCTAGGTGTCACATGGCTGCCTCCTTATGTAGAGGTTGCATTACAGACTCCAAATGCAAAACTTTGACTTGTACTTTCCTAATGCTGACTGCTGATTCCTATACGTACACAACTAGGACTCCCTATTCAGGTTAAAAAAAAACTAGGACCCCCTATAACTGACTCCTACTTTCTTTAATTAAGTAGGTCCGAATCCTTGATTGGATCGGTCGCCAGCCCTAGCCTGACTCGTCTGGCTTTCCCTACGCCTATAGGGGATGCCCCACATGACACAGGCAGATAAACTTCATTATGGAAGAATCTTGAACTACCTAATGACTTCTCCAGACATACATTCTTTATTTCTCTTGCAGATAAAGGAGCAGTGTTTGTGTACCATTTGGAACTTCTCTGTTGATGAAAAATTGAGATACAAGCTTTTGGGGAGTGATATGCTAATACCAATAGTTAGGTTCCTAGATGATGAAGACATAAAAGTGAAAGAAGTTGCTGCTAGTATCACATCATATTTAACTTTAAGTTATTCTTATCATGAAGCTCTGGTCGAAGCTGGTGTAATTCCAAAACTGGTAAGTTGTGGCTCAATTTTGTTCTTGTTAAATAATCAATTAATGTCTACACATGCTTGCATCACATTAACCTGTGCCAGAACTTTAAGTCACTCTTACCATGGATGCTCTGCGCATAAGTTTATAACTCTGCAATGGAATAGTCTTCATATTGTAATAATATCAAATATTAGTAGTCTATCTTAAAGATAATCTCAAGTGGATGTATGCAAACAAATGCAATTTATTTCAGAATCAAATACATTGGTGGTACATGAAGTTGCGTGTGATGATCACTTTGGTGCATGAAGTTGAAAAATACAGTGAACCGGTTCCAAAACTTGTGTGACCGTGCAAATACAGTGCTAATTAGGTATGTATCATTAACCCTGGCTACGTGGTGCCTGCTTGTCAGCATGTGGGGTGGAGAACTAGGAAGGAAAAAGGGGCGTCTTTTGGGGTTCAAACTGAGTACCTCAGGTGCTACATCCTTGTGAGCTAGCCACTTGACCAGGCACTACTACACGTCTAATATGTAAATCCATAGAATTTTATACAAGGATTCCTAGAAGGCTAACCAGTATCCTGCATGGCCAAGGTGTCTGCCCGCTCTGCAACGTGTACTTGCTCGGCTGACACCTCCCGCGCCTTTCACGAGCGCATCAGCATAGCATGCATGGCTTCCGTCGCTTACGACAACGTCGTCTCCTGCCGACACCGACGTCTGCTCGTCCTCTGGCATATACATCTGCCTAGAGGTGGTGCGTTGCTGCATGTGCGCGCTCATGCCGGCGAGCATGTATGCCCGCTCTGGCCGTAAGTAGCTGTGCCGGTTCAGCGCCTCTGCATGTCGTGCAGCTTGGCCCCAGCAACACGATCATGGGGTTGCCGTCCCCTGCCGCCTCCATCTGCTCCTGTGCCAGCTGACGGCTCTCTGATATCTCCACCGCCTCCTGGTGCTTGCCCTGCTCCAGAGCCGCCTGCGCTGCGACAATGTCCTACCGGCCTCCACACGGGCTCGCCTTGGTTCCTACCTCCACCGACCATTCCGACGCTTGCTCTGGCCTCTTTACCATGGTGTCCTTGTCCGTCACGCTCATGTCAGCTTTGGTTGCCACGTTTCTGTACCTGAAGATCACTTCCACCAGAGCAGTGGTGTCGCCATCGGTCGCTTCTGCTCTAGGGCATGCAAAGTAAATATGTAATTTCACCCAAGAGCCTACCCCAACTTGTTTGAGCCTACCCAATATACATCTGTCCTCTTCAAAGTAATATGAAATTACATATTTACTTTGCACTAGCACCGTGCTGAATTGTCGTTGCTACAATTTTTTAGCATAAACCAGGCTTCATTAGCTTCAAATAATTTTTACATCGTCCACCATTCTAAGGAATTCAAGGGGTATCCAGCCAAACATGTGGTTGGGTAATCCTTCAAGTGGTAATTTATCAAGTACAAGTAATATTCATTATTTTGATTTTGGGCACTTATTTTGTGTGAGATTCTTATGGCAGATGTACTTCTCTAAACTCTGTTATTTCGTCTTCATCCAGTGCCTGAACTTCCTGTTGGTGCATATGAAGTTCTCAAATGTGTATCTTTTCTTGCTGGATATTAAATTTTCCATTAGCTACATTGACAACTTTCGTTATTTCATTTGTATTTGCAATCTATGTTAAAATCTTAGTGGTTATCTATTTGGGTTACAGTCTACCAATATCATTTGCTTAAATATACTTGTTAGCATTCCTTTAAATTTATCTTCAAATTGTTTTTAGGTTCATCTTCTACAAACCAAAGACGATGATTATAAAATTATCAGAAAGGAAGCTAGAAGTTCGCTCGTGGAACTATCCACGGATGATAGTTACCATGCCCTTATAGTGGATCAGGGTCTAGTCCGGATTCCTCTGGTTGGCTCATCCGCTTATAAAGCCTTCAGACCTCAACCTCATTCATGGCCCTCTTTTCCTGATGGCTCGGAAATTCAACGGAGTTCTCGGCCTTCAAAATATGGTGCAACTGATTTGCTTCTTGGCCTGATTCTAAATGAGAAGAAAGCAGAACCAGATGAAGCTAAAATTAATGCTATGATAGGGCGTTCTAATCAGCAATTTCTTGCACGCGTTGGAGCTATTGAGTTTGATTATGAAGGGAAAGAACAATCTGGATCTCAAAGGAATGATCACCACACCATCTTACCTTGGATAGATGGTGTTGCACGGCTAGTTTTAATAATTGGTCTCCAAGATGTCTCTGCAATTGCAAAGGCTGCTCATGCAATCGGTGCTGCATCAGTAAATGAACACATGCGCACTTCATTCATGGAAGCTGGGGCTGTGAAATCTTTACTTCAGTTGCTGATGCATAATGATGTACCTGTCAGAGAAGCGAGTGCTTATGCATTGGAAAAACTAAGTGTCAGGTATTATTGTCTTCTCTTTATTCAAGCATGTTTTTTGTCCTTCCCTTTTTTTCTTTTTCGAGACCTTAGCCCTCGGTTGGCACACAGCTCCAACCCAACCGCCTAGGTCTGGGAGTCTGCTCGGGGGTTGCGGCTGGGAAGACCTGGAAGAAGGCCGCCGACGCGTGGCATGGTTCGGTTGGACCGAAGGGCGCGAGCCCACAGACAAGCCGGCTTGAGTCTTGTGACCCTAGCTCGGCTAGGTATATTAGGCGAGCTAGGGACCCTCTCGGGGACATCAAATACTTTTTTTTGTTGAGGAAATGCCATCATGGCTATTTTTATTTCATCTCAAATAAAGATACACCATCCACCATAAGACTATGAATAAAAGAGGGAGGTTCCTCCGTCGACACACACACGGAGGATCAACCCTAGCCCTTCTAGCTAGCTCAGGAGCCACGCGATTCGACTCGCGCGCGCAATGCTCAATAGCAACATGCCCAAACTTATTACAAGTATCAAAACAATCTTTGAGAGGAAGTACAATAGTGGGCTATAAGCCCGCTTACATGGCATTTTTGCCTAGGTGGAGGAGAGAGACAAGCAAAAAGGGAGAGAGTGGGCTCTAATGCAAGAGCTAGCCTCTACACGTGCTCCTAGGTACAATGAGTAAATGAGAGGAAAGAGAAAGAGAGAAAGTGAAAAAAATCACTAGCCTAAGATATGAGTGAATGATATGCTAGCTCTTGATGACATGGCAATCTTATATAGCTAGTTGCCGGCTGCTACTGAATTAACCGCTCCTTGGTGAATCTCCTTAACCAATTGTGCACAATCAGAGTGAACCAGCAGATCATGAATGCCCAAAGAATCTGCAAGTTGCAACCCCTTCTTCATCGTTAAAGCTTCTGCTGTATATGCATCTATTTTTGGCCCCAAGTAGCAGATCTCTGCTGCGATGAAATCTCTAGCAACATCTCTCAGAATTACGCCAGTGGAAGCTATATTCCTCTCATATTCAAGCGATGCGTCAACATTCAATTTGACTGTACCCAGTGGTGGTCTAGCCCACATCACGTCCTTTGCCGGATGACCTATAGTAGCCGCCCGGTGAAAGTTCAATGCAAGAGCTTGTATTGATAAGGCAGAACGATCAGGCATCGTGATCTTCTCTCCTTTTGCACACTGTCGTCTTTCCCACCATAAAAACCAGCTAGCCACCGCTATCAAACATGGTACAGGGATTTGAGCAAGATATAATGGATCATCACTCGAACTACAAATCAATTCATCTAGTACAGCAGAGCCAGCCATATCAAAGTTGAGAGCTTTTTCCACTTTCTCCAATAAACCCAGGTTCTCCCAAACTTTGTGTGCTCAACCACATTCAAACATAGCATGACGATGTCTTCAGTACGTTCCTGATGTTAGAAAACGTGAGGAAGAGAGAATGACCGAACAGTTTCCTGTATTGAGGAGGAGAGAGAGATATACAAGGTTACATGGGCCTGGGCCTCACTCTAGACTATAGGCCTGGGCCTGTACAAGACAAACACAACATACCTCACTCTAGACTATGGGCCTGGGCCTGTACAAGACAAACACAACATATATACTTAACACCCCCCTTCAAACTTAAGGTGGGTGGGGAGCATCCGATACACCAAGTTTGAGAGTGTGAAACCTATGCTGATCTCTAGTTTGTGCCTTGGTGAAGAAATCTGCGACTTGAAGCTCGATGGGACATATTGTAGCTTAACGGTGGATTGTTGACAATGAGATCGAGTGAAAATGCATCCACACCAATGTGTTTGGTCAACTCATGCTTGATGGGTCATTAGCAATCTGAATAGCAGCAGTGCTTGTCACAAAGAAGAGGTGTTGGTGTATGACATAAGACACCAAGATCATCCAATAGCCAGTAAGCCATACAATCTCTGCGTAGTAGTAGAGAGAGCCCTAAGCTCGCCTCTAGCGCCGAGCGAGACACGACAGCTTTGCTTCTTTGATTTCCATGCAATGAGAGATGTACCAAGAAATATGCAATAGCCAAGGATCGAAGCGACGATCAATAGGATCACTCGCCCAAGTGGAATCGAGTAAGCATGAAGTCGAACTGATTGGAATTAGCATAGAACAAGCGGCGAGATGTAGTTCCCTTAAATACCTAAGGACTCGGAATAGGTGACCATGATGAAGCGAGGTGGGAGCACGAGATAAATTGACCGAGAATATGGACTGCATGTGCGATGTCGTGGTCCTTGTGAGGTACACTAGACTGCCGACAATGTGACGATAGCGAGAGGATCCTCAAGAGGAGTGCCATCGTGAGGGACGAATCGCAGATGAAGCTCCATAGGTGTAGCAACAATGTGCGTGTCGGTGAGACTCGAGCGAAGAATCAAATCGAGTGTACTTTTCTTTGGGAGATATAGTAACCATCATCGGTGTGCTCAACCTCAATCCGAGAAAATAGTGAGAGACCCCAAATCGACATCTTGAATTGTTCACTCAATTTTTCTTAACAAAATCAATATACCCAACATCATCTCCAAAGGATCAACATGTCATCTACATAAAGTAGAAGCAATGTACGGCCATGCTCGGATGTATGAATGAAGAGTGCGAGGTCATCTTCGCTAGGAGAAAAACCGCAGCTTGAATCACGAACTAAACCGCTCAAACCAGGCACGAGGGCTTGCTTAAGCCCATAAAGAGCCTTTCGAAGATGACAAACATGACCTAATGGAACCTTGATACCTGGAGGTGGCTGCATATAAACCTCCTCATGTAAATCACCATGAAGGAAGGCATTCTTCACATCCATGTGGTAAATTTTCCATGACCGAGTAGCAGCCACAGCAATTAGAGTTCGAACTGAAGTCATGTGAGCAACAGGAGCAAACGTCTCATCATAATCTTTCCCATGAGACTGCTGAAAACCTCTTGCAACAAGGCGAGCCTTGTAGCGTTCCACAGAACCATTTGACTTGGTTTTAACCTTATACACCCATTTGCAAGTGATAGGGACTGAACGAGGAGGTAATGGTACCAAATCCCATGTACCAGTACGCTCTAAGGCTGCAAGCTCCTCGGACATAGCCGATTGCCACTCGGTGACACAACCGCCTCTTGATAGGTACTAGGCTCAAACAACCCCGCATAGAAGTCCTCCTTGTATCGCTGCTAGAGAAGAGCCGTCGGTGCAAGGATCGATAGTCTTGGTGGAGGAGTAGAAGACAAAGGCATAGATGATTGCGTGTCACATGGAACTTTAGAGCAGCGAGTGTAATGGAAAGTCTTGGTGGAGGAGTAGAATAACGGCGAGTGTAATGGAAAGGAAGACTATCTAGAGGTGGAGCTAGTGGAAGAGAGAAAGGAGCTGGTGAGGAAGGAGATGAAATATGTGGTGGAGATGGTTACGATGTTAGGACAGAGGAAGGTTGTTCAGCTATGGACTCATCTAAAAAGATAGGTGGAAGTGAAAGAAACGAGGCGGACTCTAAAGAAGTTGAGGATGATGGTTTAGTGGAAGGGAATAGAAGAAGGATGATCCTCAATAAAAGTGACATCGCGAGAAAAGCTTAATGTGAGCGAAGAATCATAGCAACGGTAGCCCTTATGTTCAAGACTATATCCAAGGAAGACACACTCAGCAGACTGAGCAGTCAACTTGGTACACTCACGAGGTGCTAAAAGAACATAACAAGTACAACCAAAGACACGGAGGTGGTCATACGTGGGAGGAGAACCAAACAAAACCTCACCAGGACACTTGCCTTCAAGGCGAGTAGAAGGTTGGAGATTGATAAGATAAACAGCAGTTGAGATAGCTTCACCCAAAAAATGAGTGGGGACAAAGGAAGAAATTAGAAGGGTACGAGCTGTCTCAACAATATGGCGATACTCTACGCCAAGAACGCCATTACGAGCATGGGCACGGGGCATGAAAGCTGAGGAGAGTACCCTCGGATGAGAGAAAACGCGAAAAGCAAGAGATATATACTCCCGGTCGTAGCGAAAAACACGAACAACCTTTGGAAAAGCGAGTATGGACCATATGTACAAAAGCCTTATATATAGAAAACAACTCAGAAGATGCTTCATAAAATAGACCCAAGTATGTCGAGAGTGATCATCAACAAATATGACATAATGTTTGTGGCCACCTTTTGGAACAAAGGGGGAAGGACCCCATACATCAGAGTGCACTAAATCAAAAGGATGACTAGAATGAGTAGTGCTGGAAGAGTATGGAAGCTGTATTTGTTTCCCTAGCTTACAACCTTACAGTGAAAACCAGCATCTATGGAAACATGACCCAAAACACCTTGTCGAACAAGGGTAGATAAACGAGAACCACACAAGTGACCTAAGCGATGGTGCCACTGGGCAAAAGAAAACGACGAAGTGGATCTTGATGTTGATGCAACCATCCGGAATGCGGATGTGGTGGGAGCTGAAGGAAGGTGTAAGGTGTCAAGGATGTAGAGGGATGTGGATCCTCTAAGGCGATGGCTGGTTCCAATGACCCTCTTGCTCTGACGGTCCTGCACATAACAAAATGAGTCATCAAAACCAACAAAATAGTTCATATCGACAAGGCGCCAATGAGACATAAGATTCATGGACAACTCTGGAGCAAAGGAGATGGCAGGAGCAGAAAACTTGGATGTGCAAAGAGAACCCCGATGAGTAATAGAACAAGGTGTACCATCGTTGATCTCGAACAGAGGCACCATCCCGACCGGCCGGCAAGACACAAGGTGAGAGCGTCGGAGGTCACATGGAAAGAAGCTCCGAGTCCGAACCCAAGGCTGGGTTGCAAACAACGGCGGGTGAGAGAGAACAGATGCTGAAGCACACCTCGCTTGTTGTTGATAAGGAGCACAGGGTGCATGGCTGGCGATTGAGGGCCGTCTAGCTGAAACTCAGCTAACAGCTCTGGATGAAGCTTGAAACAACCATCTCTATGGTGTCCCGCCTTCTTCTTGAGAAAGCAGATGATGGTGAAGGTGTGGCCTTGGAGGCACTCGTCACGAGGAAAAGCAGAACACTAGTGTGTAGAGTCTGCGAGAAGTAGTCCCAAGAGAACGGAGACGAGTCTCCTCGGCGATCAAGCTAGCAAGTGCCTCTGTCAAGGTGGGAGGAGTCGATGCGACCAAGCAATTGAGTCGAATGTTCTCAAAGTCGGCTTGAGACCCATCACAAAGCTGAAACATGAGAGTCGATGGTCGTACTTTTCCTTCGCTGCACATGACTCACAACCAGAATTACCCTTTGGAACCATGGAACCTAGCTGCCCGGTGATGCGAGTGAAAGCTCCATAGTACTCTTCTATGGACATGTCTTACGGCTGCCGAGTGTTGTGTAAATTCTGCAACAAGGAGAAATGAAGTGCCTTCTTTTGGTCAAGGTAGCGCTGCTCAAAGTACTTCCATATCTCTTTAGTGAAGTGTGATGCTCAAGACTCATTCGGAGTGAGGGTTCAACACCGAATTAAAACTCCCATCACACGATCATCGATCTTTTGCCAAGACTTCCTTCTTTGCATCATCATTTGGACTAGGTGGATCATCCGTCGATGAGAAACAAAACCAACCGCCTCAAGACGGTCAGGCAGAAAATGCCCATTCACGTAGTTTGAACCATCAAGCTTGATATCTATGATCAAAGAACCAAACCAAATCATTTCTTGCCATAGTGGTGGCGCCGGTATTTGAAACACCCAATTTGATAGCAGCTGCAAAACAACAAGAGATGAGCAGCAGACAGCCACAAGCAGGAGCAGCAACCCACTAGGCTGGCTGCCGCTTGTCGGATCTCTTTGGATAGAAGGAGGAGCTTCTTTGGATCTTGCTAGATAGGAGGAACGCCTGAGCTTTCAGAGAGCGGGAAGGCACCAAGAGCTTCTTTGGAGATGGCTCTTTGGAGGCAGGGAAGTATTCTCACGAGTAGGCTGTGAGGACACCTGAAGGAGCTCTTTGGAGAGTCCAAAGAGCTCCTCAAAGTTGATGACGAAGATGGGATGGGGCAGCGATATGGATGTCTCCTCATCAGATAGATCCTTTGAATCACCTCACCGTGGCGATTTCATGGGTGGCGGTGGAAGAGGGACTAGGGTTTGGTCCTGTGCTGTGATACCATGTTAGAAAACGTGAGGAAGAGAGAATGACCGAGCAGCTTTCTGATTGAGGAGGAGAGAGATATACAAGGTTACATGGGCCTGGGCCTCACTCTAGACTATGGGCACGGGCTGCATAAGACAAACACAACATACCTCACTCTAGACTATGGGCCTGGGCCTGTACAAGACAAACACAACATACCTCACTCTAGACTATGGGCCTGGGCCTGTACAAGACAAACACAACATATATACTTAACACCTGACACACAGGACATGCAGTATTAGTTTTCATATGCCGGTTAGCAAGAATAGATTAACACGGGATAACTCCATGTAACGTCCGCCACACATGAACCTTAATTTTGCCTGGGACTTTCAGTTTCCATAGTAGCTTCCAGATTGGGTTGATAGCTGAGCCACCCTGGATGTTGCTTCCTTCAAACTTGCTTCCATACCGACTATTCCACTCCAGGTAATAGGCTGATCATACAGAAAAATTATGCGACTTTGTGTACTGCGAAGCGACAAAATCCTCCATCTCCCCGTTAGGTAGCGGAATTCGTAGAATTCTATGAGCATCAACTTACCAAAAAATATCCCAAACTAGTAGGAATCCATGGATCATCCCAAATATTGACTGTTAAACGATTCCCAATTCTCCAAATACAACCTTGGTTAAAGGTTTCAATACCTGAGCATATACTTTGCCAAACGTATGAAGAGCTCTTCTTCAACTTTGCTGACAAGATATTGCCATCGGGATAATATTTTGTCCCAAGAATTTTAGCACATAAAGAATCATTATTCTCAATCAGTCGCCAAACTTGCTTCGCTAGTAGAGCTTTATTAAAGCTACATAAATCTCTGAATCCCATTCCTCCTTTCTCCTTTGGAATATACATTTGCCACCATGCTAGCCAGTGCATTCTTCTTTGGTTTTCATCATCACCCTACCAATATTGCGCTATCGCGTCGGTGATTCCCTTGCAGATTGTATTTGGGAGCCTAAAGGCGGACATTGCATATGTTGGGATTGCTTGAGCAACCGCTTTCAGAAGCACCTCCTTGCCACCTGGGGACAAGGTCTTCTCTTTCCAACCATTCACCTGTTGGGGAACGTAGTAATTTCAACAATTTTCCTACACACACACAAGATCATGGTGATGCATAGCAACGAGAGGGGGGAGTGTTGTCCACGTACCCTCGTAGACCGAAAGCGGAAGCGTTAGAACAACGCGGTTGATGTAGTCGTATGTCTTCACGGCCCGACCGATCAAGCACCGAAACTACGGCACCTCCGAGTTCTAGCACACGTTCAGCTCGATGACGATCCTCGGACTCCGATCCAGCAGAATGTCGGGGAAGAGTTTTGTCAGCACGACGGCGTGGTGACGATCTTGATGTTCTACCGTCGCAGGGCTTCGCCTAAGCACCGCTACAATATTATCGAGGATTATGGTGGAGGGCACCGACACTGCTAAGAGATCAAGAGATCAATTGTTGTGTCTTTGGGGTGCCCCCTGCCTGTATATAAAGGAGCAACGGGAGGCGGCCCGCCCTCTATGGCGCGCCTCAGAGGGAATCCTACTAGGACTCCAAGTCCTAGTAGGTTTCCACCCAAAGGAGAGGGGAAGGAAGAGGGCCCCTCTCCTAGTCCACCCGGACCCGGAGGGAGGGCGCGGCCTGCCCCGGCCGCCCTCTCTCTCTACTAAGGCCCATCGAGGCCCATTAGTTCCCCGGTTTTCGATAACCCTCCCAAGACTCCGTTTTATCGAAACTTCTCGGAACACTTCCGGTGTTCGAATATAGTCGTCCAATATATCAATCTTTATGTCTCGACCATTTCGGGACTCGTCATGTCCGTGATCATATCCGGGACTCCGAACAAACTTTGGTACATCAAAACTCATAAACTCATAATATAACTGTCATCGAAACCTTAAGCGTGCGGACCCTACGGGTTCGAGAACTATGTAGACATGACCGAGAACCATTCCGGGTCAATAACCAATAGCGGAACCTGGATGCTCATATTGGCTCCTACATATTCTACGAAGATCTTTATCGGTCAAATCGCATAACAATATATGTTGTTCCCTTTGTCATCGGTATGTTACTTGCCCGAGATTTGATCGTCGGTATCTCAATACCTAGTTCAATCTAGCTACGGCAAGTCTCTTTACTCACACGTAATGCATCATTAGTAAATAACTCATTAGCTACATTGCTTGCAAGGCTTATAGTGATGTGCATTACCGAGAGGGCCAGAGATACCTCTCCGACAATCGGAGTGACAAAACCTAATCTCAAATCGCCAACTCAACATGTACCTTTGGAGACACCAGAGCTCATTTATAATCACCCGATTCACGGTGTGACGTTTGGTAGCACACAAAGTGTTCCTCCGTAAACGGAGTTGCATAATCTCATAGTTATAGGAACTTGTATAAGTCATGAAGAAAGCAATAGCAACATACTAAACAATCAAGTGCTAAGCTAACGGAATGGGTCAAGTCAATCACATCATTCTCCTAATGAAGTGATCTCGTTAATCAAATGACAACACATGTCTATGGTTTCCTAACCATCTTTGATTAATGAGCTAGTCAAGTAGAGGCATACTAGTGACATTAAGTTTGTCTATGTATTCACACATGTATCATGTTTCCGGTTAATACAATTCTAGCATGAATAATAAACATTTATCATGATATGAGGAAATAAATAATAACTTTATTATTGCCTTTAGGGCATATTTCCTTCAGTCTCCCACTTGTACTAAAGTTAATAATCTAGATTACACAGTAATGATTCTAACACCCATGGAGTCTTGGTGCTGATCATGTTTTGCTTGTGGAAGAGGCTTAGTCAACGGGTCTGCAACATTCAGATCCGTATGTATCTTGCAAATCTCTATGTCTCCCACCTGGACTTGGTTCCGGATGGAATTGAAGCGTCTCTTGATGTGCTTGGTCCTCTTGTGAAATCTGGATTCCTTTGCCAAGGCAATTGCACCAGTATTGTCACAGAAGATCTTCATTGGTCCTGATGCACTAGGTATGACACCTAGATCGGAAATGAACTCTTTGGTCCTGATGCACTAGGTATGACACCTAGATCGGAAATGAACTCTTTCATCCAGGCTCCTTTATTTGTCGCCCAGAAGAGCTATGTACTCCGCTTCGCATGTAGATCCCGCCACGACGCTTTGTTTAGAACTGCACCAACTGGCAGCTCCATCGTTTAATATAAACACGTATCCGGTTTGCGATTTAGAATCGTTCGGATCAGTGTCAAAGCTTGCATCGACGTAACCATTTACGACTAGCTCTTTGTCACCTCCATAAACGAGAAACATATCCTTAGTCCTTTTCGTATTTGGGATATTCTCGACCGCTGTCCATGATCCTCTCGATTACTTTGGTACCTCCCCGCCAAACTTATTGCTACATACGTCGTGTCTGGTACACAACATTGCATACATGATAGAGCCTATGGCTGAAGCACAGGGAACATCTTTCATTTTCTCTCTATCTTATGCTGTGGTCGGGCATTGAGTCTGACTCAACTTCACACCTTGTAATACAGACAAAAACCCTTTCTTTGCCTGATCCATTTTGAACCTTTTCAAAACTTTATCAAGGTATGTGCTTTGTGAAAGTCCAATTAAGCGTCTTGATCTATCTTTATAGATCTTGATGCCTAATATGTAAGCAGCTTCACCGAGGTCTTTCATTGAAAAACTTTTATTCAAGTACCCCTTTATGCTATCCAGAAATTCTATATCATTTCTAATTAATAATATGTCATCTACATATAATATCAGAAATGCTACAGAGCACCCACTCACTTTTTTGTAAATACAGGCTTCTCCAAAAGTCTGAATAAAACCATATGCTTTGATCACACTATCAAAGCGTTTATTCCAACTCCGAGAGGCTTGAACCAGTCCATAAATGGATCGCTGGAGCTTGTACACTTTGTTAGCACCTTTTGGATCGACAAAACCTTCCGGTTGCAACATATACAACTCTTTTTCCAGAAATCCATTCAGGAATGCAGTTTTGACATCCATTTGCCATATTTTATAATCATAAAATGCGGCAATTGCTAACATGATTCGGACAGACTTAAGCATCGCTACGGGTGAGAAAGTCTCATCGTAGTCAACCCCTTGAACTTGTCGAAAACCTTTCGTAACAAGTCGAGCTTTGTAGACGCTACATTACTATCGCGGTCTTCTTCTTGAAGATCCATTTATTCTCGATGGCTTGCCGATCATCGGCAAGTCAACCAAAGTCCATACTTTGTTCTCATACATGGATCCCATCTCAGATTTAATGGCCTCAAGCCATTTTATGGAATCTGGGCTCATCATCGCTTCCTCATAGTTCGAGGTTCGCCATGGTCAAGTAACATGACTTCCGAATAGGATTACTGTATCACTCAGTGCGGATCTCACTCTGGTTGATCTCGACGGTTCGGTAATAACTTGATCCAAGTTTCATGATCATTATCATCACTTCCTCACTGATTGGTGTAGTCGTCACAGGAACCGGTTCTTGTGATGAACTATTTTCCAATAAGGGAGTAGGTGTAGTTACCTCATCAAGTTCTACTTTCCTCCCACTCACTTCTTTCGAGAGAAACTCCTTCTCTAGAAAGGATCCAAATTTAGCAACAAAAATCTTGCCCTCAGATCTGTGATAGAAGGTGTACCTAATGGTCTCTTTTGGGTATCCTATGAAGACACATTTCTCTGATTTGGGTTCGAGCTTATCTGGTTGAAGTTTCTTCACATAAGCATCGCAGCCCCAAACTTTAAGAAACGATAACTTTGGTTTCTTGCCAAACCACGCTCATAAGGCGTCGTCTCAACGGATTTTGATGGTGCCCTATTTAATGTGAATCGGCCGTCTCTAAAGCATAACCCCAAAACGATAGCGGTAAATCAAGAAGAGACATCATAGATCGCACCATATCTAGTAAAGTACGATTCGACGTTAGGACACACCATTACGTTAGGTGTTCCGGTGGCGTGAGTTACTGAAACTATTCGCATTGTTTCAAATGTAGACCAAACTCAGAACTCAAATATTCTCCTCCACGATCGATCGTAGGAATTTTATTTTCTTGTTACGATGATTTTCAACTTCACTCTGAAATTCTTTGAACTTTTCAAAAGTTTCAGACTTATGTTTCATCAAGTAGATATACCCATATCTGCTTAAATCATCTGTGAAGGTGAGAAAATAACGATATCAGCCACGAGCCTCAACATTCATCGGACCACATACATCTATATGTATGATTTCTAACAAATCTGTTGCTCTCTCCATAGTTCCGGAGAACGGTGTTTTAGTCATCTTGCCCATGAGGCATGGTTCGCAAGTACCAAGTGATTCATAATCAAGTGATTCCAGAAGTCCATCAGTATGGAGTTTCTTCATGTGCTTTACATCAATATGACCCAAACGACAGTGCCACAAATAAGTTGCACTATCATTGTCAACTCTGCATCTTTTGGCTTCAACATTATGAATATTTGTATCACTACTACCGAGATTTAATAAAAATAGACCACTCTTCAAGGGTGCATGACCATAAAAGATATTACTCATATAAATAGAGCAACCATTATTCTCTGATTTAAATGAATAACTGTCTCGCATTAAACAAGATCCAGATATAATGTTCATGCTCAACGCCGCACCAAATAACAATTATTCAGGTCTAAAACTAATCCCGATGGTAGATGCAGAGGTAGCGTGTCGGTAGCGATCACACCGACTTTGGAACCATTTCCCACGCCGCATCGTCACCTCGCCCTTAGCCAATCTTCGCTAATCCGTAGTCCTTGTTTCGAGTTGCAAATATTAGCAATGTAACAAGTATCAAATACCTGTGCTATGCGAGCATTAGTAAGGTACACATCAATAACATGTATATCACATATACCTTTGTTCACCTTGCCATCCTTCTTATCCGCCAAATACTTGGAGCAGTTCCGCTTCCGGTGTCGGATCGCTTGCAGAGAAGCACTCGCCTCGTGCTTAGGTCCAGATTTGAGTTTTTCTCTCGACCAAAGAACTTGCTTGCTGTTCTTCTTGAAATTCCCTTCTTTCCCTTTATCCTTTTCTTGAAACCGGTGGCCTTATTGACCATCAACACTTGATGCTCCTTCTTGATTTCTACCTCCGCAGCCTTTAGCATTGCGTAAGAGCTCGAATAGTCTTGTCCATCCCTTGCATATTATAGTTCATCACGAAGCTCTTGTAGCTTGATGGCGATGATTGAAGAATTTCATCAATGACACTATCATCGAAGATTAACTCCAGCTTGAATCCGGGTATTTGCTTGAAATATTAACTTCAACTCCTGGAACATCTCATATGCTCCATGACGTTTAAAACGTCGTTGAAGACCCGGTTCTAAACCGTAAAGCATGGCACATCGAACTATCGAGTAGTCATCAACTTTGCTTTGCGAGACGTTCTTAACGCGTAAATCGGCCAGATCTGAAGCAGGCACGGCACCCAACGGTGCTTCCAGACGTAATTCTTTTGTGCAAAGAATGAGGATAATCCTCAAGTTACGGACCCAGTCCGTAATTGCTACCATCATCTTTCAACTTAGCTTTCTCAAGGAACGCATTAAAATTCAACTAACAACAGACGAGCCATCTATCTACAACAAACATAGACAAGCAAAATACTATCGGTACTAAGTTCATGATAAATTTAAGTTCAATTAATCATATTACTTAAGAACTCCCACTTAGACAGACATCTCTAGTCATCTAAGTGATCACGTGATCCAAATCAACTAAACCATGTCCGATCATCACGTGAGATGGAGTAGTTTCAATGGTGAACATCACTATGTTGATCATATTTACTATATGATTCACGTTCGACCTTTCGGTCTCCGTGTTCCGAGGCCATATCCGTATATGCTAGGCTCGCCAAGTTTAACTCGAGTATTCTGCGTGTGCAACTGTTTGCACCGTTGTATTTGAACGTAGAGCCTATCACACCCGATCATCACGTGGTGTCTCAAAGACGAAGAACTTTCATAGCGGTGCATACTCGGGAGAACACTTCTTGATAATTAGTGAGAGATCATCTTAAAATGCTACCGCCAATCAAAGCAAGATAAGATGCATAAAGGATAAACATCACATGCAATCAATATAAGTGATATGATATGGCCATCATCATCTTGTGCTTGTGATCTCCATCTCCAAAGCACCGTCGTGATCACCATCGCCACCGGCGCGACACCTTGATCTCCATCGTAGCATCGTTGTCGCCACGCTATCTATAGCTTCTACGACTATCGCTACCGCTTAGTGATAAAGTAAAGCAATTACGAGCGTTTGCATTTCATACAATAAAGCGACAACCATATTGCTCACGCCGATTGTCGATAACTTCGTTACAAAACATGATCATCTCATACAATAAAATATAGCATCACGTCTTGACCATATCACATCACAACATGCCCTGCAAAACAAGTTAGACGTCCTCTACTTTGTTGTTGCAAATTTTACGTGGCTGCTACGGGCTGAGCAAGAACCGTTCTTACCTACGCTTCAAAACCACAATGATAGTTCGTCAAGTTAGTGCTGTTTTAACCTTCGCAAGGACCGGGCGTAGCCACACTCGGTTCAACTAAAGATGGAGAAACTGACACCCGCTATCTGTGCAAAGCACGTCGGGAGAACCGGTCTCGCGTAAGCGTACGCGTAATGTCGGTTCGGGCCGCTTCATCCAACAATACCGCCGAACCAAAGTATGACATGCTGGTAACCAGTATGACTTGTATCGCCCACAACTAACTTGTGTTCTACTCGTGCATATAACATCGACGCATAAAACCAGGCTCGGATACCACTATTGGGGAACGTAGTAATTTCAACAATTTTCCTACGCGCACGCAAGATCATGGTGATGCATAGCAACGAGAGGGGAGAGTGTTGTCCACGTACCCTCGTGGACCGAAAGCGAAGCGTTAGAACAACGCTGTTGATGTAGTCGACGTCTTCACGGCCCGACCGATCAAGCATCAAACTACGGCACCTCCGAGTTCTAGCACACGCTCAACTCGATGGCGATCCCGGACCGATCCAGCAGAATATCGGGAAGAGTTTTGTCAAGACGACGGCGTGGTGACGATCTTGATGTTCTACCGTCGCAGGCTTCGCCTAAGCACCGCTACAATATTATCGAGGACTATGGTGGAGGGCACCGACACGGCTAAGAGATCAATAGATCAATTGTTGTTTTTTTGGGGTGCCCCTGCCCTCGTATATAAAGGAGCAGGGGAGGCCGGCCGCCCTC
Organism: Aegilops longissima; assembly: GCA_021605205.1. Taxonomy (NCBI): domain Eukaryota; kingdom Viridiplantae; phylum Streptophyta; class Magnoliopsida; order Poales; family Poaceae; genus Aegilops; species Aegilops longissima. Next base: position 329,124,703 of record CM038678.1, on the reverse strand, counting down.
TATGGCGCTTCAAGAGGGGAATCCTACTAGGACTCCAAGTCCTAGTAGGTTTCCACCTAAAAGAGGAGGGGAAGGAAAGAGGCGCCCCTCTCCTAGTCCAATTCGGACCGAGGAGGAGGGGGCGCGGCCTGCCACGCCGCCTTTCTCTCTCTACTAAGGCCCATCGAGGCCCATTCGTTTCGGGTTTCCGATAACCTCCCAAGACTCGGTTTTATCCGAAACTTCTCCCGAACACTTCCGGTGTTCGAATATAGTCGTCCAATATATCAATCTTTATGTCTCGACCATTTCGCGACTCCTCGTCATGTCCGTGATCATATCCGGGACTCCGAACAAACTTTGGTACATCAAAACTCATAGACTCATAATATAACTGTCATCGAAACCTTAAGCGTGCGAACCCTACGGGTTCGAGAACTATGTAGACATGACCGAGAACCATTCCGGTCAATAACCAATAGCGGAACACGGATGCTCATATTGGCTCCTACATATTCTACGAAGATCTTTATCGGTCAAACCGCATAACAACATATGTTGTTCCTTTGTCATCGGTATGTTACTTGCCCGAGATTCGATCGTCGGTATCTCAATACCTAGTTCAATCTTGTTACCGCAAGTCTCTTTACTCGCTACGTAATGCATCATTAGTAAATAACTCATTAGCTACATTGCTTGCAAGGCTTATAGTGATGTGCATTACCGAGAGGCCCAGAGATACCTCTCCGACAATCGGAGTGACAAAACCTAATTTCGAAATACGCCAACTCAACATGTACCTTTGGAGACACCGAGAGCTCATTTATAATCACCCGATTACGTTGTGACGCGTTTGGTAGCACAAAAGTGTTCCTCCGTAAACGGAGTTGCATAATCTCATAGTTATAGGAACTTGTATAAGTCATGAAGAAAGCATTAGCAACATACTAAACGATCAAGTGCTAAGCTAACGGAATGGGTCAAGTCAATCACATCATTCTCCTAATGAAGTGATCTCGTTAATCAAATGACAACACATGTCTATGGTTAGGAAACATAACCATCTTTGATTAATGAGCTAGTCAAGTAGAGGCATACTAGTGACATTAAGTTTGTCTATGTATTCACACATGTATCATGTTTTCGGTTAATACAATTCTAGCATGAATAATAAACATTTATCATGATATGAGGAAATAAATAATAACTTTATTATTGTCTCTAGGGTATATTTCCTTCATCACCATTTGACAGACCCGATCAACAAGATGCATAAAATAGTCCGACCTTTCCAGGTCCGCCATCAATGGTAAACTTAGATACTTATCTGACGATGACTCAGTGAGAATGTTCAATATCTAACAAACTTCGGCCTTGGTTGTAACTTCAGTATTAGGACCGAAATAAATAGAGAATTTGCTTTCACTTACTAGCTGGCTCGAAGCTACACAGTACCTTTTCAGAATATTGCCAAGGACTTCCGCATTTTGTGAATATTGCGAAGTACACAGAAGGAACAAGGGTAGAGGGCCCCCCCCCCCTGCCAAAGCGCCCTAGTGGGTATAATCTCGTCCGTCTCAAAATTATTAAACCTGACATGGTATCTTACTGTACTAACACACTGCATAACCATCTCCACCCATGCCAAGGAGAAGCCCAACCTAAGAAGGATGGCTCTCAAAAAACTCCATTCAACCGGGGCATCAGATACTTTATAGGTCATCCTAGAGCTAAGGTTTCTACGTACCACCATCCATCTCCTCTCCGCCGCTAGGCCGAGAGTTGGTAACCCAAGAAACAGATCTCTTCGCGATCTTCGGGCGGCGTGGCGGTATCCTGATGGTGGCACTGACGGTCGAGAGGCGCGTGGGGGTAGGAGCTGGATCTGCGGTGCCGAGGGTCGACGGCGTCTAATTCGGTGGCGGGGCAACGGGATTTCGTGGCGGCAAGCTGCGGATTTGGCGGTGGCAGGCCGCGGATTTGGCGGTGGCCGGAGAAAGGAGGGGGGTGCTGGATCTACGGCGGCGAGGCATGACGGCGGTGGATTCGATGGTGCGGCAGTGGGATTTGGCGGCGGCGGCTCGTGGTAGAGAAGATGACGCGTGCGGGGAGGGGGCGGTTGGGAGGTTTCAGCTGCGTGCGGCATGTGGGTCGCAGCCGTTTTTGTGTTTGGGCAGCCGGCTGCGTGATCGAAATTTGCATCACCTTGAGCTGGTTTTTTGGGCAGCCCTAAAGTGGGACCACAAAAGTATGTGTTTAGGGCTGCTGTTGGAGCTCCTTTTTTTGGCTGAGGTGATGCAGAAACCGCCCTATTTTAGTGTTGCTGTTGGAGATGCTCTAAGACAACCAGGTGCGCAACCTCAACCCCAACGGCATTCTGCACATCGCGTGCTTCATCATGCTATGCGAGTGTTTCTTGGGGTCTCTGCCCCATTTCAGCCTTTGGATGAAGCTCTTTACGGTGAAGGTGCACAAGAGCCGCAACGACCTGTCCATCAGAGGTGGAGCTGGCATCCAGCTGAAGCACAAGGACAAGTACTCAAGTTAGCGCAGCCAGACACCGTCAAGAAGTGGCAGCCAAATTGGTTCTATCGCGCCGACATCCGGACGTACGCCGGGCATCAAGGACTCCTTCCATACACCACGGGAGCGCCTAACCGATTGATGTTCTGGGGAGCGAAGCTGACCACCATTAGGTTGCATGACATCCGACTTCTCCACAGTGAGGTGCTGTGGCTCATTGGGCGAGGCTCGCCCTGCTAGATATCTTGGTCACCTGGCTAGATCGACAGATCCAACTCCTCCAAGCAAGAGAGCACCCGATGTACCAGTATGCAGTCCTTGATGGCTTGACCTGAGCCGGACCTGAGCAGTAAGAAGACCATTCGCGTACGGACCTGGCCGGCTGCCTACAGAAGGAGCACGAGATCCCGACCCGTGACATTGTATTCACTCATGAATCCTCCGGCCAACATAAGTAATCCAAATTGAGCCCTCTTCCTTTGGTTCATACTGTTGTGTAGGTCAGTCCGATTCTGAATCCTACGGCCAACATAAGTAATCCATAACGTACATGGAGGTTTGACGCATGGACAAATTCAAGGTGGTGAAGAATATTCGCAGAGGTGGCATTTGTTTTAATTATGTCGAATATCTTATATATGGTAGTTTACAGTGTGTAGATAGGGCATGGAGTCTTGATCGCATACGGCAATTCTACCCTCGGACTCCTATATAATACTATAGGGGAAGACACATGATGTAACTGATGGATAAGTCTGTGTACTAGGGTCATTGTGGGGCTGCAGCACATGGTCCTTGTGGCAGTTAGGATAGAGTTCCTGACCATCAAGGACTGTCAATTAGGATAGCATCTTAGACTAGCATCTTAGACTGGCATCTTAGCAGCATCTTAGCATATGCTTGGCTGGCTAGCAGCCTATAAGTATGTAACTCCAACCCTTAAAACCAACGAAAATTGTCCCAACTCTCCTAGTGTCATCCACAACTATCAATGCTCAGTTCAAAGGTCTAACAAGTGCTATCGAGCCTCGTTATCCTGCACCACGAGCATTTCTGTGAGCAGCCTAAGTCGGTAGCAGCAGCTGCTCCTTACGCCTCTGGTTACCTTCCTCCTCCGGATCGCCGAGCAGCAGTTCGTCTTCAACAGCCTCCTCTTCACGCAACAGCCCCTGCAGCGAGCCATGTCTGCAGGTCGCTCAAGACACGGCTACCTCGAGCATACTGGCGTCGGCGGGAGGCCGAAGCGCCGTGGCGAGGAGCGTGAGCGAGCAGTCAGTAGCAGCAATGCTGCGGCAGCAAGGGTGTCGAGGCTGGCTGCAGCGGAGCTGGCAGCATCCAGAGCGGAGGTAGAAGCAACCAGGGCGGAGGTAGAAGCAGCAGCAGCAGCAGACGCAGCACATGAGGCTACGGCGGATGCCAAGGTACTCCGCGACGGCTCCGGCAGCTCCAACAGCTCCGCGCCTGCGGACGACGGCGCTGACGCAGACCGCGCCAAAGTGGCGCAAGAGCGGACGGCACAGTGGGCAGCCGAGCACGCCCGAAGCCCAGTGGAGGTGCGACCGCGACGGGCGGTACATCGACCAGACCGCGGCCTCTACGAGGTCCGGATCGTGGTCGAGGATGTTGGTCTCGTCTTTGGATGGCCTACCTCACTAAAACCAACTACGCCGAGTGGGTCGGGATCATGAAGGTCGTTCTAGGTGCGGCGCATGCGGAGGCAGTCCAGACAGCAACGCCGACCACCAAGAGGACCGACGGGTGGACGCCTCATCGCCGCAGATCCCGCCCGAGATGCGCTTCGCTTTCAAAGAAGCGGACCGCCAAGGAAGCTTGGGATGCCATCGCCAAAGATGAATCAGCAGCGACCGTGCTCGCAAGTCCACTCTGCAGGCACTTTGTAAGGAGTGGGAGAGCCTAGCTTTCAAGCCAGGTGAGGACGTTGATGACTTTGCTCTCCATCTCAACACTCTGCTGCAGAAGTTGGTGAAGTTTGGTGATGCCACCTACACCGAGGAGAGAGCTGTCGAGAAGCTTTTCCGGTGCATCCCCGAGAAGTACAAGCAGATGGCTCGGTCGATCGAGTCTTTGCTGGACCTCTCCACGATGACAATCGAGGAGGCGATAGGTCACCTCATGGTCGTCGACACCGACGAGCCACAACCTTCCTCGGGGCCCATCACCACCGGCGGGAAGCTGCTCCTAACTCGGGAGCCGTGGGATGCCAGCCTTGGTGACAAGAAGAAGGGGGAGCCTTCTCCCACGACGGGTGGCCGCAAGCGTGGGGCAACAGAAGACGCCAAGAGGCCTCTCGGCAGGCACAAGGACGCGTGCAGAAGGTGACGCCCATGAGGCGCTTAAGGACGGCGCTACTGGCAAGCCCAAGCCGCACAAGACACGGTTACATACAAGCGTGGCGGTTTAGCCATTGGGCCAATGAGTGTCGGCAACCACGACAAGGCTGTGCTCACGCCGCGACAAAGCGAAGGAGGAAGAGACGGCTCTGTTCATGGCGCATGCATGCATTGAGCTATCCTCAGCGACACCAGTCGCAAAAGCTCTCATCCACCTCGACGAGCCAAAAGCGCACGCTGTTCTCGGCGATGGCTCCGCTGGCGACAGACTACGGGTGGTGCTCGACACCGCGCCACCCACCACATGACCGGTCGGCGGGAATTCTTCGCCGAGCTCGACCGATCGCGCGAGGCTCCGTCAAGTTTGGGGATGCCTCTGCTGTCGAAATTAAGGGCGTCGGCTCCGTCATCTTCACCAGCAAGACGGGAGAGCACCGGTTGCTCACCGGTGTCTACTACATCCCCGCGCTAAGGAACTCCATCATCAGCTTGGGACAGCTGGATGAGAACGGCTCACACGTGTTGATTGAGCATGGGGTCCTACGCATCTGGGATCGCCAGGGTCGCCTTCTCGCCAAGGTACCCAAAGGTGGAAATCGACTTTACGTCCTTGATGTGCAGGTGGCACAACCGGTCTGTCTCGCTGTCCGTCGGGACGACGAGGCGTGGCAATGGCATGAGCGCTTTCGGCACCTTCATTTTGAGGCCCTGAAGTGTCTAAGTGCCAAGGAGATGGTACGAGGCCTGCCATGCCTCGACCATGTGAAGCAGTTCTACAACATCTGCGCATCGACGCGCAGAGACGACTCCCTTTCCCCAACAAAGAAGCCGGGCCAAGGAGAAGCCGGAGCTCGTGCACGGAGACTTGTGTGGCTCGGTGACGCCACCACACCAGAGGTCGACGCTACTTCCTCGCTGCTCGTCGACGATCTCTCGCTACATGTGGCGGCGATTCTCGGCAGACAAGGGAGAAGCGGCGGACGCCATCGACGCTGCGCAGGTTGGTGTGGAGGCGAGAGCGGCCGCAAATTGCGCTGTGTTGCACATCGACAACGGCGGCGAATTCACGACGGCTGAATTCGCGTCGTCAGATCGCGCCGATGAGGGCATCCGGCGCCGCATCTCGCACCGACAGCCCGCAGCAAAACGGAGTCGCCGAGCGGCGCAACCTGACGGTTGTGGGGATGGCTCGGGCTCTCAAGCAGCGGCGAGGATGCCGGCTGTTTTCGGGAGATGCGGTCGACGGTCGTCTACATCCTCAACCGCCGCCTTACTAAGGCACTCGACGGCAGGACACCGTATGAGGCATGGCATGGGCGGAAGCCGGCGGTCTCCCATTTGCGGGTCTTTGGCTGTCTTGCGTTCGCTAAGGAGCTTGGCCACATCGGCAAGCTCGACGATTGTGAGCACTCCAGAGTCTTCATCGGCCACGCGGAGGATCAAAGGTTCACCGCATCCTCGACCCAAAGACACGGCGTGTGCGACTGGCGCGAGACGTCGTGTTCAACGAAGGGCGAGGGTGGCAATGGGACAAGGCGGTGGACGACAGCTCGACGCCGACGTATGACGACTTCATCGTCGAGTACGCTCACTTCAAGGAAGCCGGGGGAGCAAGCAGCTCCTCTCCGCTGGGCACGTCTACCCCGGCCCCCAAAACTACATCGACTCGGGTGCCTGCTACGCCGACGGCACCACAACTGGCGACGCCGCACACTCCAGCCCCGGCAGTCACCACTCCGGGTTCGTCTTCATCAGCACCAGCTCACGCAGAGCACAACCCGATGAAGTTCGCTTCCCCGCTCACTCACGACTAGGAGCGTGTCGACGCGTATTATGGAGGCAAACAGTTGCGGTATGGCACGATGGATGATCTACTCGGCGACCAGCCGGTGCCGGGACTGATGCCACGTGACCTGGAGGCGCAGCTACAACTCGCGTGTGAGGACGGCGAACCACGATCCTTTGCAGAGGCCGAGAGAGATGCGGCATGGCGCGCCGCGATGCAGTTGGAGATGGATGCGGTTGAGCAAAACTGCACCTGGGAGCTAGCTGACCTCCCTCATGGTCATCACGCAATTACCCTTAAGTGGGTGTTCAAGCTGAAGAGGGATGGAGCCGGCGCCATCATCAAGCACAAGGCTCGCCTGGTGGCCCGAGGCTTCTTGCAGCAGGAAGGAGTCGACTTCGACGATGCCTTCGCTCCCGTGGCACGGATGGAGTCCGTGCGACTTCTCCTCATACCTGGCTGCCCAGAGGGCTGGCGTGTCCATCACATGGATGTCAAGTCGGCATTCCTCAACAAAGGACTTGAAGGAGGAAGTCTACGGCATCAGCCACCGGTTTTGCGATTCCCGCCAGAGGGCAGGTACTCTGCTGCGCAAGGCCTCTATGGCCTCACGGCGAGCACCTAGGGCGTGGAACGCCAAGCTGGACTCCACGCTAAAGAAGATGGGCTTCGAGCAAAGCTCAAGATGAAGCTGCCGCTCACCGACGGGCAGGCGGAGGAAATGCCTTGCTGGTGGGCGCCTATGTTGACGACTTGGTGATCACCGCACCAAAGATGCGTATGGCGGCGCTCAAGGAAGACATGAAGACTACCTTCCACATGAGTGATCCGGGGCTCCTCTCCTTCTATCTAGGGATTGAGGTGCACCAGGACCACTCAGGGATCGCGCTTCGACAGTGCGCCTACGCCAAGCGCATCGTTGAGCTAGCTGGGCTCACCGGACGCCATCCAGCTCTCACTCCAATGGAGGAGAGGCTGAAACCGAGCCGCCGACAAAGACGATAAAGGAAGTGGATGCTACGCAGCATCGACGCCTTGTGGGGAGCCTTTGCTACCTCACCCACACACGGCCGGACTTGGCATTCTCCGTCGGCTATGTCGGGCCGGTTCATGGAGTGACCGACGTCGAACACCAAGCAGCAAAGGAAGAGGATCGTCCGCTACATAGCAGGACCCTCACCACGGCCTCCACTACCCTAGGTGTCCGGGGCGGCACACTTTGTCGGGTACAGCGACAGCGACCACGCCCGGCGACATCGACACCAGCAAGAGCACGAAGCGGGATCCTCTTCTTCCTCGGCAAGTGTCTCGTGAGTGGCAATCGCCAAGCAGCAGGTGGTGGCCCTGTCCAGCGGTGAGGCTGAGTACATAGCGGCCTCCACCGCCTGCACTCAGCGCCTGCTCGCTTCGACTGCTTGGTGATCTTCTCGCTCAAGACACTGAACGGTGCAGCTCCTGGTGGACAGCAAGTCCGCCTGGCCCTGGCAAAGAACCCCGTGTTCCACGAACGGAGCAAGCACATCCGACTGAGGTATCACTTCATCCGCAGCTGTGTGGAAGAAGGGAGCATCGAGGCGAGCTACATCAACACCATGGATCAGCTCGCAGACCTGCTCACCAAGCCTCTTGGGAGGGTCAAGTTCCTCGAACTTTGCTCCAGGATTGGGATGATTCAACTCTCCCACAAGACAACGTACAAGACTTAGGGGGAGAATGATGGATAAGTCTGTGTACTAGGGTCATTGTGGGACTGCAGCACATGGTCCTTGTGGCAGTTAGGATAGAGTTCCTGACCATCAAGGACTGTCAGTTAGGATAGCATCTTAGACTGGCATCTTAGACTAGCATCTTAGACTGGCATCTTAGCAGCATCTCAGCATATGCTTGGCTGGCTAGCAGCCTATAAGTATGTAACCCCAACCCCTCAGGTTGGCATGGCATTGTGTGAGAAATAAACCAACGAAAATTGTCCCAACTCTCCTAGTGTCATCCAAAACTATCAATGCTCAGGTTCAAAGGTCTGTGTGGGAGTCCGGACAGCCAGTGTGCAGTACTGTAGCGGTATCAACAGGGACGTAGCCGAGTTCGGTGAACCTCGTTAACAAATATCGGTGTCGTGCCTCATGCGACTTGGTCATAAAAAATTGTTCCATATCCTCGCTCGGGGTCTGTCTGGAAATGGAAAATAGTTCTCTCTCTCAGCTGGTCTCGCCACAGTGACAAGAAAAACAAGCGAATAATTGGATTAGAACACAACCGTCAACCAAAATCGGGTAGGGTGTATTTATTATAAAAGAAAGCCTTGCCTCACTGTAGATCCATACGTGCCTTGATTATTCTAACATATATACTACAACAGTGAAGAGTTATATAGAAGATATAGTGTTTCTGTATGGGTTACCAGATAGCATATAGGGTTGATATGGGTGCAACATGATCAGTTATTATTTCTACAAAATTCTGATAGGTTTACGATTTTGCATTACATATGTTTTCCTTTGATGACAATCAATGTTCTTTATTTCTCCTTTTTTTACATAGTTCCAAAGTTTGTGAGAAGATCAGAGTAGAAGATGGCCGAGAGCTGCTTGTAAATGTACTGAAGGATTCAGATACCCCAGTAGAACAATTGGAGAAGGTCACAACTCACAACCTTTAATATTATCAGTTTAACTTTTAAAATTCCAGTGTAATATTGCCATTATCACGTACTAACTTGGCAGTTATGATTCAGATAATCCATGTACTTTCTCGAATACTTGATATGGAGGTCAGCATGATTACTGCGGTTACTTAGGCTTCTTAATATGTCAATTGTACTTTATTGTGTTTCAACGAACCTGAATTACAATATTTCAAATTTATCAGCCTAATTACTATGCTAGTACTGTGTCTGAGGATATAGTGGACGATGAGAAGTGCAGTCAAGGTAATGTAGATGGTGAGCTCAATGGAATGTCCCAAAATTTATTGAAACAAGACGAGTTGGATAGGTTCGTTCAAGCCTTGTTAGATTCCTGAATATCATTTACTTCAGTGAAGTTCACAAAAACAAATTGCCACCTTTTGCCCTCTCTATCTGTAAGCAAGTGATGTTTTAGCTTCATGCACATGAAGTTTCTCTATAGGATCATCATATTAAATCTGTCAATGGTACTCCTAACAATTGAGGTTAAGCACTGGGGTCTCTGAAATCACAAATGAAATGGACTACCTAAGCTTTTCTACTAATTAATGCCTTTATTATTACCCCGTACACATTACTTCATTGCTCAATATCATTTCAGCACTCCTATTCAATACACAGTAGTGATTTGGGTTTATCGACAGAAAGATAATAATTCTTGGTACTGTATCACATTTAACTGGGACAGGAGTAAAAGTATATTATTTTGATGGGAGTTGTACTTTTGCTGGTGAAGAGTCCTTGGAAAAGCTTGAATCCATGTCATAGCAAGCTGTTTACAAGAACTAGGAGCACGAGTTATATCATTTTATACTTTTCATACTTGCATACTGTAGAATAATTACATTTGTAGATTGAATCCATGAAGTTGATACTAGTTTAATGACAGATTCTGTAGCCATGTTCTCTGCTGAAGCTAATGTAATACACTAAATCGTCTGTAATTATTTCTCCAGAAAGTGCGTACAGAGAATTGATTTTATCATCTGTGGTGGACCTGCTGATGTGTTTTATTACCTTGATTAATGCTATTAACATCGGTTACTGATGATTGTAACAGTTGTAGCGATTCAATCTTTGACTTTGATGTCATCTCACGCTTAATCAAAGTTCTCAAGGAATCATCTCCAAGCCTGCAAGAAAAATGTGCTACTCTCCTGGAGCATTTAGCAGCTTGTGAGCAACATGGCACTGCAATGACTGCTGCCCGATCTGAGTCAGTAATTGAAGCTGTTCTAGAAATGGGGGTTATTCATGGTAATTAGTTTGATTCATTTATGCATAAACATTACAGATGCAAATGCAGACTTAACTTCTTGACTTATTTTGTAACCAGCCACCAAATAGATTGAGTTTTGAATTTGGTTACTTCCACTCTGAAGTCAAAAGTGGAAGAAAGATAGTTTCGTGATAAGTTCGTGAGTTTTACAGGAGCAAATGAATTAGGCCATTCGGTACATACTACAGTACATAATCATCGTGCACTTTTTTCGAGAAAACGCAGGGGACCCTTGCGTTTCATTCCATAGAAAAGAGAGAGAGTTTGTACATACAATCCTCCTAGGAGGCGGTTTCAGACATCAAGTAGGTGCTAGTGCACATCCCATGTGGTTGGCAGCACAACTCTAAGCCCAGTGGCACCAACAGTAGCCCAGAGCCTGGCCTTGGCTTGGATCCTACTCACTAAGGTGTGAACGGGCGGTTGCGCGCGGTCGAAGATGCAGTCGTTTCTGTGTTTCCAAATCATCCAGGATGTTAGAAGCGTTGCGGATGCAAGCCCCTTGCGCATCAGCTGGGGGGTGTCCTGCCTGGCGTTGAGCCACCAGTTGAGCAGGGAGCTGTCGTTCGCCGGCGTTCTGCAGGTCATGTGCATCCAGGAAAGGATCTCGTGCCAAACCTGCCGCGAAAAGGGGCAGGCTAGTAGGAGGTGCTGCATCATCTCCGGGGCCTGGTCGCACAAGGGACACGCCGTGTGGGTTGAAGCCCGTGTCGAGCGAGGCGGTCCACCGTCCAGCAGCGGTCAAGGCTGACAAGCCAGGAAAATTTTCACTTTCGGCGGCGCCCAACTCTTCCAAGTGAGCTTCCAGTGGTTGCAGGCGATTGATCCGTGGAAGGATGCGAGGTAGGCCGATTTAGCAGTGTAGGTGCCGGCCTCGTTCCACTTCCAGATCAGCTTGTCAGGCTCGGCGGAGAGGGCAGTACCCTCGAGGAGTCACCGAAGCAACAAGTACTGATCGATTTCGTGAACTCCCAGGACGCCGTGGATGTCGCGCGCCCAGAGGTGGGCGTGCAGGCCCTCAACGACCGTCCTGCTCTTCCTTTGCCGTTTTGGGATGCAAGCATGCAGCAAGGGGGCAATCTCGCGAACGGAGCGCCCATTGATCCACCGATTCTCCCAAAACTTGGTGTTATGGCCATTCCCAATGGACGTGTAGGTGCTGGCGAAGAAGAAGGCCTGCTCCTCTGCAGAGAACTGGAGGCCGATACCAGCCCACGCATGACGCTCATCGGTTTTGCTAAACCAGAGCCAACGGGTCCTGAGCGCCATGCCGGTGCGCTCTACGTCGTGCACTCCCAGCTCGCCAAGGCTCCTGGGGCGCGCGACTCGGCGCCAATTAACATGGCAGTGGCCTCCTTTGGCCTCGGCGCTCCCGGCCCATAGGAACCCACGTTGGATGCGCTCGAGCATGCGGAGGATCCTCTTTGGCGGCGCCAATACAAGCAGCTGGTGTAGCGGGATCGCGCTGAGCACCAATTTTACCAGCTCTAGCCGGCCTGCTCGGTTTATGAGCCAAGCCTTCCAGATGGGCAATTTGGCCGCCACTTTGTCGAGAAGGGGGAGCAGCTGCGCGGTGGTGGGGCGTCTAATGGTGAGCGGGATGCCGAGGTATGTGATGGGGAGGTCGACGATTGGGCAGCCCAGGCTCTCGATGACGCGCATCACGGTGTCATCCTCGCAACGGATGAGCGTGGCGGTGCTCTTGGCGAAGTTGACGCGGAGTCCGGATGCCCGACCAAAAAGCTGCATGATTGCCTTCACAACCTCGATGTCGTCCGGTTGTGGGTGACAGAATAGAGCCACGTCATCCACGTAAAGCGAGATGGGGGGGATCGATCTGGAGGGGAGCAACTGGCATATGATCCCGAGCTCGGTGGCGCGCTTGAACAGGTGACCAAGGGTGTCTACAGCCAGGACGAACAGTTGCGGCGACATGGGGTCTCCTTGACGCAGGCCCTGGCGATGCCAAATTGGGGGGCCGGGGCTCCCGTTGAGCAACACCTTGGTGCTAGTAGAGGAACAGGAGGATCGCCAGCCACTCAAGGAATCTGTCCCCGAAGCCATATTGCTTCAACACCTCAAAGAGGAAGGGCTAGGATAGCAAGTCGAATGCCCGCGCAAGATCGAGCTTTAGCAAGCGCGCGACGCTCTCAGCTGGGGCAACAGGCGAGCAGACTGGTGCACCAGGACGAAGTTGTCGTGGAGGCTACGTCCAGGGATGAAGGCGTTCTGGTTGTTGTTGACAAGGGCATCTAGTCTGGGCGCGAGGTGGAGCGACAGTACCTTGGCGAAGATTTTGACAACCAGGTGAATAAGGCTGATCGGCCGATAGTCCCACAGGCAGCTCACGTCGGCGCGCTTGGGGAGCAGGGAGAGCGGGGCTTGGTTCAGGCGCGAGAACCCGCGCCCACGCATGTCATAGAGCTGCTGGAAGACGGCGGCGAAGTCGGCCTTGACCGTGGGCCAGCGGGCGCGCAGGAACTCGGCGGTGAAGCCGTCGGGCCCCGGTGCCTTGTGCGCCGGCAGACGCTTGACAGCGTTCCATATCTCCTCGTCGTCGAAGGGCGCATCCAGCTCAAGGAGGTCCGGTGAGGGGGTGATCAGCTGCTAGAGATCGAGCGTGCGGTCGCGGTCGACCGCGGTGCCCAGCAGCTCGTCGAAGTGCGCGAAGGCGGCAGAGGCCATGTCGGCGTGGTCGGTGAGCGTGCGGTCATCGACGTTGAGGCTATGCACCCGATTCTTCTGGCGGCGATAGGAGCATTGCCGGTGGAAGGACGTGTTTGCGTCTCCGTCCTTGAGGGTTGCGATGCGTGTCCGATGCCGGGCGATGGTGCGCTCAAGTGACGCTAGCCCAAGGTAGGAGCCCTTGATTTGCTTGCGTAGCCACTCGTGAGCTGAAAGTGTCCTGTCTTCCTGGGCCTTGTCAAACCGAAGCAGCCGCTCACGGGAAAGGGCTAGCTTGTGCTGGACGTTGCCAATCATGCGCGCACTCCAGCTGGTCAGCTTGCGAGCCGTGGCTTGGAGGCGCCGCATGAGCCGCCGGAACGGGTCAGCGTCGTCCACGGGAAGCCAGGCATCCGCGACGACGTCCTGGAACCCATCTAGGCGCACCCAGAAGTCCTCGAAGTGGAATCATCGGTGGCTCGGCAGCTGCGGGGAGCAATCCAGGAGCAACGGGCTATGATCGGAGACCACCGAGGCGAGGCATCGCAGGTGACAGTTGCTGTGGCGTTCCTCCCAATCTGTCGTGCACAGGACCCTGTCGAGATGGACCAAAGTTGGGGGGGGCGCTCGCTGGACCATGTGTAACGTCGCCCGTTGAGGTAGACCTCTTTGAGCGCCAGGTCGTTGAGCAAGCGTCTAAATCACCCCATCATGCGCATGTCCAGGTTGCTGTTACTCTTGTCCTCGGCATAGTAGATTAGGTTGAAGTCGCCGCAAAGCATCCATGACCCCGGGCAAGAGGCGCGCAGGTCACGGATTTCGCGTAGGAACTCGATCTTCTCGTCATCCGACTGAGGCCCATACACGATGGACAGCTACCAAGGCGGGTGCTGACTCGAGGAGGGAGCGACCTGGGCCGACGGCGTGTGCATGGTGAACTCGGGTTTTGCAATGGTCACCACCCGGCTCTTCCACGCTAGCATGATACCGCCGCGGGTGTCATCCGCCGGCAAGTACACGTACTCATCAAACTCGGAGCCGAGCGCCTCAAGGACAACCGACGAGCAGATCAAGGCCATCTTAGTCTCTTGCAAACATACAATGGAGACGATCAGCGAGCGGATGGTAGTGCGTTGCGCGCGCGCGTTAAGGCCGTGCACGTTCCAAATCACATTTTTTAGGTCGTGATCCATGGAAATGGGGCCGACTATGAGGGAAGAGCGCTGTGCTAGACCGCGACCGCAGCCGCCAAGGGCGCCGTGGTAGGGGTCGACGCCTCCGGATCAGCGGGCAGCTCACGGTCGACTAGTGCTGTGATGGCGGAGAGCACGACCATCGGGATCGGAGCTGTGAAGACGTCTTCGTATGCTTTCATCTCTGCGGCGGATATCTTCTGGTCGAGCCCGAGGATCCCAAGAGTGCCTAGCACCTGAACTAGTGCTCGGCGCTTCGCAGCCTGCGGTGCGGCAGCCCTGTAGGACGCGGACGAAGCCGGGCGGCCCCGGCGAGGGAGAAGTTAAAGAGGTTGCCGGCGATGCCGCTTCCCAGGCGTGGGAAGGATCGAGTTCAGGTATCTGGTGGCGGCGGTGAGGAACTCGCCTAGCGTCCAAGATGCACCTCTCCGCCGGGAGCGGCGCAGGGTGATTGGGGGCGAAGCAAAGCGCTGAGCAGTTGGTTGCAGTGGGGGCGTGGTAGGCGCAAGGTCGTCCGGAGCATGCATTGGGCCGCTAGGCTGCATGGCGTTGTTGCTGGGCTCGCTGGAGGGGGCCACTTGGGCATTTAGGGCCGCGGGGTCGGATGGGCGGCCCGACTCTGGGGTGGCGTCCTCCGGATTGTTGTGGTGGCGGTGGTGGTGGGGCGTTCCCAACGCGTGACGAGGTGCAAGCGATCGCCGAACCGCAGGCGGTTCGATGTACACGCCAGCGATGACGCTGCGTGCGCTTGTTGACCCGGTCGTGAGTCCGTGCAAGGGAGCCGGATCTCGACGACGTCGGCCCCCGCCGCTGGGCGGCGGCAGTGGGTCCGGGCCCACACGCTGCGATGTGGGCCGTACGTCAGAGGAGCCACGTCCCGTGCAAGGGTGTGCAAGGCGCTAACGTGCGCGGGCCAACAACAATCCCCGACAGCGGATCGTCATGGACCGGCTCCTCGCTTCCATGGGTTGCGAGTCTGGCACCATGCTGGTAGGGGATGGGGAGGGGTCCAAGGAGGCCACCGGATCCCGAGACAAGAGCGGGCTGGGCGTGGTCAGGGTGGCCCTGGCGTGCGCGTCCGGCCGTCCACTGGGAGACGATTGGCGCAGGCGCTCAGAGAGCTCATGTAGGTGCTGCACCACTTGTGAGTCGCCAGTAGGCTCGGCCGTGCTGTCCACAACCCGTTGGTCTGGGCTGGCTTGGTCTGGTGACGCCTGGAGTGCAGCTTTGACAGGCTCCACTTTGTCTTTCCTCCTGCGCCTGTTCCTGTGCCTTCCCCTTTTGGGGTAGCTATGAGGACGACTGGCCCCACTGTGATCACGCCAGGGGACCATGACTCTTTCGGACGGCGGCGATGCAGGGCCACGGCGGAGACCGTTGGGCCAGTCCGGCGAGGTAGCCATGCGGTCGATGCGGTTCGTGCAGGCGGCAGCAGTCCAACCGGTGGCCTCCATGGCCATGCCATCCGACCTGCCGGCAGGGGCCGTGGCCATGCCGGGGGCGGTGCCATCGGGTGCAGCACCTCTTGCGCGCGAGCTGGCCTCTCCGGCCGTGGCCGGCATTGTCTGTGCCATTGGCGACGGCCTTGTCCGCGTGGTCGCCGCCGACACCATCGTCACCGTGGCCGTTCTCCGGCCCTGCGACGTCCGCGCCCGACCGGTCCACCACGGCACGCGTCAGCCGGATGGCGACGGGGTAGGTTAGGGTCCGGACGTCGGCGGCAAGGAGGAAAGGCTAGAGGGGATTTGCTCAACGATCTCCAGGATGGCCTGGCGGCGGATGCGTGCAGGGTCGCGGGTGCGCGCAGAGAGCCGGAAGGTGGCGAGGTCCGCACGCGATCTCGTGTCTGGGTGCAGCTGTTCAATCCAGCAGCTGGCCCCAAGGAGGTGCCAGGCTTGGGCCGGAATGCCGCGGAGCTCGAGCTCGACGCGGTACTCGAACGTGCCGTAGCCGGCGTGGGCGAGCTTGCTTCAGGGGCACATCGAGAGCGAGAAGGCCGGGATGCGCAGGAAGTGGTCGCTGGCGAGGCGGTCCATAGTCTGCGAGGTGTTGGTGATGTAACCTAATTGTTGTTTAGATGCGAAAGATAGCTTCTAGTGATATTTTGTGTGGTAAATACATCAGACATAAATAAGATTTTACCAAGATTGATGCTATTGAACCAATTTTTCTATTGAATGTTTTGCATAAAAGTTTTTTGTTGACTGGTATTATTGGTCAAACAATCCTTCCCTTTTAGTGTGTGTGCTTGCAGTCTATTAATAATGCCATCACATAGACACAGCTTTTGTGAAGTAATTTTGTATTTTTGTGTGCTATATAACAGGGACAACATGCAATCCCGAGAATCTTGATGAGCCTCCTACTATTATGGTTGAAGTCAGCCAGGCCGTCGGTGCAACTGTGAGGTTACTCACTAAGTTATTGAACTTTGATATTTTTGCTCGCAGCATAAATAGTGTGAGAATTGTTGCTCTGTTAAGAAGAATGCTCCAGTCCAGTGTTCCCCTACAGTCAAAGGATTGGGTCACAGCATCCCTCATTAAGCTAGAATCAAGGGGCTTGGTTGATCGGACTGTTGGTGATTTAGGCATGGAGATAACTATATACCATACTATTCCCAGGCTAGTTGAGCAGATGATGACTTCATTTTCTTCTGAAAAGAAAAGAAAAGCTGTAATAGAGCTGAACAGGATAATATCTGGAGGTGTGATGGAATACACAACAGCAGTTGCCACAGCTGGAGGCATATTTCCGCTGGTAAAGATGATTGAAGAGGGTGAAGGAGATGTACTGGAAGCTAGTCTAGCTGTCTTGTATAACCTAAGCTTGGATCCAGAGAATCACCCGCCAATAATTGCTGCTGGAGCAGTGCCTCTTTTGAAGCGAATTGTCCATGTGGAAAGCCCACACTGGAATCGTGCTCTTCAGTTGCTTAGAACGTTGCCCGTATAACACCATGGCACCGAGTGACCACTTGATCTCAATAGATGTTAGACTCTGGTTATTGCGGTGACAGGTGGGTTGTAAAGATCATGACCTGTTTCTATCAACTGTTTTATCCAAATGGCCGGTCGATGCTACGCAAGAATTCTGTAAAGATCTTGACCTGTTTCTATCAACTGGATGCCGGTCAGATGCTATGCAAGCATGTAGTTACAACTTTTTTTTATAAAAGAACTTTATTTTTTGAAAGAGGAGGCAAAAGCTGCCTCGCTCATTAATTAGAGAGAATTCCTTATTTAACACTGTCTTAAAATTTATTGTCTTATTTGGCATTGAATTTTTTTTCCTTACTTATTTAACACCAACACTAAATTTCCTTTATGATACTTCAATTTTAAGCCCTAACGGTGTTAAATGCAATCTGAAAGGACCTATTTGTCCCTCGTGTGGTATGTGACCTCTCGTCGTGTGTGCGTCTCATATGTATGCGAGTTTCTCCTTGTTGGGTTTACGCGTGATTTCTTTCTTGTATTTATAGTCTGAGGGATACCCAACTCAGCTTATGTTGTCTCAACATAGCCGGTCCCAAGCCCGGGTAAAGGAGGAGGATTGTGATAGGCTTGGCGAGCCAATGTAAAAAACTCAGCCACTCTTATGAAGATAAAACCCAAAAGATTTTCGTTGGTACGTAACCTTCTCAGCGATGCGCCACATCGAAACTCGGGTGTGGTGTCAAATGGGCAAGGGACGGACCGTCACCCCCTTGGTATCTTGATCTAGATATGGTGGCAAGTGAGCAAGGATCGGGTCGTTGCATCCTTATTGATGTGCTACATAGGTGCCTGGATGTAGTGCAAAATGAGCAAGGGTCTTCGTATTTGACTCGACAGTGCGAAGGGTAAGGAAGCTAGCCGAGCCTAGGAGGATTCGCTCAGGTAGCTGGAACGCAGGGTCTCTGACAGGGAAGCTTCGGGAACTAGTTGATGCAACGGTGAGGAGAAGTGTTGATATCATTTGCGTCCAAGAAACCAAATGGAGGGGACAGAAGGAGGAGGTAGAGGATACGGGCTTCAAGCCGTGGTACACGGGGATGGCTGCAAATAGAAATAACGTAGGCATCTTGATCTACAAGAGCCTCAAGTATGGAGTGGTAGATGTCAAGAGATGTGGGGATCGGATTATCCTGGTCAAGCTGGTAGTTGAGGGTTTAGTTCTCAATGTTATCAGCGCGTATGCCCCGCAAGTAGGGCACAACAAGAACACCAAGAGGGAGTTTTGGGAAGGCCTGAAGGACATGGTTAGGAGTGTACCGATTGGCAAGAAGCTATTCATAGAAGGAGACCTCAATGATCACGTGGGTACATCTAACACAGGTTTTGAAGGGGTGCATGGGGCTTTGGCTATGGCATCAAGAATTAAGAAGGAGAAGATGTCTTAAGCTTTGCTCTAGTCTAGGACATGATTGTAGCTAACACCCTCTTTAGAAAGTGATAGAGGCAAAGGTGTCCCGATGTTTCGATGAGATGGTGGCTATCGTTTCTGTGGGAGTCGACCTTGACGATCCGACTACGTACGTGCGAGACGTCGCGCCTTAGCAATCGCTAAACCAACTTCCGAGGGTTATTGACCACGCCGAGCACGATCAACCCGACCACGAGGGTCTGCATTTCTGCGAGCAAACGAAGAACAAGCAAGAAACTAAGATTGCAGTCTGGATATTGCGAATATAAGAGGAAAGCTTTATTAATGAAGGTGGGGTTCATGGACGCTTGGTCCGGTCGTTGAGCACAAACGGCACGCGAAGTTGCAGCTATGGCGAACTTTTGATCTAAACAAAACCCAAAGTCTAAACGACGCCCTAAGGGCTGTATATATGGAGGAAGAGGAGAATTTCGTGGCCCTTGAGGAGGGTCCAAACCAACCCTAACTCTTGTTTCCCCACATACGGACTCTAAAACAGCCTATACTTAAGTATTTCGAAATTACATGGGCTGGCCCAATAATAAGGTGACGCAAAGCACCTAGAATAGCCTATGGACGAATATTATGAAGTGGCATCTTGTATATTTCGTCCAAGGCCTCATGCTCTCGTTAGGGTGGCTTCAAAGTCCTGGAATCATCACTTGTAACTCCGTTCTTGTTCCCCTGCGCATGCCAACATCTCCATGCTTGAACTTGCTCCAAGGTTCATCTTTCTTGTCCATGGTAGGCCCTTCATTTGTAAGCAAAACAAATGTATCCAATTTAGGCAGCATCATATTCTCATGAACATTGGAATCGTTACCAAGAAACGAAAGTACGATAATTCAATTGGCGTCTTGTGAGCTCTAGTAATTGGTCCAAGATGTATAGCAGCAGGGGCTGTGGGTGTAACAATGGTATTGATGTCCTCATCATCCTCCCTTCTTGAAATGAAGTCGTCCTCGACGGAAGCTCATCTTCCTCACCCAAATAAGGCTTCAAATCTGCAATGTTAAAAGTGGACTAACCCCAAAATCTGCAGGCAGCTCAAGTTTATATGCATTATCATTTATTTTCTCTAACACCTTAAATGGACCATCAGCACATGGCATTAGCTTTGATTTGCGCAAATTAGGAAACCTATCCTTACGCAAATGTAACCAAACAAGATCTCGAGGTGCAAAGACAACATGTTTTCTACCCTTATCTCCGGCAAGTTTATATTTAGCATTCATACGCTCAATGTTTTCCTTAGTTAACTCATGCATTTTTAAAATCAATTCAGCACGTTCTTTAGCATCAAAATTAACCTTCTCTGAAGATGGAAGAGGCAACAAATCAATAGGTGCACGAGGTAGGAAGCCATACACAATTTCAAAAGGGCACATCTTAGTAGTAGAATGCAATGAACGATTATAATCAAATTCAATATGAGGCAAGCATTCTTCCCACATTTTCTTATTATTCTTCAAAACAGCCCTAAGCATAGTAGACAATGTTCTATTGACTACTTCAGTTTGTCCATTAGTTTGGGGGTGACAAGTAGTACTAAAAAGCAGTTTAGTCCCCAACTTAGCCCATAAACATCTCCTAAAGTGTCTAAGAAATTTAGTATCACGATCTGAAACAATAGTATTTGGCACACCATGCAAGCGAATAATTTCACGAAAGAACAAATCAGCAACATTAACAGCATCATTGCTTTTATGACATGGTATAAAGTGTGCCATTTTCGAGAATCTATCCACGACAAAGCAAATATGCTATCCTCCCTTCTTTGTTCGAGGTAAACCTAAAACAAAGTCCATAGATATATCCTCCCAAGGAACACTAGGTACAGCAAAGGCATATATAAACCATGAGGATTGAGTCGTGACTTAGCTTTTTGACATGTAGTGCAGCGAGCAACAAAACGCTCAACATCCCGTCTCATCTTTGGCCAAAAGAAATGTGTAGCAAGTATATCCTCCGTCTTCTTCACGCCAAAGTGTCCCATTAATCCTCCTCCATGCGCCTCCTGCAACAACAAAAGACGAACAGAGCTAGCAGGAATGCATAGCTTGTTAGCACGGAACACAAAACCATCATTAATAACGAACTTGTTCCATGTTCTTCCTTCTTTACAATTCTGCATTTATATCTTT
Source organism: Aegilops longissima (assembly GCA_021605205.1). Lineage (NCBI taxonomy): Eukaryota > Viridiplantae > Streptophyta > Magnoliopsida > Poales > Poaceae > Aegilops > Aegilops longissima. Next base: position 329,103,691 of record CM038678.1, on the reverse strand, counting down.
AAAATCAGCATCATGCACATATTGATCTTTGATGGTCTCCAAACCAAATATTTTGAAGTCAAGTTGTGAAAGCATAGTATAGCGACGAGACAAAGCATCGTAATAACATTTTCTTTACCCTTCTTGTGTTTAATGACATAAGGGAAAGTCTCAATGAATTCAGCCCATTTAGCATGTCTACGATTCAGTTTAGCTTGACTTTTAATATGTTTCAAAGATTCATGATCAGAATGTATAACAAATTCTTTGGGCCATAAAAAATGTTGCCATGTCTCTAAAGTCCGAACAAGAGCATATAATTCTTTGTCATAAGTAGAATAGTTCAGACTAGGCCCACTCAATTTTTCAGAAAAGTATGCAACAGGTTTGCCATCTTGTAATAACACACCTCCTAATCCAATTCCACTAGCATCACAATCAAGCTCATAAGTCTTATTAAAGTCAGGAAGTTGGAGTAAAGGAGCATGTGTCAACTTATCTTTCAATACCGTGAAGGCTTCTTCCTGTGCGGTACCCCAAATAAAAGGCACATCCTTCTTTGTAAGCTCATTGAGAGGTGCAGCAATGGTGCTAAAGTCTCTCACAAAACGCCTATAGAAACCAGCGAGTCCAAGAAAACTCCTCACTTGTGTGACCATTTTGGGCTGCGACCAACTCTCAATAGCTTCAATCTTGGCTTTATCAACTTCAATTCCTGTGGAGTAACAACATAGCCAAGAAAAGATACTCGATCGGTGCAAAAGGTGCACTTCCCAAGGTTACCAAACAAGCGTGCATCACGAGAGCATTAAAAACATCACGTAAATGTTCCAAATGTTCTTCCAAAGATTTGCTATAAATCAGTATATCATCAAAGTAAACTACCACAAATCGTCCAATGAAAGCACGTAAAACTTCGTTCATTAATCTCATGAAAGTACTAGGTGCATTAGTTAACCCAAAAGGCATGACTAACCACTCATATAATCCAAACTTAGTCTTAAATGCTGTTTTCCATTCATCTCCCAATTTCATACGAATTTGATGGTATCCACTACGCAAATCAACTTTGGAGAATATTGTAGAGCCACTCAATTCATCAAGCATATCATCTAGCTTAGGAATAGGATGACGATAACGAATAGTAATATTATTAATGCCTCTACAATCAACACACATACGTGATGTACCATCCTTTTTCGGCACTAGAATAATAGGAACAGCACAAGGACTAAGGGATTCGCGTATATAACCTTTGTCGAGCAGCTCCTGTACTTGACGCATAATCTCCTTCGTCTCCTCTGGATTGGTACGGTATGGTGCACGGTTGGGTAATGATGCACCAGGAATTAAGTTAATCTGATGCTCAATCCCTCGAATGGGAGGTAATCCCGGTGGCACGTCTTGTGGAAAGACGTCGTGAACTCTGCAAAATGTTAGTGACAGAGGAGGCAAAGAGGAAGGCACGTCCTCGAATGAAAATAATGCCTCTTTGCACACAAAAGCATAGCAAGCAGAATCGCTGAAATCTAGCTCATCAATATCAGATTTAGTGGCAAGTAAACATGCACTTTTCAATTTAATTTCAGAAACAACACTAGATGGTTTACTATTAGGCTTCATTTGTTGCTCAAATTCTTTTGCCACAATCTGATTTTCACTCTTATTTTATCCTGTTTTGCTTTATTAGCTCGACTAATATCATCTTTCAAAATGGAATCAGGAGTCATAGGAAGCAAAGTAATATTTTATCCTTATGAACAAGAGTATATTGATTGTTTCTACTATGGTGTACAGAATTTTATCAAATTGCCATGGTCGACCAAGTAATAAGGAACATGCTTGCATAGGTACCACATCACAATCAACATAATCAGCATATGTAGAGATACTAAAATGCACACGAACAGACGTGTTACCTTAACCTTGCGCTGTTGTTGAACCATTGGATGTAGTAAGGATGTGGATGTGGTCTTGTGGTGAGAGATAGCTTCTCCACCATCTCCATGCTAGCCAAGTTGTTGCAGCTCCCTCCATCTATGATGACGCGAATAGAACGTTCCTTCACAACTCCCTTTGTATGGAACAAATTATGCCTCTGATTTTTCTCAGCTTGTGTAACCTGCACACTCAAAACACGTTGAGCAACTAAACATTCATACCTATCAAGATCTTCAACAGCCATGTATTGCGTCTCATGATCGAATCATCTCCACCGTGTTCTTCATGTGTAATAAGAGCCAACGTCTCTTCATCATAGTCACTAGCGGACTCATACCCACCATCCTCAGTAGTAATCATCACACGCTGAGATTGGCATTCTCTCGCAAAATGTCCTCTTCCCTTACAACGACGACAAATAATATCACTCGTGTGCCCTGTTGACGCCATGGAAGAAGAAGAGCTCTGTAGGCCCAAGAGTGCGCTCTTGGCGATAGTGGTGGTTGTGCCCTTTCTTGTATCACGGTTGGAGGTGGCAGCCGACGGAGGTGCGGTGTAGTAGAACGTGTGGAAGTAGATGATGCACGTGGTGTCCATGATGATGATCGACCTGCAGAAAAGTTAGTCCGCGCCAACGCCTGTTGATCCTGCACTTCACGTTCGGCTTTACAAGCAAGATGGAATAATCGAGTGATATTATTATAATCCTTGTAGTCTAGAATGGTCTGAATCTCTCTATTTAATCCACCCGTAAAGCGTGCAAGCATAGCTTCATTCTCCTCAACAATACCACATCTAATCAAGCCGGTTTGTAATTCCCGATAATATTCTTCTACGAATTTTTCCTTGTCTTAAGCGCTGCAATTTTTGAAGTAATTCACGCTGATAATATGGTGGAACCCAACGAGTACGCATAGCAGTTTTCAAAGCAGCCCAAGTAGCTGGAACAGGATATAATCTACAATGTTCGGACCACCAAACACATGCAAAGCTAGTGAAAGCACAAACAAAAGCAGGAACACGTCTCTCCTCGGGATATTGTAAACATGTAAATCGTTGTTCAGTTTCTAACACCCAAGTAAGATATATATCAGAACATATCTACCCTCAAATGGTGGAATATTCAATTTCAGTTTAGGGAGATGGTCATGATCTAAATACTGAAGGGGAGCCCGAACATTGCCATTATTTGCATGTGGGCGACACGGTGGTTGTGGTCTTTGGTGGTTGCACGTAGTTCGATGTTGATCAACCTCATCCTCGTAATCTCTCACATAATCATCCTCCTCCACATCGCAGCAGGAGCCACGAAGTATCAACAGAAGACCAGCAGCTTGGCCAGTGAAGAGGGACACGGCTCGCTCGGCGAAGGGCTGCTTCATGACGTGGAGGTAGTCGTTGTTGTTGTTGTAGAGGTGCGTCGAGTGCAGCCGGTGGTGGTGGTGGTAGACGCGCGAGCAATTCATTAAACCTGTTATCGAGCTTTGTTTGACGCCTTCTCAATGCCATCTATCTTCTCCATGGCCTCTTCAAATCTATTAAGCACATCTTCCACCTGCCCACTCATCATTTGTTGAAACTTATCATGTAGCGCTTTGTTTGTCATGTTCTCCCGGTCAGCCTCTAAATCGGCTTGTGATCCTGCCATGGTTAGCAGCAATAGAAACACACAAGAATATGATTCGGCAGACTACTAGGAAGTGGTGGTGGTGGTGTGGTGGACAGTCACAAATCCGTCAAGCAAATCTCAAATTCTTACCAGTTCTTACCCAAAGAAGGCGGTGATCGCAACCGATGTAGTCAAAACTCTCAAAGCTTGGATAGAGCGATTACGAGGAGAGTCAAGCATACGATGTAGATGTATGTGGAGCTGGGAAGGCTTATAATATGGTAGCAAAAGGGTCAACAATAATCAATTCAGAGATGCAAAGTTGAATAAGCGCTCAACGACGGTATTGTGCTCGTCCTAGGCTAGACCGTGCTAGAGACGCGAGCCTAGAACACTAACAAAATCACGGCGCTGCACGAAAACAACGGAAAAGCGCACTCTGGAATATTTTTTTTTGCTCTTTTTTTTTGCGCTGCTCTTTTTTTTTGCGAAAAATCACTATAATGGCGAGTGTCTCAAAACTCTTCCTGTGTCAAACCGACAGGATGGGCACGAAATTTTTTGACCAATTTTTTTCGATTGCCGAACCCAAAAGCTGAAGCAGGTAAAAAAACTTTCTATAATGGCGATTGTCTCAATACGCTTAGAAACACCTAAAATAGGATAGCCGAAAATTTTTCGACAAGTGCGTTTTCGGAAAATTTTGGGCCTAAACGGAGGGTGGTTTCCAGACTCCTTTTTTTTTCCGAAACCTACGCAGGTAAGGAAACACGAATCAGAATTTAGATGGATCTCGAAAACAAACCTAATATGAGAAGAACTCGGATTGGTGGTGGATATATGGTGGTGGTATATGGCAGCGGTGGTGGTATATGGTAGCGGTGGTGGTATATGGATACAGATTGGTGGTGGTATATGGATACGGATTGGTGGTGGTATATGGATACAGATTGGTGATGGTATATGGATACGGATTCAGAGCGGTGGCGGATAAGAAGGGTGGTAGATGGCAAGGCGATGATGATGGTGCGGTGTGGCGTGACAACTTATGACCGAACTCAAACTCTAAAAGACTAGACTCTAAGACCAGCAACTTGACACGACGATGCAACCGCAAATTCAACAAAGCAAAAACCCTAAAAAGATTATCGAAGGCTCAGATTGGTTCGGATATGATGAACTAACCCTAATTTTTTTGTGGCTTTTTCGTGGACTTTAGGTATGAAGAACAGACTCAATCTAATCTCTGAAAAACTGTAAAATCTCACCGAGCAACCTGAAAATCTGATACCACTTGATAGAGGCAAAGGTGTCCCGATGTTTCGATGAGATGGTGGCTATCGTTTCGTGGGAGTCGACCTTGACGATCCGACTACGTGACGTCGCGAGGCGTCGCGCCTTAGCAATCGCTAAACCAACTTCCGAGGGTTATTGACCACGCCGAGCACGATCAACGACCATGCGGTCTGCTTCCTGCGAGTAAGCGAAGAACAAGCAAGAAACTAAGATTGCAATCTGGATATTGCGAATATAAGAGGAAAGCTTTATTAATGAAGGTGGGGTTACTGTGACGCCTTGGTGCAGTCGTTGAACACAAGCGAAACGCTGTGAAGTTGCAGCTATGGCGAACTTTTGATCTAAACAAAACCCAAAGTCTAAACGACGCCCTAAGGGTTGTATATATATGGAGGAAGAGGAGGGAATTTCGTGGCCCTTGAGGGAGGGGTCCGAAACCAACCCTAACTCTTGTTTCCCCACACATACGGACTCTAAAAGCAGCCTATACTTAAGTACTTCGAAATTACATGGGCTTGGCCCAATAATAAGGTGACACAGCACCTAGAATAGCCTATGGACGAATATTATGAAGTGACATCTTGTATATTTCGTCCAAGGCCTCATGCTCTCGTTAGGGTGGCTTCAAAGTCCCGAATCATCACTTGTAACTCCGTTCTTGTTCCCTTATGCATGCCAACATCTCCATGCTTGAACTTGCTCCAAGGTTCATCTTTCTTGTCCATGGTAGGCCCTTCATTTGTAAGCAAAACAAATGTATCCAATTTAGGCAGCATCATATTCTCATGAACATTGGAATCATTACCAAGAAATGAAAGTACGATAATTCAATTGGCGTCTGTGAGCTCTAGTAATTGGTCCAGTATGTATAGCAGCAGGGGCTGTGGGTGTAACAATGGTATTGATGTCCTCATCAGAAAGAGAGAATCACATCTGTGACTTTTAGTAGTGGCCAACACTCTAGTCAGATTGATTTCATCCTCTCGAGAAGAGAAGATAGGCGTGCGTGCCTAGATTGTAAGGCGATACTTGGAGAGGGTGTTGTCCCTCAGCATAAGCTGGTGGTTGATGACTTACGCTTTCGGATTCGTGTCCACCTGGATAAGCGTGCCAAAGTCGCTAGAACGAAGTGGTGGAAGCTCAAGGGGGAGGTAGCTCAGATGTTCAAGCAGAGGGTCATCAGGAGGGCCCTTGGGAGGAAGGAGGGGATGCGAACAATGTGTGGATGAAGATGGCGACTTGCATTCATAAGGTGGTCTCGAAGATGTTTGGAGTATCCAGGGGAAGGAGAAGCGAAGATAAGGATACCTTGTGATGGAATGATGTCCAGAAGGCGATTAAAGAGAAGAAAGATTGTTTCAGATGCCTATACCTAGATAGGAGTGTAGACAACATAGAGGAGTACAAGATGGCGAAGAAGGCCGCAAAGCGAGCTGTCAGTGAAGCAAGGGGTCGAATGTATGAGGACCTCTACCAACAGTTAGACACGAAGGAGGGCGAAAGGGGCATCTATAGGATGGCCAATATCTGAGAGAGGAAGATAAGGGATATTGACCAAGTCAAATGCATTAAGGACGGAGCAGACCAACTTCTGGTGAAGGACGAGGAGATTAAGCATAGATGACGGGAGTACTTCGACAACCTGTTCAATGGGGAGAATGAGAGTTCTACCATTGAACTGGATGACTCCTTTGATGAGACCAGCATGCGTTCTGTGCGGAGAATCCAAGAGTCCGAGGTCAAGGAGGCTTTAAAAAGGATGAAAGGAGGCAAGGCAATGGGCCCTGATTGTATCCCCATTGAGGTTTAGAAAGGCCTCAGGGACATAGCGATGGTATGGCAATCAAGCTTTTTAGCCTCATTTTTGGGGCAAACAAGATGCCAGAAGAATGGAGACCGGGTATATTAGTACCAATCTTCAAGAACAAGGGGGATGTTCAGAGTTGTACTAATTACCATGGAATTAAGCAGATGAGCCATACAATGAAGCTATGGGAGATAGTCATTGAGCACTGCTTAAGAAGAATGACAAGCGTGACCAAAAGTCGGTTTGGTTTCATGCCTGAGAGGCCGACCATGGAAGACATTTTCTTGATACGACAACTTATGAAGAGATACAGGGAGCAAATGGATTTGCATATGGTGTTCATTGACTTGGAGAAGGCCTACGATAAGATATCACAGAATGTCATGTGGTGGGTTTTGAAGAAACACAAAGTCCCAGCAAAATACTTTATAACATGTACAATGATATTGTGACAAGTGTTTGAACAAGTGATGTCGACACTGCTGACTTCCCGATTAAGATAGGACTGCATCAGGGGTCAGCTTTGAGCCCTTATCTTTTTGCCTTGGTGATGGATGAGGTCACAAGGGATATACAAGAAGATATCCCATAGTGTATGCTCTTTGTGGATGTTGTGGTGCTAGTTGACGATAGTCGGACGGTCGTAAACAGGAAGTTAGAGTTATGGAGATAAACCTTGAAATTGAAAGGGTTTAGGCTTAGTAGAACTAAAACTGAGTACATGATGTGTTGTTTTAGTACTACTAGGTGTGAAGAGGAGGTTAGTCTTGATGGGCAGGGCGGGTGCCTCATAAGGACACCTTTCGATATTTAGGGTCATTGTTGCAGGAGGATGGTGAAGGAAATATGCCCTAGAGGCCATAATAAAGTTGTTATTTATATTTCCTTATATCATGATAAATGTTCATGCTAAATTGTATTAACCGGAAACTTGATACATGTGTGAATACGTAGACAAAATAGAGTGTCCCTAGTATGCCTCTACTTGACTAGCTTGTTTATCAAAGATGGTTATGTTTCCTAGCCATAGACATGTGTTGTCATTTGATGAACGAGATCACATAATTAGAGAATGATGTGATGGACAAGACCCATCCGTTACCTTAGCACAATGATCGTTTAGTTTATTGCTATTGCTTTCTTCATGACTTATACATGCTCCTCTGACTATGAGATTATGCAACTCCCGAATACCGGAGGAACACTTAGTGTGCTATCAAAGCGTCACAACGAATCGGGTGATTATAAAGATGCTCTCTGGTGTCTCCGATGGTGTTTGTTGAGTTGGCATAGATCGAGATTAGGATTTTTCACTCCGATTGTCGGAGAGGTATCTCTGGGCCCTCTCGGTAATGCACATCACAATAAGCCTTGCAAGCAATGTGACTAATGAGTTAGTTGCGGGATGATGCATTACGGAACGAGTAAAGATACTTGCCGGTAACGAGATTGAACTAGGTATGGTGATACCAACGATCGAATCTCGGGCAAGTAACACACCAATGACAAAGGGAACAACGTATGTTGTTATGCGGTTTGACCGATAAAGATCTTCGTAGAATATGTAGGAGCCAATATGAGCATCCAGGTTCCGTTATTGGTTATTGACCGGAGATGTGTCTCGGTCATTTCTACATAGTTCTTGAACCCGTAGGGTCCGCACGCTTAATGTTCGATGACGATTTGTATTATGAGTTATGTGATTTGATGTACCGAAGGTTGTTCAGAGTCCCGGATAAGATCACGGACATGATGAGGAGCCTCGAAATGGTCGAGACGTAAAGATCGATATATTGGAAGGCTATATTCGGACATCGGAAAGGTTCCGAGTGATTCGGGTATTTTTCGGAGTACCGGAGAGTTATGGGACTTCGCCGGGGAGTTAATGGGCCTTAATTGGCTTTAGTGGAAGAGAGGAGTAGGTGGCCAAGTGGGAGGCACGCCCCCCAAGCCCAATCCGAATTGGGGAGGGGGCCGACCCCCCTTTCCTTCTCTCCCTCTTCCCTTCCTTCCCCCTCCTAGTTGGACTAGGAAAAGGGGGGAAACCTACTCCTAGTAGGAGTAGGAATCCCCCCTTGGGGCGCGCCATAGGAGGCCGGCCTCCCGCTCCTCAACTCCTTTATATACGGGGGAGGGGGCACCCCATAGACACATAAGTTGATTCTTAGCCGTGTGCGGTGCCCCCTCCACATATTTCCACCTCAGTTATATCGTTGTAGTGCTTAGGCAAATCCCTGTGTCAGTAACTTCATCATCACCATCATCACGCCGTCGTGCTGACGAAACTCTCCCTCGGCCTTAGCTGGATCAAGAGTATGAGGGATGTCACCGAGCTGAACGTGCGCAGATCGCGGAGGTGCCGTGCGTTCGGTACTTGATCAGTTGGATCGCGAAGACATTCGACTACATCAACCGCGTTACTTAACGCTTCCGCTTCCAGTCTACGAGGGTACGTGGACACACTCTCCCGCTCGTTGATATGCATCACATAGATAGATCTTGCGTGATCGTAGGTAAAAAAATTTAAATACCGCGTTCCCCAACAGTGGTATCAGAGCCAGGTCTATGCGTAGATGTTATATGCACGAGTAGAACATAAAGAGTTGTGGGCGATAATAGTCATACTGCTTACTAGCATGTCATAGTTTGATTCGGCGGTATTGTTGGATGAGGTGGCCCAGACCGACATTACATGACCGCGGTCATGAGACTGGTTCTACCGGCGTGCTTCGCACACATGTGGCTAGTGGGTGTCTGTTTCTTCAACTTTAGTTGAATCAAGTGTGACTACGCCCGGTCCTTGTTGAAGGTTAAAACAACATACTTGATGAAAAATCGTTGTGGTTTTGATGCGTAGGTAAGAACGGTTCTTGCTAAGCCCGTAGCAGCCACGTAAAACTTGCAACAACAAAGTAGAGGACGTCTAACTTATTTTTGCAGGGCTTGTTGTGATGTGATATGGTCAAGACGTGATGAGATATAAGTTGTTGTATGAGATGATCATGTTTTGTTGAAGTTATCGGCAACTGGCAGAAGCCTTATGGTTGTCTCTTCATTGCATAAGATGCAAGCACCAAATAATTGCTTTACTTTATCGCTATGCGATAGCAATAGTTGGCGAGACGACCATGTGACGACACATTGATAAAGATCAAGATGATGGAGATCATGGTGTCATGCCGGTGACGATAGAGATCATGACGGTACTTTGGAGATGGAGATCAAAGGCACAAGATGATCATGGCCATATCATGTCACATATTTTGATTGCATGTGATGTTTATATTTTATGCATCTTATTTTGCTTAGTACGGCGGCAGCATTATAAGATGATCCCTCACTAAAATTTCAAGGTATAATTGTTTTCCCTGAGTATGCACCGTTGCGACAGTTCGTCGTGCCGAGACACCACGTGATGATCGGGTGTGATAAGCTCTACGTTCAAATACAACGGGTGCAAGCCAGTTTTGCACACGCAGAATACTCGGATTAAACTTGACGAGCCTAACATATGCAGATATGGCCTCGGAACTCTGAGACCGAAAGGTCGGGCGTGAATCATATAGTAGATATGATCAACATAGTGATGTTCACCATTGAAAACTACTCCATCTCACGTGATGATCGGATATGGTTTAGTTGATTTGGATCACGTGATCACTTAGATGATTAGAGGGATGTCTATCTAAGTGGGAGTTTTTAAGTAATATGATTAATTGAACTTTAATTTATCATGAACTTAGTCCTGATAGTATTTGCATAACTATGTTGTAGATCAATAGCTCGCGATGTAGCTCCCCGTTTATTTTTGATACGTTCCTAGAGAAAAATAAGTTGAAAGATGATAGTAGCAATGATGCGGAATTGGTCAGTGATCTGAGGATTATCCTCATTGATGCACGTGAGAATTATGTCCTTGATGCATCGCTAGGTGACGGACCTATTGCAGGAGCAGTTGTAGACGTTATGAACGTTTGGCAAGCTCTATATGATGACTACTTGATAGTTTAGTGCGCCATGCTTTACGGCTTAGAACCGGGACTTCAAAAATGTCTTGAAATGCCATGGAGCATATGAGATGTTCCAAGAGTTGAAATTGGTATTTCAGACTCATGCCCAAGTCGAGAGGTATGAGACCTCTGACAAGTATTTTTTGCCTACAAGATGGAGGAGAATAGCTCAACCAGTGAGCATGTGCTCAGAATGTCTGAATACTACAATCACTTGAATCAAGTGGGAGTTAATCTTCCATATAAGGTAGTGATTGACAGAGTTCTCTAGTCACTATCACCAAGTTACTGGAATTTCGTGATGAACTATAATATGCAAGGGAGGACGAAAACGATTCCCCGAGCTCTTCGCGATGCTGAAATCGGCGAAGGTAGTAATCAAGAAAAGCATCAAGTGTTGATGGTTGACAAGACCACTAGTTTCAAGTAAAAGGGCAAGGGAAATAAAGGGAACTTCAAGAAGAATGACAAGCAAGTTGCCACTCGCATGAAGAAGCCCAAAGCTAGACCCAAGCCTGAAACTGAGTGCTTCTACTGCAAAGGCAATGGTCACTGGAAGTGGAACTGCCCTAGATGCTTGGCGGATAAGAAGGATGGAAAAGTTAACAAAGGTATATTTGATATACATGTTATTGATGTGTACTTTACTAGTGTTTATAGCAACCCCTCGGTATTTGATACTGGTTCAGGTGCTAAGAATAGTAACTCGAAACGGGAGTTGCAAAATAAACAGAGACTAGTTAAGGGCAAGGTGTGATGTGTGTTGGAAGTGATTCCAAGGTTGATAAGATCACCATCGCACACTCATTTTTCCTTCGAGATTAGTATTGGAACTAAATAAATGTTATTTGGTGTTTGCGTTGAGCATAAATATGATTGGATCATGTTTATTGCGATACGGTTATTCATTTAAGTCAAATAATAATTGTTGTTCTGTTTACATAAATAAAACCTTCTATGGTCTTATATCCAATGTAAATGGTTTACTGAATCTCGATCACAGTGATACACATAATATTGATGCCAAAAGATATAAGTTTAATAATGATAGTGCAACTTATTTGTGGCACTGCCGTTTAGGTCATATTGGTGTAAAGCGCATGAAGAAACTCCATGCTGATGGGCTTTTGGAATCACTTGATGTTTGCGAACCATGCCTCATGGGAAAGATGACTAAGACTCCGTTCTCCGGAACAATGGAGCGAGCAACTGACTTATTGGAAATAATACATACTGATGTATGCGATCCGATGAGTGTTGAGGCTCGCGGCGGGTATCGTTATTTTCTGACCTTCACAGATGATTTGAGCAGATATGGGTATATCTAATTGATGAAACACAAGTCTGAAACATTTGAAAAGTTCAAAGAATTTCAGAGTGAAATAGAAAATCATCATAACAAGAAAATAAAGTTTCCATGATCTGATCGCAGAGACAAATATTTGAGTTACGAGTTTGGCCTTCATTTAAAACAACATGGAATAGTTTCACAAACTCACGCCACCTGGAACACCACAACGTAACGGTGTGTCCGAACATCGTAACCGTACTTTATTAGATATGGTGTGATCTATGATGTTTCTTGCTGATTTACCACTATCGTTTTGGGGTTATGCATTAGAGACAGCTGCATTCACTTTAAATAGGGCACCGTCTAAATTCGTTGAGATGACACCATATGAACTGTGGTTTGGCAAAAACCCAAGTTGTCGTTTCTTAAAGTTTGGGGCTACGATGCTTATGTGAAAAAGCTTCAACCTGATAAGCTCGAAGCCAAATCGGAGAAATGTGTCTTCATAGGATACCCAAAGGAAACTGTTGGGTACACCTTCTATCACAGATCTGAAGGCAAGATATTCGTTGCTTAGAATGGATCCTTTCTGGAGAAGGAGTTTCTGTCGAAATAATTGAGCGGGAGGAAAGTAGAACTTGATGAGGTAATTGTACCTACTCCCTTATTGGAAAGTAGTTCATCACATAAATCAGTTCTAGTGATTCCTACACCAATAAGTGAGGAAGCTAATGATGATGATCATGAGACTTCTGATCAAGTAACTACCAAACCTCGTAGGTCAACCAGAGTAAGATCCGCACCAGAGTGGTACGGTAATCCTGTTCTAGAAGTCATGTTACTAGACCATGACGAACCTACGAACTATGAGGAAGCGATGATGAGCCCAGATTCCGCGAAATGGCTTGAGGCCATGAAATCTGAGATGGGATCCATGTACGAGAAGAAAGTATGGTGACGTAGGGTGGAACCCTAGATGGCCGATCTTTCACGAAAGGAGCGGATCCCTATGAATAACGTGATGAACACGAGGGGAAACACGAGGGAAACACGAGGAGAACACGAGAGAAATCACTCAACCAACAAGAATAGATCACACATGCGCTAGATCGATGAACACAAAAGTAAGATACAAGATCCAAAGTCAACAACGGACGATACAAACGGTAACCGGTTCTTCTCCGTGAGGAGGTCTTGATGGGGGTCTTCTCCGCAAAGGAGGTCTTGAATCCAAGGTGGATCTTCTCCGAAGAGGGGCCGCGGTCTCTCTCGTGGAGTAGATCCGATATGGATGATCAATGCTCTATCTCAAGTATGAGCTAAACCAATGCTAACCCTAAAAAGAGGAAGGGGATGGAGTATATATAGTCTAGGGGGGCGAAGAGGTACATGGGATTTGGCCCTTCTTGTCAGGTGCAGACAGCGGGGCCGGATATCCAGGCGTCGGGCGGATGTCGGGGCTGGAGAGGGCGGATGTCGGGCTGGGGCGGATGTCGGGCTAGCGGCGATAACCTTCAGAGTTACGGTGCATGGCGCAGGATTTCCGGCTTCGGCGGATTTGAGGCTAGGGCGGATGTCCGGCTGGGCGCCGGATGTGCGGGCCTCATGAGACTTGGCCAGCTTGGCTGTTCTTGATGAAGACGCTCAGGGCGGATGTAGGGGCTGGAAGGTGAGCTTGCCCGTTTCCGTTGGTTCTCTTCATCCATGGACTTGGCGGCTTGTCCGTCTTCACGTGCATCCTCGGGAGGCTCCTCTTGACACCTAATCATGCATAGCATATCGGACTTAGGTAGTAGCCATGTCTCGAGTGGATCATATGTGATATCACTAAGGAAAGAAGTCACCCCGTTCTCGAGAGCTCTAGCTCGTGCTTGTGTCATAGGTCCCCTTGGATCTTGATGAGACGATGATAGGTCCATGGGGATGATCACGGGATGCTCCGCATCATCTCCCCTCCCTTGGGAAAGATCCGACCTCGGATCGAAATCCTCATCACCATGGTACGGGGAGAGATCTTTGATGTTGAAGATGTCGCTCACGGAGTACTTGTCGCGTGGGATGTCGATCTTGTATGCGTTGTTGTAGTAGCGTGCAAGCACCTTGAAGGGTCCATCCGCTCGTGGTAGTAGCTTGGACTTGCGTTCATTGGGGAAGCGATCCTTGCGAAGGTGTAGCCACACAAGATCTCCAACATGGAACATCATGGGTTGCTTGTTGACGTTGAGCTTGGTCGCGAGTCGTTGTACTTGGCGCTCGATGGTGTTCCTTGTATCTTCATGCATCTTCTTGAGGAAGTTGACTCGGGCACTCGTGTCCATGTTTGTGCGCTCTTGTAGCGGTAGAGGTAGAATGTCCAATGGTGACAATGGGTTGAAGCCATAGACGACCTCGAAAGGGGACGTGCCGGTAGTCGAATGTCTTGCTCGGTTGTAGGCGTACTCGGTGATGGGTAGGCAACCCTCCCACTCCTTGATGTTCTTCTTTATCAACACGCGTAGTAGAGTGGAGAGCGTGCGGTTGGTCACCTTCGTTTGGCCGTCGGTTTGTGGATGGTATGCCGAAGAGAACAAGAGCTTGATTCCGAGCTTGGCGCACAAGGTCTTCCAAAAGTAACTCAAGAACTTGACGTTGCGGTCCGAGACAATCGTCTTTGGCACTCCATGAAGGCGCAAGATTTCCCTACAAAACAAATTTGCAACATGTGAAGCATCGTCTATCTTGTTACAAGGAATGAAATGAGCCATTTTGGATAAACGGTCCACAACAACAAAAACGGAATCCTTGCCATTTCGAGTTCTAGGTAAACCAAGCACAAAGTCCATGCTAATATCTTCCCATGGTTGATATGGAATTGGAAGTGGCATATAGAGGCCATGAGATTGGGCTTTAGACTTAGCTTTGCAACATGGAGAGCATCGGTTGGTGAAGCGATTGACGTCGCGAAACATCTTGGGCCAAAAGTAGTTCTTTGAGAGCGTAGCAAATGTCTTGTCGCGTCCAAAGTGTCCCATGAGTCCGCCTCCATGAGATTCCTGCAAAAGCAACAAGCAAAGAGAGGACTCGGGAATGCAAAGTTTGTTAGCTCTCATAAGATATCCATCTTTGATGTAGTATCGATCCCAAGAAGTATGCGTCAAACACTTGGCATAAGGAATAGCAAATGTATGATCATGCTCATACAAGTCTTTTATGTGCTCAAAACCAATGACATTCAATTCAAGTTGAGTAACAAGCATGCATATACGGGAAAGCGCATCCGCCACAACATTTTCCTTACCTTTAGTGTACTTGATGACATAAGGAAATGACTCAATAAATTCACTCCATTTAGCATGACGCTTGTTCAACTTAGTTTGACCCTTAAGGTATTTAAGTGTTTCATGGTCGGTATGGATGATGAACTCATGAGGGCGAAGGTAATGTTCCCATTCACGCAAAACTCGCACTAAAGCATATAGCTCTTTGTCATAGATGGGGTAATTGAGTTGCGCTCCGGAGAGTTTCTCACTAAAGTATGCAATGGGGCGCTTCTCTTGCATTAACACACCTCTTATGCCATTACCACTAGCATCACAATGAATTTCAAAAGGTTTGTCAAAGTTGGGTAATGCAAGCACGGGAGCATGAGTAAGCAAATTCTTAAGCTCATTGAAAGCAATATCTTGGGATGTTCCCCAAACAAATGGTGCATTTTTCTTACTCAAAGCATGCAAAGGTGAAGCAATTGTGCTAAAATCCTTCACAAATCTACGCTAGAAACCGGCTAAACCAAGAAAACTACGCACTTGTTGCAAATTGGTTGGTTGGGGCCAATTTTTAATAGCATTGATCTTAGATTCATCAACATGAACACCCTTAGAAGATACTACAAAACCCAAGAAAACAAGCTTATCAACACCAAATAGGCATTTTTCCATATTAGCATAAAGTTGCTCTTTTCGAAGAGTTTGTAGCACGGTGCGAAGGTGGGTGACATGCTCTTTGAGAGATTTGCTAAACACAAGGATATCATCAAAGTAGAGAACAACAAATTCACCAATGTAAGGGCGAAACACGTAATGCATAAGACGCATGAAAGTACCGGGTGCTTCCGATAAACCCATAGGCATGACTAACCACTCATATAGACCAAACTTGGTTTTGAAAGCGGTTTTCCATTCATCACCCTCTTGTATGCGGATTTGATAGTAACCACTCTTAAGATCAATTTTGGAAAAAATAGTGGCACCGCTAAGTTCATCAAGCATATCATCAAGGCGTGGAATGGGGTACCTATATCGAACAGTGATAGCATTGATAGGTCTACAATCGGAGCACATGCGAAAGCTACCGTCTCGTTTTGGCACAAGAATGATCGGTATGGCACAAGGACTCAAACTTTCACGCAGATGTCCATGGTCTATGAGATGCTTTACTTGCCTTTGTATTTCTTTGGTTTCTTTGGGATTGACGCAGTAGGGAGCTTTGTTGGGAAGCGGCGCTCCGGGGATGAGATCAATTCGGTGCTCAATGCCTCGTAGTGGAGGTAGACCCGGAGGTAGCTCATCGGGGAAAACGTCTTGGAATTCCTGCAACAAAGAAGATAACACCATAGGTAGATCGTGAGAGTTGTTAGTTTTTTGTGCCTCGTCCTTGCACAATAGGACATAGTGTAGGACACTTGATGGGTTCTCACACACTCCTCTCATCACACGTTTGGTGGCAAATAGCACTAAGTTTTTCTTGTCGCTCATCGTGGAGGCACCCAATTTGGGCTTGTGGCGCTTACTCTCTTTTTGGTGGTTCGCTCTCTCACTATTTTCTCCACGATGGGTGGCTTGCTGGTCGGCGAGTACTTGGCTTGGAGACATAGGACATAGTACAAACTCCTTCCCTTTCATCTTGAAGCTATAGTGATTTGTACGCCCGTTGTGAATGACACCTCGGTCAAATTGCCATGGCCGCCCAAGAAGGAGATGGCAAACGGTCATTGGAAGGACATCACATTACAAAGTGTCTTCATAGGCGCCGATCTTGAAAGAGACTTGTACCCTATGCTCGACTTGTATGGTGCTGTTGTCGCTTAGCCATTGAACCTTGTAGGGGTGAGGGTGCTTCATCTTGACCAATTGGAGTTTGGAGCATAGCTCTTCACTTGCTAAGTTGTGGCAACTACCTCCATCGATGATGACCTTGACAGAACGTCCATTGATGCCGGCTTTTGTGTGGAAGATATGGCATCTTTGATCTTCATCTTGTTGATGTTGAAGAGTCAAGACCTTGGGGACAACAAGAGCGGGACTTGAATCTTCGTCGCAAAAGACTTGATCATCTTCATCTTCATTGTTCACTTGTCGGTGCATGGCCACTTGCTCAAGAGCTTCCATTTCTCCTTCACTCATGGAGTCGTAGGTTCCGTCTTCGTTGAGGATCATGGTGCGCTTGTTTGTGCACTCGAAGGACTTGTGGCCTCGGCCTCCGCATGTGAAACATTTGATGGAACTTGTCTTGATGGTCTCATCGGTTGGAGTAGATGATGATGAAGCTTTCTTGAAGTTGCTTGTAGTAGGAGGACGACTTGAGCTTGTCGAAGCTTTCTTGTAACTTGACTTGCCGCCGTTGCTTGTAAATGGCTTGGTTGAGGTAGAAGGTGTTGGATTCGTCGAAGCTTGATTGTTGGAGGGGCCATAGGACTTGGATGAGAACTTGGAATACTTGAAGTTGTCTTGTACTTGCCGTTCCGCTTTGGTAGCTTGATGCACTAGCTCGATGAGGTTCGAGTATGTTTGGAAGTCGGCAATCTTCTTGATAGGATGATTGAGTCCATTCAAGAAACGTGCCATAGTTTGCTCATCATCTTCTTTGACATTGGCTCGTATCATGGCAATCTCCATTTCCTTGTAGTACTCTTCAACGCTCTTGGTTCCTTGCTTGAGTTGTTGAAGTTTCTTGAAGAGGTCGCGGTTGTAGTAGTTTGGCACGAATCGTGCTCTCATGACATCCTTCATCTGTGCCCAAGTGGTGATGGGTGGTTCACCTCTTGCCGCTCGACGCTCAATGACTTGTTACCACCAAATGAGGACGTAGTCTTGGAATTCAAGGGATGCCATTGCGATATTCTTCTCTTCTTCGTAGTTGTGCAAGCGGAAGATTTTGTCAACCTTCAATGCCCATGATATGTACTCTTTGGGGTCATTGCTTCCATTGAACTTGGGCATGGTGAACTTTAGCTTGCCGTATCGTTGCTCTTCATTGTGTTGGGGACGGGGATGATGACACCCTTGACGTGGAGGATTGTCAACCTCATGTTGCTCTTGGAGAGGAGGGTTGTCAACCTCATGTTGTTCTTGTCGGGGAGGCTCTTCATAGTCATCATGTGCTTGGTGAGCTTGGGGTACTCGTTGAGCTTGTGGATGAGCTTGTCGAGGTTGTGGTGGAACTTGTCGAGCTTGACAAGGAGCTTGAGGAGCTTGACGATGTGCCCGTGCTTCGTATATGCGTTCTTGGACTTCATCACGAAGAGCTTCTTCTTGTTCACGAGCTTGCCGGTTGCGCGTGGCTACGGCTCTACTTGAATCTCGTAGGGCTTGTTGTGCTTCGAGTGCTCGAGCTTCACATAGTTCTTGTTCTTGGTGTTGTGCTTCGGCGTCTTGTGCATCTTGATGTTGTCGCGCGCACTCCTCTTGTTCTTGTTGTCGTTGGTGTTGCTGTTCTCGTGCTTGTGCGAAAGCAGCTTGGTTTTGACGATGTCGATGCTCTTGAGAGTCGGCGTCGTGTAGAGGATTGCGGTTTGCTTGACGGTCTTGACGCGCGGCACGACGAAGAGTATTCGATGTCGGTGTACTTGAGCCGGAGAGGGTGTCATCGGAGTGTCGACTTGAGCGGCTCCTTCTTGAGTAGGACGAAGTGGTAGAACAGCGGTTGACCAACAAGGCATGAATCTCATCCATTCTTGCGTCATTCTCGTGCTTGTGTTCGTCGAGCTTGTTGTCGAAGAGGCGCAAGTCGGTGGCGAGGTTGTCGATGCGGTCGCCCAAAGCAAATTGTTCTTGATGCAAAGCTCGGTGTGCACCAAATAGTTGGGTCTTGGTGACGTAGGATGACATGTCTTCGTCTTGCTCCAAGAAGAGTGGGTTGGTAGAAGTACTTGGCCTATCCATCATTCCAAATAAAGATATGTGAGTGGGAGACAAAGAAAAACCAATACCAAATGTACCTTGACCGAAGTTGAAAATGGATCAAAGATCACTCCAATGTGTAGCAAGGAAATATCACAATTGGTACCAATTCTTGTCGGTTCTCACACCTACACAAGTAAAAGCTTATGGTGGAGCTCGGTTAGGATGGTGGCACAAAATTTGATGCAATTGTAAGTGAGACTCAATAATGTTGGAAAAGATTCACAAATTTGCGAATGCAACAAGTAGACCAATAGCGAGATATGTTACACGGAAACACACACGCAAATAGATAAGATGGGGTTATGCAACCAAGGGTGAGCCAAAAGGTGCAATCCACGAAGATGCTCTTGTTGCACAACACTAGAGAGACGCTAGCACGATTGCACAATAGGCGGATACGAACTTGTGCACAACCTACTAAGCAAAAATGCAACGACTTCTATCCCAAGTATGCTATATGTATGATGTTCCTATGCGTTGATCCAAGATGATCGAGTATGACAATCTTAATGTTGTATGATGCTATGGTTCTTGCTTATAAGCTCTTTGCTTATCTTTCCTCTTTTGCTTAAAAGCTTGTTTGGCTCTTTGATGTTTGAGATCTTGTCTCATGCAATGCTTCACGAACCAAGATAGCAATTGAGTATGCGACAACAACTTTGTGACACAAGAGATGATACCAAGTTATGCAACACGATGATGGTATGTATGCTATGGGAAGTATGAACACTAATGTGCACAAGTCACGTTGCCGGCAATACTCAAAGGCTAGTCTCGATGGGTAAGCTACGCAAAAGTAAGGCTATGGGGTTATCAATGCAAATGCAAGAGAGTATGACGATATCACGATACCAAGATGATATCCAAGGTGAAGGTGATACCAAAGTGAATGTAGCCGTTCGTAGTAGTCCTTGGCGAAGATGAGCGGTGGGGATGTTGATGCCGAACCGTACCTAGGTAGCCGAAACACAAAAGGATACGGAAACCACAACTCAAATTCTCAAAGCAAAATGGGTCAAAATTGTCGGAGTTGGTAGCGGGAAAGGCTATGGTGGTGCTATGCGGAAGTGGGGGAGGTATGCGGAAGTGTATGTGGGCATCGGGACAAAATTTGTCGAAAGTTAGACGGTAAACGGAGTGGAGGATTGAAGTGATGCTGTCAGGGCCGGATGTCCGGGCGCTGGATCCATGGACGAACTCGAAGAACACCGTGTGGAGAGGTCAAACCCGGGGCAAAATTCCAAAGATTTTGTGGATGGAATTTGGGGAAAAGGTGGGGAAAAGTTAGATCTACCTGCAACACACGAAATCTGCGGATCAAATCCAACAAAACTTCATCACAAAAAAAATTTGGGGCTATTTCTGTGGGGCAATTTTCGGATTAGGACGAAAAACAACAAAATCAAGCTAGAAAACAAAGGGAGGGGGCTCCGAAATCGTGATCAACGTGGCTCATGATACCAAGATGATGTAGGGTGGAACCCTAGATGGCCGATCTTTCACGAAAGGAGCGGATCCCTACAAAGAACGTGATGAACACGAGGGGAAACACGAGGGAAACACGAGGAGAACACGAGAGAAATCACTCAACCAACAAGAATAGATCACACATGCGCTAGATCGATGAACACAAAAGTAAGATACAAGATCCAAAGTCAACAATGGATGATACAAACGGTAACCGGTTCTTCTCCATGAGGAGGTCTTGATGGAGGTCTTCTCCGCAAAGGAGGTCTTGAATCCAAGGTGGATCTTCTCCGAAGAGGGGCCGCGGTCTCTCTCGTGGAGTAGATCCGATATGGATGAGCAATGCTCTATCTCAAGTATGAGCTAAACCAATGCTAACCCTAGAAAGAGGAAGGGAATGGAGTATATATAGTCTAGGGGGGGTGAAGAGGTACATGGGCTTGCCCTTCTTGTCTTGTGCAGACAAAGGGGCGGATGTCGGGGCTTCAAGAGGGGCCGGATGTCCGGGCTGGGGGCCGGATGTCCGGGCTAGCGGCGATAGCTTCTGTAGGTTCTGGTGCATGGTGCCGGATTTCCGGGCTTCTGGACGGATTTCCAGGCCGGGGCCGGATGTCCGGGCCCTGTAGACTTGGCCAGCTTGGCTGTTGCTGATGAAGACGCTCCAGGGGCCGGATGTCCGGGGCCTTGGCCGGATGTCCGGGGCCTGGAAGGTGAGCTTGCCCGTTTCCGTTGATTCTCTTCATCCATGGACTTGGCGGCTTGTCCGTCTTCATGTGCATCCTCGGGAGGCTCCTCTTGACACCTAATCATGCATAGCATATCGGACTTAGGTAGTAGCCATGTCTCGAGTGGATCATATGTGATATCACTAAGGAGAGAAGTCACCTCGTTCCCGAGAGCTCTAGCTCGTGCTCGTGTCATAGGTCCTCTTGGCTCTTGATGAGACGATGGTAGGTCCATGGGGATGATCATGGGATGCTCCGCATCATCTCCCCTCCCTTGGGAAAGATCCGACCTCGGATCGAAATCCTCATCACCATGGTACGGGGAGAGATCTTTGATGTTGAAGATGTCGCTCACGGAGTACTTGTCGCGTGGGATGTCGATCTTGTATGCGTTGTTGTTGTAGCGTGCAAGCACCTTGAAGGGTCCATCCGCTCGGGGTAGTAGCTTGGACTTGCGTTCATTGGGGAAGCGATCCTTGCGAAGGTGTAGCCACACAAGATCTCCAACATGGAACATCATGGGTTGCTTGTTGACGTTGAGCTTGGTCGCGAGTCGTTGTACTTGGCGCTCGATGGTGTTCCTTGTATCTTCATGCATCTTCTTGAGGAAGTTGACTCGGGCACTCGGGTCCATGTTTGTGCGCTCTTGTAGCGGTAGAGGTAGAATGTCCAATGGTGACAATGGGTTGAAGCCATAGACGACCTCGAAAGGGGACTTGCCGGTAGTCGAATGTCTTGCTCGGTTGTAGGCGTACTCGGCGATGGGTAGGCACTCCTCCCACTCCTTGATGTTCTTCTTTATCAACACGCGTAGTAGAGTGGAGAGCGTGCGGTTGGTCACCTCCGTTTGGCTGTCGGTTTGTGGATGGTATGCCGAAGAGAACAAGAGCTTGATTCCGAGCTTGGCTCACAAGGTCTTCCAAAAGTAACTCAAGAACTTGACGTCGCGGTCCGAGACAATCGTCTTTGGCACTCCATGAAGGCGCAAGATTTCCTTACAAAACAAATTTGCAACATGTGAAGCATCGTCTATCTTGTTACAAGGAATGAAATGAGCCATTTTGGAGAAACGGTCCACAACAACAAAAACAGAATCCTTACCATTTCGAGTTCTAGGCAAATCAAGCACAAAGTCCATGCTAATATCTTCCCATGGTTGATATGGAATTGGAAGTGGAATATAGAGGCCATGAGATTGGGCTTTAGACTTAGCTTTGCGACATAGAGAGCATCGGTTGGTGAAGCGATTGACGTCGCGAAACATCTTGGGCTAAAAGTAGTTCTTTGAGAGCATAGCAAATGTCTTGTCGCGTCCAAAGTGTCCCATGAGTCCGCCTCCATGAGATTCCTGCAAAAGCAACAAGCAAAGAGAGGACTCGGGAATGCAAAGTTTGTTAGCTCTCATAAGATATCCATCTTTGATGTAGTATCGATCCCAAGAAGTATGCGTCAAACACTTGGCATAAGGAATAGCAAATGTATGATCATGCTCATACAAGTCTTTTATGTGCTCAAAACCAATGACATTCAATTCAAGTTGAGTAACAAGCATGCATATACGGGAAAGCGCATCCGCCACAACATTTTCCTTACCTTTAATGTACTTGATGACATAAGGAAATGACTCAATAAATTCACTCCATTTAGCATGACCCTTGTTCAACTTAGTTTGACCCTTAAGGTATTTAAGTGTTTCATGGTCGGTATGGATGATGAACTCATGAGGGCGAAGGTAATGTTCCCATTCACGCAAAACTCGCACTAAAGCATATAGCTCTTTGTCATAGATGGGGTAATTGAGTTGCGCTCCGGAGAGTTTCTCACTAAAGTATGCAATGGGACGCTTCTCTTGCGTTAACACACCTCCTATGCCATTACCACTAGCATCACAATGAATTTCAAAAGGTTTGTCAAAGTTGGGTAATGCAAGCACGGGAGCATGAGTAAGCAAATTCTTAAGCTAATTGAAAGCAATATCTTGGGATGTTCCGCAAACAAATGGTGCATTTTTCTTACTCAAAGCATGCAAAGGTGAAGAAATTGTGCTAAAATCCTTCAAAAATCTACGGTAGAAACCGGCTAAACCAAGAAAACATGATCACACCTTAGTACTCTTTGGGTGTTAATCACATAGAGATGTGAACTAGATTATTGGCTCTAGTAAAACCCTTTGGGTATTAGTCACATGGCGATGTGAACTAATCACATGGTGATGTGAACTATTGGTGTTAAATCACATGGCGATGTGAACTAGATTATTGACTCTAGTTCAAGTGGGAGACTGAAGGAAATATGCCCTAGAGGCAATAATAAAGTTGTTATTTATATTTCCTTATATCATGATAAATGTTTATTATTCATGCTAGAATTGTATTAACCGGAAACTTGATACATGCGTGAATACATAGACAAACAGAGTGTCCCTAGTATGCCTCTACTTGACTAGCTTGTTTATCAAAGATGGTTATGTTTCCTAGCCATAGACATGTGTTGTCATTTGATGAACGGGATCACATCATTAGAGAATGATGTGATGGACAAGACCCATCCGTTAGCTTAGCACTATGATTGTTTAGTTTATTGCTATTGCTTTCTTCGTGACTGATACATGTTCCTCTGACTATGAGATTATGCAAATCCCGAATACCAGAGGAGCACTTAGTGTTCTATCAAACGTCATAACGTAACTGGGTGATTATAAAGATGATCTACAGGTGTCTCCGATGGTGTTTGTTGAGTTGGCATAGATCGAGATTAGGATTTGTCACTCCGATTGTCGAGAGGTATCTCTGGGCCCTCTCGGTAATGCACATCACAATAGGCCTTGCAAGCAATGTGACTAATGAGTTAGTTGCAGGATGATGCATTACGGAACGGGTAAAGAAACTTGTCGGTAATGAGATTGAACTAGGTATGGTGATACCGACGATTCAATCTCGGGCAAGTAACACACCGATGACAAAGGGAACAACGTATGTTGTTATGCGGTTTGACCGATAAAGATCTTTCTAGCATATGTAGGAGCCAATATGAGCATCCAGGTTCCGCTATTGGTTATTGACCGGAGATGTGTCTCGGTCATTTCTACATAGTTCTCGAACCCCGTAGGGTCCGCCCGCTTAACGTTTGATGACGATTTGTATTATGAGTTATGTGATTTGATGTACTGAAGGTTGTTCAGAGTCCCGGATGAGATTACAGATATGACGAGGAGTCTTGAAATGGTCGAGACGTAAAGATCGATATATTGGAAGGCTATATTCGGACATCGGAATGGTTCCGAGTGATTCGGGTATTTTTCGGAGTACCGGAGAGTTACGGGAATTCGCAGGGGAGTTAATGGGCGTTAATGGGCTTTCGGGGAAGAGAGGAGGAGGCGGCCAAGTGGGAGGCGCGCCCCCCAAAGCCCAATCCGAATTGGGGAGGGGGTCGACCCCCCTTTCCTTCTCTCCCTCTTCCCTTCCTTCCCCCTCCTAGTTGGACTAGGAAAAGGGGGGAAACCTACTCCTAGTAGGAGTAGGAATCCCCCCTTGGGGCGCGCCATAGGAGGCCGGCCTCCCCCTCCTCCACTTCTTTATATACGGGGGAGGGGGGCACCCCATAGACACACAAGTTGATTCTTAGCTGTGTGCGGTGCCCCCTCTACATATTTCCACCTCGGTCATATCATTGTAGTCACTACTAGGGAAAACCCTTGTAGCAGCGCTTGATATATGCATAGCAGTAGCGCTGGGTCAAGCACTACTGCTAGCGCGCTACAGCTAAGTTGTAGCAGTAGCGCTGGTAGGGGCAGCGCTACCGGTAAGTATTGGTACCGATGGCGCTTCTGGACCGATGCTCTCGATACCTATCGAAGGCGCTTGTCCACGAGCGCTGCTACTAATCCGGCGCTACTGCTAGGTGCTTTCCAGCGCTACTACTAATGTTCCTGCTTTCAGCAATTCACACCCCTCTACGTATTTGTGTTGTATTTATATAGGCTCTATACAATAGTTTCATCAGATCATAGTAAACATACACTATTCGCATCATATCATAGACATACAGTAGTCTCGTCATACCATCATCATCATCATTCAACATAAATATCATCAAATCTCGAAAATAGTGATACACAAGTGCGATCATGTCATGTCTCGAATAAGTGCAACTGCATGGTCATGGCACACATACAAGTTTCATCATCTCTATCTAAACCATGATGTAGAAGAGCTGAGCGATCAGCATGAGCAAGAGCGTGACTATGTAGTACCGGCGGTCCCGCCCCTGCTCATGCTGGAGTGTCCACCTCAAGTAACTACTTTCCGCTTCGGCTCTGCCGTTGAACCCTCTGTGGCTAGCACCCGGGTACCTGTGCACCTGGGCCTGAGCGGCTGGCTAGTGGTCGTAGACTCCTAGAACCCTCCCAACGTACACGGCATAGTAGCCCTTCGCCATCTCTGATCTATGTACCTGCATCGTGAGTTGATGAATTGAACGATAACATACTTAAGAAAACAAGGAGGCATAATTAGCAAAATACAAGCAACCAATAGTAAACATAAATGACGAAGTTCCTCATACCCAAACTAATTAACTAGAGCGATCTACGCTAGTTCAGGACCACGGTTTAGTTACATCACATAGTTTCGCCCTGCATAAATTCAAAGTTTTGTCATAGAAAGACAGTAGTGACACATTGTCATCAATAATCAGTCCTCCATGTCGGCGGTCCAATCTTCATAGTCAGGGAGGAAGCACCCGAGCTTCTTGAAAGGCTTCAGGTCCAGACGCTGAGCGAGTAGCAGTGCTCGGACATCTTCCCGCGTGATTGGCCCATGGTAGAACATCCCTGTTGGTTCGAGGACCTGCTTCATGATCACTTGGGCAAGTTCACACTGTACGTGATAAAACTCAGCTCTGATTCGATGATCCGGTGTCCTTCCTATGCTTGTGGCCCAGCTGACAATCTCGGCATCGTTGGTAGTAGGTGACATGCGAAGGCGTTGATTATCCCTTCTATACTCGAGCAGGTGATGCATGAGGTAGAATCCATCAGCCATACTGGTGTGCGGTTCTTTGGATGCAGAAGTCGGTCTTATGACCGAAAGCCAGCCCGCGATTCCTGTACTTTTTCACCTTGATATATCCACCAGACAGGCTGAAGGTTAATAGGGCACTATCGAGAACACTCTTTATGTGCTTGTAATCCTTTGTCCCGAGGTTCTTCGATGAGTCCAAGTACATCGCATGGGAGTATTCTGGGTACAGAATGATGTGGACGGCGCCCGCTACGTAAATTAAGTACACCTCAAATTAGCCTCCATGCTTGCAAAGGAATGATTAAAACTTATGAAAGGATATGTGCGATTGAATTACGTGGGATGATAAGGCACGAGAATCGCTTCCTTGTCCTTATTAGCGATCATGAATTCGCCGAGGTACTTGCTCGCATAGTCAAGGTGCTCTTTGCAAACTGCCAAGAAGCTCTCATGCATATAGAACGGGTCCGCGATGCAGATATATTTGATGTTCTCGACCCTGATGAAGTAGTTCAGATACAGCGCATCCATGTGGATGAACTGGAAATCCAGCTTGGTCATGTGGAACATGTCGTAGATGTAGTCAAATCGCAGGATGAAGTTATTTGCGGGTCATCTCTCGACGTACAACCTCCCACCCGGCACCTGAGCCGCGTAAAGCGGGTATCCTGGTTTTTCCGCGGCCAGAAAGCTTTTCTCCACTACTAGGGAAAACCCTAGTAGTAGCGCGGGACACCGCGCTACTAGTAAGGCGCTACAGCTATTCCTTAGCAGTAGCGAGTGAGATACACGCTACTACTAAGACATATAGCCGCAGCGTTTGTTCACTCCCGCGCTACTGCTAATATAGCTAGTAGTAGCGTGTTTACTCACCATCGCTACTAGTATTCTTTTTATAATTTTTTTAATTTTTAGTGTATTTATACGCCGTTATACAAATTTTGGTACAATACCAATTATGAGAATGTTATATCAATATGTCCATAACAGCGTGTCAAATGAAGGTGGATTAGGTTCAAGTGGAGGCAACATATGGTGCATGTCAAAAGTATACTACTAATCCAAACTTGATCTAGTTTGGACTAGTAGTACTTTCGATGTGCACCACATGTTGCCTCCACTTGAATCTAATCCGCCAACACAGGCTATTTAATCATCATCATAGTCATTACCACCAACAATAGCTATTTAATCATCATAGTCATAGTATAGCACACATCATCATCTTCAAACTCATTCTAGCTAGCTAATCACCACCAACACTAGCTGCGGTAGCTATCTAATCACCACCAACACTAGCTAATAATAATCATCATAGTCATTACCACCAACACTAGCTATTTAATCATCATAACTCATTTCTAGCTAGCTAATCACTCATGCTGCTCTCTCTCAGGTAAAATAACATAAAACATGTGTAGCACTCCTGCTTCATCAAGTTGGAGGATGCAGATGAACCTGTCTCCTAATCATGGGTTGCGCTTCTGATTGCTGCCTCCTAGTACTTCTCTGCGATCATTCACAATTTTGCTCCAGTCTTTCACTATTAAGCATTCCTCGCTATTAGAAATCCTGAATGCACTAAAGTGCATTGTAGGATATCTTGGCCGTAAGCTAACAATTCTCATGCGACCTTTAGTCTCGATCCAATGAGGCACAACATTCATCGGGAGTCCCTGTTGAAGAACATCGTATAGTAACATACTTAGCAATGAAGATTAGCTTAAAAAATAATGTATGCAAAAGATGCACTAATGACAAATAGTAAAAATCTTACCATCTTTCCTAAATAGATGTTATCGTAGTTCAGTACGAACACTATTGGTCGCACGTTTTGAGTACTAAGATTTTTAAGTCCAGGAAAATAATTTGTCTTGACAGTATGAAGATCCTCAAGCCATGAAACATAATGACCTATCTCCTTGAAGTTTAGTTCAGCCCCGGGACAGTGGACGGTCATGTCTACCAAGCGCCGGACATGTTTGCTTGAATGGAAATAAGCTATCAATAGAAATTAGTTGTCAACTATTTTTGAATAAACATTATCGAAGACATATATATATATGGTTGAGAAACTCACATAATGGTATAACTGGAGGCGTCTGCACATCGACCCAGATGTCTCTATTACCTTCAATATCGTCTTCGGGACAAATATCAAAGGTGATAAACATATCAGGCTCAAATGCATAAGCCTTGCATAGTGTTTGCCAAGTTTTGCATTCAAAATAGGTGTAGGTGTCTGCGTTGTATAATTTTGCGTGGAAAGTATAACCATGCTCGGTCTTCAAGTTAACTCTCTTTACCTCCATAGTAGTTTTCATAGGACTGAAACCTATCTTATCCAAGACAAAAACTCTTGCATGGCAGGGGATACGCTAGTAGAATAGTAAAAGATTTGAATTATAAGTTGAAGCAAATGAAGCAGATGTCATGCTTAATTACGAAAAAGGACTTGTCGTTGTGACTTGCTGTATCCACTTCGAAGTTCTCGTCGACTTGATGTCAAGCGCCTATCATCATCTAGGAAGATTACGTCAGACAGCCGCACTCGTCTTCGCAGTATTCGCAAATACCGAAATCCTTTTCGTCGTCAGACATTTCCTATGTTCATAGTTGAAACATTAATTGAAAATCGATCGGAGGCAACTACCAGGATACTCAACAGACAAATCCGGGGCACTCGATATTTCCTACATATTCTGGCACAAGTCATGCCAAAATTTACGGAAAAATCCGGCATGACCTTTGCTAAATAGGACATATCGAGCGCCTAAAATTTGCCGGAACAGAAATGAATCAACACTCCGGCAAAACATAGGCCACTCGGAGGTATAACCTGCAAACATGACAGGCCACTTGGGCAAGCACATATCCTATTTGAGCAACACAAGATATACATTTCAAAATATCTTATAGGACTCATATTGACATGAGCATTCAATAAGCAAAACCAAATCGTAAAATAAATAAGTATTCAAATTAGCATGCATTCAATAAGCAAAAGTAAATCATCTCATGCGTCTGTACATCGTCGAATATTATCACTAATACATCCCGAATAGTATCATACATATAACATCACTAATACAACTAAAACCCTAGCGCACGACGGGTATCGGCGCGTGCGGTGGACACCCAAAGAGAAGGAACCATCACAAGATCATAGCTCCAGTGAGATCCCTGGAGAACCTGCCAGGTATTGGAGAACCTGTGCTCCAACGCAAACAAGTAGCGACAGACGTGCGCGTTCTCCTCCCTGACACGGTGACGTACCACCTCCGCGGGGTCCTCGAGCCTCTGGACCGTCACTGGCCCACGCAACCGCCACCAAAGAAGGTTCGGGTCAACAACGGGCTGACTCCTCACCAAGCTACGCCCCCCGGTAGGTAGCGCCTCCCAGTACCAGCCCGGCAGAGCCCAGTCTCGGACATGGCCCATCTGGTCAAGCATGTGTCCTCCGCCGAGTCGACGATGACGAGGATGCGGGATAGGAATCGTCGACGTCGATGCGGGAATAATTGCTTTAACTAAAAAAATAACAACAAACATGACATGTTCAACTAGTTCTATTAATTCAACTAGTTCTTACTAAAAATAAACTTATTATAAATAAAAATAAACTAGTACCCAATTTGTACCTAGTTCTTACTAACTAATTAGTACCTAGGAACTACTGCCCTAATTACCATCTAATTTAATGAACCAAGGGGTGGAAAGTGGTAGCGGATATTCCAATTATCCAACTAAAAAGTGAAATAAGTGGTCAAATTTTACTCGTTTTGTTATGCATTACAATAGTGTTTATTCATCATCTAAGAAAACATCATCTAAGAAAACATCCGAGCTACATCCGTATCCAATAACATCCGCATCCGATTCGTTTCCACCCATAGATGAACCCTAACTAATTTGATGCAACTAAAATTTGAAGAACACTAGGCAGAGGTAGGGGAGGGGAGGAGCAGGCGTGCTCACCTCGGGTGCCTGCGGTGAGGGAGGGGCAGGCGGCATCGAGGTCGGGGTCGGGGCTCGGGCGCGCGACGGAGGGCGGCGTCGTGGTCGGGGCGCCGAGGTCGGGGTCGGGGGCGGCGTCGAATCCGGGGTCGAGGGCGGCGTCGAGAGTGTGCGGAGAGCGATGGGAGAGCGCGCGGCGGCCGATGGGCGACGACGGCGGTGACAGTGGAGGAGTTGGATTTGGGGGAAGTGGCCGTGGGGAAGAACGAACCGCGCGGTTAAGTCAGAAGTAGTAGTAACGCGTTCCAGGAAGTGCCTGCTGCTAAGCTAGCTACAACGCG
Source organism: Aegilops longissima (assembly GCA_021605205.1). Lineage (NCBI taxonomy): Eukaryota > Viridiplantae > Streptophyta > Magnoliopsida > Poales > Poaceae > Aegilops > Aegilops longissima. Next base: position 329,073,087 of record CM038678.1, on the reverse strand, counting down.
TTCCTAGATACGCGCTACTGCTATTCCTTTCTCTTTTTTTCCTCTTTTTCATCTATTTTTCTTTACATTTTATTTTTTTCCTTTCACCTTTTTCTATTTCTTGCATTTTCATTTACTTTTCTATTTGCTTTCCATTTAATTTTATTTCCTTTAGCAGTAGCGCCTTTCAGCGTAAACACGCTGCTACAAAGCAAGTAGCGGTAGCGCGGTTCGACGTAGATCGCTACTACTATGTGTAGCCTATCGGTTAAGCCGTAGAAATTTTAGTAGTAGCACTTTTATCTTCAGGCACGCTACTGATACAACTGTATCTTTAGCGCTGTTTACAATAGCGCGCTACTGCTACTTAGCACCAGTGATAGAGGCAAAGGTGTCCCGTCTTTCGATGAGATGTTGGTTTTCGCTTTGGAGGAAGTCGACTTTGACGATCCGACTACGAACGTGCGAGGACGTCGCGCCTTAGCAATCGCTAAACCAACTCCGAGAGGTTATTGACCACGCCGAGCACGATCAACGACCACGAGGGTCTTTCCTGCGAGCAAGCGAAGAACAAGCAAGAAACTGAGATTGCAATCTGGATATTGCGAATATAAGATGAAAGCTTTATTGATCAAGGTGGGGTTCTGTGACGCCTTTGTGCGGTCGTTGAACACAAGCGAAACGCCAAGTTGCAGCTATGGCGAACTTTTAATCTAAACAAAACCCAAGGTCTAAACGGTGCCCTAAGGGCTGTATATATGGAGAAAGAGGGGGGATTTCGTGGCCCTTGGTCGAGGGGTCCAAATCAACCCTAACTCTTGTTTCCCACACATACGGACTCTAAAACAGCCTATACTTAAGTATTTCGAAATTACATGGGCTGGCCCAATAATAAGGTGACGCAGCACCTAGAATAGCCTATGGACGAATATTATGAAGTGGCATCTTGTATATTTCGTCCAAGGCCTTATGCACTCATTAGGGTGGCTTCAAAGTCCTGGAATCATCACTTGTAACTCCGTTCTTGTTCTCCTTGCGCATGCCAACATCTCCATGCTTGAACTTGCTCCAAGGTTCATCTTTCTTGTCCATGGTAGGCCCTTCATTTGTAAGCAAAACAAATGTATCCAATTTAGGCAGCATCATATTCTCATCAACATTGGAATCGTTACCAAGAAACGAAAGTACCTGATAATTCAATTGGCGTGCGCGAGCTCTAGTAATTGGTCCAGTATGTATAGCAGCAGGGGCTGTGGGTGTAACAATGGTATTGATGTCCTCATCAACCAGCGTGCTTTTTTAACACGCGCTACTGCTAAAGTTCTGTGTATAAGGTTTTCCCTAGTAGTGCTCTCTGGCCAACACATCTTCATGGAGTCTCCTTAGATCATTGTTCAGTATGTGCTCTAGCAATTTCGAAGGTAGGATCGACTGGCCGGAGACATGGAAGCGCCGCGCACCTTCGACAGGTATTCTGTCTACCACCCGGGGCTCCAGAGGCAGCTGGCTGCTTGAAGCAGCTCTGGCTCCTTTAGGGCCTTGATGTAGGGTAGAACCCTAGTGGCCCGATCTTTCACGAAAGGAGCGGATCCCTACGAGGAACGCGAAGAACACGAGGGGGAACACGAGGAAAACGTGAGGGTGACACGGGAGAAATCAGTCAACCCACAAGAATAGATCACACATGCGCTAGATCGATGAACACAAAGGTAAGATACAAGATCCAAAGTCAACAACGGACGATACAAAAGGTAACCGGTTCTTCTCCGTATAGGAGGTCTTGATGGGGCCACCCAAGAGGGGGTCTTGAATCCACGAGGATCTTCTCCGTAGAGGGGCCGCGGTCACTCTCGAAGAGACGATCCGGTATGGATGAGCTAAAGCTATCCTCACAAATGAGCTACTACTTTGCTAACCCTAAAAATGGGGAGGAGGAGGTCTATTTATAGTCCAAGGGGCGAAGGGGTAAGTGAGGAGACGAAACGGGTACACGGGCCTCCGCCCAAAGTCACGCACGCAGGCGGTGGCCGGATGATCCGGGAGTTGGTCCGGATGATCCGGGCTTCGGGGGGTCCGGATGAACCAGGACGACGTCTGGATGATCCGGAAGTGTTGGAGCAGCTGCGGGAGGGGCGGATGTCCGAGTCCTGGTCCGGACGTCCGGATGTGGCTGGATGATCCGGGACTGGGTCCGGATGATCCGGCTTCGAGGGGGCCGATTCTATTGATTCTGTTGGCTTCGGGTGCAATTATCCGGATCGTCCGGGCTTAGGCCGGATCGTCCGGACGATGGTCCGGAACGTCCGGGCTTCTGCTGACTTAGCCCTTTTCCTTCTCCGTCTTCACGTCCATCTTCCTCTTCGGATTCTCCTTGCTCCTTGGCGTCTCCATGGCTAACTCCTTGATACCTGAGTATACACAATGTCTCCGTTTGAGGTAGTATCCATGTCTCATGGTCATCGAAGTGGAATTGTGAGAGGAGAGATGTAACCTTGGTCTCGAGAGCTCTTGCACGTGATCGAGTCATGGGTCCATTAGGCACTTGATGAGACGATGGTAGGTCCATGGGGATGACCTTGGGATGCTCCGCATCATCTTCCCTCCCTTGGGAAAGATCCGACCTCGGATCGAAATCCTCATCACCATGGTACGGGGAGAGATCTTTGACGTTGAAGATGTCGCTCACGGAGTTCTTGTCACGTGGGATGTCGATCTTGTATGCGTTGTTGTTGTAGCGTGCAAGCACCTTGAATGGTCCATCGGCTCGTGGTAGAAGCTTAGACTTGCATTCTTTGGGGAAGCGTTCCTTGCGAAGGTGTAGCCACACAAGATCTCCAATGTTGAATATCATGGGTTTCTTGTTGACGTTGAGCTTGGTCGCGAGTCGTTGTACTTGGCGCTAAATGGTATGCCTTGTATCTTCATGCGTTTTCTTGAGGTGGTTGACTCGGGCACTCACGTCCATGTTTGTGCGCTCTTGGAGTGGTAAGGGTAGGATGTCTAATGGGGACAATGGGTTGAAACCATAGACGACCTCGAAGGGGGACTTGCCGGTAGTCTTGTGTCTTGCTCGGTTGTAGGCGTACTCGGCGATCGGCAGGCACTCTTCCCACTCCTTGATGTTCCTCTTGATTAGCACGCGAAGAAGGGTGGAGAGCGTGCGGTTTTTCACCTCCGTTTGGCCGTCGGTTTGTGGATGATATGCCGTGGAGAATAGTAGCTTGATTCTGAGCTTGGCGCATAAGGTCTTCCAAAAGTAACTCAAGAACTTGACGTCGCGGTCCGAGACAATCGTCTTTGGCACTCCATGAAGTCGCAAGATTTCCCTACAAAAAAGATTGGCAACATGTGAAGCATCGTCTATCTCGTGGCAAGGAATGAAATGAGCCATTTGGGAGAAACGGTCCACAACAACAAAAACGGAATCCTTGCCATTTCGAGTTCTAGGCAAACCAAGCACAAAGTCCATGCTAATATCTTCCCATGGTTGATATGGAATTGGAAGTGGCATATAGAGGCCATGAGGTTGGGCTTTAGAGTTAGCTTTGCGACATGTAGAACATCGGTTGGTGAAGCGATTGACGTCGCGATGCATCTTGGGCCAAAAGTAGTTCTTTGAGAGCGTAGCAAATGTCTTGTCACCTCCAAAGTGTCCCATGAGTCCGCCTCCATGAGATTCCTGCAACAACAATAAGCGGAGAGAGGACTCGGGTATGCAAAGTTTGTTTGCTCTCATAAGATATCCATCTTTCATGTAGTATTGATCCCAAGAAGTATGCGTCAAACACTTGGCATAAGGAATAGCAAAAGTAGGATCATGTTCATACAAGTCTTTTATGTGCTCAAAACCAATGACATTCAACTCAAGTGTATTGACAAGCATGCATATACGGGAAAGCGCATCCACCACAACATTTCCTTTTCCTTTAATGTACTTGATGACATAGGGAAATGACTCAATAAATTCACTCCATTTAGCATGACGCTTGTTCAACTTAGTTTGACCCATAAGGTATTTAAGTGTTTCATGATCGGTATGTATGACAAACTCATGAGGTCTAAGATATGTTCCCAAACATGTAGCACACGTACTAAAGCATACAATTCTTTGTCATAGATGGGGTAGTTAAGTTGAGCATCGGATAGTTTTTCACTAAAATATGCAATGGCTCGGTTTTCTTGCATCAAAACTCCGCCAATTCCGGTACCACTTGCATCACAATGTACCTCAAAAGTTTTGTCAAAATTGGGCAAAGCAAGAATCGGAGCATGAGTAAGCAAAGACTTGAGCTCATCGAAAGCGGTGGATTGCAAAGATCCCCAAACAAAAGGAGTATTCTTCTTACTCAAGGCATGCAAAGGAGCGGGAATAGTGCTAAAATCTTTCACAAAGCGACGATAAAAACCCGCAAGACCAAGAAAGCTACGCACTTGTTGCAAATTGGTGGGTTGGGGCCAAGTTTTAATTGCTTCAATCTTAGATTCATCAACATGGACACCCTTTGAGGATACAACAAAACCCAAGAAAACCACTTTGTCAACACCAAATGCGCATTTTCCATGTTTGCATAAAGACATTCCTTGCGAAGGGTTTGCAAAACAGCCCTAACATGATGAAGATGCTCTTTCATGGTTTTGCTAAACACAAGGATATCATCAAAGTAAACCACAACAAAGACTCCAATATAAGGGCGAAGCACATAATGCATAAGACGCACGAAAGTACCGGGAGCTTCCGATAAACCCATAGGCATGACTAACCACTCGTATAAGCCAAATTTGGTTTTGAAAGAAGTTTTCCATTCATCACCCACTTGAATGCGGATTTGGTAATAGCCACTTTTAAGATCAATTTTTGAGAAAAAGTTGGCTCCACTAAGTTCATCAAGCATATCATCCAAGCGAGGAATGGGATGCCTATAGCGAATGGTAATAGCATTTATAGGTCTACAATCGGAACACAAGCGGAAACTTCCATCGGGCTTAGGCACAAGTATAACGGGACGACACAAGGGCTTAGGCTTTCACGTACATGACCGTTGTCGATGAGTTTTTGTACTTGCCGTTGAATCTCCTTGGTTTCTTCCGGATTGACTCGGTATGGAGCTTTGTTTGGGAGAGGCGCTCCGGGGATGAGGTCGATTCGATGTTCAGTGCCTCGAAGAGGAGGTAGACCCGGAGGTAGCTCATCGGGGAAAACATCTTGGAATTCCTGCAAAAGAGATTGAAACACTAAAGGTAGCTCATGAGAGGTGTTAGTTGTTGGCTCTCCATCCTTGCACACAAGGACAAAGTGCATCACGCTCGATGGGTTCTCACACACTTCTCTCATCTCACTTTTTGTGGCAAATAGTATGAGGTTTTTCTCTCTAGGCGAAGAGGCGCTCAAGTTTGGCTTGTGGCTCTCACTCACTTTTTGGTGGATCACTTTCTCACTCTTCTCTCCATGATGGGTCGCTTGCTTGTCGGCTAACACTTGACTAGGAGACATAGGTCGTAGCACATACTCCTTCCCTTTCATCTTGAAGCTATAGTGATTGGTACGCCCATTGTGGATGACACCACGGTCGAATTGCCATGGTCGACCAAGAAGGAGGTGGCAAACTGTCATTGGGACCACATCACACTCTAAAGTGTCCTCATATGCACCAATTTTGAAGGAGACTTGGACCGTATGCTCGATTCGTATAGTGCCAGAGTCGCTTAGCCATTGAACCTTGTAGGGGTGCGGGTGCTTCCTCTTGACCAATTGAAGCTTGGAGCATAGTTCTTCACTTGCCAAGTTGTGGCAACTACCTCCATCGATGATGACCTTGACGGACCTTCCATTGATGCCGACCTTTGTGTGGAAGATATGGCATCGTTGGTCTTCTTCTTGTTGATGTTGAAGAGTCAAGACCTTGGAGACACCAAGAGCGGGACTTGAATCTTCATCACAAAAGACTTGATAATCTTCGTCTTCGTTGTTCACTTGTCGGTGCATGGCCACTTGCTCAATGGCTTCCATTTCTCCTTCACTCATGGAGTCGTAGGTGCCGTCGTCGTTGAGGATCATGGTTCGCTTGTTTGTGCATTCAAAGGACTTGTGGCCTCGGCCGCCGCAAGTGAAACACTTGAAATAGCTTGTCTTGACGGTCTCATCGGTCGAAGTAGAGGACGAAGCACGCGGCTTGAAGTTGCTTGTAGTAGGAGGACGACTTGAGCTTGTCGAAACTTTCTTGGAGCTTGGCTTGTCGCCGTTGCTTGTAGATGGCTTGGTTGAGGTAGAAGGTGTTGGAGTCGTTGAAGCTTGGGTGTTGGAGAAGCCGTAGGTCTTGGACGAGTACTTGGCGTACTTGAGGTCATCTTGCACTTGACGTTCCGCCTTTGTAGCTTGATGCACGAGCTCAATGAGATTGGAGTAGGGTTGTAAGTCGGCGATCTTCTTGATGGGATGATTGAGCCCATTCAAGAAACGTGCCATAGTTTTCTCATCATCTTCTTTGGCGTTGGCTCGTATCCTGGCAATCTCCATTTCCTTGTAGTACTCCTCAACACACTTTGTTCCTTGCTTGAGTTGTTGAAGTTTCTTGAAGAGGTCGCGGTTGTAGTAGTTTGGCATGAATCGTGCTCTCATGACATCCTTCAGTTGTGTCCAAGTGGTGATGGGTGGTTCACCTCTTGCCGCTCGGCGCTCGATGATTTGTTCCCACCAAATGAGGACATAGTCTTGGAATTCAAGGGATGTCATTGTGATCTTCTTCTCTTCTTCGTAGTTGTGCAAGCGGAAGATTTTGTCAACCTTCATTGCCCATGAGATGTACTCTTCAGGGTCGTTGCTACCGGTGAACTTGGGCATGGTGAACTTTAGCTTGCCGTATCGTTGCTCTTCATTGTGTTGGGGTCGGGGATGATGACGCCCATGTCGCTGAGGATTGACGATCTCATGTTGCTCTTGGCGAGGAGGGTTGTCATCCTCATGTTTCTCTTGGCGAGGACAGTTGTCATCCTCATGTTGCTCTCGATGGACTTGACATTCTTGTCTCGCTTGAGGAGGAGCTTGTCGATCTTGGCGAGGAGCTTGTCGATGCACACGTGCTTGGTAAATCCTTTTTTTGAGCTTCATCGCGAAGTGCTTCTTGATGTTGTCGAGCTTGTCGGCCTCGATTGGCTACGGCACGGCTTGAGTCACGAAGGGCACGTTGCGCCTCAAGTGCTTGAGCTTCACGGAGTTGTTGTTGTTGGCGTTCCGCCTCGGCGTCTTGTGCATCTTGATGTTGTCGCGCTCGCTCCTCTTGTTCTTGTTGTTGTTGGCATTACCATTCTTGTGCTTGCGCGAATGTAGCTTGGTTTTTACGATGTTGATGCTCTTGAGAGTCGGTGTCGTGTAGAGGATTGCAGTTAGCTTGACAGTCTTGGCGCGCGGCACGATGAAGAGTACTCGATGTCGGTGTACTTGAGCCGGAGATGGTGTCGTCGGAGTGTCGACTTGAACGGCTCCTTCTTGAGTAGGACGAAGTGGTAGAAGAACGGTTGATCAACAAGGCACGAAGCTCATCCATTCTTGCTTCATTCTCATGCTTGTGCTCGTCGAGTTTATTGTCGAAGAGACGCAAGTCGGTGGCGAGGTTGTCGATGCGGTCACCCAAAGCGAGTTGTTCTTGATGCAAAGCTCGGTGTGCACCAAATAGTTGAGTCTTGGTAACGTAGGATGACATGTCTTCGTCTTGCTCCAAGAAGAGTGGGTTGGTAGAAGTACTTGGCCTATCCATCATTTCAAACAAATATATGTGAGTGGGAGACAAAGAAGAACCAATACCAAATGTACCTTGACCCAAGTTGAAAATGGATCAAAGATCGCTCCAATGTGTAGCAAGAAAATAACACAATTGGTACCAATTCTTGTCGGTCCTCACACCTACACAAGTAAAAGCTTATGGTGGAGCTTGGTTAGGAGAGTGGCACAATTTTTGATGTGAATGTAAGCAAGATTCAATAATGTTGGGGAAGATTCGCGACTTGTAAATGTAACAAGTAGACCAATAGCAAGATATGGTACACGGAAACACAACACACGGAAAGATAAATGGGGCCGTGCAACCAAGGGTGAGCCAAAATGTGGAGTCCACGAAAATGCTCTTGTTGCACAACACTAGAGAGACGCTAGCACGATTGCACAATAGGCGGATACGAACTTGTGCACGACCTATGAAGCAAAAATGCAATGACTTCTATCCCAAGTATGATCTATGTATGATGTTCCGGAGATATGATCCAAGATGATCGAGTACGACAATCTTAATGTTGTATGATGCTATGGTTCTTGCTTATAAGCTCTTTGCTTATCCTTCTCTTTTGCTTAAAATCATGTTTGGCTCTTTGTTGTTTGAGCTCTTTTCTCATGCGATGTTTCACAAACCAAGATAGCAATTGTGTATGCAATGACAACTTTGTGACACACAAGAGATGATTCCAAGATATGCAACACGATGATAGTATGTATGCTATGGGATGTATGATCACTAATGTGCACAAGTCACGTTGCCGGCAATACTCAAAGGCTAGTCGCGATGGGTAAGCTACGCAAAAGTAAGGCTATGAGGTTATCAATGCAAATGCAAGAAAGTATGATGATATCACAATACCAAGATGATACCAATGCAAAGTGGATACCACAAGGGTGTAGTCGTTCGTTGTAGTCCTTGTCAAAGATGAGCGGTGCACATGTTGATGTCGAACCGTCCCTAGGTAGCCGAAACACAAAAGGAAACGGTGATCCACGACTCAAATTCTCAAAATCAAAAGCGACAAAAAGTGTCGGAGTAGGTAGCGGTCAAATGGTGGTATGGTTGGGGTATGGGAAAGGTTTTTGGAGGGGTTTGCGGAAGTTAGGTGGTGGTGGTCGAAGTGGGTATGCGGAGGCGTAGGCGGCGGTGGTCAAAACTGCAGGAAATACAGTTTCGGCAGAGGAAGCCGGATGATCCGGGCCAGGAGCCGGATGATCCGGGGGGATCCGGATGATCCGGGTGATCAGCCGGATGATCCGGGCGGGTCAATCTCGCTCGGGAATGGCTCGGGATGAACTCGAAAACGGCCACAAATTCGAGGATTTCGCGGATTTTGGAGAAATTTCGAGGTGGAGATGGTGGGGGAAGGCTAGATCCACTTGCAACACAACAAACTCACGGATAAAAACCAACAAAACATCATCAAAACTCACAAATCACAAGAAAATTTTTTTGGGCTATTTTGTGGGGATTTTCGGATTAGGACGAAAAACAACAAAATCAAGCTAGAAAACACAACGGGGAGGCTCCGAAATCGTGATCAACGTGGCTCATGATACCAAGATGATGTAGGGTAGAACCCTAGTGGCCCGATCTTTCACGAAAGGAGCGGATCCCTACGAGGAACGCGAAGAACACGAGGGGGAACACGAGGAAAACACGAGGGGAACACGGGAGAAATCACTCCACCAACAAGAATAGATCACACATGCGCTAGATCGATGAACACAAAGGTAAGATACAAGATCCAAAGTCAACAACGGACGATACAAACGGTAACCGGTTCTTCTCCGTATAGGAGGTCTTGATGGGGCCACCCAAGAGGGGGTCTTGAATCCACGAGGATCTTCTCCATAGAGGGGCCGCGGTCACTCTCGAAGAGACGATCCGGTATGGATGAGCTAAAGCTATCCTCACAAATGAGCTACTACTTTGCTAACCCTAAAAATGGGGAGGAGGAGGTCTATTTATAGTCCAAGGGGCGAAGGGGTAAGTGAGGAGACGAAACGGGTACACGGGCCTCGGCCCAAAGTCACGCACGCAGGCGGCGGCCGGATGATCCGGGAGTTGGTCCGGATGATCCGGGCTTCGGGGGGTCCGGATGAACCGGAAGTGTTGGAGCAGCTGCGGGAGGGCCGGATGTCCGGGTCCTGGTCCGGACGTCCAGATGTGGCCGGATGATCCGGGACTAGGTCCGGATGATCCGGCTTCGAGGGGGCCGATTATGTTGATTCTGTTGGCTTCGGGTGCAATTATCCGGATCGTCCGGGCCGGGGTCCGGATCATCCGGGCTGAGGCCGGATCGTCCGGACGGCGGTCCGGAACGTCTGGGCTTATGCTGACTTAGCCCTTTTCCTTCTCCGTCTTCACGTCCATCTTCCTCTTCGGATTCTCCTTGCTCCTTGGCGTCTCCATGGCAAACTCCTTGATACCTGAGTATACACAATGTCTCCGTTTGAGGTAGTATCCATGTCTCATGGTCATCGAAGTGGAATTGTGAGAGGAGAGATGTCACCTCGGTCTCGAGAGCTCTTGCACGTGATCGAGTCATGGGTCCATTAGGCACTTGATGAGACGATGGTAGGTCCATGGGGATGACCTTGGGATGCTCCGCATCAGGCCTTTCTTGTCCGGTCTCCTCCTTTGCTTCTTGGTGGGTGGCGGTAGTGAGCCCACCATACCTTCCCTAACCACCACCCCCAGTGTCGTTGGGCTAATCAGTGGACGGGCGTCGGGGGGTTGCTGGGTACAGGCAGCTTCTGGAGGCGTCTCCTGCGAGGATCGCTTGAAGAGAGACTTATTGCATTCTGCCATAGGACGTTCCGGCTGCAGCAAATCAGGCAGCATCATGTCATCATCTCCATGCTCATAGCCTGAGTCTTCGCCGTCCTGAGTCATCAATCCTCCATCATCATAGGCGGTATTGAAATACTTGTCTGGGTCATCATCATCATCCTCCATGTCATCATCGACATTTGCTTCTTTAACAACGGGGGCTACATCATCTGGCACTAATGGAGGCTCTCCCTCGCGTCGTCCTCTATCACTCGCCACGACAGGTGGAAGTAATGTGGTAGGTGGGGTGGTGTTCATACCTTCTTGAGAAGGTGGCGTTGTCATGATACTGGGAGCCTCGAGACGAAGAAGAGACTTGGGCCAAGGCAAGAACTAGCTCTTGCATGCGCCAATCATCTTAGGGGTCTCGTCGTCATCGACTGGTATCGGATGAGGCAGATCCTCGAAGCCTGCTAAGACACTGGCCACGTTAACCTTGAAGACGCCATCGGGCATGTCTCGGTTGTGGAACATGCGGTCCTTTGGCTTCATGATCGTTGCCTTCCAAACGGTCACCTTCTGGCCCTAAATGTCGTAGAGTAGGGTGCACGGGGTGTCGTCGGCCTACGTAGGAGACATGTCTGCGACATCAAACATCCAAAAGGCAACTTGTGACGCCCCCAATTCAATCGTACACTAATCATACACGCAAACGTGTACGATCAAGATCAGGGACTCACGGGAAGATATCACAACACAACTCTAAAAATAAAATAAGTCATACAAGCATCATAATACAAGCCAGGGGCCTCGAGGGCTCGAATACAAGTGCTCGATCATTGACGAGTCAGCGGAAGCAACAATATCTGAGTACAAACATAAGTTTAACAAGTTACCATAAGATGGCTAGCACAAACTGGGATACAGATCGAAAGAGGCGCATGCCTCCTGCCTGGGATCCCCCTAAACTACTCCTGGTCGTCGTCAGCGGCCTGAACGTAGTAGTAGGCACCTCCGGTGTAGTAGGAGTCGTCGTCTACAGTGGCGTCTGGCTCCTGGGCTCCAGCATCTGGTTGCGACAACCAGGAAGAAAGGAAAGGGGGGAAAGGGGCAGAAAAGCAACCGTGAGTACTCATCCAAAGTACTGCAAGCAAGGATCTACACTACATATGCATGGGTATCAGTGTAAAGGGGCAATATCGGTGGACTGAACTGCAGAATGCCAGAATAAGAGGGGGATAGCTAGTCATATCGAAGACTACGCTTCTGGCCGCCTCCATCTTGCAGCATGTAGAAGAGAGTAGATGGTAAGTTCACCAAGTTTCAGCGCATAGCATAATCCTACCCGGCAATCCTTTCCTCGTCGCCCTGTTAGAGAGCGATCACCGGGTTGTATCTGGCACTTGAAAGGGTGTGTTTTATTAAGTATCCGGTTCTGGTTGTCATAAGGTCAAGGTACAACTCCGGGTCGTCCTGTTACCGAAGATCACGGCTATTCGAATAGATTAACTTCCCTGCAGGGGTGCACCACATTACCCAACACGCTCAATACCATTTGGCCTCGGAAGATCAACACGTCGTAGCCCCACCTAGGCACAACAGAGAGGTCAGCACGCCGGTCTAAATCCTATGTGCGCAGGGGTCTGGGCCCATCGCCCATTGCACACCTGCATGTTGCGAACGCGGCCGGGAGCAGACCTAGCCCCCTTAATACAAGAGCAGGCTTACGGTCCAACCCGGCGCGCGCCGCACAGTCACTGATGTCACGAAGGCTTCGACTGATACCACGACGTCGAGTACCCATAACTGTTCCCGCGTAGTTGGTTAGTGCGTATAGGCCAGTGGCCAGACTCAGATCAAATACCAAGATCTCGTTAAGCATGTTATTTTGAAGTAACCGCGAACGCCGACCAGGGCCAGACCGACCTCTCGCCTAGGTGGTCTCAACCTGCCCTGTCGCTCCGCCACAAAGATCTGCTCGCGGGTACTCTACGAGCCAACCCGACTTTAGTCACCACATGTATCATATAATATGTATATAAGTATATACCCATGATCACCTCGTGAGTGATCATGGCCCGATTGTATAGCATGGCAAACGGACAAAAATGTAGGGCCAATGATGGAATACTAGCATCCTATACTAAGCATTTAGGATTGCAGGTAAGGGTAACAACTGTAGCAACAATGACAGGCTATGGAGCAGAATAGGATTAACCGAAAGCAGTATCATGCTACACTACTCTAATGCAAGTAGTAGAGAGAAGAATATGCGATATCTGGTGATTAAGGGGTGGGGGCTTGCCTGGTTGCTCTGGCAAGAAGGAGGGGTCGTCAACACCGTAGCCGTACTGGGTAGCAGCGGCGTCGGTCCCAGAGTCTAGCGAGAGATGAGGGGGAAGAAACAATAAATATAATGCAAATATATGCATGATGATGCATGTCATGACAATGAGCGTTGCTAGAGGTGCCCAATCGCGGTAGTAGGTGATGCCGGTGAAGGGGGGAAACATCCGGGAAAGTATTCCCAGTGTTTCGCGTTTTCGGACAGATGAACCGGAGAGGGAAAGTTGCGAGTTTGCTATGCTAGGGATGTGCGGCGGACGAACGGGCTATGTATTCGGATTCGTCTCGTTGTTCTGAACAACTTTCATGTACAAACTATTTTCATCCGAGTTACGGATTATTTTATATGATTTTCTAAAGTTTTAGTCATTTTCTGATTTTAATTATTTATTTAAATTTGAATTATCCATAATAGTAAATTATGATGTAAGCATGACATCAGGGTGACGTCAACAGGTCAACTGGTCGGTTGACCAGTCAAACTAGACAGGTGGGTCCAGTGGGACCCACATGTCATTGTAAGGGGCACTAACAGGGGGGTTTAGACTAACTAAATGGGTTAATTAGCGGGTGGGGCCTAGTAGTCAGTGAGAGATTAAGTTTTTAATTAACTAATTTAATTAATTAGCAGTTTATCTTATTATTTTTATTCATTTATGGCGTGGGGCCCGCATGTCATGGACACAGGGGAGCCATGTCAGCGCTGACCGAGGTCAACGGGTCAACAAGGCCCACCCGTCAGCGACACAAGGGGGCCCACACGTCAGGCCAGCTCAGCGATGGCCGGCGACTCATCGGAATCACGCCTGCGAGCTCGTTCGTGGCGGCGCGTCCTCGGGCATCATCGGAAATCGCCCAAAGGGCATCATTTTGGTCGCGGCCGGGCATGTTAGAACGGCAAGACGACGACGCGTCGGTTGGTGGTGGTTTCGCGGGCTGCGGTGGCCGCGGACGAGCAGTACGACGTCGCCGGCGATGGGGTGTTTCGGGCGAGTAATGGCAACGGCGATGCGGCGTGCTACTGGGCAAACGAAATGGCTAGTCGGACCCTACTCGACGCGGTGAGTTCAACGGAAACATGCCCGTGACCATTTGGTCACCGGAGTCTCGCCGGCGATGAGATCCGCGGCGCTGCGTTCGGGTGCTTCGGCGGTAGCTAGTTAGGGCGCGCGAGAGAGCAAACAGGGAGGAAACGAGGGCTCACCTGATGAGGACATGATTACCTTGGATACGACCAAAAATGTTGCATACATGTATATTTGTGAGGTGATTTCTAATGCAAACTATGCAATAATTTATTTATGTCATCCAGAACAAAAATACTTCACAAACTTTTGTGCCATGTCTAATTGCAGGTGTATGGGACATTTGTACAATCCACATATGAAGATAAGGGAGAAAGAGATGTTTACCTGCTGTTCAAAAAGTTCTCTCACGTCACTTTTGGCCCAAGAGAAGATAGAGTCCAAGTCTCTCACGTTACGGACTCAGATTCGGACTGCATGAGACATACGACTCAAAACGTCAATAACTTTTTCATACGGACTCCAAATTGGTTGATTCTTTTTTTGTTGGAAAATAGATTTCGTGCATTTTCCAACCCAATTGGAATCACCTTAAAATCCGTCCGGAGCGTTGAGTTATGGACGAAACAATCTGATGCTGCAGCAGAATCCGAGTCAAACTACAAGTCCAAAGGTGTTACGTCACCTCCACTTGGGCCCATTGGCCTTGTACGACCTAAGGTTAGTGTTAGGCTGCCTTGGGACGTCCTCCCACCTCCTTGGCCGCCACCCCTTGCTCCTATATAAGTAGATCCATCTAGTAGCTTTTTCCTTGGGATTTGTTTAGTTAAAAGTTAGCCATTGCAACTTCGTGTACTTCGTTTGTGTCCAACGACCAGACTAAGACCGCTTACGGATCCCCACCATTATCAATACATCATATATATTCGCAATATTCAGATTGCTTTATCATATTCTTGCTCGTTCTTCGATTGCTTGCAGGAATAGACCTTCGTGGTCAGGCTGATCGTGCTTCCGGCATCGTCAGTAACCTCAGGAGATTGGTTTAGCGATTGCTAAGGCGCAACGTCGTGCATGTTTGTAGTCGGATCGTCAAAGTCTACTCCACCAAATCGATAGTTATCATCTCATCGAAAGATCGGGACACCCTCGCCTCTATCAAGTGGTATCAGTTTTCAGGTTGCTCGGTGAGAATTTCCAATTATCCCTATATTAGATTTATTTTCTTACCTATTGTCCAAGAAAAAGCCACAAAAAAAAGTTAGATCTATTCATCCTTTGTCCAAGCCAGTCTGAGCCTTTGCAGTTTTCTTTTCATTGTTTGCATTATTGAATTATCGGTTGCATCGTCGTGTCGAGTTGCTGGTCTTAGTGTCTAGTTCGTTTAGAGTTTCGAGTTCTGTTCACATTAGTCACGCCGTCGCTGCATCGTTATCCCTTCCGTTGACCACCATCAATCCATCAATTTCCACCACGTGCTACCCACCGTTCATTGTCATAATCATAGTTGAGATCGTTCACATCTTCACTTGATCCAATCTGCAATTTATCTAGTTTGTTTGGAAAGAGGGAGAGAGGAAAAAAAGAGAAAAAAAGTAAAAAAATGTCAGAGAAAAAAAAGAGAGAAAGAAAAAGGGAAAAAAGTGTGAGAAAAAAAGAGAGAAAAAAAAGTTTGGATCTATCTAGACTCAATCTCGTAGCTGAATTCGGATTGGAATCTGTTTTGTGCACTGTTCAGTAAAACAGGCATAACTTCCTCATACGAAGTCCGTTTTGGCTCCGCGAGTACTCAAATTAAAGCTAGAGACGAGCCGCATCTAAATAGTTGCAGAAGCTAGTTCAATATTTGGCACCTCAAAATCGGCTACTAAATAGGTCTTTTTGCCCTCCGAAGTTCGTGAACACAGCTTATTCCAGTTTTTCAAATCAGTTTTAGAATTTTTTGACTCCTCATATCAACTCGGAATTGAGTGATTCTTTTTGAATTGGAAAGCTTGAGTTAGTAGCATTCTTTTAAAGAAGTTATCAGAAAATTGGCTCAAACTTTTCAAGAGGAAAATTGGAGAGAGAGTTGTTGTATATCCTGCTTGGCAGTTGTTCTTCATCATTATCTTTACTGCCGTTGTGATCTTCACTTATATCTTGCTGTCCAGAGCTACTTATTATCCTTCATTGATGCTAGTTGTGCTACGCCGTGACCTCATTAGTGTTCTAGGCTCGCGTCTCTAGTCTGGTCTAGCCTAGGACCAGCACAGTTACCGTCGTTGAGCGTTTATTCAACATTGCATCTATGAATTGATTATTGCTAATTTTTTGCTACCATATATAGCCAACCCAGCTCAACATATTTCTACACTGTGAATACGTCGTTCCCTCGGCAATCGCTTTACACAATCTTTGAGTTACTTGACACCGCTGGTTGCTGTCACCACCGCCGCATGGTAAGAACTTGTAAGATATTGATATTTGCTTTACTGTGAGCACTTTACAACCACATCCTAGTAGTTCATAGGAACATTATTCTCGAATTTTGTTTCTTGTTTCTACTAATCATGACAGGTTCGGAGATAGAAGTTCTTGGACGACGGACACATCATCATCATCACGAGAGTTGGGACAACACACACAAGCATATGGTCGGGTATGTCTTTACCATCATTTGAGGGTAGATTTAATCCTGCTATTTATCTAGCTTGGGAGCTTGAATTAGAAGAAGTTTTAGTCACCATGATTTTTCTGAACTTGAGAGAGTACGAGCTACCACTAGAGCATTTACTGGTTTTGCTTCATTTGGTGGAGGGTACATTGTAAGAAAAACATTGATAACCAACCCACAACTTGGAAAGTTTTGAAAGCTGTAATGAGACAACAATTTTTTCCTCCTTACTATCGTCGTGAATTGCTTCGCAAATTTGAACAATTAAAACAAGGCAGTAACACTGTTCATGCTTAATACAAAGAGTTCAAATCTTATATGCATCATTGTGACATAGAAGAATCTGAGGATGATACAATGAATAGATTTTTGGTGGTTTGAACCATGATATCCGTGCAAGATTTCACTATATTCCTCGTTCCATTATTGGTATGTATGTTCGCTTGTACCTTTGAGAGACAGCTACAGGAGGATGCATTGGGTGACTACAACAACTACTATTCAGTTCATGCTCACCATCGTCGGTTGGTTCCTCCACCGTTGGACCCACTGGAGCAGCCCCACCCAGATTGTGAGCGACATCATCTCAAGTGTATGGTGCATTATCAAGGCCCGTACCTACATCAACTACGTCTTTGCGTCAAGGTAACGATAAAGGTATTAATGATATAACTTCACATGAGAATGATGCATCCCTAGTTAACTTGAATGCATCATGTGTTGAGTTAACGGTGATTTGAGCACATCACCTATTTTAGAGAATCTTGATACTATCATGAATGCGTCATGTGATCAAACAACTGAAATACCAACAATTTTGAGTGCACCCATTGAATTAACTATTGATGCAAAAGAATCAATGTTTAATCATTTTGATATGACCTCTAATCTTGGTGATGATTACGTGTCGAATGACTTATTGCATGTTTGCTTATTTAAGCATGTTGTAGCATGTAAACTTGATGCAAGTAAGGTTTATTCACCAATGTTGGGATGGTTTAATGATGAACATTGTCAATCTTTTGAAATGAATAAGAGCTTCACTTATATGTGTAAACTGATTTGTAATATTTTCATGCCTTCTACTTCTTGTGATAATGTTTTGGCTTTAGATTTTATGAACTATGCAAGTTACTCATCTATTCATGTGTCATATGTGCAAAAATCAAGGGAAGTAAAAATGGATGACATATACATATACAACATGTACACCTTGTCTCTTTTGCTAGCCATATTTCAGACTAAGCAACGCCGAGGACGGCTTTGTTTTCAAGAAGGGGAGGATGATGAGGACATGATTACCTTGGATACGACCAAAAATATTGCATACATGTATATTTGTGAGGTGATTTCTAATGCAAACTATGCAATAATTTATTTATGTCATCCAGACAAAATACTTCACAAACTTTTGTGCCATGTCTAATTGCAGGTGTATGGGACATTTGTACAATCCACATATGAAGATAAGGGAGAAAGAGATGTTTACCTGCTGTTCAAAAAGTTCTCTCACGTCATTTTGGCCCAAGAGAAGATAGAGTCCAAGTCTCTCACGTTACGGACTCAGATTCGGACTGCATGACATACCGACTCAAAACGTCAATAACTTTTCATACGGACTCCAAATTGGTTGATTCTTTTTTGTTGGAAAATAGATTTCGTGCATTTTGCAACCCTATTGAATCACCTTAAAATCCGTCCGAGCATTGAGTTATGGACGAAACAATCTGATCTGCAGCAGAATCCGAGTCAAACTACAAGTCCAAAGGTGTTACGTCACCTCCACTTGGGCCCATTGGCCTTGTACGACCTAGGGTTAGTGTTAGGCTGCCTTGGGACGTCCTCCCACCTCCTTGGCCGCCACCCTTGCTCCTATATAAGTAGATCCATCTAGTAGCTTTTTCCTTGGGATTTGTTTAGTTAAAAGTTAGCCATTGCAACCGTACTTCGCTTGTGTCCAATGACCAGACCAAGACCGCTTACTTAATCCCGCCATTATCAATACATCATATATATTCGCAATATTCAGATTGCTTTATCATATTCTTGCTCGTTCTTGATTGCTTGCAGGAATAGACCTTCGTGGTCGCTGATCGTGCTTCCGCATCGTCAAGAACCTCGGGAGATTGGTTTAGCGATTGCTAAGGCGCAACGTCGTGCACGTTTGTAGTCGGATCGCCAAAGTCTACTCCACCAAATCAATAGTTATCATCTCATCGAAAGATCGGGACACCCTCGCCTCTATCATCACCGAGCGGCACACATGGTGGCCCTTGGGGGTTTAGTAGCAGCAGAGGGCGTCGTGGAGTTGGTGAAGAGCGGCGACGAAGCTTGTCGGAGCAGAGGAGGAAGACGGCGGCGTCGTGGGCGTTGCGGGGCTTGATCCGGCCGTGTAGTCTAAGCAGAGGAGCGAGGCAGATCTGTTAGACTCGTCGGAGAGGTGAACGGGCGACGGTGGTCGCTCTACTGCAAGCGGCGGCGAGGAAGGCGCTCGGCCATGGCGGAGAGCGAGGAGCGGCGAGGTGGATCTGAGGGGAGAGGGAGAGGTCGAGAGGGAGCGTGAGGTGAGTGGGAGATGGGATCGAGGAGGCGGGGGCGCTGGCGATCTTATCCCCACGGCGGGGACAGCGAGGTGGTGCGACGGGGACGCGCCCCTGTTCCTCCTGTTCATGGCGCGGTCGGGGGAACATGGCGCGGGGAAGGAGGCAACCAGGGGAACGAGGGGAGTGGGCCGACCCGGCTGGGCCGGTTTTGGCTGTTGGCTAGCTGGGCCAGTTGGCCCAGGGGGTTTGGGAGGGTTTCTTTTCTCTTTTTTTTCTTTTGTCTTCTGCTTTTGTATTTTCTTTTCTTTTATTTCTTTTCATTTTCTGTTTTATTTAATTTAGGGCATTTAAGTATTTTATAAAATTGTGTCTTCTACACCATAATTACCTATGCCATATTTGGCACTGTCCGAACATTTTTGTTTCAACTTTTGAAAACTTTGGGTGTTTGTCACTAATTCATTTTGAATTTGAAATGTTTTGAACTAACACGTGATTAGCAACATTAATGGAGGTGACGTGGCATCATTAGCATAGGTTCACTGTAGCATAATTATCCGGGTGTTACAATTCTCCTCCACTACAAGAAATCTCGTCCCGAGATTTAGGAGGTAGAAGAAAACAATGCAGGGTATTCATCACGCAGGCGATCCTCGCGTTCCCAAGTGGCTTCATCTTCAGAATGGTGCGACCACTGGACCTTGAGGAACTTGATCGCCTTCTGACGTGTGCGGCGTTCAGCTTGGTCGAGAATGCGGACTGTGTCACGCCCAATATGCGACCCTATCCAAAAGGAACTCGACGGTCCCACCAAGGATAGACCCGCATATTGAAACGCTTTTGCAAGATGGATATTATTACATCAACATAACATAACATCCTTAGTGAACATCTCCAGATTATGCATAGAATGACTTGTAGAAGCAGGTTAACATAGCATCATGATATAGCAGATTCAGACATGCAAAACAGCAACAGCAAGTACTCTACTTAACAAGCTTGATGCACTCACTAAAGGAATCACAAAAATACAAGGATAGCACCCCTGTAAAGATGGCATGATTTAGTTCAAAACACATGTAGAGCTCATACTCATAGGATGCACACATCAAACATGGCAAAAATGACAAATCATCAAGTTATAACAGTTTCAGCAGATTAACATCATATAGCACTCTTGCAACGATGATTCAGGCATCAAGATGAGCTCAAATGAAAATGATGCAATGAAATAAAAATGAATTAGTGGAATCGCCGGAGAGCTTGCCGGAGATGCGGGAGGAGGTGGCCGGCGGGGTCGGAGAGGAGGAGAGGCCACCGCGAGGGGCGGCGAGGAGGCGGTGGCAGTGGCGCTGGGCTGGACGCGGGCGGGCGCGGGCGGAACCCGGTGAGGACAGCCATGGCCGGGCGGATCCGGCCGGGAGGAGCGCAGGCGGGTCCCGGCGGCTCCGCCAGGCAAAGGCGGCGGAGGAGGCGCAGGGGCAGCGCCGAGGGAGAAGTCGGCGGGTCGGCGCCGGCGACGAGGTCGCGAGGCGGCGGCGGCGACTGTGCGGGCGGGCGGCGAGGCGGCGAGGATCGGGCGGCGCGCGACTGGCTGCGGGCGGGCGACGGCGGCGGCGTTGTGGCTCGCTGGGCCCGGATGGGCTCAAGGGCCGGGCGCGGCGGGCGCTGGGCGCCACATGGCGGCCTCCGGTTCGCTGAGGGCGGTGGCGCGGACGGGGCGGACATGTCCGGGCGGTGGGTGGACGTGTCCGTCGGCGGGAGGAGGAAGAAGCTAGGGTTTCATCCGGGAATTTCTGGGGGAGGCACATATTTATTGATAGAGGGAGCTAGGAGAGTCCAAATGAGGTGCGGTTTTCGCCCACACGATCGTGATCGAACGACCGAGAGCATGGAGGGGAGTTTGCTGGGTTTTGGGCCACTTTGGAGGGGGTGTTGGGCTGTACAAAAGAGGCTTTTACGGTTACCCTGTTAACCGTTGGAGTATCAAACGACCTCCAAATGGCACGAAACTTGACAGGCGGTCTACCGGTGGTATACCAAGGCCGCTTGACAAACCTTGGTCCATTCCGAGAACGTTTAATACCCGCACAAAAGAAGAGGCAAAAAGGGGGCGCCGGGAGACATAGGAGTGCCGGATTGCAAAACGGACAACGGGGAAAATGCTCGGATGCATGAGACGAACACGTATGCAAAATGAAATGCACATGATGACATGACAAAATGCAACACGCAAGCAAATGACATGGCAAGGACGGCAAATAACTGACGAACACCTGGCGCATCGAATCTGGGGCGTTACAGACTGGATGCTCTTTATAGGAGAGGTCCTGTTGCAATTCGAGCACTTCATGATCCACTGCTCGGATTGGGTCATTGAAGCAACGGCGGAGCTGTGACACGTGGAACACATCATGAACCTGAGATAGGTTCGGAGGAAGCTCCAGTTGATATGCCACTTTTCCATGCCTTTCCAGAACAGTGAATGGGCCAAATCAAGAAATGACTCAAATCGACCGCCGGGTAAAAATCCTTCATTCCAAGTCATAGCCCGAGAGAGAGAAGAGAGGCACACCCAGGTGGTGAAGGAGTCGTTGCCGGGGGAGGAACCGCTGGAGAGGTCTTTGAAGAAGACCATGGCGACCCTGGTGGTAGGATGCGAGACGGCGAGAGCGAGGAAGCGGCTATAGCTTAGGAAGGAAGGAGGAAACAGGGGAAATGTGACTTGTGGTCACGGAGAAAAGGGGGTGGGGAAGGGGGAAGGGGGCGGGGGTAGATATTTTGGCGGTAGGCCAAAATTTTGGAAATGTGGAGGGAAACTTTGCGCGCGGTGCCGCCGGACCAGTCACTTTGAACGATTGTGTGCATTGCAAACGGTTCTTCTGCTTTACGCGCATCAGATGAGTTTGATAATTAAAATTTTGGTGGAAATTTCCCGAGGTACGTCATTGCATAATTTAACATCGCTTGCTAATTTGGGCACACAAAAGAGCGTACAACAGACATACCACACTTACTGAATTGAGAAATTTTAGTAATTAGACAGAGCCAGTTGACCTAAACATTGCTCTGACAAAAGACCAGCATTAAAAACAAAGCCTTAATACGCATAATTTTAACAAATCCGCCGCCGCGCCGGCCTATGCATCGTCAGTGTGAGATGAGACGTCGATGACTTGTCCTGGTGACATGCCGCTGTTGGTGGACTCCGCGTCCCCCTGCTAAAGTCGACCGCGTCCTCGTCCTCGTCCTTGTACTCGTCCTCGGTGCCGCCCTCAAGGTTGTAGTACTCGTAGTAGAGGCTGCGCCAGAGCTCGTGTTGGTACTCCATCGTTGATTCCTTGACGGACAGACTCTTCTCTACCTCGACCTCGGCCACACGCAACTCCTCCTCCCGGCGCTCCTCAATCTCCGCCGCCTCCTACATCTCCAGCTCCCGCTCGGCGACCTCATTAGGAAGCAGGTGCTCCATGGCCACCGCCGCCTTTTCGGACGTGGGTTGCATGCTAGAGTCCGAGGTGGCCTGGAATATCTTGGCATGTGCATCCTCTTGGTGTGGATGGCTTCGATCCGGGCCAGGGCAACATCGGCGGCACGGACGGCAGCTCGAGTGCTCTCGGCGTTTGCAGCCGTCGTCGCAGCAGTAGCTGCAGCGACCCTGTCGGCTGCCGCAGATGCCCTCTCGACGGAAGCAGTCGCGCTCAATGCGGATGCGGCGGCACTGATGAGGACATCAATACCATTGTTACACCCACAACCCCTACTACTACATATACTGGACCAATTACTAGAGCTCGCGCACGCCAATTAAATTATCAGGTACTTTCGTTTCTTGGTTATGATTCTAATGTTCATGAGAATATGATGCTGCCTAAATTGGATACATTTGTTTTGCTTACAAATGAAGGGCCTGGCATGGATAAGAGGGATGAACATTGGAGCAAGAAAATGCATGGAGTTGATGGCATGCGCAAGAGGAACAAGAACGGAGTTACAAGTGATGATTTCAGGACTTTGAAGCCACCATAATGAGTGCATGAAGCCTTGGACGAAATATACAAGATGCCACTTCATAAACTTTGTCCAGAGGCTATTCTAGGTGCCGCGTCACCTTATTATTGGGCCAGGCCCATGTAATTTCGAAATACATAAGTATAGGCTATTTTTAGAGTCCGTATGTGTGGGTAAACAAGAGATAGGGTTGGTTTCGGACCGCTTCCCCAAGGGCCACAAAATCCCCCCCTCTTCCTCCATATATACAGCCCTTAGGGCACCGTTTAGACTTTGGGTTTTGTTTAGATTAAAAGTTCGCCATAGCTGCAACTTCACGTACTTCGTTTGTGTTCAACGACCAGACCAAGGCGTCAAGGAACCCCAACTTCATTAATAAAGCTTTCCTCTTATATTCGCAATATCCAGATTGCAATCTTAGTTTCTTGCTTGTTATTCGTTTGCTTGCAGGAAACAGGCCCTCATGGTCAGGTTGATCGTGCTCCGGCATGGACAATAACCCTCGGAAGTTGGTTTAGCGATTGCTAAGGCGCGACGTCTCGCACGTTCGTAGTCAGATTGTCAAGGTCGACTCCCACAGAAAATGATAGCCACCATCTCATCGAAACATCGGGACACCTTTGGCTCTCTCAAGTGGTATCAGATTTCCAGGCTGCTCGGTGAGATTTTACAGTTTTTCATAGTTTAGATCGAGTCTGTTTTTCATACCTATAGTCCACGAAAAAGCCAAAAAAAATTAGGGTTAGTTCATCATATCCGAAACAATCTGAGCATTTGCATATTCTTTTCTGTATTTGCTTTGTTGAATTTGCGGTTGCATCATCGTGTCAAGTTGCTGGTCTTAGCGTCTAGTCCTTTAGTGTTTCAAGTTCTGTTCACAGGTTGTCACGTCACCACTGCCATATATCACCACCGCATCATCATCATCGCTGCTGCCATATATCACCACCACATCATCATCATCGCTGCTGCCATATATCACCACTGCATCATCATCATCGCTGTTGCCATATATCACCATATATTCACCGCCAATCCGAGTCCATATACGCCACCACATATCCGCCGCCATCACGCCAATCCGAGTCCACCTGCAACATATATCCGCCACCAGTCCGAGTTCCACCAGATTCATCTCCGCCACCAGTCCGAGTTCCACCAGATTCATCTCCGCCACCAGTCCGAGTTCCACCAGATTCATCTTCGCCACTAGTCCTATTCTGAGTCCAGTATTTTATTACTCTGTTTTGGATTTCCAGATCACGCCATACTTCGAGTCGTGACAGAGAAGGACTCCCCAACTTCCGTGCTACCCGCAGTACAAAAATAGTTCCATACTAAAAAAAACTAAGTCTGGAAAATTCTGGCTAGGCAGTTTTCAGACCATTTGTTGACTTTTTTGAAAAAAATTTGTTGCGGAGCAAAAAAAAGAGGAACAAATAGTGAAAAAAAGAGAAAAAAATTCAGAGTGTGCTCCTCCCTTATTTGCGTGCAGCGCCGTGATTTTGTTAGTGTTCTAGGCTCGCGTCTCTAGCACGGTCTAGCCTAGCACCAGCACAATACCGTCGTTGAGCGTTTATTCAACTTTGCATCTCTGAATTGATTATTGCTGACCCTTTTTGCTACCATACATTAAGCCTTCCCAGCTCCACATACATCTACGTCGTGCGTTTGACTCTCCCTGGCAATCGCTCTATCCAAGCTTTTGAGAGTTTTGACTACGACGGTTGCCGATCACCGCCTGCTGCTGGGTAAGAACTGGTAAGAATTTGAGATCTGCTTGACGGATTTGTGACACCCACCACCACTTCTTGTTAGTATTCTATAGGATCATATTCTTGTGTGTTTCTATTGCTGCTAACCATGCTAGGATCATGTTTATTTAGACCGACCGGGAGAACATGACGAATAAGGAGTTGCGTGATAAATTTCAGCAAATGATGAGTGGACAGGTGCAAGATGTGCTAAACAGATTTGAAGAGGCCATGGAGAAGATAGATGGCATGGAGAAGACGTTCGAAACAAAGCTCGATAACAAGTTTAATGAATTGCTCGAGCATCTTCCACCACCACCACCGGCTACACCTAACGCACCTCTACAACAACAACAACAACAACGATGACTACCTCAACATCGCGAAACAGCCCTCCGTCGAGCGAGTCGTGTCCCTCTTGCGCTTGGCCAAACTGTTGGTGCTGCTCTTGATACTTCTGTGGCTCCTGCTGCTGATGCGGAGGAGGATGATTATGTGGGAGATTACAAGGATGAAGTTGATCAAAATCAGAACTACGTGCAACCACCAGCACCACAACCACCAGGTCATCCACATGCAAATAATGGCAATGTTAGGGCTCCCCCTCAGGTAAGAGATCATGACCATCTCCCTAAACTGAAATTGAATATTCCACCATCTGAGGGTAGATATGTTCCTGATATATATCTTACTTGGGAGTTAGAAACTGAACAACGATTTACATGTTTACAATATCCTGAGGAGAGACGTGTTCCTGCTGCTGTTTGTGCTTTCACTAGCTTTGCATGTGTTTGGTGGTCTGAACATTGTCGATTATATCTTGTTCCAGCTACTTGGGCTGCTTTGAAAACTGCTATGCGTACTCGTTGGGTTCCACCATATTATCAACGTGAATTACTTCAAAAATTGCAGCGCTTAAGACAAGGAAAAAATTCTGTAGAAGAATATTATCGGAATTACAAACTGGCTTGATTAGATGTGGTATTGTTGAGGAGAATGAAGCTATGCTTGCATGTTTTATGGGTGGATTAAATAGAGAGATTCAGACCATTCTAGAGTATAAGGATTATAATAATATCACTCGCTTATTCCATCTTGCTTGTAAAGCTGAACGTAAAGTGCAGGATCGATGAGGCATTGGCGCGAACTAACTTTTTCGCAGGTCGACCTTCATCATGGACACCACGTGCATCATCTACTTCCACCGCACAATCACCTCCTTGGTGCCACCTCCAACCGTGATACAATAAAGCAGGCACAACCACCACTAGTTGCCAAGAGCACACTGTCGGGCCTGCACAGCTCTTCTTCTTCCATGGCGTCAACAGGGCACACAAGTGATATTATTTGTCGTCGTTGTAAGGGAAGAGGACATTTTCGAGAGAATGCAAATCTCAGCGTGTGATGATTGCTACACGAGGATGGTGGGTATGAGTCCGCTAGTGACTATGATGAGGAGACTTTGGCTCTTATTACACATGAAGAACACGGTGGAGATGATTCGGATCATGAGACGCAATACATGGCTGCTGAAGATGCTGACAGGTATGAATGTTTAGTTGCTCAACGTGTTTTGAGTGTGCAGGTTACACAAGCTGAGCAATATCAGAGGCATAATTCGTTCCATACAAAGGGAGTTGTGAAGGAACGTTCTATTCGCGTCATCATAGATGGAGGGAGCTGCAACAACTTGGCTAGCATGGAGATGGTGGAGAAGCTATCTGAGGGAGTCCCGGACTAGGGGGTGTCCGGATAGCCGGACTATTGTCACGGCCGGACTCCAAGACTATGAAGATACAGGATTGAAGACTTCGTCCCGTGTCCGGATGGGACTTTCCTTGGCGTGGAAGGCAAGCTTGGCGATACGGATATGTAGATCTCCTACCATTGTAACCGACTCTGTGTAACCCTAACCTATCCGGTGTCTATATAAACCGGAGGGTTTTAGTCCGTAGGACGAACAACAATCATACCATAGGCTAGCTTCTAGGGTTTAGCCTCCTTGATCTCGTGGTAGATCTACTCTTGTACTACCCATATCATCAATATTAATCAAGCAGGAGTAGGGTATTACCTCCATCGAGAGGGCCGAACCTGGGTAAAAACATCGTGTCCCTTGTGTCCTGTTACCATCCGCCTAGACGCACAGATTCGGGACCCCTACCGAGATCCGCCGGTTTTGACACCGACATTGGTGCTTTCATTGAGAGTTCCTCGTGTCGTCACCAATAGGCCCGATGGCTCCTTCGATCATCAACAATGACACGGTCCAGGTGAGACTTTTCTCCCGGACAGATCTTCGTGTTCGGGCGGCTTTTGCATGCGGGCCAATTCGCTTTGCCAACCGGAGCAGATCGAAGCTACGCCCTGGCCGCCAGTCAGATTTGGAAGTTTAAACTATCGGCCGATATCCGCGGAGACTTGATCTTGACGGATTCGAGCCGCATAGCAGCGCCACACTGCGTCTCGATGGGCATGATCTAGCTCTGCAGCCGAGCGATTGCCACGGAGGCCGCACGAGTCCGCCCGACCTTTAATCCGGGCGGATTCCCGATCGAGGGCGAGTGGTTGGACACCGCCTCGGGCGCTATAACCTCTACGGCGATCGAGCGAACTCCATCCTGTCGCTGCGAAGACCTCGACTCAGGTGCGGACTCCTCTCCGGACTCCGAACCCTCCGCGCCCTTGCCAATCGAATCCGATTGGGCGCCCATTATGGAGTTCACGGCCGTGGACATGTTTCAGCACTCGCCCTTTGGTGACATCCTGAATTCACTAAAGTCTCTCTCTTTATCCGAAGAGCCCTGGCCGGACTACGGACAGGAAGGTTGGGATGCGGACGATGAAGAAACTCAATGCCCACCCACCACCCACTTCATAGCCACTGTCGAAAGCTTACACAACGTGCTCGATTTCGACTCCGAAGACATCAACAGTATGGACGACGATGTAGGAGGCAACAATGAACCAGCACCTATAGGATGCTGGACAACCTCATCCCATGATGTATACATGGTGGATACACCTAAAGGAAATGAAGACGAGGAACAACGGGACCCACGAAGGATAAATCCCTCGAAAAGCAGTCAAAACGGCAACGTAAACGCCGAACAAAGTCCCGCCTCAGCAAAGACCCAACCATAGAGCAGGGCGAACCGGTGGACAATGAACAAGCTATCGAGCAATCGTCCGAACAAGACAACTTGGACAAACAATCTGTCCCCGGCGAAGACAATAGTCCGGACGATCTCACGCCGGACGAACCATTGGAGCAAAATGACCTCGAGAAAAGGCTAAATCGCCATCGCGTAGCCTGAAAAAGCAGAAGCGGAAGCTCAAAACAGCGGAAGATGCACTCAGGATTAGATGGAGCAAAGTATTCAACACCGCAGATAAATACGGCGACAATCGCCGAACAAAGAGCTACCCAAAAGAAAGCTACTGCCGAATCGACGAGGAGGCCTTAGAGCCCCACAATTAAAAAGCAAGAAGGCCACCGATCGGATGGACGACCTCACGGCAAAAAAGAGAGCGGCAAATGGTGCACACAAGCCAATATGCGATCCGCATAAGGATTCACATCAAAAGGATGGCCCAGTTAGGTCCATCTATGGGCCAAGAAAGCACGCGTCAAAGCAATGCAACACGCCAAAATTCAAAACCACGGCACACCCAAATATAGGGCGCCAGACACCCCTATGTTTCACCGATGAGGTGCTTTGGATCATGAATTTCAGCAGGATTCAAACCCGTAAACATAGAGGCATACGACGGAACAATGACCACTCGAGTGCGGATTAAGGATTACATCCTCCACATACACATGGCTAGAGGAGATGATCTCCACGCCATAAAATACTTACCCTTAAACTCAAAGGGCCAGCTCGGCATTGGCTTAAGAGCCTCCCGAAAATACCATTGGAAGCTGGGAAGAGCTCGAGGATGCATTTGGGCAAATTTTCAGGGGACCTATGTCCGCCCTCCGGACGCTTGAGCGACCTAAGTCACATAACTCAACAGCCGGAGAGTCAGCCGGAAATTCAGAACAGGTTCCTTACTAAAAGAACCAAATAGTCGATCGTCCGGATGCGAAGCCTTAGCAGCTTTCAAACACAACGTCCGAGACGAATGGCTCGCCAGACACCTCGGCCAAGAAAAGCCAAGAACAATGGCCGCATTAACAAGCCTCATGACCCGCTTTTGTGCGGGAGAGGATAGCTGGCTAGCAAGATGCAGCACCAGTGACCCAAATACATCTGAAATCAGGGATGGAAACGGGAAACCACGGCGCAACAAGGACCAGCGCCGGACTAAAAGGAACAGTCCAAAGAGCACGGCAGTAAACGCCGGATTCAAAAGCTCACGGCAGCAAGAAAAAACAATCTTGGACAAGATATGTCAAATCCACAGTACTCCTGGGAGGCCTGCCAACCATACCCACAGAAATTGTTGGGTCTTCAAACAATCCGGCAGACTGAACGCCGAACACAAGGGGCTCGACACACCAAGTGAAGATGACGACGAGCACCACAAACAGAGCCTCAGAAATCAAAAAACTTTCCCACAGGATGTCAAAACAGTAAACTCACTTCACGTGATCAAAAGGAAAAACAGAGCGGCGCCCCCTAAAAGGCGCGCCGCACACTGGTTGTCAAAACAATCACCTTCGACCATCAGGACTATTTCAATAATATCCGGAACGCAGGATGGACTGCCTTGATATTGGATCCTATAATCGACGGATTCCAATTTACACATGTCCTCATCGACGGCGGCAGTGACATAAACCTGATATATCAGGACACAATCCGCAGGATGGGGATAAACCCAACCAAAATTCGTCGTAGCAACACCTCCTTTAAAGGAGTAATGCCAGGCCCATATGCCCTTTGCACGGGCTCCATACTGCTAGAAGTTGTGTTTGGTTCATCCGACAACTTCCGTCGCGAAAGGTTGCTCTTCCATGTCGCCCCGTTTAAAAGTAGCCATCAAGCACTATTGGGACGCGAAGCTTTTGCCCGCTTTAACGCAATACCGCATTATGCATCTCTAACACTTAAAATACCCAGTCCACGCGACATCATCTCGTTAAAAGGAAGTATTAAGTGTCACTTGAGCACGGAAGAACGGGAGACTACCTTGACAGCCCCACAGCTATCCGGCTCTGCTAGGCAAAGAACCTGAATCGGTCATTCAAACCCGGGACACGGTTAGACGAGTCCGGCGCCTACTAGCGGCATACCCCCCCATACGAGGGGCCGCATACATGTATAACAAGAGACAATAAAGCTCAATTTTATTCAATTCTTCGAACCGTACTCTGTTTATTTAATATTAAGTACACCTTTCAGACGATCCTTTTCTTTCAAACTAAGTTCCTCTCTTTACAGATGAACAACGTGCTACACCCGCCCGAGATACTGCACAACGGAGACACAAAGCAGACGTGCAAGAGGGACCCGTTGCAAGGATTCTTTTCAGATTAAGACCTGCGTAAACCTTTTTCCTTGTCTCTTGTTGATATACATACCTCCGAATCCTTAATATAACCGAGGAGGAGGCTGGTGCTTTGGCATTGGCCGCACCAGAATTTTTTGCGATACACGGACACCAGGGGCTTAGGGCATTATTTTGCCCATTTTCATAAAGACCGAATACCTTAGGGAGTATTCGGCGTCTCGAGTTAGGCCTTATATGCATCAACTCCGAATCATGTCTTTGGTCAAATGTTGGGTTGCCCGGCTCCTGTGTTTTGCTGCCTTACGTTCCATTTTCACGGCTAACGGCACCGGAGAACTATGCGATTGTGCCCGGTTCGCCGGGCGAGCACCTCGAGAGAAAGCCGAAACCGACTGTCATGATATAGCGAGAGACTGGTCAACCACTCGATGACTCACAGGAATGTTTAGGATTCCTCCGCATTAAAGAAGGACCGGCTTTGGGTCAGCACATCGCACCTCAATTCGGGAGAGTGCGGTGCCCAGAGTGGGGCTATATAGTAGCCCCACCCTCGAACTCCTATGGCTAAGTGAAAGTGATAAAGCATTATAGTCCGGTTGCTGGTTTGCTACGCTATCACCTCCTTAACAGGACCAAGACGTTGGATTAAGTGTGAAAAGCGCTTTTTGCAAACTCCCCGCACTATGTGCGTGGGGCTGAAGCCAAGGACTGCCATCTTTCGTGTTATATACACATATACATAAACGTCGCAGCAGGAGTAGTTTACTATTTGAACACACAAGTATAAAAAGCACTTATATTACATTGAAACATTGTTTTCACAACTCATACATGTCATTTAAACATAATATCCTTGAGCATGCGTCTCTATTAAACGAGCACCGACGGGACTTCTTCAAAGTAGTGCTCGGCGGTACTCGGCTTCGTCCGAATCTGGGATGCAACGTCAGTGGCCTTCATCTCTGCCTAGTATGTCTTGACATGGGCAAGAGCCATCCGCGCTCCCTCAATACACGCCGATCGCTTCATTGCGCCGTCACGCTGCACCGCACCAAGAAACTGCTGCACTAAACCAAAATAGCTCTTGGTGGGGTCCGTCCGCCACAAGTGAGTCAAGACATGCTTCATGGCAAATCCGGACAATCGATTCAGCTCGCCCATTCGCCAACCGATCGGTCAGCGGCAGAGGATGCTCCGGACTATGGAATTGCGACCAATATAGCTCTTCCCTTCTGTGCCCCTTCTGGCCCCGGAAGTGCTCAACCGCGTCCACAGCGCTCGCCGCCAAGTCCAGATAAGCATCCTCTGAACTCCACAACTTATCCAACTGAGCATACTTTGGATCTGTATATTTCCTCCGCAGCAGAAAC
The DNA here is from genome assembly GCA_021605205.1 of Aegilops longissima. NCBI lineage: Eukaryota > Viridiplantae > Streptophyta > Magnoliopsida > Poales > Poaceae > Aegilops > Aegilops longissima. The sequence goes on along the minus strand of CM038678.1, from coordinate 329,041,402 downwards.
GGTTTTCCAGCCGCAATTGCCCCGGCCTGACTCAGCTCCTCCTTGCCAGCTCTCAAAGCCGATTGGGCATTCTTGGATTCGGCGGCGGCCTTCTTTAGGCCCTCTTGTTCCGCTTGACGTTCCTTTTCAAGAACCTCGCAGCGATCGGTAGTATTCCTTAACTTTTTGGCCATATCGGCCATCTCCTCTTTGCTTCGGCAGTGAGCAGCCCGTTCAGCTTCTAGCTCTTCGGCCGCCTTTAAAGCGGCCGCATTACTAATTCTGGCTTGCTCTTTCGCTCGGGCGAGTTCTGCCCGCAGCTCCTCCACGGCAGCGGCACCATCTGCATTAAGCATACGAACAGTAAGACATGGGCGTCAAGCTCCCTTACAAGGTGTCCGCATAGAGGTCGCATACCTTGTGACTCGTCAAACCATTTATTGACCAGCGCGATGTCCGTATCCGCCTCGTCAAGTTGCCGCTTTAGTTCGGCATATTCAGCTGTCCGGCTGGCCTCCGGACGCCCCGCCACCTGTTCAGGAGCGGCGATATGTTATAACTGATAATTTGATCCTCGGCACATTGTCAATTTTGACAACATACCGAGTCTCAGGGGCTACTATCTATATAGGGCGCATTTTATATGCATAACTGTCAGAAGGTACATCATTTCTGCGTACCTCAAACCCCGTCAGTAAGCTTCTGACGGCTTCATGCAATCCGCTCTCCGCGGATGCAATTCTTTCAATCACCGTACCCATTAGAGCACGATGATCCTCTGAAATAGCCGCTCGCCCAAGCAGATCCTTCAGCTCCTCCGACCGCACGCCACTTGGCATCGGACCTTCCGGCCCCGCCGGACTTGGGGGAACCCTCCGCGACGACACCTCCGGGTCGTCCGCCTCACATGAGGGTGCAACAGGTGGAGGCGTTTCGCTCTCCATCATCTCCGGAAGAAGATCCCCCGAAGACGAGCTCTGCTGAGAAGGGCTGAAGTCCGAACTACAAGGTACAATTTCGGTTATCCTCATGAATAAATACAGGGATGTTCCTTATTTACAAGACCCCTTCTTTTTACTTACGGCTGGCTGGAGGGCTGATCCCCTTGGGGAAATAATGCGGCTGGGTTACTTCCCAGCGCCGGACTCTCTGCCGAAGATTCCTTCCCCCTCTTTGAGGCCTTGACCTCCGGATCTTCCAAAGCGGTCCTCTTCTCTCCTCGGGAGGTGGGACTCTTAATCCCTCCTTCCTTGATAGCCTCCTTCGCAGAGGCGGTTGCTTCCCCGCTCCCCCCTTCGCCTTCTTCAAAAGGCACGACCTTCAACATCTTGGTCAACATGGGATCCGGCGTGGTCTCTGGAAGGGGAGCCGGACACCTTATTAACTTTGCCTTGGCTATCCACTCCTGTTCAAGAAACGGCTCCTTTAAAGGGCATATATATATATATGAAATAAATGAATGAACAGCTTGTCCGGTTACAGGACTACTTACTTGAGTATCTGGGCGATTGCAGCTTAGTCCTGCATCCTCGATCAAGTCCCGACACTTCTCTTGTGATCCGAAGAACAGTTTATACATCTCCACAGACGTCGTGCCCATAAAATTTTGGAGAGCTCGTGGTCCCCCCGAATTGAATTCCCACAGGCAGAGGGGGCGACGTTTGCAGGGCTGATGGCGCCGGATCACCATAACTCGCGCCATCGCAACCAGATTGATCCCTCTTTCCCGGAGATCTCGAATACGGCCCTGCAGCAGGGAACATCCTTGGACGGCCCCAGTCGAGCCCCTTGTTGACCCATGATGCCAGCCGCTATGGTGGACTGGCGGAAGGCGGGGAGGCGCCCATTTGGTGCCCCCAGGAGCGGTGATATAAAACCACTCCCGTTGCCACAAACCAAGCTCCTCTTGAAAAGAGCCCTCGGCCACGGAGCATCAGACATTTGCTTATGACCGCCCCTCCGCACTCCGCTTGCTGCCCTTGATCATCTTTGGCTCCACCTTGAAGGTCTTGAGCCACAATCCAAAGTGGGGGGGTAATATGGAGTCAGGCCTCACATACGATAATGAATGACGAGATATGGAGGATGGACTCTGGATTCAAGTCATGGAAATCAAGCCCATAATAAAACATGAGCCCCGCACAAAGGGATCCGTCGGAAGCCTAAACCCGAAGGAAGTGGGACACGAACACCACGTTCTCGCCGGGCTCGAAGTGGGAATGACCTGCCCCGAGCAGGCAGCCTATGCGAGATCTCGCCGGTTAGATACTGGCGTCTCGCAGCTTTAGCACATCTTCTTCGTGACGGAGGAAGACATCCATCGGCCGTGCTGGTCGGAGCCGGACATCGTCGAAAGTCCGAAGCGCCTGAATCTGAAGCTTTGGGTGTTGGAACTCGAAGCGCGAGGCGAACTCGCTGGAGGGTGTAAAGAAGAAGAGGGCCTTGGTCTCATTATAAAGAGGTTGAATACCAGGAGCCCACCCCGTGGTCGATTAGGACTCGCCTTCGATAGAGAAGGCAGGCCAACGGGCACAGTTGGGTTACCCACGTCCGTATTGATGAGAATCCCAGAATAAGGGGGCACGATCTACACTTTGATAAGACGTGCCAAGGAAACCGCCTCGCTAAACACGCTGAGGTGGAACAATAAAAAACAATTCATATAAAGGCCTGGCCGTGGTGTGATGTCGCGCCGCGGAATACGTCAGCAGATCTGTGCAAAAATTATTCTCTCTATGGTGTTATGTGGAACTTGTTTTGCAGAGCCGGACACTATCCTTGTGTTCAAAACCTTCTATGCAGTGTTCGGAGGAGGAACCCGCCTCGCAATGCCGAAGACAATCAACGCGCCGGACTCATAGTCATTGAAGCCTGGTTCAGGGGCTACTGAGGGAGTCCTGGACTAGGGGTTGTCCGGATAGCCGGACTATCGTCACGGCCGGACTCCAAGACTATGAAGATACAAGATTGAAGACTTCGTCCCGTGTCCGGATGGGACTTTCCTTGGCGTGGAAGGCAAGCTTGGCGATACGGATATGTAGATCTCCTACCATTGTAACCGACTCTGTGTAACCCTAACCTATCCGGTGTCTATATAAACCGGAGGGTTTTAGTCCGTAGGACGAACAACAATCATACCATAGGCTAGCTTCTAGGGTTTAGCCTCCTTGATCTCGTGGTAGATCTACACTTGTACTACCCATATCATCAATATTAATCAAGCAGGAGTAGGGTATTACCTCCATCGAGAGGGCCCGAACCTGGGTAAAAACATCGTGTCCCTTGTCTCCTGTTACCATCCGCCTAGACGCACAGTTCGGGACCCCCTACCCGAGATCCGCCGGTTTTGACACCGACACTATCTCTCACCACAAGACCACATCCACATCCTTACTACATCCAATGGTTCAACAACAGCGGCAAGGTTAAGGTAACACGTACTGTTCGGGTGCATTTTAGTATCTCTACATATGCTGATTATGTTGATTGTGATGTGGTACCTATGCAGCATGTTCCTTATTACTTGGTAGACCATGGCAATTTGATAAAAAATTTGTACACCATGGTAGAAACAATCAGTATACTCTTGTTCATAAGGATACAAATATTACTTTAATTCCTATGACTCCTTATTCCATTTTGAAAGATGATATTCATAGAGCTAATAAAGCAAAATAGGAGAAAAATAAGAGTGAAAGTCAGATTGTGGCAAAAGAATTTGAGCAACGAATGAAGCCTAATAATAAACCAGCTAGTGTTGCTTCTGAAATTAAATTGAAAAGTGCATGTTTACTTGCCACCAAATCTGATATTGATGAGCTAGTTTTTAGCAAATATGTTCACTATGCTTTTGTGTGCAAAGAGGCATTATTTTCATTCGAGGATGTGCCTTCCTCTTTGCCCCCTGCAGTCACTAACATTTTGCAGGAGTTCGCTGACGTCTTCCCACAAGATGTGCCACCGTGATTACCACCTATTCGAGGAATTGAGCATCAAATTGACTTAATTCCCGGTGCATCGCTACCCAACCTTGCACCATACCGTACCAATCCAGAGGAGACGAAGGAGATTATGCGTCAAGTACAGGAGCTGCTCGACAAAATTTATATACGCGAATCTCTTAGTCCTTGTGTTGTTCCTATTATACTAGTGCCTAAAAATGATGGTATGTCGCGTATGCGTGTTGATTGTAGAGGCATTAATAATATTACTATTCATTACCGTCATCCTATTCCTAGGCTAGATGATATGCTTGATGAATTGAGTGGCTCTACAATATTCTCCAAAGTTGATTTGCGTAGTGGATACCATCAAATTCATATGAAATTGGGAGATGAATGGAAAACAACATTTAAAACTAATTTTGGTTTATATGAGTGGTTAGTCATGCCTTTTGGGTTAACTAATGCACCTCGTACTTTCATGAGACTAATGAACGAAGTTTTACGTGCTTTCATTGGATGATTCGTGGTAGTCTATTTTGATGATATACTGATTTATAGCGAATCTTTGGAAGAACATTTGGAACATTTACGTGATGTTTTTATTGCTCCACGTGATGCACGTTTGTTTGGTAACCTTGGGAAGTGCACCTTTTGCACCGACCGGGTATCTTTTCTTGGCTATGTTGTTACTCCACAGGGAATTGAAGTTGATAAAGCCAAGATTGAAGCTATTGAGAGTTGGCCGCAGCCCAAATCGGTCACACAAGTGAGGAGTTTTCTTGGACTCGCTGGTTTCTATAGGCGTTTTATGAGAGATTTTAGCACCATTGCTGCACCTCTCAATGAGCTTACAAAGAAGGATGTGCCTTTTGTGTGGGGTACCGCACAGGAAGAAGCCTTCACGATATTGAAAGATAAGTTGACACATGCTCCTTTACTCCAACTTCCTGATTTTAATAAGACTTTTGAGCTTGAATGTGATGCTAGTGGAATTGGATTAGGAGGTGCATTATTACAAGATGGCAAACCTGTTGTATACTTTTCTAAAAAATTGAGTGGGCCTAGTCTAAACTATTCTACTTATGATAAAGAATTATATGCTCTTGTTCGGACTTTAGAGACATGGCAACATTATTTATGGCCCAAAGAATTTGTTATACATTCTGATCATGAATCTTTGAAACATATTAAAAGTCAAGATAAACTGAATCGTAGACATGCTAAATGGGTTGAATTCATTGAGACTTTTCCTTATGTCATTGAACACAAGAAGGGAAAATAAAATGTTATTGTTTATGCTTTGTCTCGTCGCTATACTATGCTTTCACAACTTGACTTTAAAATATTTGGTTTGGAGACCATCAAAGATCAATATGTGCATGATGCTAATTTTAAAGATGTAATGCTGAATTGTAAAGAAGGACGAACATGGAACAAGTTCGTTATTAATGATGGCTTTGTGTTCCGTGCTAACAAGCTATGCATTCCTGCTAGCTCTATTCGTCTTTTGTTGTTGCGGGAGGTGCATGGCGGAGGATTAATGGGACACTTTGGCGTGAAGAAGACGGAGGACGTACTTGCTACACATTTCTTTTGGCCAAAGATGAGACGGGATGTTGAGCGTTTTGTTGCTTGCTGCACTACAGGTCAAAAAGCTAAGTCACGACTCAATGCTCATGGTTTATATATGCCTTTGCCTGTACCTAGTGTTCCTTGGGAGGATATATCTATGGACTTTTTTTTAGGTTTACCTCGAACAAAGAAGGGGAGGGATAGCATATTTGTTGTCATGGATAGATTCTAGAAAATGGCACACTTTATACCATGTCATAAAAGCGATGATGTTGTTAATGTTGCTGATTTGTTCTTTCGTGAAATTATTCGCTTGCATGGTGTGCCAAATACTATTGTTTCAGATCGTGATACTAAATTTCTTAGCCACTTTTGGAGATGTTTATGGGCTAAGTTGGGGACTAAACTGCTTTTTATTACTACTTGTCACTCCCAAACTGATGGTCAAACTGAAGTAGTCAATAGAACATTATCTACTATGCTTAGGGCTGTTTTGAAGAATAATAAGAAAATGTGGGAAGAATGCTTGCCTCATATTGAATTTGCTTATAATCGTTCGTTGCATTCTACTACTAAGATGTGCCCTTTTGAAATTGTGTATGGTTTTGTACCTCGTGCACCCATTGATTTGTTGCCTCTTTAATCTTCGGAGAAGGTTAATTTTGATGCTAAACAACGTGCTGAATTGATCTTAAAAATGCATGAGTTAACTAAGGACAACATTGAGCGTATGAATGCTAAATATAAACTTGCTGGAGATAAGGGTAGAAAACATGTTGTCTTTGCACTTGGAGATCTTGTTTGGTTACATTTGCGTAAGGATAGGTTTCCTAATTTGCGCAAATCAAAGCTAATGCCACGTGCTGATGGTCCTTTTAAGGTGTTAGAGAAAATAAATGATAATGCATATAAACTTGAGCTGCCTGTAGATTTTGGGGTTAGTCCCACTTTTAACATTGCAGATTTGAAGCCTTATTTGGTTGAGGAAGATGAGCTTCCATCGAGGATGACTTCATTTCAAGAAGGGGAGCATGATGAGGACATCAATACCATTGTTACTCCCACAGCGCTTACTACTACATATACTGGACCAATTACTAGAGCTCGCGCACGCCAATTAAATTACCAGGTACTTCCGTTTCTTGGTAATGATTCTAATGTTCATGAGAATATGATGCTACCTAAATTGGATACATTTGTTTTGCTTACAAATGAAGGGCCTGGCATGGTTAAGAGGGATGAACATTGGAGCAAGAACAAGCATGGAGTTGATGGCATGCGCAAGGGGAACAAGAACGGAGTTACAAGTGATGATTTCAGGACTTTGAAGCCACCATAATGAGTGCATGAAGCCTTGGAAGAAATATACAAGATGCCACTTCATAAACTTCGTCCAGAGGCTATTCTAGGTGCTGCGTCACCTTATTATTGGGCCAGGCCCATGTAATTTCGAAATACATAAGTATAGGCTGTTTTTAGAGTCCGTATGTGTGGGGAAACAAGAGATAGGGTTGGTTTCGGACCCTTTCCCCAAGGGCCATGAAATTCCCCCCTCGTCCTCCATATATACAACCCTTAGGGCACCGTTTAGACTTTGGGTTTTGTTTAGATTAAAAGTTCGCCATAGCTGCAACTTCGCGTACTTTGTTTGTGTTCAACGACCAGACCAAGGCGTCACAGAACCCCAACTTCATTAATAAAGATTTCCTCTTATATTCGCAATATCCAGATTTCAATCTTAGTTTCTTGCATGTTCTTCATTTGCTCGCAGGAAACAGGCCCTCGTGGTCAGGTTGATCGTGCTCCGGCGTGGTCAATAACCCTCGGAAGTTGGCTTAGCGATTGCTAAGGCGCGACGTCTCGCATGTTCGTAGTCGGATCGTCAAGGTCGACTCCCACCGAAAATGATAGCCACCATCTCATCGAAACATCGGGACACATTTGCCTCTATCAGGCACACTCGGCATAGGCGGCTGCGCTCTCGGCACAGGCGGCCGCGCTCGGATGGGACGTGGCCACCGTACGGGCCTTCACGAAGCGTTTCCACAGCGTCATCTTTGCAAGAAGGGGGTGCAGGAATGGGGGTCGGGATTCATGGATTCTGGGGTTATCGACACTGGAGAAGACGAGCCGGCGAAGCTTACGGAGGGAGACTTAAATAGACCCAGATATTTTCATCGCAAACGGTTCCTAGAAAACAACTGTGTGTGATGTTGTAGATATTTTTTTATTAGCTGTTAAAGACGAATTTGGAGTAAAGTGGCAACGGATGGTGTTTTAAATGTATGAGAAATTTTGTAGTATTAATACAACTGTAATGTCAAATTTTGGAAAATTTCGGGGGTCATTTGACCTATTAAGACATTTAAGTGATTTTCTAGCCATTTAATGACCGTAATTGAAATTTGAACTACATGTACATGCAACAGCTAACCATAACGGTTTGAAAACTCATATTTTCTGTACCTGTGTGCGATTTAATTCCATGTGCAGTAAATTGGAAGGAATTTTTCAAACAGATTGGTCTAACGGCTATGACACAATTAAGGATGGAGTGACATGGCATTTTAATTCCAAAAAATTAAAAAAAATCAGAAACACATGAAACCTTGGTTGATGTAATGTCATGCCACCAAGATGATGTGGTAAATTTTTTGGCATGTTTGACGAAAGTTTGGACACACACCCCTCACAAACCGGAGGAACTCACTAGAAGGCACGTGGTTCCGAGAGGGAACAATGCATGTTTGATGATGAACGGGAGATAGCTTCCTCTTATGGCCTTCAATTTTTTTCTATGTTTAACGTGCACTACTACAACTCTAATGTGAAATTTTGCAAAATTCTAGGGGTCATTTGACCTTTTAAAGACATTTAAGTGATTTTCTAGCCATTTAATGACAGTAATTCAAATTCGAATTACATCTACATCCAACGGCTAACCATAACGGTTGAAAAATCATATTTGTGTACTTGTATCCGAGTTAATTCCATGTGAAGTAAATTAGAAGGAATTTTCAAACATATTTGTCTCACGACATGGACACATGCATATGTATGCATGGAGTGACATGGCATTTTAATTCCAAAAAATTAAAAAAAATCAGAAACACATGAAACCTTGCTTGATGTAATGTCATGCCACCAAGATGATGTGGTAAAAAAATTGGCATGTTTGACGAAAGTTTGGACACACGCCCCTCACAAACCGGAGCAACTCACTAGAAGGCTCGTGGTTCCGAGAGGAAAAAACGCATGGTTGATGACAAACGAGAGATAGCTTCCTCTTACGGCCTTCAATTTTTTTCTACATCTAACATGCACTACTACAACTATAATGTGAAATTTTGGAAAATTCTAGGGGTCATTTGACCTTTTAAAGACATTTAAGTGATTTTCTAGCCATTTCATGACCGTAATTCAAATTTGAACTACATCTACATGCAACGCCTAACCATAACGGTTTCAAAAATCATATTTGTGTACTTGTGTGCGAGTTAATTCCATGTGCTGTAAATTAGAAGGAATTTTCAAACATATTTGTCTCACGACATGGACACTCATATGTATGCATGGAGTGACATGGCATTTTAATTCCAAAAAATTAAAAAATGATCAGAAAAACATGAAGCCTTGCTTGATGTAATGTCATGCCACCAAGATGAGGTGGTAAAAAAATTGCCATGTGTGACGAAAGTTTGGACACACACCCCTCACAAACCAGAGCAACTCACTAGAAGGCTCGTGTTTCCGAGAGGGAACAATGCATGTTTGATGATGAACAGGAGATAGCTTCCTCTTACGACCTTCAAAATTCCTTCTACGTTTAACGTGCAATGCTACAACTGTACTATGAAAATTTGGAAAATTCTAGCGGTCATTTGACCTTTTAAAGACATTTAAGTGATTTTCTAGCCATTTAATGACCGTAATTCAAATTTGAACTACATCTACATGCAAAGCCAAACCATAACGGTTTGAAAAGTCATATTTGTGTACTTATGTGCGAGTTAATTCCATGTGCAGTAAATTAGAAGGAATTTTCAAACATATTGGTCTCATGGCATGGGCACATGCATGGAGTGCCATGGCATTTTAATTCCAAAAAATTAAAAAATGATCAGAAAAACATGAAACCTTGCTTGATTTAATGTCATGCCACCAAGATGATGTGGTAAAAAAATTGGCCTGTTTGACGAAAGTTTGGACACACACCCCTCACAAACCGGAGCAACTCACTAGAAGGTTCGTGGTTCCGAGAGGGAACAATGAATGTTTGATGATGAACGGGAGATAGCTTCCTCTTACGGCCTTCAATTTTTTTCTACGTTTAACATGCACTAATACAACTGTCATGTGAAAATTTGGAAAATTTCAGGGGTCATTTGACCTTTTTAAGACATTTAAGTGATTTTCTAGCCATTTAATGACCGTGATTCAAATTTGAACTACATCTACATGCAACGCCTAACCATAACTGTTTGAAAAATCATATTTTTGTGTACTGGTGTGCGAGTTAAAAAATCATCATAAGATGTAAATATCTGGTGTTCAAAAAAAGAGAATGTAAAGATCTCGCAAGACAACCGACCCCCACACGATTGGCACTCTATCTCGCGGCTCGAGGTTTGGTAGGTGAGTGGCGGGGATCATTAATCAGACACGGTTCTGTATTGGAAATCGTCAGCTATTATGTTCACACATGGATTTTGCTGCGGGAATCGTGTGTAATTCAAACTACAGTACTCGTAAATTCCAGCGACCGGCGTGTGTACTGTCCCCGTCGATCTAGATTCCGGCCGCCAATAAATACTACCTAGCTCACGTCGTCACGCCTGCATTCTCATCTACATCCTCCTCTCGCTCACCCTCTCTCTCTCTCAAATCTATGCCATGGTGCCGCTTGTCTTCCCACGCACCGACGAGGAGTCTCCCACCCCCAAGGATGCTCACTCGAATAGCAACGATGGGGACCCCTATGCGCCGTCGGACGAGGTTGCACGGGACCCCCACCCCAACTTTGGATTGGTTTTGGGGCCAGTACAATCTTTGTCTGTGGAAGTCGCAGCCGCCGGCTGAGAAAGCCAGGCAAGTGGCGTTCAAGAAGGAGATGGCGGAGGAGGAAGCCAGGTACCAGGCGACCTGTGAAGCCTATGATGCCGCCTGAAAAAAGGAGGCGGCGGAGCTTTGGGGGCGGGCGCGTCGTTGTGCCGAGGAGGTGTACGAAGACGGGTACTTTGCGAGGAAGGTCATAGGCGTTGGGCGCCTCGTCGCTGCGTGGAGATGGGCCGATAAGCTCCAGCATGCCACCAACGAGGAGCTCCGGTGGGCGCCAACGAAATGGCAAGATCGTTCGCGCGCGTCCACCAGCAAGAGGCAGATCGGTACGTCAAGCGCTGCGAGGTGGAGGAGGCGGAGTACTGCCTCTGCACTGGGAAGACACCACGCACCAGGGAGCTGCTGGTGAGGGGCTGCTGGGGCTGCCGAAATACTGGCCCTAGGAGGGACTATTAGTTTTAGTATTGTTCATTTTCAATTTTATGCATTGTACCTAGTAGTTAAGTATCATCACGTATATGTGATGATTATATATATATATATATATATATATATATATATATATATATACACACACACACACACACATTATGAATTCCATTTTCTATCTGTTTTTGTATACTAATTTTAATCTAGTTGTTATCATCCACATATACAGAATGGAAAGCGTATATACACACATTGAAACAGAACATATAAGAACGGAAAACAGAGTACACACATTGAAATAGAGGAATAAACAGAGCAATACTATGATTGTTGTGAATACATACACGTCGAAAGCACTCAACAAAATAAAACGTGTCCATGAGACCATGACCAGCAGCCCTTGCCTACGGTAGCTCTTGGCTCTGCCTGAACTCGTGCAGGCGTTCGTCCAAGCGGTCGACACGCTCATGGTACATCTGGAGCGTGATCTCGAGCTCCAAGTTGGCTATTTCATCGGAGATCACCAGCTCGAGGATGCGGCGACCATGTTCCTATACTGCGCCCAGGTGGACACCTAGGCCAAGGAGGCGGTCGAGCCTACGGACCAGCGTGTTGGCATCCAGCGGGCCGCGGACAAGGCGAACGGCGGCACCCATGCGAACGGCGCGGCGGGCGTCCGGTGCAAGTACGGCACGGCCAGCCTCTGGTGCAAGTACGGCTTTGAGGGACTCTGCCCACTCCTGGCGAGGAATGGGGGTACTGACGGGATGTGTACCCAGCTACGACACCGTGTCGACAGCAGGCAAGCATCGATGGATCCGCTCTTGCTGTGCGGCGCGCCGCGCCTCTCGCTCTGCGGTGCTCCAACGGTCTCACCGTGCGGCGAGCCGCAGCCTATCAGCGCGGAGGCGCCTAGCTTGCTCTGTGGCGCACCATCAATCATGTTGTGCAGCGAGCTGCAGCCTGTCGGCGCTGACATGCCTATCTTGATCCGCGGCGCTCAAGCGCCATGCGCCAAAGGTCTGCTCAACCGTGGCGATGACGCGCATCACTGCGTTGTCCATCGCGTTGCCGGGGAGCGCCTCGGCCTCGACGGGCCATGGCGCCTGCTCGTTTTCCTCGTCGACGAGTTTGATGGCAGAGGCGACACTTTGGTGGGTTGGCATGCTTGGAAAAGGTGGATGTTCTACATGTTGCGCTTGTCGCATCCGTGTGTCACGCGCTGCCTAGGTTTATGCGCAATATCGTTGGGTGGCGGAAACAGGTGAGGAAATGGCAGGAAAGGGCGGCGTGTTCGTAAAGTGCTATTAATGAATGGAAACTTAGTATAGAAGGAACATCGAGCTAGCAAAAGAAGTAGATGATGATCAGATGAACACGGACCACACTAGGGAACCCGTCGATGATGAATTCATCAATCGCAAACGGTTGAATACTAGCAAGCATTTGCCCACAACACACACGACTTATTCCATTACAAACAGGTCGGATGGATCAGCTGTATGCCACGTACCGCACATTGTCAAAAAGTAATGCGGTGGACCTTCTTTAACATGTGTTACAAAATATAAAAAAATATAAAACAAGCACCTCGAGGTTAAATTAACTCATGGGATGGATCATCCAGGTCAAAGGTAATTTAATTTGACCGGGATGACCCATCCCATCACCCATCTGATGGCTGCTCCAGCCTGAGCACACTTAACTTGAGAGTTCTCTTAGATGAGCTACTGGTGGAACAGCTAGTCCTTGCTGATATAGGATGCCTCTTCGCATCCTTATGGCCAATAGATGTTGTGTAGACAGAGCATATCACATACGTCTTATTAGAAGCAATCGTTTGTGTTATTATCTGTCTTCGCACACATTTCTGATTACAGACCTGTTTGCCGCGTATCACACACATCTTGATATATTGAGCCGTTTCTGTTCTCCTGTCTCAACGCAAACAGTTCATCCGAGTGAACCACATGCTGTATATCACACACACCTTGATCTGGCTGACCGTTTCTTTTTTGTTGCCTAATCACAAAAAGTTCATCCGAGTGAACCGTAAGATGTATATCGCACACGCCTTCATCTGGCTGCTCGTTTCTTTTTTCTGCCACATCGCAAATAGTTAATTGAACTAAACCATATGCCCAGCATCGCACACGCAACTAAAATCTGAACTGTGTTTGATGCATCCTCCATTGCAAACATTTTGCACCCTTTTTGACGGGTTTTTTACACCACCGGTTGCGATTAATGCATCGCACATAGTTTCGTCGAAGGGTCTCTGATCGTAGTGTCGCGTTAGCAACAACCTGCAGTAGTGATAGTTCATATCTATCTCTATAATCATGTGATGTGTTGTTAAGATAATATACAAATGATGGTTTAACTTGGCAACAATCATGATTGTAGATTCTTATTCAAATAGAGAAACGAATTCAAATTTAGTTTGAATTGCAGCGATAGTATAGACATTTGGAATGCACTAAAATGTTCGTATGAGTAGGTTACACGCATTATACAGCCAGCGAAAAAATTTAATTGGACATAACATGGATTCATAGCATTGAATAGCATTTGTACAGTAAAACAGGACAAGATTCTCCCTTTGTGTTGTGCGAATAGATTTTTTCGTTGAGGGAAGTGCGAATTGATTTGGTACGTGCATTATTACACATTAGGCTTGTCCCTAAATTTCAACCCGCGCCTTGTTATCCCGAAAATTCAGATATCGTGCTTCCAAAACTCGCGCCTTCACAACTCGCGCCTTACTATCCCGAAATTACAACGCGCGCGAAAACTCCCTCCAGATGCCAAATTTCGACACGCGAAATCCCCCTTCTAACCCTGAGCCGAAAGGGCCGCTAGTTCAAAACGGCGGGCGTACTTTTGTAACACACCCTATGATAGAGGCGAGGGGCCCGATCTTTCGGTGAGATGATAACTATCGATTTTGTGGAGACTACTTTGACGATCCGACTACAAACGTGCACGGCATTTTGCCTTAGCAATCGCTAAACCATTCTCCCGAGGTTACTGATAATGCTGGAAGCACGATCAGCCTGACCACGAAGGTCTATTCCTGCATGCAATCGAAGAACAAGCAAGAATATGATAATGCAATCTGAATATTGTGAATATAGATGAAGTATTGATAAATGTGGGGATCCGAAAGCGGTCTTGGTCTGGTCGTTGGACACAAATGAAGTACACGAAGTTGCAATGGCTAACTTTTAACTAAACAAATCCCAAGGAAAAAACTACTTGATGGATCTACTTATATAGGAGCAAGGGGTGGCCGTCAAGGAGGTGTAAGGACGTCCCAAGGCATACTAAAACTAACCCTAGGCCGTACAAGGCTCATGGGCCTAAGTGGAGGTGATGCAACACATTTGGACTTGTAGTTTGACTCAGATTCTGCTACAACGTCATATTATTTCGTCAATAACTCAATGCTTCGGACGAATTTTAAGGTGAATCCACTTGGTTGGAAAGAGCATGAAATCAACTTTCCAACAAAAAAAGAATCACCCAATTCGGAGTCCGTATGAAAGAGTTCTTCTCGTTTTGAGTCAGGTATGTCTGTGTAGTCCGAATCTGAATCCAGAACATGAGAGACTTGGACTCTATCTTATCTTGGCCCAAAAGTGATGTGAGAGGACTTTTTAAACAACACATAAATTTCCGTTTTCCCCTTATCTTCATATGTGGATTGTACTACAAATATCCCATACACCTGCAATTAGACATGGCACAAAAGTCTATGAAGTATTTTTGTCCTGGATAACATAAATAAATTATTGCATAGTTTGCATTAGAAATTACCTCACAAATATGCATATATGCAACTTTTTTGGTCGTATCCAAGGTAGTCATGTCCTCACCATCCTCCCCTTCTTGAAAACAAAGCCGTCCTCGGCGTTGCTTAATCTAAAATGTGGCTAACAAAAGAGACAAGGTGTAAATATTTTATATGTATATGTCATCCATTTTTACTTCCCTTAGTTTTTGCACATATGACACATGTATACATGAGTAACTTTCATAGTTCATAAAATATAAAACCACAATATTATCACAAGAAGTAGAAGGCATAAAAATATTGCAACTCAGTTTGCACATATAAGAAGTTCTTATCCATATCAAAAGATAGACAATGTTCATCATTAAACCATCCCAACATTAGTGAATAAACCTTACGTGCATCAAATTGACATGCTACAACATGCTTAAATAAGCAAACATGCAATAAGTCATGTGACACAGAATCATCACCAAGATTAGAGGTCACATCAAAATGATTAAACATTGGTTCTTTTGCGTCAACAGTTAATTCAATCGGTGCACTCAAAATTGTTGGTATTTCAGTTGTTTGATCACATGACGCATTCATGACAGTAACACAATTCTCTAAAATAGGTGGCGTGCTCATATTAATAGGTAACTCAACACATGATGTATTCAAGTTAACTAGGCATGCATCATTCTCATGTGAAGTTATATCATCAATACATTTACTATTACCATGTCGCAAAGACATAGCTGATGTAGATAGGAACGATGATTATGTAGTTGATGAGGACATCAATACCATTGTTACACCCACAGCCCCTACTGTTACATATAATGGACCAATTACTAGAGATCGCGCACGCCAATTAAATTACCAGGTACTTTTGTTTCTTGGTAATGATTCTAATGTTCATGAGAATATGATGCTGCCTAAATTGGATACATTTGTTTTGCTTACAAATGAAGGGCCTTGCTTGGAGAAGGATGAACATTGGAGCAAGAAAAAGCATGGAGTTTGATGCGGAGTATCCCACGTTCATCCCCATGTACACTCCGACTACTCTCCAAACCCCAAGAGGACATATGACGAGACCTCAAACATACGCCATTGGACAGAAGGTGAACTCGCTCGTTTCTGAACCTTCACTTTCTACATGTGAGACATGGCTACTACCTCCAACGTGTGTTCTATGCATGATCAGGTACTTGGAGGAAAGACCCGAAGCCACCACATCCAACGGAAGAGCTAGCGAGGACGCCAAGTACAAGGACCAAGAGACGAAGCTGCTCGAAGCTACAGCCACCGGATGACCGGTCCAGCCCGGACGTCCGGCCCCTGAAGACCCGAGTCGAATCTCCGGACGACCGGAATCCATCGGACGTCCGGTGCCCCTGGACCCGAGCCAAATCAACGGAAGTCCGAAGAACCCCGGAGGACCGGACCCCCGCGAGCTTCCGGACGACCGGTGCCTGTCGGACGTCCGAAGCCTGTGTGTCCGCCCGTGTGTTGGGCCGAAGCCACTTACCCTTTCATTCACTTAGACTATAAATAGACCTCTCCCACCTCCTAGCTAGGGTTAGCATTGGTTTAGCTCATATTTTGTGTGAGAGCCTTGCTCATCCACTTGGTTACCTCTCCTCAGACCTCAGGACCTCTTCGGAGAAGATCCCCCAAGCGGATTCAAGACCCCCTCTTGGGTGCCCCCCATCAAGACCTCCTCACGGAGAAGAACCCGGTTACCTCTTGTATCGTCCTTTGTTGATCGTGGATCATGTACCTATCTTTGTGTTCATTGATCTAGCGCATGTGTAATCGAATCTTGTTGGTTTGAGTGATTCTCTTGTGTCCCCCGCGTGATTTCCCTCGTGCTCTTCCGCTCGTTCTTCGTGTTCCTCGTAGGGATCCTCTCCAAACGTGAAAGATCGGCCCCATAGGGTTCCGCCCTACATCATCTATGATATCATGAGCCACGTTGATCACGTATTTGGAGTCCCTTCCACCGTTTTCTAGCCTTCTTTTGCTTGATTTCGTCCTAAATTTCGAAAATCCCCACCAAAAATAGCCTCAATTTTTTTTGTGATTTGTTGGTTTGATGATGTTTTGTTGATTTTGATCCATGGATCTGCTTGGTTTCGAGTGGATCTAGCATTTCTCCAAGTTTCCCCATCTTTCATCCACAAAATCTCGTCAATTTTGACCCCAAAATCGCCATTTTCCGCCCAAAATCGCGCCCCGGATCTCGGATCTCGCGTTGTCCCCGACCCATCGAATGACCGCGTTTTACGGACGTCCGAACCCCCATGATGCACCGGACGTCCGACCTTTCCCGAACGACCGGAACCCCTAACCCGAACCGAATTTACGGATTTCTGACCCGACCGGACTTCCGACGACCGGACATCCGTCCTTTTACGGACGTCCGTAACCTGTAGTTTCAGACTTCGGCTGATTTTTGTTTTGTCCATAACTAATTCATTCGAACTCCGATTTTGACGTTCTTTAGCTCGTTTTGAAGCTATTGAAATCCCCCTTAACACAAAAATACTACCAACACCATTTGACTCCATCAAATATTCGAGAATTTGGCATCTTTGCCTAAGGCTTCCACCACATCATCCGCTACACCACCACCGACTTCCGCAACCTAACCCATTTTGTTCCATATCACATTAGTGGTTGCTTGAGCAGTGATTCAAGTCTCCTAAGGTGTTTCGGCTACTTAGGGACGATTGCTTCTTCATCAACCACCACCACCACTTCCACATTGCCAAGTGCAAACCACCACCGCATTCCCGCTACCACCATTTGACATTTCTCATTTGAGATTTTGAGTTCGCGGTTTTTTCCGTTTCCTAAGGTGTTTCGGCTACTTAGGGACGAGTCTCCATTATCTTGGTATCTACATCAAGAACACCGCCACTCATCATCGCAAAGGACGGTAACCTCGACGACACCATTGTATATTCCCTTGCAATTGCATTGTTAACCCCTAGCCCATTTTGCGTCACTTGCCTATCGAGTCTAGCCATTTGAGTATTGCCGGCAACGTTACTTGTGCACATTAGTGATCATACTTCCCATAGCATACATACAATATCATCTTGGTATCATCATATCATCTCTTGTGTCACAATATTGTTCCAGCATATACACAATTGCTATCTTGGTTTGCGCATTGTGCAAAATTGGCCATACAAAAAAAGAAGAATAAGCTTTTAAGCAAAAGAAAGAGAGAAAAGAGCTTGTAAGCAAGTGCCATAGCATCATACCACATTGCATATAAGATTGTCATATCCGATCATCTTAGATCAAACACCGGGAACCATACATACATAGCATACTTGGGATAGAAAGTTTATCCATTTTGTATCTTATAGGTTGTGCACAAGTGTCGTATCCGCCTATTGAGCAATCGTGCTAGCGTCTCTCTTGAGTTGTGCAACACGAGCGTTTTGGTGGATCCCACATTTTGAGCTCACTCCTTGGTTGCACGACCCCATTTATTATCCGTGTGTGTGTTTCCGTGTGCCATTCTTTGCTATTGGTCTACTTGTTTCACTTGCGAATATGTGAATCTCTTTCAACATTATTGACTCTTGCTAACATTTTGCATCAAATTTTTGTGCCACTATCCTCACCAAGCTCCACCATAATCTTTACTTGTGTAGGTGTGAGAAACCGACAAGAATTGGTACCAATTGTGCTATTTCCTTGTTACATCATTGAGTGATCATTGATCCATTTTCAATATTGGTCAAGGTACACTTGGTATAAGTTCTTCTCTTTCTCCCACTCATATTTGCTCGAGTCTTGTGATGGATAGGCAAGGCATTTCATCTCCGGTCTTCGATAACGACGATGGCGTGGACAACTACATCACCAAAGCGTCCATCTTCGATCTACAACGACAAATGCAAGGCGCACAATCAAGATTGCGAGAGCACATCGAGAACCTCTCCATCAACATTCGTCACTCCGAAGCAAGGAAAAGGGACTACATCGACAAGAAGCTTTCCGCACGTAAAGAGGAGCAAGATGCAAGAATGGAGGAGATTAGAGCCTTGCTCAAGTCTTCTTCCCCTTCGTCATCTTCAAGGCGGCAATGTTCAAGCCACAAGTCTTCGGAGCGCCCAAGGGATGCAAGCGCAAGTCGTCCACGTCCACATCTCCATGGCGACCACCATCACGTTCGTGATCCACATCGTCATGAAGGGCAAGTCACATCCAAGCATCATGTGCACGACAACGACGAACGACATCTACTACGTGCTCAAGTGCGACAACGACACCATCATCATGAAGATGCTCGCCAAGTGCAAATGCACAAGTCCCAACAAGCCATACCTCACGCCAAGTCGATGCTTCATGAGCACAAAAGAAGATCGCGAGACAACCACCACCAAGACGGTGCTACGACTACAACATCCACTTCGGCATCTTCACCAAGTGCTATGAAGGCATCTTCGCCTTTGGACGTACGGCATCTTCGCCTACTTCCCATGAGTTCGCCTACATCGACATCCTCAACAACAAGGCGACCACCTACAAGCAAGGGCGACACTTCCATCTTCGGAAGCCTCCCAAGGAAGATGGCCGAGCATGGGAAACTCCCTTCGGTCATGGAGACCAGCTACGAGGTGCCACATCATATGGGCCTCTAACACCAAGACGGTGACAAGAAGGTTGAGCATGGGACTATCCCTTCAACCAAGGCGGCGATAGGAGTTGAGAATGGAGACATTTGCACCAACATATCTCCGACACCCACATACCATGAGATGACCCAAGTGACATGTGAGGAGAGCCACCACCACATGAGTGACTCCACCATACGTGACATTGAGAGCATTTCCTATGAGAGGATGAGTGTGACCACCACTAGTCCCACACTTGAGAGCATGCCACACATCCTATGTGAGGTTGAGAGCCATTTGAGTGCCCCCACCAACCATACGAGTGAGAGCATCATATTGGGAGTGAGTGAGCCACAACACTTAGTGAGTGAGGTAGTTGACACGGCATGTGAGGCCACCATGATTTCTAACATCTTAACCTCTACTCCTAGTGTGTCTTCTTCTTTGGTGCTAGGTCTCCTACATGACGACAGGCTTACCCTCGACGAGTCCATCCCTCCAATGGAGACGGCGATGGCCATGGTGGACAATGATGCACCCCCCACATGGTTCCATCAAGATGAAGATGACAACGAGACGATCTTCAACACCTCACCTACAACACATGAGCGACGCTCCAAAGGTAACATAGGTGATGGTGCTTCTCTTGTCCCACTAGTGGACTCTCTTGACAATGATTGCTTGCATGATGTTGATCCTCCTATTCCCATGCTTCATGCTAGTGCGACTTCTTCATGTATTGACTTACCTATTTATGATGAATATGATGATGAGCATGTTGAGTTGCCTAGTTGTGATGCTAGGCTTCATAGGATATCTTGTGAAAATTCTATTGGTCACTTCATGTTTGACAATCCATTGAACTTGTCATATGCTATGAGTGAGATCTCCCATATTGCATCATTTCAATCTCAACATAGTAACTATGCATGCCCCATTAAAATAAATCCTATTTGCACTTATGGCATAGATGACGAGATGATGGTCATTGGCTTTTGTTTTTCATGTGATGATATTGCCATGCTTCCTTTACATCATTTGCTAATTCATCTACTATACCATGCCATGATCACATTGTTCCAAATATGCATTGTTTTGGATGTTGTCAATATTCTCCATGTGATGTTTCCATTAATGCTCATGAGGAGACCCCCATAGTTTCCTCATACATATTAGGAGATCTTGATGCATTTCATACTTTGCATGATTCCCATGATATTGTACACCATATGCATTCCATGAATAACAATGCTCTAGATATTTCCCATGATGCATTACACAATTTGAGTCTCCATTATGCTATACATAACAACAAACCTATCATGATGGACGACATGTTTCTATATCACGCATCTCATTTATTTGAGCATTGGCTATTTTGTACTAACCGACACATGCATGTGCGCATCATGACAGATGATGTGTACATATACCATGCACACACAATTTTTCCTTTGCCTTTGTTTTGTGTAGGTACTCACATATACTCGTCAACCTCTCAATCCCAAGAGTTGACGAAACGAGCTCTTGAGAGCAACGACGCTTTAGGATCCTGCGAACTATCATTACCACCATTCCCTTCGCGCAAGGACTACGCGTATCTCTTTTACTTGTCTCTCACACGGCTATGGGCTATTTACCACTTGTCACCTTATGCTCATTTTCCCATGTTCACTTTGCATGTTATTTTTACTCCTATGCCTTTGCCATGCAATTGTGACCCTTGCTTGCATCTACCCATGATTCACCATTATGATAATTCTATGTGTATTTGCATGCTTGGTGGAGATACTAGTAGCTATTGCCATGATTTCTTTGTGCCCCATGCTATTGATGCTTGTTGTGTTGGGAGAGTCATGATGCCCCGTTGCTACCTACATATGGCTTCTCACCAATACATTCATGCTATTGTCCTCATATCTTGCTTTCATGTTTGTGCTATGTCATGTGAATTACTCATGCCCACTATTTGCACACATGACATGCTTGCCATGATTCCCTCTAGTATGTTGCATCTTCGCACTACTAGCTTGCTTGACTTGATTGCTATGATTGCTTGCTATGTTGCATCACCCATGTTCCACTATCACTTGCTTTCTTGGGTTGATGACATATATGTTCATGCCTCTCACTTGATTTTCCATGATCATTGTCTTTTGTCTCCATTAGTTGCATCTCTCATATCACCTTGTATTGAGTGCAACCATACTATGCTTATTGCTCTTGGAGACTTTGACAACTTACTTGTGATGCATGCTTGTTTACTTGAGCCTATTGTATTTGGTTATTCTTGCATCATATGCCTCCATACTATGAAATGCTCCTTGTAATTTCTTATGATGAGCATGATGCATACACTTGTTGGGTATCTTACCACTCGAATGATAGGTTTTGCATTTTCCTAACCTCATTTGTTTTTCTGAGTGTTTATCATGTTCTTTCATTTTGGAGGATTCACAAGGCGGTGCCGTTATGCGACATATTGGTTATGTGAAGGCATACATGATGTACAACTCCAACATCTTTGGGAACTTTCTTGAGGTGAACTCCTTCTCTTTGAGCCATCCTCAAATACGCATATTGGATGGGTCACTCTTTCATTGTTGTTTTATTCTTCTTGTCTACATGATACATCTCGTGAATGGAGGAGCGACATTGGAGATTGGCTACATGGACCTTCACATTAAGGAGCGCTCGCACTTATTGGATGCGCCTTCGGAACTCCATTCATGCCTCGATATCGAGCTTTGGTACACCAACACCTCCATATTTGTTGATTGTGCTGATACATGTCATGCTCGATGGACACATCATACTCACCACAAGTTTGCACCCTATGCATGGATTGACTCACATTATGCTTGTCTTGTTGCACCTATTCCCATGTCATCCATGATATATGAGCTTGTGCATTTTCTTAGCAAATTTGTTGTGATCTTTCTTGATGGCATATTCATACATCATGATCATATTGCCTACCATCAATTGCATGATAACATAATCATATTGAGCATCCATTGCCATATTCATGCTATTGATAAACCGTCTCACTATGACATCATTTTGCATCGTGGTTGCATTCATCATATTCACAACACATTTGTGTGCACAATGATTGCATTTCCTCCCATGAATGATTTGCATCTCATTCTAGATCATATTGATAAGCTTCATGCGTTTTGTCACGACCAATCTTGCTGCACGGACTCATTCTTACATGATGGACACTTTGAGTGCGCTAACCATTGTATTCTCGAGTGTTGCTTGTGTTTGCTCTTTTTGCATGTCTATCTCTCCAGCGACATCTTGGACTACTTGGATTGCGCCATGTCTTCAACTTTGTCCAACTACAAGTTCGTCCCCAACAACCGTTTCCATGGTGATGAGGATCACCATCCAAGGTCGGATCTTTCACAAGGGAGGGGAGATGATGTGGAGCATCCCACGTTCATCCCCATGTACACTCCGACTACTCTCTAAACCCCAAGAGGACATATGACGAGAGCTCAAACATATGCCATTGGACACAAGGTGAACTCGCTCTTTTCCGAACCTTCACTTTCTACATGTGAGACATGGCTACTACCTCCAACGTGTGTTCTATGCATGATCAGGTACTTGGAGGAAAGCCACGAAGCCACCACATCCAACGGAAGATCTAGCAAGGATGCCAAGTACAAGGACCAAGAGACGAAGCTGCCCGAAGCTACAGCCACCGGACGACCGGTCCAGCCTGGACGTCCGGCCCCTGAAGACCCGAGCCGAATCTCCGGACGACCGGAATCCATCGGACGTCCAGTCCCTAAAGACCCGAGCCGAATCTCCGGACGACCGGAATCCATCGGACGTCCAGTGCCCCTGGACCCGAGCCAAATCAACGGAAGTCCGAAGAACCCCGGACGACCGGATAACCGCGAGCTTCCGGACGACCGGCGCCTGTCGGACGTCCGACGCCTGTGTGTCCGCCCGTGTGTTGGGCCGAAGCCACTTACCCTTTCATTCACTTAGACTATAAATAGACCTCTCCCACCTCCTAGCTAGGGTTAGCATTGGTTTAGCTCATATTTTGTGTGAGAGCCTTGCTCATCCACTTGGTTACTTCTCCTCGGAGCTCAGGACCTCTTCGGAGAAGATCCCCCAAGCGGATTCAAGACCCCCTCTTGGGTGGCCCCCATCAAGTCCTCCTCACGGAGAAGAACCCGGTTACCTCTTGTATCGTCCTTTGTTGATCGTGGATCATGTACCTCTCTTTGTGTTCATCGATCTAGCGCATGTGTAATCGAATCTTGTTGGTTTTAGTGATTCTCTTGTGTCCCCCCGTGATTTCCCTCGTGCTCTTCCGCTTGTTCTTTGTGTTCCTCACAGGGATCCTCTCCAAACGTGAAAGATCGACCCCATAGGGTTCCGCCCTACATCAGAGTTGATGGCATGCGCAAGGGGAACAAGAACGGAGTTACAAGTGATGATTTCAGGACTTTGAAGCCACCATAATGAGTGAATGAAGCCTTGGACGAAATATACAAGATGCCACTTCATAAATTTCATCCAGAGGCTATTCTAGGTGCTGCATCACCTTATTATTGGGCCAGGCCCATGTAATTTCAAAATACATAAGTATAGGCTGTTTTAGAGTCCGTATGTGTGGGGAAACAAGAGATAGGGTTGGTTTCGGACCCCTTCCCCAAGGGCCACGAAATTCCCTCTCTCTTCCTCCATATATACAGCCCTTAGGGCACCGTTTAGACTTTGGGTTTTGTTTAGATTAAAAGTTCGCCATAGCTGCAACTTCGCGTACTTCGTTTGTGTTCAACGACCAGACCAAGGCGTCACAGAACCCCACCTTCATTAATAAAGCTTTCCTCTTTTATTCGCAATATCCAGATTGCAATCTCAGTTTCTTGCTTGTTCTTCGTTTGCTCGCAGGAAATAGACCCTCGTGGTCAGGTTGATCGTGCTCCGGCGTGGTCAATAACCCCTCAAAAGTTGGTTTAGCGATTGCTAAGGTGCGACGTCTTCGGGCGTTCGTAGTTGGATCGTCAAAGTCGACTTTGACAGAAAACGATTGCTATCTCATCGAAACATCGGGACACCTTTGCCTCTATCAAGTGGTATCAGATTTTCAGGTTGCTCGGTGAGATTTTACAGTTTTTCATAGTTTGGATTGAGTCTGTTCTTCATACCTATAGTCCACGAAAAAGCCAAAAAAGTTTAGGTTTAGTTCATCTTATCCAAACCAATCTGAGCCTTTGCATAATCTTTTCTGTATTTGCTTTGTTGAATTTGCGGTTGCATCGTCGTGTCAAGTTGCTGGTCATAGCGTCTAGTACTTTAGAGTTTCGAGTTCTGTTCACAAGTTGTCACGCCGCTGCCGCACCATCGTCATCACCGCTGCCATATACCACCATTGTCATCACCGCTGCCATATACCACCATCGTCATCACCGCTGCCATATACCACCATCGTCATCACCGCTGCCATATACTACCATCGTCATCACCGCTGCCATATACCACCATCGTCATCGCCGCTACCATATACCACATATCCACCGCCATCACGCTAATCCGAGTCCACCTCCATCACAGATTCGCCACCAGTCCGTGTTCCATCGCCCTGCAAATATCCGCCACCAGTCCGAGTTTCCACCAGATTCATCTCAGCCACTAGTCCTAGTACGAGTCCAATAATTGTTGCTATGTTCTCGATTTCCAGATCACGCAATACTCCAAGTCGTGACAGAGTAGGACTCCCAAACTTCCGAGCCATCCGCAGAAGAAAAATAGTTCCAGTTTCAAAAAAAAGTCTGGAAAATTCTGGCTAGGCAGTTTTTAGGCCACTTGTAGACTTTTTCGAAAAAAATTTGTTGCGGAGCAAAAAAAAGAGGAAAAAAGTGCAAAAAAAGTGAAAAAAAAGAAAAAAATTCAGAGTGTGCTCCTCCCTTGTTTACGTGCAGCGCCGTGATTTTGTTAGTGTTCTAGGCTCGCGTCTCTAGTACGGTCTAGCCTAGGACCAGCACAGTACCGTCGTTGAGCGTTTATTCAACTTTGCATCTCTGAATTGATTATTGCTGACCCTTTTTGCTACCATATTATAAGCCTTCCCAGCTCCACATACATCTACATCGTGCGTTTGACTCTCCCTGGTAATCGCTCTATCCAAGCTTTGAGAGTTTTGACTACATCGGTTGCCGATCACCGCCTGCTGCTGGGTAAGAACTGGTAAGAATTTGAGATTTGCTTGACGGATTTGTGACACCCGCCAGCACCACCACTTGTTAGTAGTCTATAGGATCATATTTTTGTGTGTTTCTATTGCTACTAACCATGCCAGTATCACAAGCCGACGAGATTGACTGGGAGAACTTAACGAACAAGGAGCTTCATTATAAGTTTCAGCAAATGATGACTGAACAGGTGCAAGATGTGCTGAACAATTTTGAAGAGGCCATGGAGAAGATCACTGGCCTTGAGAAGACGTTCGAAACAAAGCTCGATAACAGATTTAATGAACTGCTTGCGCGTCTTCCACCACTTGCTGCACCTGCCGCACCTCTGCAGCAACAACAACAACAATGACGACTACCTCCATGTCGGGAAACAGCCCTCCGCCGAGCGAGTCGTGTCCCTCTTCAGCCTGGCCAAACTGCTGGTGCTGCTGTTGATACTTCTGTGGCTCCTGCTGCTGATGTGGAGGAGGATGATTATGCGGGAGATTACGAGGATGAGGTTGATCAAAATCAGAACTATGTTGTAACATCCCAAATTTTGGAATGTTAATATAATTAATTGAATTGTTTGTTTGTTTGCTTGAGTGAATTAAACTTGAGTGAAATTTGAACCTTTTCAAAAAACTTTTGAATGAGAGGGAATAAAATGACTTTCCCCTTCTCCGGTAAATTCAAATTCATCCTATTAAAATCAATGAGAGAAGATGACATGACTTCTTCAACTATAAAGAATTTGAACGGAGTTTTGCAATTTAATTCTTTCAAATATTTGCACTTGTTTCTCTATTTTCTTCCCGAGAAATACCCGAAAATAAATTCTTGCAAGCAAGAAAGAGCGGAGGAAAATGACCCTCCAAAATCAGGGCATTTTGAAAATAATTGAGCCAAGAAAAACCAAAGTTTTTATTTAAAAATTATTTGCAAAAAGAAATAAAGCCTTTAGGGATTTTCTGAAAAACATTTTTTTTGGCCGTGGAATAATGCTCATCATCTACATTTTATTTTTCTGATAATTTTAGTATATAAAACTCTTTATTCGAATTGATTTGATTTCCTTTTTATTGTTTTAGTTTCCTAATTTTAAAAATAGGAATGGAATCGTTTTATTAGGAAAAACCTGCTGGCCCATTAAGCACTTTCCTATTCTAGCCCAACAAGAGATCATCTCCTTCCTCTGTTTCCTCTCACGTTCTGAAGCTTTCCATGTCCATGGAGACAGAAATCTCCACCTTCCCGATCTCCCTCGTCTTTCCATCCCAGCGCCTCCCGAGACCGCCTATAAAACCCCCTCCCTCTCCTCGTTCCATTTTTCCCATCACCACCCCTCCCTGCCCGTAGCCTTCTCGCCACCGTCCTCCTTTTCCTGCCTAGAACGCTCACCGGGAGCTCTCTGGAACCTCCCATCGCCCAGCGCCACCTCCCCAGCGCCGACCCCCTCCTCCGCCACCCCCACCCTCGCCGGCGACCTCGCCCCCTCGCCGGAGCAGCCCTCCACATTGCCGTCTCCTTCCTGCCATCTCTGCCTCACGACAGGTAACTCCGTTTTCGTTTTCAGATTTATTCCCGTAACAGATTTAGTTCCGTTCTTGTTTAGCCTATAACTTTTGATCTAGAAGTCCAATGATGCTGATTCTTTTTGCGTTAGATCACAATTTTCTTGTAGTTTCCAAAATATATAATTTGTCTATGTTTGGATTTATAAAATTGAGTTAGATCAGATTTGAATTAAAGCTTGTTTTGCTTATTCGGGAGTTTCATAATAGATTTTTATTTAATTCTTTTTGCTCCTAGTTGCTTAATGAAATATTTTCTGTTTAGTTAACATAAAACCATGATTAGGTGATGTTGAGAAATTTTTGTTATATAAAACTATTTTTGTTGTTATTTGAAGTAGGAAAACTTTGAGTTGTTTTTTCTTTAAGTTTTCCTTTGGGTTTTGCTTTGTTGGTTTTGGTGTGTTACTTTGTTATGTTATGTTATGCTATGTGCTTATTATAGTTATTGTTTGCCTCGGTAGAATTTCCGAGTGCGAAGATTGCTACTCTGAAACCCTAGTTTTTGAAGATCGTCAACAAGGCAAGTTCACTTTGACCATTGCTTTCATACCTATGTTTTTATTGCATTTAGTGGCATCCTTGCAACCACCCCTCGATAGTGTTATTGAATCCTTGTAGTTGAGTAGTATGCATGAGGTAGGAACCCATCACCCTGTTACCAAGCCGGGGCGTTATTTATTTTAATGCTACGCTATAGTAGGCGGGGTTGGTATGAGTGCTCGGGAGTGGTGTGAGAATGGAGGTTCTCGTCAATGGCGACAACTCCATGATGGAAAGCTGCAAGGACTGCATCTTCAAGGCCTCAAGACTTCAAGACTCAAGACAGGAATTCAATACACACTCTTTGGGTGAAGGGCGGTTGTGGGCACCTGGAGAAACCAGTGGTTGGCGGGATGCATGGAGAAGCGCCATGACATCTTGCGGAAAGCTTCACCCAGACTCAAAGAGACGGAAGAATACTTCACGCCGGAAGCTTACATGCAACCGCAAGTCATTATGGGCTCTGGCTTGGTTGACCTTAGTTGTGACTCTGGCTGGGGCGGTACTAGCAGATGTAGAACTACGGTAGGATGGGTTGAGTACCGGACGGTGGTCGAGGAACTCTTTGGAAGACCATGTTTGGTCATCTTGTTCTCAAACACTCTGAAGTGCGAGAACGTAAAGAGAGGATCGAATCTTGCGGGTAAAGTGTACAAACCTCTGCAGAGGGTTTAAAACCTAATCGATTAGCCGTGTCCCGATTACGGACAATTTGAGCCTCTGGACTTGGATCTATCTGGAACTCTCAACACGGATTGATAACTTAATTGTGGGCAACTTATGATGATTTTGGGCTATGAGACATCGGTTGGCGGAACCATGTCATGACAGAAAAAACTCCATAGTACAGGCTTCATTTTATTCCTTTGATGTAGGTAAAATAAAACCAGCTTTTACATAAACAAAATTCAGATCTGAGCCATAAAGCCATATTGCATATAGTATAGTTTTATCATCTGTTTTCTCATGTTGTGATCTTGCGGTACATTCAATGTCTTGACCTACACGGCTGCAACATATCATGTTGCAGATATTTCTCGACAGTAAGAGTTACGATCTGAGGTTACGGTCTACACTCAACCTGCCGATGGCGTTGATGGGACTCCACACCCGACTATTGTTTCGCTATGACTTACGAGGTATATATCAGTTTTACGTTAATTATACATGTGATTGCACTTTGATATATACATTGATGTCTTGTGTGTGCAAACATCTTGATCGAGGATGGCACAGATACACGAGGCTTGACCGTCTCGAGGTCGGGTCGCTCTGAGATGGTATCGAGCACATGTTGGCTGTAGAACGTGACCCTAGAAAATGACTTAGTAATATGAAGACCCCAATAGGAATGACCTTTGTTTTGTACTACTCTCGTAACACCTCATTCCTTTTATTGAACCTTCCTTATCTCAAACTATAGATGGAGAGCTACATTACGAACAAAAGAGAACACTACGAGAAGGTTCTTGGAGGCCCCTTCCTTGTGGAGCTAGTCAGCTGCTGAAGTTACCGATACCGAGATCAAGGCAACTAAGAGGACGTCCAGATCATGGGGAGTCAAGACCCAAGTTTTGGTCGTAAAAAGCCCCCAAGACTGCAGACATCAGCTTCGAACTATAAATGGTGATCGTGATATGGGCATCAACACTGCCGTCCATGATGCTATTGCACGTTTATGCTATCGTCATCGTGCTGCACTAAACTCGCACTTCTTTGGAAGGATTGGATGGCGAAGTCGATGGAGCAACTATTGCCTTGACGGAAGCGCAAAAGATGAAGTTCTCCCCACTTTTAGTGTACAATCAGGATCTGGAACAATACGTCAAGAATCTTCAGATGGACCTCCGGAAGCCCTGTTCGACAATGAAGCACTACGAGAAGAGGTCAAGACTCGGAGACGAAGGTAAACAAGCTGGAGGAGGAGAACCTCAAGATCTCGAGAATGCGTCCAGAATCGAAGAACAGCAGGACCATGTCTCATGCAAAGGGCGTTGAAATCCGAAGTTCAAGGAACAACTTCAGGACATCTGAGGTCGTCACAAGAAACTCCGTGTCGACAGAGAAAATCTAGCGAGAAGAACCGGAGGAGATCAAGTCCACACGAAGAAGCCCAGTGGGGACAATGACCAAGTTCCTAATAAATTAGCTTAGTAGTATCCCACCATGAGAGAAATAAAGATGAACGCTTCCTCGATTTAAGTATCGACCATACCAACTTATGTGGGTGGCGATCTTGTAGTATTGATTGAATAAATGAATGCTTGGTTGCTATTATTTTTGTGTGTTTATTGAATGGTTGGATAGATGCGATATCGTAGATTTGTATTTATTTCAACCATGAGAGGCGTAAGTTACGGAAGAATGGTAGAAGGCCTTCATATGGGAACAGCATCGGGAATTGGAAAACTCCGAGCATTGAAGACCTGAAGAAATGAGGACTTAGAAACGAAACCATAGTAGAACGGCCCATTACAAGCGATAATTTTGTTGATGAGTGGGTAATTGCTTTCTCTTTCTATCTCAACCAAACCCGGAATCTTGAACCCTTGGACAACTGAACACCAAACTTTTACGGAGACAATTGCAATTTCCCCATGGAGATACATTCCTTGTTACGAGCACCCTCCTATCCTACACATGCAGATGACAACCCTTTATGAGTCTTTCCTTAAGGGCCTCAAGCGATCATGACCCTGACCAGTGATCATGATTACCCAAAGATCTTGAAGGACATGATGAAGCATATTCACCTTGAAGGAGATGCAGTCTACAAAGGCTACCCCTTCATGCAAAAGGGAGTGGAACTTTGGTATGTGGAGGTACACCTCCACCGTTTGAAAGGAGTTTGCCCAAAGAGGATGGGGCATCACTTTTTCATCTCACGTGTGCCACAAGCAACTTTCTTCGATGCCGTTCGTGAAGCAGCCATGGAAGCCATCGCCGATCGAGAAATACTTGAAGCAAGACTCCGTTATACCCGGGAATACCTAAGCGAAGTGCATGCAGAGATGATGAAGGTGAAGCTCAAGACCACCATGATGAAACAGAAGATTGAAGATTTCAAGGCTCATGTCGCACAATTCGAGTAATGAAGAATCCTCGAGGAGGATAAATAAATAAAGTGGAAGTAATGTCCACCATACCAAATCATGTGGGTGGCAGCATTTGTAACAAGTACTTTTGGAATTTGGATTACTGAAAATGGTTAAGGATGTAATGAAAGATTGATATGAGATTAATGAGATTTTATGGATAAACTTGTGCACTTCTTTTGGTCATAGTACTCTATAAAGCCACAGGATCAATGAAGAAAAAGCGTGTTATTCATGACGGCCATAGAAGGAAGCTGGACAAAATAAGTTGGAGTTTTGTTTTGACATGATGGTATGAAGAAACAGAGTACTACTGGATTTAAGGAGGTGTAACAAGAGAGTTACTCCAAGGATGAGTTAAAGCTGCACTAGTGTTGAAGTGGGCCATAACCCACGGGCCCGAGATTTTGAGAAGGAACCGTTGTAACCTTGATAAAGGAATAAATTTGGAAGAATCGTGATCCAATCAGCCTACGTTTACGTAGGAGGTTACGCAAAAACACGAGAGTGGTGAAGTAACGATAGATGTTTTGTTTGGCATGCAGAAACTATGGATTTATACGAACTCAGTTCGAGAACAAGAGAAATTCTGCAATGCCTGTGAGTATGCCCAAGTGTTAGAATACGTGATTCACTATTTACGTATGTGGTAATGATTCAAGTACGGGATGGATTGGCCCCCATACCGAAGACTTCTATCATGAACTATCATATGTTGATGGAAAATCAGAGAGACTTGAAAACCTTAGAAGAGTGTCGACGCTATAAGCCCTAAAACCATAGAATGGTAGTACGATGGAACCCCTTTACAGCAATCGATGCCAATCGAGGTTATACGGTGAGGTTCAACCTAGACCGTTTTCTGCAGGAGAAACCATAAATTGTAGACCACCATGAGTATTTCGATAGTTGTCTAGAATGGACACGGACCTATCAGCTAAGAAGATCCGGTCTCGGACGAACCACAACTTTGACGAACCGACCCAAGCTTTTGAGGAAAACTCTATGCTTACGATGAAGAGCTTTAATGAAGGAGCTATTGTAAGATATGTGAAGAGACATACATTGTCAGCCCTCCGGAGGAAATATCTGAGTTTATTGGAACCATGACCTTGTTTTTAAGTGTGGTAGCACCCCGACCTTCGACCAAGACATTTGCTAGAAGACCCCAACCCTAACCTTTTCTTGCTAGCCTCTTGAATCTCGAGGACGAGATTCATTTTAAGTGTGTAGGTTTGTAACATCCCAAATTTTGGAATGTTAATATAATTAATTGAATTGTTTGTTTGTTTGCTTGAGTGAATTAAACTTGAGTGAAATTTGAACCTTTTCAAAAACTTTTGAATGAGAGGAATAAAATGACTTTCCCTTCTCCGTAAATTCAAATTCATCCTATTAAAATCAATGAGAGAAGATGACATGACTTCTTCAACTATAAAGAATTTGAGCGGAGTTTTGCAATTTAATTCTTTCAAATATTTGCACTTGTTTCTCTATTTTTCTTCCCGAGAAATACCCCGAAAATAAATTCTTGCAAGCAAGAAA
This sequence comes from Aegilops longissima, assembly GCA_021605205.1. Classification (NCBI taxonomy): domain Eukaryota; kingdom Viridiplantae; phylum Streptophyta; class Magnoliopsida; order Poales; family Poaceae; genus Aegilops; species Aegilops longissima. The sequence continues at coordinate 329,009,036 of CM038678.1, read as the reverse complement.
GAGCGGAGGAAAATGACCCTCCAAAATCAGGGCATTTTGAAAATAATTGAGCCAAGAAAACCAAAGTTTTTATTTAAAATTATTTGCAAAAAGAAATAAAGCCTTTAGGGATTTTCTGAAAAACATTTTTTTTGGCCGTGGAATAATGCTCATCATCTACATTTTATTTTTCTGATAATTTTAGTATATAAAACTCTTTATTCGAATTGATTTGATTTCCTTTTTATTGTTTTAGTTTCCTAATTTTAAAAATAGGAATGGAATCGTTTTATTAGGAAAACCTGCTGGCCCATTAAGCACTTTCCTATTCTAGCCCAACAAGAGATCATCTCCTTCCTCTGTTTCCTCTCACGTTACAGAAGCTTTCCATGTCCATGGAGACAGAAATCTCCACCTTCCCGATCTCCCTCGTCTTTCCGTCCCAGCGCCTCCCGAGACCGCCTATAAAACCCCTCCTCTCCTCGTTCCATTTTTCCCATCACCACGCCCCCCTGCCCGTAGCCTTCTCGCCACCGTCCTCCTTTTCCTGCCTAGAACGCTCACCGGGAGCTCTCCTGGAACCTCCCATCGCCCAGCACCACCTCCCCAGCGCCGACCCCTCCTCCGCCACCCCCACCCCTCCGGGCGACCTCGCCCCCCCGCCGAGCAGCCCTCCACATCGCCGTCTCCTTCCTGCCATCTCTGCCTCACGTACAGGTAACTCCGTTTTCGTTTTCAGATTTATTCCCGTAACAGATTTAGTTCCGTTCTTGTTTAGCCTATAACTTTTGATCTAGAAGTCCAATGATGCTGATTCTTTTTGCGTTAGATCACAATTTTCTTGTAGTTTCCAAAAATATATAATTTGTCTATGTTTGGATTTATAAAAATTGAGTTAGATCAGATTTGAATTAAAGCTTGTTTTGCTTATTCCGGGAGTTTCATAATAGATTTTTATTTAATTCTTTTTGCTCCTAGTTGCTTAATGAAATATTTTCTGTTTAGTTAACATAAAACCATGATTAGGTGATGTTGAGAAATTTTTGTTATATAAAACTATTTTTGTTGTTATTTGAAGTAGGAAAACTTTGAGTTGTTTTTTCTTTAAGTTTTCCCTTTGGGTTTTGCTTTGTTGGTTTTGGTGTGTTACTTTGTTATGTTATGTTATGCTATGTGCTTATTATAGTTATTGTTTGCCTCGGTAGAATTTCCGAGTGCTAAGATTGCTACTACGAAACCCTAGTTTTTCGAAGATCGTCAACAAGGCAAGTTCACTTTGACCATTGCTTTCATACCTATGTTTTTATTGCATTTAGTGGCATCCTTGCAACCACCCCTCAGTAGTGTTATTGAATCCTTGTAGTTGAGTAGTATGCATGAGGTAGGAACCCATCACCCTATTACCAAGCCCGGGACGTTATTTATTTTAATGCTACGCTATAGTAGACGGGGTTGGTATGAGTGCTTCGGAGTGGTGTGAGAATGGAGGTTCTACGTCAATGGCGACAACTCCATGATGGAAAGCTGCAAGGACTGCATCTTCAAGGCCTCAAGACTTCAAGACTCAAGACAGAATTCAATACACACTCTGGGTGAAGGGCGGTTGTGGGCACCTGGAGAAACCAGTGGTTGGCGGGATGCATGGAGAAGCGCCATGACATCTTGCGGAAAGCTTCACCCAGACTCAAAGAGACGGAAGAATACTTCATGCCGGAAGCTTACTGTGCAACCGCAAGTCATTATGGGCTCTGGCTTGGTTGACCTTAGTTGTGACTCTGGCTGGGGACGGTACTAGCAGATGTAGAACTACGGTAGGATGGGTTGAGTACGGACGGTGGTCGAGGAACTCTTTGGAAGACCATGTTTGGTCATCTTGTTCTCAAACACTCTGAAGTGCGAGAACGTAAAGAGAGGATCGAATCTTGCGGGTAAAGTGTACAAACCTCTGCAGAGGGTTTAAAACCTAATCGATTAGCCGTGTCCCGATTACGGACAATTTGAGCCTCTGGACTTGGATCTATCTCGGAACTCTCAACACGGATTGATAACTTAATTGTGGGCAACTTATGATGATTTTGGGCTATGAGACATCGGTTGGCGGAACCATGTCATGACAGAAAAAACTCCATAGTACAGGCTTCATTTTATTCCTTTGATGTAGGTAAAATAAAACCAGCTTTTACGCAAACAAAATTCAGATCTGAGCCATAAAGCCATATTGCATATAGTATAGTTTTATCATCTGTTTTCTCATGTTGTGATCTTGCGGTACATTCAATGTCTTGACCTACACGGCTGCAACGTATCATGTTGCAGATATTTCCTCGACGAGTAAGAGTTACGATACTGGGTTACGGTCTACACTCAACCTGCCGATGGCGTTGATGGGACTCCACACCCGACTATTGTTTCCGCTGTGACTTACGAGGTATATATCAGTTTTACGTTAATTATACATGTGATTGCACTTTGATATATACATTGATGTACTGTGTGTGCCAGCATACTGATCCAGGGATGGCACAGATACACAGAGGCTTGACCGTCTGAGGTCGGGTCGCTACATATGTGCAACCACCAGCACCACAACCACCAGGTCGTCCACATGCAAATAATGGCAATGTTAGGGCTCCCCCTCAGGTACGAGATCATGACCATCTCCCTAAACTGAAATTGAATATTCCACCATTTGAAGGTAGATATGTTCCTGATATATATTTTACTTGGGAGTTAGAAACTGAACAACAATTTACATGTTTACAATATCCTGAGGAGAGACGTGTTCCTGCTGCTGTTTGTGCTTTCACTAGCTTTGCATGTGTTTGGAGGTCTGAACATTGTAGATTATATCCTGTTCCAGCTACATGGGCTCCTTTGAAAACTGCTATGCGTACTCGTTGGGTTCCACCATATTATCAACGTGAATTACTTCAAAAAGTGCAGCGCTTAAGACAAGGAAAAAATTCTGTAGAAGAATATTACCAGGAATTACAAACTGGCGTGATTAGATGTGGTATTGTTGAGGAGAATGAAGCTATGCTTGCATGTTTTATGGGTGGATTAAATAGAGAGATTCAGACCATTCTAGAGTATAAGGATTATAATAATATCACTCATTTATTCCATCTTGCTTGTAAAGCTGAACGTGAAGTGCAGGATCGACAGGCATTGGCACGAACTAACTTTTCTGCAGGTCGACCTTCATCATGGACACCACGTGCATCATCTACTTCCACTGCACCATCACCTCCTTCAGGTGCCACCTCCAACCGTGATACAACAAAGCAGGCACAACCACCACTATCTGCCAAGAGCACACCTGTCGCACCTGCACAGAGCTCTTCTTCTTCCATGGCGTCAACAGGGCACACGAGTGATATTATTTGTCGTCGTTGTAAGGGAAGAGGACATTTTGCGAGAGAATGCAAATCTCAGCGTGTGATGATTGCTACTGAGGATGGTGGGTATGAGTCCGCTAGTGACTATGATGAGGAGACTTTGGCTCTTATTACACATGAAGAACACGGTGGAGATGATTACGATCATGAGGCGCAATACATGGCTGCTGAAGATCTTGACGGTATGAATGTTTAGTTGCTCAACGTGTTTTGAGTGTGCAGGTTACACAAGCTGAGCAAAATCAGAGGCATAATTTTTTCCATACAAAGGGAGTTGTGAAAGAACGTTCTATTCGCGTCATCATAGATGGAGGGAGCTACAACAACTTGGCTAGCATGGAGATGGTGGAGAAGCTATCTCTTACCACAAGACCACATCCACATCCTTACTACATCCAATGGTTCAACAACAGCGGCAAGGTAAAGGTAACACATACTGTTTGTGTGCAAAGAGGCATTATTTTCATTCGAGGACGTGCCTTCCTCTTTGCCTCCTGCTGTCACTAACATTTTGCAGGAGTTCGCTGACGTCTTTCCACAAGACGTGCCACCGGGATTACCTCCCATTCGAGGGATTGAGCATCAGATTAACTTAATTCCTGGTGCATCATTACCCAACCGTGCACCATACCGTACCAATCCAGAGGAGACGAAGGAGATTATGCGTCAAGTACAGGAGCTGCTCGACAAAGGTTATATACGCGAATCCCTTAGTCCTTGTGCTGTTCCTATTATTCTAGTGCCGAAAAAGGATGGTACATCACGTATGTGTGTTGATTGTAGAGGCATTAATAATATTACTATTCGTTATCATCATCCTATTCCTAGGCTAGATGATATGCTTGATGAATTGAGTGGCTCTACAATATTCTCCAAAGTTGATTTGCGTAGTGGATACCATCAAATTCGTATGAAATTGGGTGATGAATGGAAAACAACATTTAAAACTAAGTTTAGTTTATATGAGTGGTTAGTCATGCCTTTTGGGTTAACTAATGCACCTAGTACTTTCATGAGACTAATGAACGAAGTTTTACGTGCTTTCATTGGACGATTTGTGGTAGTCTATTTTGATGATATACTGATTTATAGCAAATCTTTGGAAGAACATTTGGAACATTTACGTGCTGTTTTTATTGCTCTACGTGATGCACGTTTGTTTGGTAACCTTGGGAAGTGCACCTTTTGCACCGACTGAGTATCTTTTCTTGGCTATGTTGTTACTCCACAGGGAATTGAAGTTGATAAAGCCAAGATTGAAGCTATTGAGAGTTGGCCGCAGCCCAAAACGGTCACACAAGTGCGGAGTTTTCTTGGACTCGCTGGTTTCTATAGGCGTTTTGCGAGAGATTTTAGCACCATTGCTGCACCTCTCAACGAGCATACAAAGAAGGATGTGCCTTTTGTTTGGGGTACCGCACAGGTAGAAGCCTTCACGGTATTGAAAGATAAGTTGACACATGCTCCTTTACTCCACTTCCTGATTTTAATAAGACTTTTGAGCTTGAATGTGATGCTAGTGGAATTGGATTAGGAGGTGTGTTATTACAAGATGGCAAACCTGTTGCATACTTTTCTGAAAAATTGAGTGGGCCTAGTCTGAATTATTCTACTTATGATAAAGAATTATATGCTCTTGTTCGGACTTTAGAAACATGGCAACATTATTTATGGCCCAAATAATTTGTTATACATTCTGATCATGAATCATTTAAACACATTAAAAGTCAAGCAAAACTGAACCGTAGACATGCTAAATGGGTTGAATTCATTGAGACTTTCCTTTATGTCATTAAACACAAGAAGGGTAAAGAAAATGTTATTGCTGATGCATTGTCTCGTCGTTATACTATGCCTTCACAACTTGACTTTAAAATATTTGGTTTGTAGACCATCAAAGATCAATATGTGCATGATGCTGAATTTAAAGATGTATTGCAGAATTGTAAAGAAGGTAGAACATGGAACAAGTTCGTTGTTAATGATGGATTTGTGTTTCGTGCTAACAAGCTATGCATTCCAGCTAGCTCCGTTCATCTTTTGTTGTTGCAGGAGGCGCATGGAGGAGGACTAATGGGACACTTTGGCATGAAGAAGACGGAGGATATACTTGCTACACATTTCTTTTGGCCAAAGATGAGACGAGATGTTGAGCGTTTTGTTGCTCGCTGCACTACATGTCAAAAAGCTAAGTCACGACTCAATCCTCATGGTTTATATATGCCTTTGCCTGTACCTAGTGTTCCTTGGGAGGATATATCTATGGACTTTGTTTTAGGTTTAACTCGAACAAAGAAGGGAGGATAGCATATTTGTTGTCGTGGATAGATTCTCGAAAATGGCACACTTTATACCATGTCATAAAAGCGATGATCTTTGTTAATGTTGCTGATTTGTTCTTTCGTGAAATTATTCGCTTGCATGGTGTGCCAAATACTATTGTTTCAGATCGTGATACTAAATTTCTTAGCCACTTTTGGAGATGTTTATGGGCTAAGTTGGGGACTAAACTGCTTTTTAGTACTACTTGTCACCCCCAAACTGATGGACAAACTGAAGTAGTCAATAGAACATTGTCAACTATGCTTAGGGTTGTTTTGAAGAGTAATAAGAAAATGTGGGAAGAATGCTTGCCTCATATTGAATTTGCTTATAATCGTTCATTGCATTCTACTACTAAGATGTGCCCTTTTGAAATTGTGTATGGTTTCCTACCTCGTGCACCTATTGATTTGTTGCCTCTTCCATCTTCGGAGAAGGTTAATTTTGATGCTAAAGAACATGCTGAATTGATTTTAAAAATGCAAGAGTTAACTAAGGAAAACATTGAGCGTATGAATGCTAAATATAAACTTGCTGGAGATAAGGGTAGAAAACATGTTGTGTTTGCACCTGGAGATCTTGTTTGGTTACATTTGCGTAAGGATAGATTTCCTAATTTGCGCAAATCAAAGCAAATGCCACGTGCTGATGGTCCTTTTGAGGTGTTAGAGAAAGTAAATGATAACGCATATAAACTTGAGCTGCCTGCAGATTTTGGGGTTAGTCCCACTTTTAACATTGCAGATTTGAAGCCTTATTTGGGTGAGGAAGATGAGCTTCCGTCGAGGACGACTTCATTTCAAGAAGGGGAGGATGATGAGGACATCAATACCATTGTTACACCCACAGCCCCTACTGTTACATATAATGGACCAATTACTAGAGCTCGCGCACGCCAATTAAATTACCAGGTACTTTTGTTTCTTGGTAATGATTCTAATGTTCATGAGAATATGATGCTGCCTAAATTGGATACATTTGTTTTGCTTACAAATGAAGGGCCTAGCTTGGAGAAGGATGAACATTGGAGCAAGAACAAGCATGGAGTTGATGGCATGCAAAGGGAATATAAACGGAGTTACAAGTGATGATTTCAGGACTTTGAAGCCACCATAAGGAGTGAATGAAGCCTTGGACGAAATATACAAGATGCCACTTCATAAATTTCATGCAGAGGCTATTCTAGGTGCTGCGTCACCTTATTATTGGGCCAGGCCCATGTAATTTTGAAATACATAAGTATAGGCTGTTTTTAGAGTCCGTATGTGTGGGGAAACAAGAGATAGGGTTGGTTTCGGACCCCTTCCCCAAGGGCCACGAAATTCCCCCTCTCTTCCTCCATATATACAGCCCTTAGGGCACCGTTTAGACTTTGGGTTTTGTTTAGATTAAAAGTTCGCCATAGCTGCAACTTCGCGTACTTCGTTTGTGTTCAACGACCAGACCAAGGCGTCACAGAACCCCACCTTCATTAATAAAGATTTCCTCTTTTATTCGCAATATCCAGATTGCAATCTCAGTTTCTTGCTTGTTCTTCGTTTGCTCGCAGGAAATAGACCCTCGTGGTCAGGTTGATCGTGCTCCAGCGTGGTCAATAACCCCTCGGAAGTTGGTTTAGCGATTGCTAAGGCACAGCGTCTTCGCACGTTCGTAGTCGGATCGTCAAAGTCGACTCCCACAGAAAACGATTGCTATCTCATCGAAACATCGAGATACCTTTGCCTCTGTCAGTAGTATAGACTTGTGATGATGTCGCGCTCACAATCTATGGTGTGGCTGCTCTAGTAGGTGCAATGGTGGAGGAACCAACTCGTGGTGGTGAGCATGAACTAGAATAGTAGTTACTGTTGTCACCCAATGCATCCTCCTGTATCTGTCTCTCAAAGGTACAAGCACGAACATACATACCAGTAATGCAACGAGGAATATACTGAAATCTTGCACGAATATCATGGTTCAAACCACCAAAACATCTATTGATTGTATCATCCTTAGATTCTTCTATGTCACAATTATGCATATAAGATTTGAACTCTTGGTTGTAAGCATGAACAGTGTTACTACCTTGTTTTAATTGTTACAATTTGCGTAGCAATTCACAGCGATAGTAAGGAGGATTTTTTTTGTCTCATTGCATCTTTCAAATCTTTCCAAGTTGTGGGTTGGTTATCAATGTTTTTCTTACAATGCACACTCCACCAAACAGAAGCAAAAGCAGTAAATGCTCTAGTGACAGCTCGTACTCTCTCAAGTTCAAAAAAATCATGGTGACTAAAAACTTGTTCTACTTCAAGATCCCAAGCTAGATAAATAGGAGGATTAAATCTACCCTCAAATGACGGTAAAGAGATAACCTGACCATGTGCTTGTGTGTGTTGTCCCACCTCTCGTGATGGTGAAGATGTATCCATCCTCCAAGAACTTCTATCTCCGGAACCTGTCATGATTAGTAGAAACAAGAAACAAAATTCAAGAATAATGTTCCTATGAACTACTAGGTTGTGGTGGTAAAGCGCTCACAGTAGAGCAAATATCAACATCTTACAGGTTCTTACCAAGCAGCATGTGGTGACACGCAACCAACGGTGTCAAATAACTTCGAAGATTGAGTAAAGTGATTGCCAGGGGAACGTATGTATACACGGTGTAGAAATATGTGGATCTTGGAAGTCTTAAATATTTGATAGCAAAAGATTAGCAATAATCAATTCCGAGATGCAATGTTGAATAAACGCTCAATGACGGTACTGTGCTAGTCCTATGCTAGACCGGACTAGAGACGCGAGCCTAGAACACTAATGAGGTCACGGCGAAGCACAACTAGCATCAATAAATGATATGAAGTAGCTCTGGACAGCAAGATAAAAGTGAAGATCACAGTAGTAAAGATAATGATGTGAAACAATTGCCAAGCAGGATATACCAACAACTTTCTCTCCAACTTTCCTCTAGAAACGTTTGTGCCAATTTTCTGATAATTTTCTCAAGAATGGCATTGACTCAAGCTTTCAAACGCAAAAATAATCACTCAACTCCGAGTTGATATGAGGAGTTAAAAAAAATCTAAAACTGGCCTGAAAAACTGGAACAAGCCGTGTTCACGAACTTTGGAGGGCAAAAAAGACCTATTTAGAAGCCAATTTGGAGGTATCAAATATTGAACTAGCTTCTGCAACAATTTAGATGCGGCTCATCGCTAGCTTTAATTTGAGAACTCACGGAGCCAAAACGGACTTCGTATGAGGAAGATATGCCTGTTTTACTGAAGAGTGCACAAAACAGATTCCAATCCGAATTCAGCTACGAGATTGACTCTAGATAGAAACGAATTATTTTTCCTCACACATTTTTTTTCTTTTTCTTTCTATTCTTTTTTTCACTGACTTTTTTTTTACCTTTTCCCACTTTTTTCCTTTGTCTTTTTCTTCTGTCTCCCTCTTTCCAAGACAAATTAGATAAAATGCAGATTGGATCAAGCAAAGATGTGAACGACCCCAACTATGATTATGACAATGAACAGTGGGTGGCATGTGGTGGAAATTGATGGATGGGATGGTGGAGAGCGGAAGGGATAATGGTGCAGTGGTGACGTGACTAATGTGAACAGAACTCGAAACTCTAAAGGAACTAGACACTAAGACGAGAAACTCGCACGATGATGCAACCGATAATTCAATAATGCAAACAATAAAAAGAAATTGCAAAGGCTCGGACTGGTTTGGACAAAGGATGAATAGATCTAACTTTTTTTTGGCTTTTTCTTGGATAACAGGTAAGAAAAATTAATCTAATCTAGAGAAAACTGGAAATTCTCAGCAACCTGAAAACTGATACCACTTGATAGAGGCGAGGGGCCCGATCTTCCAATGAGATGATAAATATCGATTAGGTGGAGACGACTTTGACGATCTGACTACAAACATGCATGACGTTGCGCCTTAGCAATCGCTAAACCAGTCTCCCAATGTTACTGACGATGCTGGAAGCACGGTAAGCCGGACCACGAAGGTCTATTCCTGCATGCAATCGAAGAACAAGCAAGAATAAGATAATGCAATCTAAATATTGCGAATATAGATGAAGTATTGGTACATGTGGGGATCCGAAAGCGGTCTTGGTCTGGTCGTTGGACACAAACGAAGTACATGAAGTTGCAATGGCTAAATTTTAACTAAACAAATCCCAAGGAAAAAGCTACTAGATGGATCTACTTATATAGGAGCAATGGGGTGGCGACCAAGGAGATGGAAAGAAGCCCCAAGGCAGCCTAAAACTAACCCTAGGCCGTACAAGGCTCATGGGCCTAAGTGGAGGTGATGCAACACCTTTGGACTTATAGTTTGACTCAGATTCTGCTGCAGCGTCAGACTGTTTCTTCAGTAACTCAATGCTCCGGGCGAATTTGAAGGTGAACACAGTTGGGTTGGAAATAGTACGAAATCTACTTTCGAACAAACAAAGAATCACCAATTCGGAGTCCGTATGAAAGAGTTCTTGCCATTTTGAGTCAGGTATATCTGTGCAGTCCGAATCTGAGTCCAGAACGTGAGAGACTTGGACTCTATCTTCTCTTGCCCAAAAGTTACTTGAGAGGAGTTTTTGAACATCACACAAACTTCTCTTTTCTCTTATCTTCATATGTGGATTGTACAAATGTTCCATACACCTGCAATTAGGCATGGCACAAAAGTCTATGAAGTAATTTTGTCCTGGATAACATAAATAACATAGTTGGCATTAGAAATCACCTCACAGATATGCATATATGCAATGTTTTTAGTCGTATCCAAGGTAGTCATGTCCTCAACACCCTACATTTTGGACAAGCGTGTCTCTATGTCATGGTTCCCCCCTCCCATCACCTTCCTTTCTCCATTTGAAATCCCACGCCGCCATAACCTCTCTGCTCCAGCCGCGAAACCCCGCCTTCCTCCGTCCGCCACCCCACCGCTGCCCTGCCGGAGCGTCTTCCCCGACGACGTCGTCCATCGCAACAGCTCGACATCCCTCATCCACCTCCCTGGATGAGGATCCATCGTTGATCTCGTCGTCCCGCCGGTTCAGCCGCCCCGTCTTCCATCTCCAAGGAGCTGCCCCGACGATCACCTCGTTTGTTGCGGCTAATCCATCCCCACATCGCCGCCTTAACCTGCTCAACCGGAACCGCAACATCCTCACCAACTCCTGGGGCAAAGCCGAGGCCTACTCGGCACCACCAAAGAGTTTTTACACTCATCACATCGCACCTTCTCCTTAACTCGACCTCCCGACGCCAACGGTGCTCGATCCTGCACCCCCATGGCGTGGCTACCTCGAAGCCGGCGCCGCCAGCGACATCTCCATGACGACTCTCCCCTAGTGCGAGGCTCCCTCAGCGGCGGCGTCCATACCAGCCAGATCTGCCGTTGCTGCTCCGGCTCTCGCTCACGCTGTTGCTGCTGCTGCTCCGTCTCTCGCTCGGTCGCGCTGCTGCTCTTCTCTTCCCCTCGCTTGTGCTGCTGCTCTGCTCTTGCTCTTGTTCGCACTTCTGTTGCTGGTACATGGGCTGCTGCAGCTACACGAGTTGCTGCTCTGGCTCTAGTTCGCATTGCTCCTCCAGGCGCTAATGCTCTAGCTGCTACCTGCTACTGTGTTCCCTGTCGATCGCCTGCTGATTTAGATCACTATTTCTCAACTACTAGTGCTCGAGCGGCCTAAACTACATGTGAAGTGCCTCTCTGCTACCAGTGCGTTCAGTTTCGACAGTAACACCAGATTCCACGGTAAATTTTAGTTTCGACAGTTAAGTTCAGATTCAATGGTTTTTACCTCATCTGTTGTAGTCAGGTGTTGGTGATGTAAATTTTAAATCTATCACTTTTTGGTAATGTATTTTACATCATCTATTGGAGATGCTATCCCACTTGAGATTAATGATCTCTTTCTTGTACTGCTTCAGCCTCGACGTCTTACGGCTCGCTGGAGCTACTCCAACGACGGAACCATCCATCACAACATAGCAGTACCCTGGACGATGTCTATAGACGCCTCAGATCTTCCTCCACACTTCCAACGGCCACCTCTGCCGCAACTTCTTCAACGACCAATCCAATGATGTTGAGGTCGACACAGTTACGCCAAAGAGGTTGTACACTTGTCGCATCACTTATTACTCTATATTCATGTCGATCTATTAGGGCTATTTTGGTTCAAAGGGAAAAATGAAGGAAAAACATAGCAATAGAAAATTTTCCTATGATACTCTATTATTCAAGTATTCATGCATTTCTTTGAAAGGAATGGAGCAAAACATCCACCTGGACCTACTTTTCAAAATCCTAAGCATGAAAACAAGACTAAGTGCACTAGTGGCAGAACAACATTCTAACTATACACACTTTCATATGGTTTCACTTTAATTTGACCATGTTTCTTTGCATTCCTCTGCTCTTCCAATTCCTGTGAACCAAACACCCAGGGACTTGGCACGATTATACTGCTCATATCATGCATATGGTGTCTTGCATTGCATAGTTTAGACATCATATGCACAATATTCAACACCATGTTCTTAGTTCAGACATCATATATGCGAATGCCCTCTGCTTACTATATAAATCACATGTGTGAATTATATCATGTGATATTGATTACTTAGATAACATGTATGTGAATTATGTCATGTGAACCTGTTTACTAAAGACATCATATAATTATATCATGCCATCTTGTTTAGTTAGTCATCATATCTTTGAATTATTTCATGCTATGCTATCTAGTTTAGATATACATCATATATGTGAAACTATGTCATGCCATCCTTTTTAGTTAAACAATATACATGTGAACAATTTCATGCCCTGTTTTTTCCACACTATCTATTGCATCTGTCTCTCATACAAGGTCAGTACATTCAACTGTGTTTCTTGTTTATTAGCCATTTGAATTGGAGCAGGTGATGTTAGTATCTAGCAGAGTAAAAACACAGTCTTCAAATAAAATAGTGATACCTCTTGGTGGAGATAGCACCCCGGTTGCATGCACGAGAACCAGCCCTACCACATAATCTAACATGTGCTAATACCTCAGGATGAGGTAACCTGTGCTAATACCTCTCCTATCTTCAAGAATGTTTGGTCGCAGTATCAGAATTACCTGAAGAGAACGTACTTCACTGGCAAAGAAACTCATTAAATTCATTTACATTCTCCTGAAACACATTTACAGGACGATGACTGGGAATGCCTTGTTCTGTATTGGTCCCGAACCAAGAATGTGGTAAGGTGTATGAGCTCATTTTTTATTTTTAAGTACTATATGCCTGCATCTTACTATACTTTGTTCATGTAGAACAAGTTCTTAAACCTGAAGAACAATTGTTCTCATTTATGATTCCATTGCTATGGTGCATACTGCTTTGCTCTTGTATAACTGTATTTACTCATACAAACTTATCTCTAAATTGAAGGATCTAATCAAAATTCCAATGGCACGACATGTATGTTTAAGCATGTTTCTTTAACGTGTTTGATCTTCTAAATTGCTCTATTGATTTCAATTTCAATTTTGTATATAGTTGACACATTACTAGCATCACAATAGAGCCAATAGTGTTGTTGTACATGTATACCCGTGGTATCCATCTGAAATCATGTTGTGTCGTGTAGTTTCCCACACTTGTATTCTTTCAATGTTGCTTTGTCTTGAACTGATATGATTAGAACCGTGTCTCTATTTTGATTTGGCAAGACAATGCACTGACCATAGGGCATAGATATATGTTTGTTTGATGCTTTTATTATGTACTACTTGGCAATAGAAGACTTGGTAGTTTAATCTTGTCCACCTTACTACTGAACTGGTTCGCCGAAATGATGTTCATATACTACATGCTAAACATGTTATGTGTTTGCTTGTTTCTTCTTTTAGAATGCTGATAGAATATTGGGGAAGAGTACCTTATTAAGCAATGGTAAAGGAAGTAATACATATAAGGTTCAGGATAGTGAGACATTCTTGTTGGTCTCCAACAAAGCTGATAAAACAGCTAAGGAAAACTATCTTGAAGACAGTGAGACAAGCCCCAAAGTCATGTCTTGGTGTAGTGTTCGAGTTACTGGCCACTACCGCTGGCACAAGCTCTTTGAACTCATTGCTTGAATCAATTTGGTTTCTTGATTCTCGACTACAATCTGAAAGACATCAATCAGTTGTGCTGCGACAAGCAGCCGAAGGACTACGGAAGTCCCTGGAGAATTCAGATGCATACTTTCTGGTGCAACAGCAAGCGTTGGAGGATTTTTGTGCCAAACAAGAGAAAGCTAATAAGCTTACTAAGCTTATTGCCAGCATGGTGGATACCTAGGATAAGGTTTCCTGAGCTCTTATGAAGTTGTTTCACTTATGGACTTGTTTTGCTGCCGCGTTTATTTGCACTAGTGGCCAATTTAGACGGCCAATGTATGTAATATGCTGCTTTGTTCCCTATATTTGCACTGGTGGAGAACTTTGATGCCCAGTGGATGTAATATGTGTAATAGCTGTAATAGCATAGCATTAGTTGCTTGCTTATTTATTTCCTCATTGTCTTGTTTAGTTGTTTGCTTGCAGTCACTGCAGTTCTTTTTCCGCGTTTTTCTAGTGGCCACAATAACCTATTTTTTATAACTAGGCCACAATAACCATGGGCGACATAAGGAACGTTGTAACCATGGTCCTGCTACTTGCTGTAGTGACCATGGGCCTCCTACAGGACGTAGGATCCATGGGACTTCTATGGGCCGTACAATCAATGGGCCTTCTACGGGTCATATGATCGATTGGCCAAACATGGGCCGTACTATTCGTGGACCAATAACGGTCCGCAAAATGGGCCATAAATGGGCTAGAGTGGAAATCATGTGTTTATGGCCCAACCATAACGGGCTGTTAATAGGCCAAAATGTATAACAGGCTTAATTTTATCGACATGCATCACAGGTCGTTAATGGGTCGTATTTGATGACGCTATGAAAACAGCCCAACGGGTTAACGGGCCACAAACAGGCCGACTATAACCAGGGGCTGAACTTGGCCCGCAAGCGGAACAGGCCAGTAACGGACCGTAAGTAACCTAAGGCTGGAAATGAACCCAAGAATAAATGGGCCCTTAGAAGTCCGAAAGTTAACACGGGCTAGAAACGGCCCAACGAAATAATGGGTCGTTAATGGGTATAAAGCGATACAATGTTCATTATGGGCCAGTTTCACCACGGGCACTCTAATGAGCCCAGAGTTACAAAGGGCCTCGTATGGGCCGAAAGACGTCATGGGCCATACATGGGCCGAAAGTTACAACGGGCTGGAATCATATTGGACGGCCCAGATGACGCTACTAGGCCCAATTTGGATAGGCCATAACGGGGCACGAGCTAGCGGGTTGTAAATGGGCTATATGCGAACAAGCCGTTAACAGGCTTTCCGTGGGTCTGTCAGCTACCTTTTGACCAAGTCAAACAGGTCGCCCTTTTCACCTGAATGGGCCTCTGTTGGGCCGCGCCACGGTCGATGTATCATAACCGCCTCCTGTCCAATGAGTGGATGACATCTGTCCCAACGCTGAGCCGACACGTGGTTCCTCTGGCCATTGAGAAATTTACACATGGAAAATCCCCATTGGTTTGGGCTATTAACAGGTTATCAGATCCAAACCAGAACCCGATAGCTTAACGGTGACCCGTTACGGTGGATGCCACATGTCGGTTACCCTTGACGAAAGCACTTCCATGACGTGCCATTTATCATCATGGAAGTGGACACTTCTGTGATGATAATTTTGGTATTGTCAGGGAACACTTCTACGATAGCACAGGTATGACTATCTTGATTCTGTCATAAAATCGTCATGGATGTACATGCATGACAGAAACGTGACCTACTATGAAAAACATGTATCATCACGGAAGTGTTTTTTTGTAGTGATGACTCGGAGGATGACGCTGACGATCCACTACCTCCTCTGCCGCTGCTACCGCCCCCTTCCCCGCCATCAGATGATGTTCTCGAGCACCCCGGTAATGGCCATATGCCAGGTGGTTGCCGGCCTTGGACTAGGCGGCAGGACCATGGATGCAATTCACCGGCCCATGGCATGGAGTCCTTGTCTGTGTTAGGGCCGCTAGGGTGACAGTTCAAAAATCAGGCACCGCCAACGCGGCTGCCCCAATTTCAAACACCAGTGGTTGCGAAAGGTGCCCTTGCTTTCTAGGTGCCAGGCCAACATCACCGGTAGGCCTCGATGCACTATGCCTGCCGTTGGACAAAGCACAGATGGACCACGTGCCATATGCTGACTTGTGGAGAATTCTGCGATGGAAGACCATGTGGCAACCTTGGAAAGCAGAGCCGGTCAGTCTGGGATTAGGAAGCACTCTTTGTCTTGAGCATCTACCCTCCCTGAGACTAGTCGTTGGACGCGACAAAGTATAGGTCTCTTTCCTTGGCTACCTCCACCACTGGCGTGGGGTGGTAGTGGAACCTGCTGTAGCCAATAGGAACTCATGTGAAGATCCTATGCAGACAGACCTGGCAATCCGCATGGGGTCGGTGGAGTTGGTGGTTGATGATGGGACGCGAGGCATGCGTCCTACCATGGGCTCCCAACTGGATCGAATATATGTGCTTACTGGGACATAAAGCATGAAAGCGGTAACCCCTAAGGTTCCCTGTAGTGTGGCTCGTCTACAAGATCTCTCTCACTCTTTCAAAGGCATGCCACATGGAAACAAGATGGGGACTATGCATGCATGGGATACCTTCATGGTTAGTCTTTCTAAGGAGGTATATGCAGCTTTATCAAATGGTGGGACAGGCACACCTACTACACAAAGCATGCACCAATCCACTGCATGTGTCTGCCTAAACGCTTTTTGTGCCCAAGTATAGTGTGTGTTATCTCCCATCCTCAGGACACATGTGAGTCATGCACCGCCGATGTTGACGCGCCCAAGGCAGCAAAGGTATATCACCACCACCACACCTAGGTGGAGAGTACACTTGGCTGAGGGCCCAGGTCATGGATCTATGGACACCAAACAACAACAAGCAATCATAAGGAAACTTTGCCTGGCAAATGATGGAGACATCATAGACGATGATGCATTGCAGGCGTACGTCCATTTGTTCGACTGCCCATTAAATGATACACAAATTGCGATAGTTCTGCGCTGTTTGGATGGGAACCCCTCGGTCTTTCCACTTAAGGAGACCATGGTGGACATGAAGGTGAGGGCCTCGCCTTCAACCCTTGTGGTGCTTGTTGTTGGCTCCTATATGGCTAAACAACATTTGAAGTTGCTTGTGTGGAATGTACGCGGGCTGAATACACCAACACGGCGCAATACTATCTATCAAGTGGTGACAGTGGCCAATCCTAGTATAATATGTTTTCAGGAGACCAAGATGGAGGTTGTAATCAAACAATGCTTGGGGAATAAATTTGGAAGATTCTATTACCTTCCGGCTAATGGCACACGAGGTGGCATTTTACTAGCTTGGGATCCACTTGTGGCTACGTTATCTTACCCGCACATCACTGATAACACGCTCTTGGCACTAGTCCAGCCCCTAGGGGCACCAGTATGGTGGCTCACGAGCGTCTACATGCAAACCTGGACGCGGCAAAGCTTGAATTTTTGCAAGAGATGGCGGATATCTGTGACTTACACGTGGGTCCGTGGATGATCATCGGAGATTTTAATATTTTAGTAAAGTCAGAAGATAAGAACAATGCATCAATTAATCGATGGTTTATATCTCGTTTACAATCTAAACTAAATTGGTTGGAATTGAAAGAAATCTACCTCAATGTGAGGATACACTTGGTCCTCCAATGATAGGGCATGTGAAATTTTGGAAAAGATTGATCATGCTTCGCGAAAAACTCCTGGGAGGATCTCCACCCTTCATGCTTCCTTTCAGCATCGGGCTCTGCAATATCTGATCAATGCACGCTTCTGCTGGATTCGAGCGTGGATTTCCACTTCAGCAAGCCTTTTAAGTTCGTGGTTTTCTGGCCGAAAGCACTTGGGTTGATGAACATGATTCAAGAAGCATGGAATTATATGCCATCAATTGGCAATCCCTTCATAGTACTGAACAATAGGCTACGGATCACCGTGAAACAGCTGCAAGGGTGCAGTCTTAAATGGATTGGGAACATACGTCTACATATCACCATTGCATTTGAGATAATTTTGTGTTTGGATGTGGCCTTAGAATCTCGGGAGCTGGTTCCGTCCGAATTTGAGCTGCGCAAACTTTTGAAAAGGGAGCTATTGGGCCTATGTTCACTTCAACGAACGACTGCAAGACAAAAATCCAGACTCGTGCATCTCAAGGATGGGGATGCCAATATTTGTTTTTCCCATCAACATACTCGACATCGACAGCGGAAGAACGTCATCATGTCTATGCGGCACAACTACAAAATAATAATTGGCCAGGAGAGGATTGCGGCGGTGGTTGATGATTACTATGGCAAACTGTTTGGTTCTAGGTGAGTGAGGGATCAATTGCTAAACCCCCATGCATATGATCTAAAACAGCTTCAGGCGCCATTCACGTCAGACGAAGTGCTCAAAGTCCTAAAGTCTATGTCACTAAAGGGCCAAACGGTTTTATGGTACAATTCTACACAACCTGCTCAAGTATCATTCAGGAAGATTTTTTGAAGGCCCTTGAGTCTTTCCATCATGGCGACATGCGGGGCCTGCATCGATCAACAAAGCACTTGCTTCACTACTGCCTAAGAAGGAAAGTGCAAAGGAAATGCTAGACTACATACCTATGAGTATGGTGCATGGTGCTGTCAAAATCTTTGATAAGATTCTGGGCTGCCGGCTAGCGGAGGACCTGCCTCGTCAAGTTGGAACATATCAAAGTGCCCTCGTCCAAGGCAGACCTCTACACAACAATTTTCTGCTAGCTCAATGCACAACCGGATGACTACACATTCTAAAATAACATGTGGTCATGCTTAATTTGGACATTTCCAAGGCATTTGAATCAGTGCAATGGCCTTTTCTGCTAGAGGTCTTGCGGATGATGGGTTTCAGCACGAGGTGGCTATCATGGATTTTTGGACTTCTTGACACATCGTCCATGCAGATTATGGTAAATGGGGTACCCGGAGCACCTCTCTACAATTGCAAAGGCCTTGACCAGGGCGATCCATATTTTCATCCTCATCAGAACTTTTGCAACAACTGTATAATGTGGCCTCGAATATGAAAATCCTAGATCCACCAGCAAGAGTTGGCTTCAGTCACCAGCTTTCTATTTTTGCGGATGATGACATCATATTTTTGAAACATGATGACACAGAGTTGAAAGCTTGCTCAAACTATGTTGGACATGCATGGTATGACGTCCGGCCTGGGTGTGAACTTTCACAAAACGGTTGCCTTGCCGATACGTTGATATGAAGATGAGAAAGTGTTGATTGAGACTACCCTTGCATGCTCGTTGGGGACTTTCCCGTGTAAGTACCTTGGGCTACCACTATGCATCAACTGCTTAGCCACCCTGGCTAAGAAAGGATCGATGACCATGTTTAGGACATCAACAAGGGCGACGATTGGAGATGGCAAAGACGCCCTATTTTGGGAAGATCGATGGATCAATGGAGCACAACAAGAGGAACTTGCACTGGGGCTATACACTAGAATAACATAGTGTCTGAAAAGTGTCTTGAACTATCCATGATGACCCCCGTTTCTTCTATATAATATGATACGCACGATGTGTGTATTTGAGAAACATAGTTGGAGTGTAATGTGATGCATCAGTTGTAAACAAATGCTTGCAAGCCTTCAAGAGAACATTTTTTGAGCATGGTTGTTATTGCATGTATATCTCGAGACTAGGATCTCTTGTATTTACTTCTGTAACATCCCAAAATTCTAAATTTTGGAATGTTATAATAAATAGTTAGTTTTGATTGATTGTTTGATTGATTGACTGAAAGTGAGTGAATTTTGAAACTTTTATGAAAGTTAAATGAGAGGGAATAAAAGGACTTTCCCAAACTTTCATTTTTGCTTTTATGATCTTCGGGAATCCAAATTCTTTTCATCACAAAACCCTGGAGAGAAGATGACATGACTTCTTCCATTTATTTAAATGACAAGGGGTGTTGAAAATATTTGAATTTCATTTGAGAATATTTCCAATTCTGAAACTTTATGCAACTCAATGATTTTCACGAGTGAAGACAAAATGACTTCTTCAAATTATATGAAATATGAGTTGGGAGTTTCAAAAATTAAATTCAAAGTTCTTTTGAATTTATTTTTCAATTGGAGTTATTTGAGTTTTATTCAAATTATTTTCTCCAAAATAAAATATACATAAATTAGGGTAACATGATTCCCTACATCGAGAAAATTGCGAGAGAAATAAATTTGAATTAATTTTGGTATTTTAAAATGATTTTTATTGGATTTTATTGGACCAGTAGCACTCTCTATTTTATTTGAATTTGTGTGTATTTTGAAAATTTTGATATATTATATGCCTATGTTATTTTATTTTCATTCGGATTTTATTTTAATTGATTTCGAAAAAAAAGTGCGTTTTTCAAATTATATATTTCGGTCCAGAAAAATGTTCACTTTGTCCGAAATATTTCAAGGAAACCGTAGAAATTTATTTCATAATTTTTGGACTTCGTTTGATATTTCTTTTCTCTGTTTTACCTCTTTTCGAATTAAAAAAAAATGAACCGACCTACACAGCGTGGCCGGGCCGGACTCCTCCTACCCGAGGCCTTTATAAGCCGCCCCCGGGCGCTTGTTTTGCACTTGCCCGCCTTGCCCCTCAGCCGCCAGCCGCCGCCTCTCGCCTCGCCATTGCCGCCCTTGCCGGCGGTGATCGCCGGAATAGTGAAGGTAAAAAAAAATTATTTTATTTTTTATTTATTTTTTTTGGCAGGGACCTATCCGCGATTATTTTTGTCGCAGATTAGTCCCTGATCTTAAAACCTACGTAACTTTTTACTCGTTTGTCCAAATTCAACGAAACCAACGCCCACTTCTTCGTTATGACCCCCTCTATCCAGATAATCAACTTATTTTGAAAATTTTAAAATTTGTTTTCAAACAGATTTGTATTTGAACTTCGTTTGATCATAACTTGAGTTTCGTAACTCCGATTTAGTTGATTCTTTTTGCAAATCGAAGCTCTTGACCTAAACTTTCTGATAAGGCCAAATTCATATAATTTTGGTACTGTTAGAAATTGTTTTATGTTGCAAGAGTTATTTGATTGGTTTTGATGTTTTCCGAATCGTTCTCTTCGTTCGGTCCGATGTTTTGAGTGATTGCTTATGTGTGGCTACTATTGCTTGATTACGATAGATTGACCGGAGTGTGACGAGTAGATTTATCAAGAGTTTTGAGTGCGAATCATCTTCATCAACTTTGCAGGCAATTAACACTTTCATCATATACTTTTCATACCCAGTTTTATGCATTAGTTCTATCCTCAAACATTGCATGATTACGATCTAATTAAATTGTGGGATGGGAAGTAGTTGAGGTAGTACCTATTACCTGTTTTATTATCAAACCCTTGGGAGTTCCTTCTACATTTGCTTATTATGCCATGCTATGCTAGTAGACGTGGATTGGGTGAGTGAATTCCATGACAGATGTGAGATTGCTAAATTAATGGTTTATTTAAGGTGGCAACTTAAACACACATCTGGGTGGATTGAGGCACCTGGTTTCTATCAGGATTTGCCTGTATTTCTTCGAACCGCCACCCAGGCTCAAAGGGATCATGAGATTATTCAAAGTAGAAACTTACGTGTGTAGCCACAAGCCATTATGGGCTCTGGCATAGTTGATTAAGTCGTGCGAACTCTTACGGGTAGACTAGCAGATGTAGGGGAAAGTAGGTGTACCGGTCTACCCACATGTAAGGTGCTAGCGCTTCCGAATGACTATGTCTCGGTCATCCGTTTCTCAAACACCATGTAGTGCGAGAAATCAAACGGAGGCGATCGAGTCTTGTGGGGAAAAGTCGCAAACCTCTGCAGAGTGTATAAACTAATCATGATTAGCCGTGTCCCGGTTATGGACATCTTGAGTATCTAGTTCTTGGATTATCCTGTTGATCTCATCCGTTACTTAATATAATTTGTTTGGGTTTAATGAGTACTTTTAATTGGGATTGAGGATCTTGTCAACCATTCTCAATGTTTAACAACCACCATGATAGTTAAATAAATTTATTCCTTTGTAGTAGGGAAAAATTGGCTTTTCGCAAAAAGCGTAACCATAGAGCTTTCCACCAGCCATATATGCATGTAGTATAGCTTATTCTTTCATTACTCTCTATGTGTTACATTGCCAAGATATTCCATGTCTTGACCGTTTTCAGCTGCAACGTTTCATGTTGCGAGACTTTTCGAACAACAGTAAGTGATATGTTAGGGTTACGAATTCTACACTCAACTTTGCCGTTGGTGTTGATGGGAATCCACAACCTTGTTACTTCCGCTATTTGGATTGAGGTAATATTTTACGTTACTTTTATACATGTGATTTACCTCTGTTATAAATCCTTGAGTCTTGTGTGTGTCGACATATCGATCGAGGATGACACTTAAGCCACGAGACTTGATCCATTCGGTCGGTCGCTACAAGATGGTATCGAGCACATGTTGTTGTGGGACGTGACCCTAAGAAACTGACAAGCCCATAGGAAAGATTTTTCTCTACAACTTCATTTTCAAAAAGATCTTTTACCTCTCTTCTCTTCTGAGCTTATTCAAATATTTCCTTTTAATGAGACCATACCCCTTTTCCCTTTTGACCACTCGAAGATTTGACCGATGAGACCACTCCAAGGAGACAAGATATCGGACAACTAAGACCATTTGGAATGAAGAGGATTTTACCATACAATATGATAATGGAAACTACAACTGTTGAAGTCTCCGAAGACTAGGAGATTTTGAAGGCTCTGAAGAATTCCCAGATTTTTATGACCTAGGAAGGTTACGCTTATGGAATTTGACAGACTATGGAAGTTATCAATACCCGAGATCAAGGTGTATTGGAGTAAGACCGGAACATGGAGAGTTAGAAACTCAAAGTTTTGTCAGGAAAACCCTAAGGCAGGAGATATCAACTATGGAATGATAGCTCATGGAAATGACAAGAGCAGAAACACGCTATCCATGATGTTATCGCCCGCTTATGCTATTGTCACCGTGTTGAGTTAAGCATGCATATGCATGGAAGGATTGGATGGTAGAAGGCTGATGGAGCACCTATCAGCAAGATGAAGTTTTAACCTTAGCTAGTGTATCACCAGGATCTGGAGTATTACATCAAGAAGTTTAGGGTGGATCTGCAGGAAACCGTATTTAACAAGGGAGCATTTCATGAAAAACTCAGGACCCGGAAGCTGAAAGTAGCCAAGCTAGAGGAGCAAAACCTTGAGACATCAAAGATTCGTCAGGACTGAAGGACAGTAGGATCATGGTTCATGTCAAGGAAGTTGACACCAAAAGTTTGGAATGCAACTCCAGAAATATTAAAGGGCGCCACGAGAGATTTCGCGACAACATAGATGATCTGGCAAAAGAACTTGAGAAAGACAAGCACGATCGGAAGAAGCCGTTGGAGACATGAACAAGACTTGAAGAGTTTGACGACATTGACCTTTAGAAGACCAAACCCCAGTTATATACCTACGTTAGATGCGACGATTGTGAGCTGTCATTTGTTTTGATGTTTTTCCGACAGCCACAATAAAATCTATCTTTCAAAACTTTTGATTGTATTGTGTGCATCCCTCTCTATCTCTCTTATCCCACCCCAAAACCCATGGACCCAATAGAGGACGAATGGAGATGAGCTTGTATTCTCTGGACCGATGAGTCAATTGGAGACGGTCTGATGGATTCAGAACATGGAGGGTCATATGGAGAATAACACTATAGCTGGAAAGTATATGACCCAGCATGCTCTTCCGTTCTTTGAAAGAGGTGCTGCTACCTGGTGGAGGATGTACCAAACCATCAAACGGATGGCAAGGAGTGACCACTTGGAAAGGATTTAAGTTGAATCTGCTAAAGTCTCAACTTGTGTCCCAGAAATTGAGGCCTTATGGAAAGGATGTGAAGAAACCTTGTGCATACAAGCTTTGAGGAGAAATAGGACACAACCATAAAGAAAACAAGGACGAATACCCTCATAAGCGGAGGATTACCAAAGGAGTTAGCCGAGGATCTCAGGGAACTTCGAGATTGTTCCCAAAGGTTTTGTTGCAGCAATGGAAGTTCAGTCTGCATTGTTGGGAAAGATCCGTGAAGCTTAGAAGGATGACAAAGAGATTGCTGAGGATGAGCAAAGGAAAGGCCAAAGGTTTTCGTAAGGATGAGCGTGACACCTTATGGTTTGAGGATAGTGTACATGTACCCAATAATGCAGAGATCAGGAAGTTAATACTTCAGGAGGCTCATGACTCACCATACTCGATTCGCCCTAGAAACACCAAGAATTATTTGGATTTGAAAGAGTGTTTCTGGTGGAATGGTATGAAGAAGGATATTGCGGAGTATGTAGCCGTAAGTGATGTATGCCAGAGGGAGTAAAAGCAGAGCATCAGAAGCCAGCTAGTTTACTACAGCCTATGCCGATACCCGAATGGAAGTGGGATAAGCTTGGCATGGATTTCATTACCGGATTTCCCAGAACCCGAACGGGATATGATTCTATCTGGGTAGTAGTTGACTCGCTTGACCAAAATGGCACATTTTATCCCAGTGAAAACCACCTATAGAAGTGCGAAGTTGGCCAAGATATATTTGACAAGGATCGTATGTCTGCATGGAGTTCCGAGGACCATCGTAGAGGAACACAGTTTACCTCAAAGTCTTGGAATCAGCTGCACCAAACTTTGGGTACTAGGCTAGAGTTCAGTACAGCCTTTCATCCGCAGACAGATGGATAAATCAAAAGAGTCAATCAGATTTTGGAGGACATGTTGAGAGCGTGTGCGCTAGATTATGGATCTAGTAGTGATGATAATCTACCTTACGCGGAGTTCTCATTCAACAACCGCTACCAAGTCAGTTTGAAGATGGCCCCTTTTGAAGCTTTGTATGGGAAAAGGAGCCAGACACCATCTGATGTGGGATGAAGTTGGAGACCGTCAGTTGTTTGGACCAAATGTGATCAAGGAGTCAGAAGAGAATGTTAAGTTGATTCGAGATAGAGTGAAGGTAGCTCACCGAGCGGAAGAGTTATGCAGACTCAAAAACGCAAGGAGGTAGTCCATGAAATCAGAGACAGAGCATATCTTTGTGTGCCACCTCTGCGAGGAGTTAAACGACTTGGAGTTAAGGGAAAGTTAGCCCCGAGATTTGTAGGACCATACTGAGTTTTGGAGCGTATGGGAGAAGTTACCAACAAGTTGGAGTCACCCAAAGGACTGTCAGGAGTTCATGAGGTGTTTCACGTTTCCCAGTTGAAGAAGTGCCATGCAGAGATGGCCAATATTCCCTTGTAAGGACGCTTGACCCTGGAAAGGATAATGATGTTCCATGAAGTGGAGTATGGACTTCATAAGTATAAGTTCTTATCTCGGTATGTGGGATATCCCACGAGGATGAAGAGATGAATTACTATTGGATATAAAGGAGGTGTGATGTTGGAAATATGGATCAATGGAAACTCCATGATGAGTCTGAGTAATCACGACTTAGTTTGGTGCAAATAGAAGGAAGGAAGACAGTACAATTGGATGGATTTTAAGTATGCCAGGAAGTTGGATGTTGGAATAACGATCAGTTGCCCGCGATGATGTGTTCAAGGTTTGCAAGTGATGAGATGGGCCATAAACCACAGGCCCCAGGACCTGCCAAGAAGCAAGCACATTTCTTGCTGAAGGAAAAACCCTAGAAGAAGTTATGATTGTATCGATAGATGATCTTATAGGAGTAACGCAAAACCTGAGAGTTGTTAAGGAACAATAGATGTTTGTTTGGCTTGCAGAATCAATGGATTTATCCGAACTTGGTTCGTCGACAAGAGAAATTCTGCAATGCTTGTGAGGATGACCGAGTGTTAGAATGCGAGATTCGCTAAACCATGTACAAGGTAATGATTTGGGTGCGGGATGGATTGATCACCATACCGACTTACTCTTATTATTCGCTTTGCTATATGGGATGGTAAATCTGAGTGACCTACCTATAGTAGAGTGACGACGATATTAAACCTTGTTGAACCTTAGAACGGTATAAGAATTTTTTTCCCTTGTACACGGCAGCTGTTGCCAAATCGTAGGATATACGGTGAGGTTCAACCCAGACCCGTTTTCTGCAGGAGAAACCATAAATTGATGACCACCATGAGATATCGATAGTTG
Source organism: Aegilops longissima (assembly GCA_021605205.1). Lineage (NCBI taxonomy): Eukaryota > Viridiplantae > Streptophyta > Magnoliopsida > Poales > Poaceae > Aegilops > Aegilops longissima. Next base: position 328,982,934 of record CM038678.1, on the reverse strand, counting down.
TTTAGTATTGGCGCGGACCGTCGACTATGAAGACCCAATTTGAATAACCTTACCAAGAGGAAAGGACAGAAGAATTGCGGTAAAGGTTATGCCACTACCGGAAGAGCCCAGAGAAGGAATTGTACTGAAGATCTGAGAAGACCGACACTGTCGGTAATAAGGATGGAGTATATGAGTTTGGATGGAACCGTAACCATGCTTTTAAGGGTGGTAGCACCCGAGACCCCGGAGATGATCGATGGATTCTGAGAAGACCCCCAAACTCTAACCTATTTCTTGCTAGCCTCTCCGAATCTCAAGGACGAAATTCCTTTTAAGGGTGGTAGTTTTGTAACATCCCAAAATTCTAAATTTTGGAATGTTATAATAAATAGATAGTTTTGATTGATTGTTTGATTGATTGACTGAAAGTGAGTGAATTTTGAAACTTTTTTGAAAGTTAAATGAGAGGGAATAAAAGGACTTTCCCAAACTTTCATTTTTTGCTTTTATGATCTTCGGGAATTCAAATTCTTTTCATCACAAAACCACGGAGAGAAGATGACATGACTTCTTCCATTTATTTAAATGACAAGGGTGTTGAAAATATTTGAATTTCATTTGAGAATATTTCCGATTCTGAAACTTTATGCAACTCAATGATTTTCACGGCGAAGATAAAATGACTTCTTCAAACTATATGAAATATGAGTTGGGAGTTTCAAAATTAAATTCAAAGTTCTTTTGAATTTATTTTTCAATTGGAGTTATTTGAGTTTTATTCAAATTATTTTCTCCAAAATAAAATATACAGAAATTAGGGTAACATGATTCCTACATCGAAAATTGGAGAGAAATAAATTTGAATTAATTTTGGTATTTTAAAATGATTTTATTGGATTTTATTGGACCAAGAGCACTCTCTATTTTATTTGAATTTGTGTGTATTTTATTTGAAGCTAGAATAATGTTCATCTTGTAGAAAATCTTTTTCTGAAAATTTTGATATATTATATGCCTAGGTTATTTTATTTTTATTCGGATTTTATTTTAATTGATTTCGAAAAAAGTGCGTTTTTTAAATTATTTATTTCGGTCCAGAAAAATGTTCACTTTGTCCGAAATATTTCTAGGAAACCGTAGAAATTTATTTCATAATTTTTGGACTCCGTTTGATATTTCTTTTCTCTGTTTTACCTCTTTCTGAATTAAAAAAAAAGTGAACCGACCTACACAGCATTCCCGGGCCGGACTCCTCCTACCCGAGGCCTTTATAAGCCGCCCCCGGGCGCTTGTTTTGCACTTCGCCTCGCCCTTGCCCTGTAGCTGCCACCGCCGCCTCTCGCCAGCGCCGTCGCTGCCGCCACCGGCGGTGATCGCCGGAATAGTGAAGGTAAAAAAATTTTATTATATTTATTTTTTATTTCTTATTTTTTATTTTTTATTTTTTTCGACAGGGACCTATCCGCGATTATTTTTGTCGCAGATTAGTCCCTGATCTTAAAACCGTCGTAACTTTTTACCCGTTTTTCCAAATTCAACGAAACCAACGCCCACTTCTTCATTATGACCCCCTCTATCCAGATAATCAACTTAAACATGTTTTTGAAAATTTTAAAATTTGTTTTCAAACAGATTTGTATTTGAACTTCGTTTGATCATAACTTGAGTTTCGTAACTCCGATTTAGTTGATTCTTTTTGCAAATCGAAGCTCTTGACCTAAACTTTCTGATAAGGCCAAATTCATATAATTTTGGTACTGTTAGAAATTGTTTTATGTTGCAAGAGTTATTTGATTGGTTTTGATGTTTTCCGAATCGTTCTCTTCGTTCGGTCCGATGTTTTGAGTGATTGCTTATGTGTGGCTACTATTGCTTGATTACGATAGATTGACCGGAGTGTGACGAGTAGATCTATCAAGAGTTTTGAGTGCGAATCATCTTCATCAACTTTGCAGGCAAGTAACACTTTGATCATATACTTTTCATACCCAGTTTTATGCATTAGATCTATCCTCAAACATTGCATGATTAGGATCTAATTAAATTATGGGATGGGAAGTAGTTGAGGTAGTACCTATTACCTGTTTTATTATCAAACCCTTGGGAGTTACTTCTACGTTTGCTTATTATGCCATGCTATGCTAGTAGACGTGGATTGGGTGAGTGAATTCCATGACAGATGTGAGATTGTTAAATTAATGGTTTATTTAAGGTGGCAACTTAAACACACATCTGGGTGGATTGAGGCACCTGGTTTCTATCAGGATTTGCATGTATTTCTTCGGACCGCCACCCAGGCTCAAAGGGATCATGAGATTATTCTAAGTAGAAACTTACATGTGCAACCACAAGCCATTATGGGCTCTGGCATAGTTGATTAAGTCGTGCGAACTCTTACGGGTAGACTAGCAGATGTAGGGGAAAGTAGGTGTACCGGTCTACCCACATGTAAGGTGCTAGCGCTTCCGAATGACTATGTCTCGGTCATCCGTTTCTCAAACACCATGTAGTGCGAGAAATCAAACGGAGGCGATCGAGTCTTGTGGGGAAAAGTGCGCAAACCTCTGCAGAGTGTATAAACTAATCATGATTAGCCGTGTCCCCGGTTATGGACATCTTGAGTATCTAGTTCTTGGATTATCCTGTTGATCTCATCACGTTACTTAATATAATTTGTTTGGGTTTAATGAGTACTTTTAATTGGGATTGAGGATGCTGTCAACCATTCTCAATGTTTAACAACCACCATGATAGTTAAATAAATTTATTCCTTTGTAGTAGGGAAAATTGGCTTTTCAAAAAGCTGTAACCATAGAGCTTTCCACCAGCCATATATGCATGTAGTATAGCTTATTCTTTCATTACTCTCTATGTGTTACATTGCGGCATATTCCATGTCTTGACCGTTTTATTTGCAACGTTTCATGTTGCGAGACTTTTCGAACGACGAGTAAGTGATACGTTAGGGTTACGATTTCTACACTCAACTTTGCCGTTGGTGTTGATGGGAATCCATAACCTTGTTACTTCCGCTATTTGGATTGAGGTAATATTTTACGTTACTTTATACATGTGATTTACCTCTGTTATAAATCCTCGAGTACTGTGTGTGTCAGCATACCGATCCAGGGATGACACTTAAGCACAGAGACTTGATCCATTCGGGTCGGGTCGCTACAACTTCCTAGCTTAGCGATATATCCCGATCCTTTCCTTGTATAGCAGATACAGTTGAGATCTCGCAGCCTATGTACTCTATATATTCTATGGCATATGAGTAATACAGTCATCAATGCAAATATTATCATTTCACATGGTATCAGATACTGATTGTTTGCTACCTAAAAACTCTTCCGCTACCGCCGCCGCCCATTGCTGCCATACTTCCTCCCCTCCAAGCCGCCGCACCACTCATGTTGCTGCCCTCTACCCTCTCCTCTTCCCAGCCACACCACCCTCCTCCCATACCCAATGCCATAGCCTCCCCCTCCTCCACCACCCTCTCTGGCGGTTCCAATCCTTTCATCGGTCCCGAACCCATTCCTACTAAGGACATCCGCGATCTTGATATCCTCAAATGAGTACCCATCTGTCTCTCCCAAGAGGACTCATCCTACTACTCATCGAAGACCTACTTCAACCTCGTCTTCCACGAGTATCATCTTCAGGAGCACATCGATGGCTTCGTCAACGCCAACGCCATGCAGTTCGACCCTGAGTGGTCGGCCATCGACGCCACCCTTATTTGTTGGTTTTACCTAACCAACTCGAAGGACCTATTTTACACGATGGTGCAGGACGAGGACGACGCACACTCCATATGGACGAAGCTCAACAGCCTCTTCACCGACAACCGGCTCCAGCGGCTCGTCTTTCTTCAATAGGAGTTCTTCGGGTGCCATCAGAACAACTCCTCCATGGACGACTTCTGTATGCGCCTAAAGCGCCTCTACAACGAGCTTCGCGACATCAACGAGAAGGTCACCGATGACCTTCTCCTTAGCACACTTGTCGCTGATCTCAACGAGGAGTCAAGCAATGTCGTGGTGAACCTCACGCTCATCCCCAACCCAACCTTCCCGCGGGTCATCGCTTACCTGCGCTTGGAGGAGCGCCGGATGAAGCAGATCAAGGCCCAGGCCATCCACACCGCCCATACCACGGTCACCTCACGCAGTCTGCCCGCTCCACAGCCATCGCCCACTCCCTTCCACCCGCCGGCGTCATTCCCCTTTCTGCAACAGGGGCACCAGCGCCCGCTCCCGCCGTAGATCGTGGCGGACGCCGCGGAAAGGGCGTCCGCAAGGTGATGTAGGGTAGAACCCTAGATGCCTGGTCTTTCACGAAATGGACGGGATCCCGCGAAGAACACGAGGACACGAGGGGAAAACGGAAGGGGAAACGAGAGGAATCACTCAAATCAACAAGAAATGGTCACACATGTGCTAGATCCATGAACAATACAAGTGATACACGATGCAAACACAACAAAGGACGATACAGGAGGTAACTAGTTCATCTCCGTGAGGAGGCCTTGAGGGGGGCTTCCTGTGAGGGGTCTTGAATCCACTTGGGGGATCTTCTCCGTAGAGGTCGTGATCTCCTATGGAGAAGGTATCAAGTGGACGAGCAAAGCTCTATCTCTCAAATGAGCTCCTTTGCTGACTCTAATTCAGAGCTAGGAGATGAGTATTTATAGTCAAAGGGTAAGTTGGGGATACATGGGAGGAAACCCCTTTTACTGCGCGCAGGTAGGGTGGTAGTACCGATCATGGCGGCGGTTGTACCACTAGGAGCACTTGTACTGGTTCCTGGAGGTGTTCCCAGGCGTGATTAGTGGTTGTACCGGAGGTTGGACCGGTTGTACCGGTCTTACGGCTGTTACGGGGACAAACTGGGGCAGTACCGGCCTTGCACCGCTCGATTACATAAGTTGGACCAGTAGTTGGACGGTAGTTGGGCGGTTGTACCGGTCGACCGGTAGTTGGGCGGTGGTTGGGTGGTTGTACCTCTATCTCTGTGCTGGGAAAATCCCTCACCATGCTCTTGGTGCCCATCTTGCACCATTCCTTCTCCTTGGTTGATTCCTTGGTACCTAAGCACACAAAGCATCTCCTTTTGAGGTAGCATCCATGTCTCAAGTGGGTCAAAGGGGAGTTCAACAAGGAGAGAGTTAACCTTGTTCTCGATAGCCCTTACACGAGCTCGTGTCATCCGTCCATGTGGTGTCTTCGGAGATGAAGGTAGGTCCATGGGGATGACCGTAGGATGCTCCGTATCATCTCCCCCCCCCCCCTGGGAAAGATCCGACCTCGGATCAGAAACCTCATCACCATGGTAGGGAGAGAGATCCTTGACTTTGAATATGTCGCTTACGGAGTACTTGTCGCGTGGGATGTCGATCTTATAGGCATTGTTGTTGTATCGTTCTAGCACCTTGAAGGGTCCACCAGCTCGAGGTAGAAGCTTGGACTTGCGTTTGTTGGGGAAGCGGTCCTTGCGAAGCTGTAGCCACACAAGATCTCCGGTGTTGAATATCATGGGGTTCTTGTTAGTGTTGATCTTGGTCGCGAGGCGTTGTACTTGGTGCTCGATAGTGCCTTGTATCTTCATGCACCTTCTTGAGATAGTTCGCTCGTGCACTCGCGTCCATGTTGGTGCGCTCTTGTAGTGGTAGAGGTAGAATGTCCAATGGGGACAACAGATTGAAACCGTAGACGGCCTCGAAGGGGGACTTGCCAGTAGTCGAAAGTCTTGCGCGGTTGTAGGCGTACTCGGTGATGGGTAGACACTCCTCCCACTCCTTGATGTTCCTCTAGATCAACACACACAGGAGAGTAGATAGCGTCCAGTTCGTGACCTCCATTTGGCCGTCGGTTTGTGGATGGTATGCCAAAGAGAACAAGAGCTTGATTCCGAGCTTGGCGCATAGCGTCTTCCAAAACTAGCTTAGGAACTTGACGTCACGGTCCAAAAGAATCGTCTTTGGCACTCCATGTAGACGCAAGATTTCCCTACAAAAGAGATTTGCAACATGTGAAGCGTCGTCTATCTTGTTGCATGGGATAAAATGTGCCATCTTAGAGAAACGGTCCACAACAACAAATACAGAATCTTTGCCATTTCTAGTTCTAGGCAAACCAAGCACAAAGTCCATACTAATATCTTCCCATGGGTGATATTGAATAGGAAGTGGCATATAGAGACCATGGGATTGAGCTTTAGACTTATCTTTGCGGCATGTAGAGCATCGGTTGGTGTAGCGGGAGACGTGGCGGAACATATTGGGCCAAAAGTAGTTCTTGGAGAGCGTAATGAAGGTCTTGTCGCGTCCAAAGTGGCCCATAAGTCCTCCTCCATGAGCCTCTTGCAAAAGTAACAAACGGATAGAAGACTCGGGGATACATAGTTTGTTAGCTCTGATAAGATAATCATCCTTGATGTAATAGCGTTCCCAAAACGTATGCGTCAAACATTTGGTATAAGGGATAGCGAAAGTAGGATCATGCGCATATAAGTCTTTTACGTGCTCAAAGCCAATGACATTCAATTCAAGTTGGTTCACAAGCATGCATCTACGGGAAAGCGCATCCGCCACAACATTCTATTTGCCTTTAATATACTTGATGGCATAAGGAAAAGACTCAATGAATTCACTCCACTTAGCATGACGCTTGTTCAACTTAGTTTGACCCTTAAGATACTTAAGTGTTTCATGATCCGTGTGAAGAATGAACTCATGAGGGCGGAGATAATGCTCCAAAACATGGAAGACTCTCACTAAAGCATATAACTCTTTGTCATAGATGGGGTAGTTAAGTTGCGCTCCGGAAAGTTTTTCACTAAAGTAGGCTATGGGGCGCTTCTCTTGCATCAACACACCTCCTATGCCAAACCACTAGCATCGCAATGTATCTCAAATGGTTTATCAAAGTTGGGTAATGCAAGCAAAGGGGCATGCGTAAGAAAATTCTTAAACTCGTTGAATGCGGTATCTTGAGATCCTCCCCAAACAAATGGTGCATTTTTCTCACTCAAGGCATGTAAAGGTAGAGTGATGGTGCTAAAATCCTTCAAAAATTGATGATAAAATCCGGCTAAGCCAAGAAAACTACGCACTTGTTGCAAGTTTGTTGGTTGGGGCCAAGTTTTAATAGCTTGAATCTTAGATTCATCTACATGAACACCCTTAGAAGACATAATGAAACCCAAGAAAACAAGCTTATCAACACCAAAAAGGCATTTGTCCATATTAGCATGAAGGCGCTCTTTTCTAAGAGTTTGTAAAACAATTCTAAGATGGGTGACATGATCTTTAAGGGATTTTCTAAAGACAAGAATATCGTCAAAATAGACCACAACAAATATGCCAATGTAAGGGCAAAGAACAAAATGCATCACGCACATAAAGGTGCCGGGTGCTTCGGATAAACCCATTGGCATGACCAGCCATTCATACAAGCCAAACATGGTTTTGAAAGCGGTTTTCCATTCACCACCTTCTTGGATGCGTATTTGATAGTAGCCACTTTTAAGATCAATTTTAGAGAAAATTGTGGCTCCACTAAGTTCGTCTAGCATGTCATCAAGGCGAGGAATAGGATATCTATAGCGGACGGTGATAGCATTGATAGGAAGACAATCGGAACACATGCTATATGTACCATCTTTCTTGGGAACAAGGATTACCGGTACGACACATGGGCTCAAGCTTTCTCGTACATGGCTGTTGTCGATGAGTTGTTGAACTTGTCGTTGGATCTCCTTGGTTTCCTGGGAGTTGACACGGTATGGAGCCTTGTTAGGAAGAGGTGCTTTGGGTATGAGGTCGATGCGGTGTTCGGTGCCTCGCGGAGGAGGAAGACCCGGAGGTAGCTCATCGGGGAATACATCTTGGAATTCCTGCAATAGAGTAGACAACACTAAAGGTAGATTGTGAGTGGTGTTAGTCCTTGTCACTTCATCCTTGCACAAAAGGACATAGTGCATAACACTTGATGGGTTCTCACACACCTCTCTCATCTCACTTTTGGTGGCAAATAGTATTAAGTTTTTCTTGTCGCTCATTGTGGAGGCACTCATTTTGGGCTTGTGGCTCTCACTCCCTTTTGGGTGGCTCACTATTCTCTCCATGATGTGTGGTTGCTTGCTTGTCGGCGATCACTTGGCTTGGTGACATAGGTCGTAGCACGTACTCCTTCCCTTTCATCTTGAAGCTATAGTGATTGGTTTGCCCATTGTGGATGACGCCTCGGTCAAATTGCCATGGTCGTCCAAGTAGGAGGTGGCAAACGGACATAGGAACAACATCACACTCCAAAGTGTCTTCGTATGCTCTGATTTCGAAGGAGAGTTGGACCATGTGTTCCACTTGAATTGTGCCGGAGTCGCTAAGCCATTGGACCTTGTAGGGATGAGGGTGCTTCATCTTGACCAATTGGAGCTTGGAGCATAGTTCTTCACTTGCCAAGTTATGGCAACTTCCTCCATCGATGATGACCTTCACAGATCTTTCATTGATGCTCGCCTTGGTGTGGAAGATATGGCATCTTTGGTCTTCATCTTGTTGATGTTGAAGAGTCAAGACCTTGGAGACAACCAGAGCGGGGCTCGAATCTTTGTCACAAAAGACTTGGTCATCTTCATCTTTGTTCACTTGCCGGTGCATAGCCACATTCTCAAGGGCTTCCATTTCGCCTTCACTCATGGAGTCATATGTACCGTCATCGTTGAAGATCATGGTGTGCTTGTCGGTACACTCAAAGGACTTGTAGCCTCGGCCGCCACATGTGAAGCATTTGATGGAGCTTGTCTTGATGGTCTCATCCGGTGGAGTTGTAGATGATGAAGATCTCGACTTGAAGTTGCTTGTAGTAGGAGGACGACTTGAGGTTGTCAAAGTTTTTTTGTAACTTGACTTGTCGCCGTTGCTTGGAGAAGCTTTCGTCGTGGAAGAAGGTGTCATAGTTGTTGAAGCTTGATTGTAGGAGGAACCATAAGACTTGGAAGAGAACTTGGCATACTTGAAGTCATCTTTCACTTGTCGCTCCGCTTTGGTAGCTTGATGCACTAGCTCGATGAGGTTGAAGTAAGGTTGGAAGTCGGCTATCTTCTTGATAGAATGATTGAGTCCATTCAAGAAACGAGCCATAGTTTGCTCATCATCTTTCGTGACATTTGCTCGAATCATCCTTGTAGTACTCTTAAACGCTCTTTGTTCCTTGCTTGAGGAGTTGTAATTTCTTGAAGAGGTCGCGGTTGTTGTAGGTTGGCACAAAGCATGCTCTCATGACATGCTTCATTTGCGCCCAAGTTGTGATGGGTTGTTCACCTCTTGCCTCACGGCGCTCAATGACTTGCTCCCACCAAATGAGGACATAGTCTTGGAACTCAAGGGATGCCATGGCGATCTTCTTCTCTTCCTCATAGTTGTGCAAACGAAAGATCTTGTCAACCTTCAATGCCCATGAAAGGTACTCTTCGGGATCATTGCTTCCTGTGAACTTGGGCATGGTGAACTTGAGTTGCCGTAGCGTTGCTCTTCATTATGTTGGGGTCGAGGGTGATGACGTCCAAGACGACGAGGATTGTCTCCCTCAACTTGCTCTTGGCGTGGAGGATTTCCATTGTCTTGTTCCTCATGGAGAACTTGAGGTTCTTGTCGAGCTTGTGGAACTTCTCGGTGCAATTGTGCTTGATAGTTCCTTTCTTGAACTTCGTCGCAAAGTGCTTCGTCTTGCTCACGAGTATGTTGGTTACGTGTGTAAACGGCACGACTTGTGTCTTGGAGGGCACGTTGCGCCTCAAGTGCTTGAGCTTCTCGTCGTTGTTGTTGTTGACGGAGAGCTTCGGCGTCTTGCTCGTCTTGGTGTTGGTGTGCTCGCTCTTCCTCTTGTTGGCGTAGGCGTTGCCGTTCTTGTGCTTGCAGAAAGGTAGCTTGATTTTGGCGATGTCGATGTTCTTGCGCTAGGAGTTGCTCTCAAGGATCGTTGTCATGTAGAGGATTGTGGTGCTTGACGGTCTTGGCACGCGGCTTGTCCAAGAGTGTTTGATGTCGGTGTACTTGAGCCGGAGATGGTGTCGTCGGAGTGTCGACTCGAGCGGCTCCGTCTTGAATATGACGAAGTGGTCGAAGAGCGGTTGACCGACAAGGCACGAATCTCATCCATTCTTGCATTGCTCTCTTGTTTTTGTTCGCCGAGCTTGTTGTTGAAGTAGTCTCTTGTACGTTGCTTGGAATGTCGCAAGTCGGTGGCGAGATTGTCGATGTGGTCACTCAATGCTTGTTGTTCTTGATGCAATGCTCTTTGTGTGCCGAAGAGTGGGTTGGTTGAAGTAGTTGGCCTATCCATCATTCGAAGCAAATATGTGAGTGGAATAAGAAAGGAACTATACCAAATGTACCTTGACCGATGTTGAGAATGGATCAATGATCACTCAATAGTGTAGCAAGGAAATAGCACAATTGGTACCTTATCTTGTCAATCTCTCACACCTACACAAATAAAGCTTATGGTGGGGCTCGGTTAGGATGGCGGCACAAAATTTATGCAATTGTTAGTGAGACTCAATGATGTTGAAAAGGATTCGCAAAATAAAAAATGCAACAAGACCAATAACAAGATATGTGACATGGAAACACACACACGGATACATAGATGGGGTCATGCAACCAAGGAATGAGCCAAAATGTGGAATCCATGAAAATGCTCTTGTTTCACAATGCTAGAGGGACGCTAGCACGATTGCACAATAGGCGGATACGAGACTTGTGCACAACCTACTAAGCAAAATGCCACGACTTCTATCCCAAGTATGCTATATGTATGGTGTTCCGGTGATATGATCCAAGATGATCGAGTATGACAATCTTAATGTAGTATGATGCTAAGGTTCTTGCTTAAAAGCTTTTTGCTTATCTTTTCCTTTTGCTTAAAAGCTTGTTTGGCTCTTTCTCTTCCGAGCTCTTTCTTGGCCTCTTATGCAAAACTTCATGAACTAAGATAGCAACTATATATGCGATGACAACCTTGTGACACAAGAGATGATACCAAGGTATGTATACCAATATGACGTGATATATGCAATGACCACTAATGTGCACAAGTAACATTGCTGGCAATACTCAAAGGCTAGTCTCAATAGGAAAGGTATGCAAAAGTGGCTATGGGGTTAACAATGCAATGTCAAGGAGAACACAAAGGTGTAGTCGAAGTTACCGTCCTTGCTTATGGTCGATGGTGTAAAAATTGTGAAGAGGTTATTGTCGATGACGAGTCCGTGTCGAAAAATGAGTGATGGTGATGTCGATGTCGAACCGTTCCTAATTAGCCAAAACACCATAGGAAACAATGAACCACAACTCAAATTCTCAAAACCAAAGTCAAATGGTGGTAGCGGAATGCGGTGGTGGTTGCGAAGTTGACAATGCGGAAGTGGTGCTTGATGTCTACTACGCAACCTTCTTCTTGTAGACGTTGTTGGGCCTCCAAGTGCAGAGGTTTGTAGGACAGTAGCAAATTTCCCTCAAGTGGATGACCTAAGGTTTATCAATCCGTGGGAGGCATAGGATGAAGATGGTCTCTCTCAAGCAACCCTGCAACCAAATAACAAAGAGTCTCTTGTGTCCCCAACACACCCAATACAATGGTAAATTGTATAGGTGCACTAGTTAGGTGAAGAGATGGTGATACAAGTGCAATATGGATGATAGATATAGGTTTTTGTAATCTGAAAATATAAAAATAGCAAGGTAACTAATGATAAAAGTGAGCACAAACGGTATTGCAATGCTAGGAAACAAGGCCTAGGGTTCATACTTTCACTAGTGCAAGTTCTCTCAACAATAATAACATAGTTAGATCATATAACTATCCCTCAACATGCAACAAAGAAGTCACTCCAAAGTCACTAATAGCGGAGAACAAACGAAGAGATTATGGTACGGTACGAAACCACCTCAAAGTTATTCTTTCCAATCAATCCGTTGGGCTATTCCTATAAGTGTCACAAACAGCCCTATAGTTCGTACTAGAATAACACCTTAAGACACAAATCAACCAAAATTCTAATGTCACCTAGATACTCCAATGTCACCTCAAGTATCTGTGGGTATGATTATACGATATGCATCACACAATCTCAGATTCATCTATTTAACCAACACATAGAACCTCAAAGAGTGCCCCAAAGTTTCTACCGGAGAATCAAGATGAAAACGTGTGCCAACCCCTATGCATAGGTTCATGGGCGGAACCCGCAAGTTGATCACCAAAACATACATCAAATGAATCACGTGATATCCCATTGTCACCACAGATACGCACGGCGAGACATACATCAAGTGTTCTCAAGTCATTAAAGACTCAATCCGATAAGATTACTTCAAGGGGAAAACTCAATCCATTACAAGAGAGTAGAGGGGGAGAAGCAACATAAGATCCAACTATAATAGCAAAGCTCGCGATACATGAAGATCGTGCCAAATCAAGAACACGAGAGAGAGAGAGAGAGATCAAACACATAGCTACTGGTACATACCCTCAGCCCCGAGGCTGAACTACTCCCTCCTCGTCATGAAGAGCGCCGGGATGATGAAGATGGCCACCGGTGAGGGTTCCCCCCCCCCCTCCGGCAGGGTGCCGGAACAGGGTCCCGATTGACTTTTGGTGACTACAGAGGCTTGCGGCGGCGGAACTCCCAATCTTTTATGTCTCCCGATCGTTTTAGGGTATATGGATATATATAGGCGGAAGAAATACGTTGGTGGACCTCCGGGCTGTCCACGAGGCAGGGGGCCCGCCCTGGGGGGTGGGGGCGCCCCCACCCTCGTGGGCAGCCCGGGACTCCCCTGGTGCAACTCCGGTACTCCGTGGGCTTCTTCTGGTCCAAAATAAGTTCCGTGGAGTTTCAGGTCAATTGGACTCCGTTTGATATTCCTTTTCTTTGAAACACTAAAATAGGCAAAAAAAATAGCAATTCTGGGCTGGGCCTCAGGTTAATAGGTTAGTCCCAAAAATAATATAAAAGTGGATAATAAAGCCCAATATTGTCCAAAACAGTAGATAATATAGCATGGAGCAATCAAAAATTATAGATACGTTGGAGATGTATCAGTGGTGGTGGTTGATGAAGAAGCACCCATCCCTAAGTAGTTGAAACACCTAATGAGACTCAAATCACAACCCAAACAACCACAATGCTATGGGAATCAAAATGTGTTAAGTTGCGGAAGTCGGTGGTGGTATAGTGGATGATGTGGTGAAGGCCCTAGGCAAAGATGCCAAAGTTCCAAAACTTTGATGGAGTCAAATGATGTTGGAAGTATTTTTGTGGGATGGCGGATGTCAATAGCTTCAAAACGAGATAAAGAACGTCAAAATCCGAGTTCAGATGAATTAGTTATGGTCAAAACTGTCAATCAGCCGAGGCTGAAACTGGGAGGGGCGGTTGCACCGCTTGCGAGGGCGCTTGTACCGCTCCTGGAGCATCTTGGGGTTCCAGTTTTGGGCTGGCCGAAGTATCAGGGGATGGGGGAGACGTTGTACCGCCTCGGGGCCCGGTTGTACCGCTTTTGTCGGGAAATTTTCCAGATATGAGTACGGGATGGACTTGGGGCGGAAATGGATGATTCCGGAGGCAAAATTTGACTAATTTCATGGATAGAAAGTGGGGAAACTTGTGGAGATGCTAGATCAACTTTAAACACAGCAAATTAATGGATCAAATCTAACAAAATCTCATCAAACCAACAAATCACAAAAAAAATGGGGCTATTTTTGGTGGGGATTTTCGAATTTAGGATGAAATTAACAAAATTAGGCTAGAAAACAAGGGGTAGGGACTCCAAATTCGTGATCAACCTAGGCTCATGATACCAAGATGATGTAGGGTAGAACCCTAGATGCCCGATCTTTCACGAAACGGAGGGGATCCTGCGAGGAACACGAAGAACACAAGGGGAAAACACGAGGGGAAACGAGAGGAATCACTCAAATCAACAAGACATGGTCACACATGTGCTATATCCATGAACAATACGAGTGATATATGATGCAAACGCAACAAAGGACGATACAAGAGGTAACTAGTTCATCTCCGTGAGGAGTCCTTGAGGGGGTCTTCTCCTAAGGGGTCTTGACTCCACTTGGGGGATCTTCTCCGTAGAGGTCATGATCTCCTATGGAGAAGGTATCAAGTGGATGAGCAAAGCTCTATCTCTCAAATGAGCTAATCCTTTGCTGACCCTAATTCGGAGCTAGGAGACGAGTACTTATAGTCCAAGGGGTAAGTTGGGGATACATGGGTGGAAACCCCTTTTACTGCGCGCAGGTAGGGTGGTAGTATGAGTCATGGGGGCGGTTGTACCGCTGGGAGCACTTTTACTGGTTCCTGGAGGTGTTCCCAAGCGTAATTAGCGGTTGTACCAGAAGTTGGACCAGTTGTACCGGTCTTACGGCTGTTACGGGGACAAAATGGGGCGGTACCGGCCTTGCACCGCTCGATCACAGAAGCTGGACCCATAGTTGGGCGGTAGTTGGGTGGTTGTACCGGTCGACCGGTAGTTGGGTGGTGGTTGGTCGGTTGTAACTCTATCTCTGTGCTGGGAAAATCCCTCTCCATGCTCTTGGTGCCCATCTTGCACCATTCCTTCTCCTTGGTTGATTCCTTGGTACCTAAGCACACAAAGCATCTCCGTTTGAGGTAGTAGCCATGTCTCAAGTGGGTCAAAGGGGAATTCAACAAGGAGAGAGTTAACCTCGTTCTCGATAGCCCTTGCACGAGCTCGTGTAATCGGTCCATGTGATGTCTTGGGAGACGAAGGTAGGTCCATGGGGATGACCGTAGGATGCTCCGCATCATAAGGGCCATGTAACAACCCAAAAATTGGGTTATCAATTTTTGCGTTGTTATTCCTTCCTAGCATTCTTTTCAAAATCTTTCTCCGGAGTTTGACGGATGATTCTGAGAATCTAGGCAACATTCAACCTTTCAAAACCTTGCCTCTGCCTTTGGTGTTGGGCAGGACCTCATTTGCACCATCTCAAACTCCATCAAATCCCATTCAAACTCTAATTCCAATATGTGGAATTTCAAATCTTGCCTTTGTGATTACAAAGGAGCCCTCATTTCCTTTGCTTTGTTGATCCTCCAGATACTCCCAGAGATCCTCCTACACCCGTAACCTTGTATATGCAAAGATATTGCCAAGTCATTTGCCATATTTTTCATTACAAATTAATTCCTTTTTCTGTTGTTTAAAGGAGTTAAATCCAGGAAAATATCTATCTGCCTCCAAAGCTTCTGAACACTTGTAGAGATATTATTTGAGCCCATATTGAGCTCTCATAAAAATATTGGCCACAGTTAAATAAGGGAAATTGCCTTTTCCTATTTTAAGCCAATATTGCATTTCTGCCACTTTCCAAGGGAACTACCATTTTGGTAGCAAGGAAAATTCCCGAATAATTTGTGGAGCTTGTCCTTGATATATCTTCACAATTTCCATCCAAACCCATGCTTCACAGCTCATAATTTGAGCACATGATCCAATGCAAGTTTCTGCCCTGTCTGGAATTTTTGCAAAGGAAATGCTTGACCCCTTGATCTTTTTGAGCTGTAATTTTGCAGGGTGGTTAATATTGATAAATCACTACTTCAAACCAAAATTCAGCTCAATCCATGTATCCAATCTTCCCCTACCATTTTCTCAAATTTCTGTTCAGATTGCTTGTGTGTGAAGGAAGTACCTTCATGGATGATCAAAATGAGCTGAAACTTTTCCGGCGGCCTCTCATGATTATATCATCACCCTCCACCAAAACTCAGCTCATTCTACTTATCCATTTTTTTCCAGCATCCTCATTTCCAGTTCTGGCTAGTTGGGCATTTTGCACAGCAAGTACCAGATAGCCTCATCTTTTTGGGCTGATATTTTAGCACACTGGTCACCTTAGTAGATGACCACACTCACCCAAATCCCAAGCCAAATGGAGTTGTGCACTACCCAATATTTCTATCAAACAGTTGGCTGTTGGAACTTATTTTTGCAAGTTTCGCCCACCCAAGAGCCTTCCAGTTGATTCCAGCCTCATATCTCATCTATTTGAGCAGTGAGACGTCCTGTGGACATGACTTAGCATCCAGGAAGACACCAGGACCAGCTTTGGACGTGGTGATCACGAGTAGAGCCGGCCAAAACGATGGTCTACGTACTGTTCTCCTCGGCACGCCTGCCCCGTCCAGCTCTGGCTCGTCCAGTCATGTCTAGCGGCTCCCCTGCGTCCGCGTATACCCTCTCCAGAGCTTCCCCCCTCCGATTTCTCCTTCTCCATGCCGTGGCAGTCACCGCAGCAGCACTGCACGCCCATGACCACCGTCGCCTTCTTCCTGGCCTCCTCTTTCCTTTGGTTCCTTCCTCCCCGAGCCGTCCCTTCCCTCTGGCGATCGTCAGGTCAGCGTCTGCTCCCCTGCCCCCTTGTCCCATCGCCTTTGGCCGTGCCTGCCGACCCCGCGTCTGTCGCCGTAGCGTGGACACATTGTCGCGCCGCTGCCACCTCTCCCGCCCTTCTCGAGTCTTCCCCTGCAGCTATTTAGGCGTGCCCCGAGCTCCCTCGCAATCCACAACTCCTCCCCAGCCCCCCGCAGTTCTCCCCCTCGCCTTGGAGCTCCTCCGGTCCCCTCCATTGCCCGTGCAGTCGTCGTCGGTCCCCACGGCCATTCTAGTCCCTCACCCCCCTCCATTTCTTCGGTGTTCGCGACCTCCCTATGATAGAGGCAAAGGTGTCCCGATGTTTCGATGAGATAGCAATCATTTTCTGTGGGAGTCGACTTTGATGATCCGACTACGAACGTGCGAAGACGTCGCGCCTTAGCAATCGCTAAACCAACTTCCGCGGGGTTATTGACCACGCCGGAGCACGATCAACCTGACCACGAGGGTCTATTTCCTGTGAGCAAACGAAGAACGAGCAAGAAACTGAGATTGCAATCTGGATATTGCGAATAAAAGAGGAAAGCTTTATTAATGAAGGTGGGGTTACGTGGCGCCTTTGTGCAGTCGTTGAACACAAACGAAACGCGAAGTTGCAGCTATGGCGAACTTTTAATCTAAACAAAACCCAAAGTCTAAACGGTGCCCTAAGGGTTGTATATATGGAGTAAGAGGGGGGAATTTCGTGGCCCTTGGTGAAGGGGTCCGAAACCAACCCTTTCTCTTGTTTCCCCACACATACGGACTCTAAAAACAGCCTATACTTATGTATTTCGAAATTACATGGGCCTGGCCCAATAATAAGGTGACCCAGCACCTAGAATAGCCTATGGACGAATATTATGAAGTGGCATCTTGTATATTTCGTCCAAGGCTTCATGCACTCATTATGGTGGCTTCAAAGTCCTGAAATCATCACTTGTAACTCCGTTCTTGTTCCCCTCGCGCATGCCATCATCTCCATGCTTGGTCTTGCTCCAGTGTTCATCCCTCTTATCCATGACAGACCCTTCATTTGTAAGCAAAACAAATGTATCCAATTTAGGCAGCATCATATTCTCACGAACATTAGAATCATTACCAAGAAATGAAAGTACCTGATAATTTAATTGGCGTGCGCGACCTCTAGTAATTGGTCCAGTATGTATAGCAGTAGGGACTGTGGGTGTAACAATGGTATTGATTTCCTCATCATCCTCCCATTCTTGAAATGAAGTCGTCCTTGACGGAAGCTCATCTTCCTCACCCAAATAAGGCTTCAAATCTGCAATGTTAAAAGTGGGACTAACCCCAAAATCTGCAGGCAGCTCAAGTTTATATGCATTATCATTTATTTTCTCTAACACCTTAAAAGGACCATCAACACGTGGCATTAGCTTTGATTTACGCAAATCAGGAAATCTATCCTTACGCAAATGTAACCAAACAAGATCTCCAGGTGCAAACACAACATGTTTTCTACCTTTATCTCCAGCAAGTTTATATCTAGCATTCGTACGCTCAATGTTTTCCTTACTTAACTCATGCATTTTAAAAATCAATTCAGCATGTTGTTTAGCATCAAAATTAACCTTCTCCGAAGATGGAAGAGGCAACAAATCAATAGGTGCACGAGGTAGGAAACCATACACAATTTCAAAAGGGCACATCTTAGTAGTAGAATGCAATGAACGATTATAAGCAAATTCAATACTCCCTCCGTTCCTTGATATAAGGTGTACAGATTTTTGATAAGAATTCCAAAATTTAAGGTGTATTGCGTTTCATCACTCGTTTGAATAATTTTTTCAGGGATTTGATTACATTTACTTATATAAGGCAAGCTCCTTCATATTCTCATGTCAATTAGTCAGGTGTAATCTCGCCCACATTTTGTGAAATTTTCCCTCCACGTTCGTTCTTTAATTTCCGTGCCAAAAACTATACACCCTATATTTAGGAACGGAGGGAGTATGAGGCAAGCATTCTTCCCACATTTTCTTGTTACTTTTCAAAACAACCCTAAGCATAGTAGACAATGTTCTGTTGACTACTTCAGTTTGACTATCAGTTTGGGGGTGACAAGTAGTACTAAAAAGCAGTTTAGTTCCCAACTTAGCCCATAAACATCTCCAAAAGTGGCTAAGAAATTTAGTATCACGATCTGAAACAATAGTATTTGGCACACCATGCAAGCGAATAATTTCACGAAAGAACAAATCAGCAACATTAACAGCATAATGGCTTTTATGACATGGTATAAAGTGTGCCATTTTCGAGAACCTATCCACGACAACAAATATGCTATCCCTCCCCTTCTTTGTTCGAGGTAAACCTAAAACAAAGTCCATGGATATATCCTCCCAAGGAACACTAGGTACAGGCAAAGGCATATATAAACCATGAAGATTGAGTCGTGACTTAGCTTTTTGACATGTAGACAATGTTCTTTACCCTTCTTGTGTTTAATGACATAAAGGAAAGTCTCAATGAATTCAACCCATTTAGCATGTCTACGGTTCAGTTTTGCTTGACTTTTAATGTGTTTCAAAGATTCATGATCAGAATGTATAACAAATTCTTTGGGCCATAAATAATGTTGCCATGTTTCTAAAGTCCGAACAAGAGCATATAATTCTTTATCATAAGTAGAATATTCAGACTAGGCCCACTCAATTTTTCAGAAAAGTATGCAACAGGTTTGCCATCTTGTAATAACACACCTCCTAATCCAATTCCACTAGCATCACATTCAAGCTTAAAAGTCTTGTTAAAATCAAGAAGTTGGAGTAAAGGAGCATGTGTCAACTTATCTTTCAATACCGTGAAGGCTTCTTCCTGTGCGGTACCCCAAACAAAAGGCATATCCTTCTTTGTAAGCTAATTGAGAGGTGCAGCAATGGTGCTAAAATCTCTCACAGAACGCCTATAGAAACCAGCAAGTCCAAGAAAACTCCTCACTTGTGTGACCGTTTTGGGTTGCGGCCAACTCTCAATAGCTTCAATCTTGGCTTTATCAACTTCAATTCCCTGTGGAGTAACAACATAGCCAAGAAAAGATACTCGGTCGGTGCAAAAGATGCAGTTCCCAAGGTTACCAAAAAAACGTGCATCACGTAGAGCAATAAAAACAGCACGTAAATGTTCCAAATGTTCTTCCAAAGATTTGCTATAAATCAGTATATCATCAAAATAGACTACCACAAATCGTCCAATGAAAGCACGTAAAACTCCGTTCATTAGTCTCATGAAAGTACTAGGTGCATTAGTTAACCCAAAAGGCATGACTAACCACTCATATAAACCAAACTTAGTTTTAAATGTTGTTTTCCATTCATCTCCCAATTTCATACGAATTTGATGGTATCCACTACGCAAATCAACTTTGGAGAATATTGTAGAGCCACTCAATTCATCAAGCATATCATCTAATCTAAGAATAGGATGCCGATAACGAATAGTAATATTATTAATGCCTCTACAATCAACACACATACGCGACGTACCATCCTTTTTAGGCACTAGTATAATAGGAACAACACAAGGACTAAGAGATTCACGTATATAACCTTTGTCGAGCAGCTCCTGAACTTGACGCATAATCTCCTTCGTCTCCTCTGGATTGGTACGGTATGGTGCACGGTTGGGTAGCGATGCACCGGGAATTAAGTCAATTTGATGCTCAATCCCTCGAATAGGTGGTAATCCGGTGGCACGTCTTGTGGGAAGGCGTCGTGAACTCTGCAAAATGTTAGTGACAGCAGGGGGCAAAGAGGAAGGCACGTCCTCGAATGAAAATAATGCCTCTTTGCACACAAAAGCATAGCAAACAGATTTGCTAAAATCTAGCTCATCAATATCAGATTTCGTGGCAAGTAAACATGCACTTTTCAATTTAAGTTCAGAAGCAACACTAGATGGGTTATTATTAGGTTTCATTTGTTGCTCAAATTCTTTTGCCACAATCTGATTTTCACTCTTATTTTTCTCCTGTTTTGCTTTATTAGCTCTATTGATATCATCTTTGAAAATGGATTCAGGAGTCATAGTGATGTAGGGTGGAACCCTATGTGGACGATCTTTCACGTTTGGAGAGGATCCCTACGAGGAACACGAAGAACGAGCGGAAGAGCACGATGAAAATCACGGGAGAAAACACAAGAGAATCACTCAAACCAACATGATTCGATTACACATGCGCTAGATCGATGAACACAAAGAGAGATACACGATCCACGATCAACAAAGGATGATACAAGAGGTAACCGGGTTCTTCTCCGTGAGGAGGTCTTGATTGTCTTCCCTTGAAGGGGTCTTGGATCCGCTTGGGGGATCTTCTCCGAAGAGGTCCTGAGCTCCGAGCAGAAGTAACCAAGTGGATGAGCAAGGCTCTCACACAAAATATGAGCTAAACCATTGCTAACCCTAACTAGGAGGAGGGGGTGGTCTATTTATAGTCTAAGCCACGAAGGGGTAACTGGGAAAGGGATATATGGGCTTTGGCCCGAGTCTTTGCACGCAGGCAGGCCGGACGTTCCGGGCAGGGCCGGAAGTTCCGGGCAGGTTCCGGCCGGGTTCTGGGCTATCCAGAGAGTTAGCGCGCTCGGGGCTGGCCTGGACTCCGGGGGCCGGAGGTTCCGGGCAGGCCGGAAGGTCCGGGGGCCGGAAGTTCCGGGCTTTCCAGAAGCTTGTTCCTGCTTCTTCTTCCTTCTCCTCTTCCATGCTTGGCCTTGGTCCTTGGATCCTTCATGGTCGTCTCGGTTGTACCTGAGTGTATGCAAGAGGTAGTAGCCATGTCTCACATGTGGAAAGTGTCGGTTCGAAGAGGAGTGAGTTCACCTTGTGCTCAATGGCGTATGGTCGAGGTCTCTTCATATGTCCTCTTGGGGCTTGGAGAGTAGTCGGAGTGTACATGGGGATGAACGTGGGATGCGCCGCATCATCTCCCCTTCCTTGGGAAAGATCCGACCTCGGATCGTGATCCTCATCACCATGGAAACGGTTGTCGTGGACGGACTTGTAGTTGGACGAAGTTGAAGACATTGTGCAATCCAAGTACTCCAAGGTGTCTCCGGTATGTGGTACATGCAAAATGAGCAAACACAAAGTACACTTGGAAATACAATGGTTAGCGCACACAAAATATCCATCAATTAAGCGTGAGTCCGTGCGAAGGGATAGTGCGTGACAAAGCACATGAAGCTTATCAAGATGATATAGAATGATATGCAAAGCATTCATGGGATAATTAGCATGGTGCACAAAGCGACAAATTCTACCATTATGCAAAATGATGTCATAGAGGGATGGTTTATCAATAGCATGAATATGGCAATGGATGCTCAATAATATTATGTTATCATGCAATTGATGGTAGGCAATGTGCTCATTATGTATGAATATGCCATCAAGAAAGATCACAACAAATTTGCTAAGGAAATGCACAAGCTCATATATCATGGATGACATGGGAATAGGTGCAACAAGACAATCATAATGTGTGTCAATCCATGCATAGGGTGCAAATTTGTCATGGGTGGTGTTGTACCATAGCTCGATGTCGTGGCACTCCTCAACTTGAAGGTCCATAGGGTCCATCTCCCATGTCGGTTCTCCATCCAATATATGTATCATGTAGACAAGAAGAAGGAAACAACAATGAAAGTATGGCCCATCCAATATGCATATTTGAAGATGGCTCAAAGGGAAGGAGTTCACCTTGAGGAGATTCTCGCAAATGTTGGTGTTGCACATCATGTACGCCTTCACATAACCAAAATGTCTTTTTATGGTATCGCCTTGTGAATCCTTCAAAATGAAAGAACATGACAAACACTCGGAAAAACAAATGAGGTTAGTGCGAATGCAAGACCTATCATTCGAGGGGCGAGATACCCAAAAAGTGTTTTCATCATTCTTATCATAAGAAAGAACAAGGTGTGGTATGGTATGAAAGCATATGATGCAACTACAACCAAAGACAATAGGCTCAAGTAAGCAAACATGCATCACAAGTAATATGTCCAAGTCTCCACGATCAATAAGCATAGCAAGTTGGCACTCAACACAAGGTGATATGAGAGATGCAACTAATGGAGACAAGAGACAATGATCAAGACAAATCAAGTGAGAGGCATGAACATATATGTCATCAACCCAAGAAAGCGAGTAATGGAACATGGGTGATGCGACAAAGCAAGCAATCATAGAGATCAAGTCAAGCAAGCTAGTAGTGTGAAGATGCAACATACTAGGAGGAATCATGACAAGCATGTCATGTGTGCAAATAGTGGGCATACAAAATGCACATGACATTTCACAAGCATAAAGGCAAGATATGAGCAAAATAGCATCAATAGCATGGGGCACATGATAAACATGGCGATAGCAACAAGGATCTCCACCAAGCATGCCAATACACATAGGAGTATGATAATGGTGAATCATGGGTAGATGCAAACAAGGATCACAATTGCATGGCAAAGGTATAGAAGCAAGCATAGCATGCAAAGTGAACACGGCAAAATGAGCATAAGGTGACAAATGGTAGATAGCCCATAGCCGTGTGAGAGACAAGTAAAAGAGATGTGTGTAGTGCTTGCGCGAAGGGAATGGTGGTAAGGATAGTCCACGGGATCCCAAATCATCGTTGCTCTCAAGAGCTCGTTTCGTCAACTCATGGGATTGAGAAGTTGACGAGTGTATGTGGGTACCTACACAAAACAAAGACAAAGGGAAAATTGTGTGTGCGTGGTAGATGTACACATCATCCATCATGATGCGCACGTGCATGTGTTGGTTAGTAGCACAAAATAGCCAATGCTCAAATAAATGAGATGCGTGATATAGAAACATGTCATCCATCATGAGAGGTTTGTTGTTATGTACAGCATAGTGGAGACTCAAATTGTGTAATGCATCATGAGAAATATGTAGAGCATTGTTATTCATGGAATGCATATGGTGCACGCAATTATGGGAATCATGCAAAGTATGAGATGTATCAAAATCTCCTAATATGTATGAGGAAACTATGGGTGTCTCCTCATGAGCAAGAGTAGAAACATCACGTGGAGAATATTGACAACATCCAAAACAATGCATATTCGGAACAATGTGATCATGGCATGACATAGTAGATGAATTGCGCAAATCATGTAAAGGAAGCATGGCAATATCATCACAAGAGAAACAAAAGCCAATGACCATCATCTCGTCATCTATGCCAGTGCAAATAGGATTGATATTAATGGGGCATGCATAGTTACTATGTTGAGATTGTAGTGATGCAATGTGGGAGTTCTCACTCATAGCATATGACAAGTTCAAAGGGTTGTCAAACATGATGTGACCAAAAGAATTTTCACATGATATCCTATGGAACATAGCATCACAACTAGGCAATTCAACATGCTCATCATCATATTCATCATAAATAGGTAAGTCATGACATGAAGAAGTCGCACTAGCATGAAGCATGGGAATAGGTGGATCAACATCATGCAAGCAATCGATGTCAAGATCGTCCACTAGTGGGACAAGAGAAGTACCATCACCTATGTTACCTTTGGAAGGTCGCTCATGTGTTGTAGGTGAGGTGTTGAAGACCAAGTCGTTGACATCTTCGTTTTGATGGAACCATGTGGGTGGTGCATCATTGTCCACCATGGCCATCGTCGTCTCCATTGGAGGGATGGACTCGTCGAGGATAGGTATTTCATCATGTAGGAGACCTAGCACCAAAGAAGAAAACACACTAGGAGTAGATGTTAAGTCGTTAGAAATCGAAGTGGCCTCACATGCCGTCTCAACTATCTCACTCGCTAAGTGTTGTGGCTCACTCACTCCCTCAAGGATGCTCTCACTCATATGGTTGGTGGAGTCACTCAAATGGCGCTCAACCTCACATAGGATGTGTGGCATGCTCTCATGTGTGGGGCTAGTGGTGGACACACTCATCCTCTCAAAGGAAATGCTCTCAATGTCACATATGGTGGAGTCACTCATGTCACTCATGTGGTGGTGGCTCTCCTCACATGGCACTTGGGGCATCTCGACATATGTGGGTATCGGAGAGATGTAGGTGCAAATGTCTCCATGCTCAACTCCTATCTCCGTGGCTGAAGGGGATGGCCCTTGCTCGACCTTCTTGTCGCCGTCTTGTTGTTGGAGGCCCATATGATGTGGCACCTCGTAGCTCGTCTTCATGACCGAAGGGAGTTTCCCATGCTCAGCCATCTTCCTTGGGGGGCTTCCGAAGATGGAATTGTCTCCCTCGCTCGTAGGTAGTCGCCTTGGACTTGGTGAAGTCGATGTAGGCGTACACGTGGGAAGTAGGCGAAGATGTCGTACGTCCAAAGGCGAAGATGCCTTGAGAACACTTGGCGAAGACGCCGAAGTGGTTGGGGTAGTAGCTGTAGCGTTCTCGTGGTGGTGCTTGTCTCGCGGTCTTCTCTTGTGCTCATGAAGCTTGGACTTGGCGTGAAGTAGGGCTTGTTCGGACTTGTACGTTTGCGCTTGTGGAGCATCTTCATGATGATGGTGTCGTTGTCGCGCTTGAGCTCGTAGTAGATGTTGTTCGTCGTCGTCGTTCACATGATGCTTGGAGGTGACTTGCCCTTCATGATGATGTGGATCATGAACGTGATGGTGGTCGCCATGTAGATGTGGACGTGGACGATTTGCGCTTGCATCTTGTTTGCGCACTGAAGATTCGTGACTTGAACGTCGCCGCCTTGAGGATGATGAAGGGGAAGTAGACTTGATCAAGGCCCGAATCTCCTCCATCCTTGCATCTTGCTCCTCCTTTTGTGCGGAAAGCTTGTTGTCGATGTAGTCCCTTTTCCTTGCATCGGAGAGATGAATGTCGATGGAGAGGTTCTCGATGCGCTCTTGCAATCTTGATTGTGCGCCTTGCATTTGTCGTTGTAGATCGAAGATGGACGCTTTGGTGATGTAGTTGTTCACGCCGTCGTTGTTGTCGTAGACCGGAGATGAAATGCCTTGCCTATCCATCACAAGACTCGAGCAAATATGAGTGGGATAAAGAGAAGAACTTATACCAAATGTACCTTGACCGATGTTGAAAATGGATCAATGATCACGCAATGTGTAACAAGGAAATAGCACAATTGGTACCAATTCTTGTCGGTTTCTCACACCTACACAAATAAAAGCTTATGGTGCAGCTCGGTGAGGATAGTGGCACAAAAATTTGATGCAAAATGTTAGCAAGAGTCAATAATGTTGAAAGAGATTCACAAATTCGCAAGTGAAACAAGTAGACCAATAGCAATGAATGGCACACGGAAACGCACACACGGATAGATAAATGGGGCCGTGCAACCAATGAATGAGCTCAAAATGTGGAATCCACCAAAGCGCTCATGTTGCACAACTCAAGAGAGACACTAGCACGATTGCTCAATAGGCGGATACGACACTTGTGCACAACCTATAAGATGCAAAATGGATAAACTTTCTATCTCAAGTATGCTACATATGTATGGTTCCCGGTGTTTGATCCAAGATGATCGGATATGAAAATCTTATATGCAATGTGGTATGATGCTATGGCACTTGCTTACAAGCTTCTTTGCTCTTTCTCTTTTTGCTTAAAAGCTTTATTCTCTTTTTTTTGTATGGCCACTTTGCGGAATGCACAAACCGAGATAGCAATTGTGTATATGCGGGAACAAACTTGTGACACAAGATATGATAGCAATATATGCACCACGATGATATGGTATGTATGCTATGGGAAGTATGATCACTAATGTGCACAAGTAACGTTGCCGGCAATACTCAAATGGCTAGTCTCAATAGGCAAGTGACGCAAAATGGGCTAGGGGTTAACAATGCAATTGCAAGGGGAATAAACAAAGGAGGGATATCAAGATGATATGGAGGTTACCGTCAATGGCGATGATGAGTGGCGGTGTTCTTGATGTAGATACCAAGATGATGGAGACTCATCCCTAAGTAGCCGAAACACCTTAGGAAACGGAAAAACCACAACTCAAAATCTCCAGGACAAAAGTCAAATGGTGGTAGCGGGAATGCGGTGGTAGTTGCGGAAGTATTGGTGGGAACCCGAGTAGCCGAAGTTGACCGGGTTATGGTGGTGGAAACGTATGATGGGCTATACACGGTGTCGGAGTTGAAGTAGTCGTCCCTAAGTAACCGAAACACCTTAGGAGACACAACTCACAACACAAACAAAATCGGGTTAAGTTTGGGTGGCGGAAGTGTATGGTGGGCAAGCCTATGCGAAAGTTATGGTGGTGGTTGATGAAGAAGCAATCGTCCCTAAGTAGCCTAAACACCTTAGGAGACTCAAGTCAGTACTCAAACAACCGCAAATGCTATGGGGAACAAAAAGGGTTAGGTTGCGGAAGGCTATGGTGGTATTGCGGATGATGTGGTGGAAGCCCTAGGCAAAGATGCCAAAGTACCCAAAACTTTGATGGTGTCAAAAGGTGGCGAAACCAAGGTGAGGATCTCGGGCACGTCAATAGCTTCAAAACGAGCCAAAGAACACTCAAATCGGAGTTTGGAGTGAAAAGTTATGATGAAAACGATGAAGAAGGCTGATGCTGAAATTCTGTGCAGTGTCTCTGGTCAGGCCGGAAGTTCCGGGGTTAGGGCCGGAAGTTCCGGGGGTCGCGGAAAAAGTCTGGGGACTTTGGGTAAACTCTCTGTTTAGCCCCGAAGTTCCGGGGTAAGGATGGAAGTTCCGGGGGACGGAAGTTCCGGGGGAGGCCGGAAGTTCCGGGGGTCGTGGAATTTCTTCCCGGACGAACCCTAAATTCCAGATCTGAGAACGGGGTCGGAAAAACTCGATTTCCAAGGTCAAAATTGGGGGGATTTTATGGATGGAAATGGGGAAAAAGATGGGGAATGCTATTTCCACTTGAAACACAACAAATCAATGGATTAAAATCAACAAAACATCATCCAAACCAACAAATCACAAAAAAAATTGGGGGCTATTTTTGGTGGGGATTTTCGGATTTAGGACGAAATCAATAAAATCAAGCTAGAAAACAAAGGGTAGGGGCTCCAAAAACATGATCAACGTGGCTCATGATACCAAGATGATGTAGGGTGGAACCCTATGTGGACGATCTTTCACGTTTGGAGAGGATCCCTACGAGGAACACGAAGAACAAGCGGAAGAGCACGAGGAAAATCACAGGGGAAAACACAAGAGAATCACTCAAACCAACAAGATTCGATTACACATGTGCTAGATCGATGAACACAATGAGAGATACACGATCCACGATCAACAAAGGACGATACAAGAGGTAATCGGGTTCTTCTCCGTGAGGAGGTCTTGATTATCTTCCCTTGAAGGGGTCTTGAATCCGCTTGGGGGATCTTCTACGAAGAGGTCCTGAGCTCCGAGGAGAAGTAACCAAGTGGATGAGCAAGTCTCTCACACAAAATATGAGCTAAACCATTGCTAACCCTAACTAGGAGGAGGGGGTGGTCTATTTATAGTCTAAGCCACGAAGGGGTAAGTGGGAAAGGGATACATAGGCTTCGGCCCGAGTCTTTGCACGCAGGCGGGCGGACGTTCAGGCAGGGCGGAAGTTCCGGGCTCCGGAAGTTCCGGGCAGGTTCCGGCCGGGTTCCGGGCTATCCAGAGAGTTGGCGCGCTCGGGGCTGGCCTGGACTCCGGGGGCCGGAGGTTCCAGGCAGGCCGGAAGGTTCGGGGACCGGAAGTTCCGGGAGAGGCCGGAAGTTTCGGGCTTTCCAGAAGCTTGTTCCTGCTTCTTCTTCCTTCTCCTCTTCCATGCTTGGCCTTGGTCCTTGGATCCTTCATGGTTGTCTCGGTTGTACCTGAGTGTATGCAAGGTCCATGGATGAGGTAGTAGCCATGTCTCACATGTGGAAAGTGTCGGTTCGAAGAGGAGTGAGTTCACCTTGTGCCCAATGGCGTATGGTCGAGGTCTCTTCATATGTCCTCTTGGGGCTTGGAGAGTAGTCGGAGTGTACATGGGGATGAACGTGGGATGCTCTGCATCACATAGGAAGCAAAGTAATATTTTTATCCTTATGAACAAGAGTATACTGATTGTTTCTACCATGGTGTACAGAATTTTTATCAAATTGCCATGGTCTACCAAGTAATAAGGAACATGCTTGCATAGGTACCACATCACAATCAACATAATCAGCATATGTAGAGATACTAAAATGCACACGAACAGTACGTGTTACCTTAACCTTGCCGCTGTTGTTGAACCATTGGATGTAGTAAGGATGTGGATGTGGTCTTGTGGTGAGAGATAGCTTCTCCACCATCTCCATGCTAGCCAAGTTGTTGCAGCTCCCTCCATCTATGATGACGCTGAATAGAACGTTCCTTCACAACTCCTTTGTATGGAACAAATTATGCCTCTGATTTTGCTCAGCTTGTGTAACCTGCACACTCAAAACACGTTGAGCAACTAAACATTCATACTGTCGGCATCTTGACAGCCATGTATTGCGTCTCATGATCGTAATCATCTCCACCGTGTTCTTCATGTGTAATAAGAGCCAAAGTCTCCTCATCATAGTCACTAGCGGACTCATACCCACCATCCTCAAGTAGCAATCATCACACGCTGAGATTTGCATTCTCTCAATAAAATGTCCTCTTCCCTTACATCGACGACAAATAATATCACTTGTGTGCCCTGTTGACGCCATGGAAGAAGAAGAGCTCTGTGCAGGCCAGCGGGTGTGCTCTTGGCGAGATAGTGGTGGTTGTGCCTCGCTTTCTTGTATCACGGTTGGAGGTGGCACATAAAGGAGGTGATGGTGCGGTGGAAGTAGATGATGCACGTGGTGTCCATGATGAAGGTCGACCTGCAGAAAAGTTAGTTTGCGCCAATGCCTGTCGATCCTGCACTTCACGTTCAGCTTTACAAGCAAGATGGAATAAATGAGTGATATTATTATTATCCTTGTACTCTAGAATGGTCTGAATCTCTCTATTTAATCCACCCATAAAACGTGCAAGCATAGCTTCATTCTCCTCAACAATACCACATCTAATCAAGCCAGTTTGTAATTCCTGATAATATTCTTATACATAATTTTTTCCTTGTCTTAAGCGCTGCAATGTTTGAAGTAATTCACGTTGATAATATGGTGGAACCCAACGAGTACGCATAGCAGTTTTCAAAGCAGCCCAATTAGCTGGAACAGGATATAATCTACAATGTTCAGACCACCAAACACATGCAAAGCTAGTGAAAGCACAAATAGCAGCAGGAACACGTCTCTCCTCAGGATATTGTAAACATGTAAATCGTTGTTCAGTTTCTAACTCCCAATTAAGATATATATGAGGAACATATCTTCCCTCAAATGGTGGAATATTCAATTTCAGTTTAGGGAGATGGTCATGATCTCGTACCTGAGGGGGAGCCCTAACATTGCCATTATTTGCATGTGGACGACCTGGTGGTTGTGGTGCTGGTGGTTGCACGTAGTTCTGATTTTGATCAACCTCATCCTCGTAATGTCCCGCATAATCATCCCCCGCCTCATCAGCAGCAGGAGCCATAGAAGTATCAACAGCAGCACCAACAGTTTGGCCATGCTCAAGAGGGACACGGCTCGCTCGACGGAGGGCTGTTTCCCGACGTGGAGGTAGTCGTTGTTGTTGTTGTTGTGGCAGAGGTGCAGCAGGTGCAGCCGGTGGTGGTTGTGGAAGACACGCAAGCACTTCATTAAATTTGTTATCGAGCTTTGTTTCGAATGTCTTCTCAAAGCCAGTTGTCTTATCCATGGCCTCTTCAAAATTGTTCAGCACGTCTTGCACCTGTTCAGTCATCATTTGCTGAAATTTATTATGCAACTCCTTATTCGTCATGTTCTCCCAGTCAATCTCGTCGGCTTGTGATCCTGTCATGGTTGGCAGCAATAGAAACACACAAGAATATGATCCTACAGACTACTAACAAGTGGTGGTGGTGGTGGTGGGTGTCACAAATCCGTCAAGCAAATCTCAAATTCTTACAGTTCTTACCCAAAGAACGGCGGTGATCGGCAACCGATGTAGTCAAAACTCTCAAAGCTTGGATATAGCGATTACCAGGGAGAGTCAAACGGACGATGTAGATGTATGTGGAGCTGGGAAGGCTTATAATATGGTAGCAAAAAGGGTCAGCAATAATCAATCCGAGAGATGCAAAGTTGAATAAACGCTCAACGACAGATCTTGTCTTTGGTCCTAGGCTAGACCGTGCTAGAGACGCGAGCCTAGAACACTAACAAAATCACGGCGCTGCACGTAAACAAGGGAGGAGCACACTCTGATTTTTTTTCTTTTTTTCCACTTTTTTTCCACTTTTTTCCTCTTTTTTTTCTCCACGACAATTTTTTTTTGAAAAAGTCTACAAATGGCCTAAAAACTGCCTAGCCAGAATTTTCCAGACTTAGTTTTTTGTTTTTTGAAACTGGAACTATTTTTCTACTGCGGGTAGCACGGAATTGCGGGAGTCCGACTTGGTCACGGCGTGATCTTGAAATCGAGAACAAAGCAACAATTACTGGACTCGGACTAGGACTGGTGGCGGAGATGAATCTGGTGGAAACTCGGACTGGTGGCGGATATATGTAGGGCGGTGGAACACAGACTGGTGGCGACGATGATGGTGGTATATGGCAGCGGTGATGTTGATGGTGGTATATGGCAGCGGTGATGACGATGGTGGTATATGGCAGCGGTCATGACGATCGTGCAGCGGCGGCGTGACAACTTGTGAACAGAACTCGAAACTCTAAAGTACTAGGCGCTATGACCAGCAACTTGACACGACGATGCAACCGCAAATTCAACAAAGCAAATACAGAAAAGACTATGCAAAGGCTCAGACTGGTTCGGATAGGATGAACTAACCCTAATTTTTTTTGGCTTTTTCGTGCACTATAGGTATGAAGAACAGACTCGATCTAAACTACGAAAAACTGTAAAATCTCACCGAGCAACCTGCCTCTGATACCACTTGATAGAGGCAAAGGTGTCACGATGTTTCGATGAGATAGCAATCGTTTTCTATGGGAGTCGACTTTGATGATCCGACTACGAACGTGCGAAGACGTCGCGCCTTAGCAATCGCTAAACCAACTTCCGAGGGGTTATTGACCACGCCGGAGCACGATCAACCTGACCACGAGGGTCTATTTCCTGCGAGCAAACGAAGAACAAGCAAGAAACTGAGATTGCAATCTGGATATCGCGAATAAAAGAGGAAAGCTTTATTAATGAAGGTGGGGTTCTGTGACGCCTTTGTCTGGTCGTTGAACACAAACGAAATACGCGAAGTTGCAGCTATGGCGAACTTTCTAAACAAAACTCAAAGTCTAAACGGTGCCCTAAGGGCTGTATATATGGAGGAAGAGGGGGGAATTTTGTGGCCCTTGGGGAAGGGGTCCGAAACCAACCCTATCTCTTGTTTCCCCACACATACGGACTCTAAAAACAGCCTATACTTATGTATTTCGAAATTACATGGGCCTGGCCCAATAATAAGGTGACCCAGCACCTAGAATAGCCTATGGACGAATATTATGAAGTGGCATCTTGTATATTTCGTCCAAGGCTTCATGCACTCATTATGGTGGCTTCAAAGTCCTGAAATCATCACTTGTAACTCCGTTCTTGTTCCCCTCGCGCATGCCATCATCTCCATGCTTGGTCTTGCTCTAGTGTTCATCCCTCTTATCCATGACAGGCCCTTCATTTGTAAGCAAAACAAATGTATCCAATTTAGGCAGCATCATATTCTCACGAACATTAGAATCATTACCAAGAAACGAAAGTACCTGATAATTTAATTGGCGTGCGCGAGCTCTAGTAATTGGTCCAGTATGTATAGCAGCAGGGGCTGTGGGTGTAACAATGGTATTGATGTCCTCATCACCCTGGAGCCCGAAGACCGCCGCCACCCCCAACTCCGGCGAGGGAGCCCGGCCAGCGTGACTCCCCGCTGAAGCTTTTCGGCCGCCGTGGTCCTCCATGGTGGCGACGCTGCAGGCCGCCCCGAGCGACACAACAGCCACCCCCGAACGCGGCGAGGACTGTCTGTTCCGCGAGGAGTGCCCGTTCCAGATCCGTCGCTGGCGAGCTCACTCGTGCCCCCAGTCGACGACAGCACCGGCGGCAGCAGCTCTCCTCTGTTCTGCGTCAGGAGGAAGAAGAGGACTCGGAGGAGAGAGAAGGAGATGTAGCAGGCCCGCTGACCAGTCCCTTGGTGCTGACCAGGCCTACCCGCTGACTGGATTAATTGGAGACGTATTTAGTGAAGTGTGCTTTCCCCAGGCGAAGACGTACCTGTCGCGGCTTCGAGCTCAAGCATGTGTTCCCTGCACAGAAATGTATTTTCGGAAATACGCCTTCAGCCCAGCCAGCTGGCCGAACCAGTTAGATTGTGAATGTTAGCCCGTTAAGGGCATAAATGAACGGTTTTCTGTTTGTTTTCTACCTAACGAACGAACATCCATAACTCCGCGCCCGTAACTCCAATTGAGGTGATTCCAGCGCCCACGTTCTCTATTCATGGAGTCCTTTCCGATAGTATCATTTTCATGATGTTTACACATTTTGGAAATACCCATTTTACCCTTGCCCTATATCCAGCCCCTCTAAGAGGGAATCGTTTTTCGGCAAATTATTCCGCGAGGTGATCGCACTTCTTCTCGGAGTATTATCGACCCCCAGGCAAGCCAACCTCTTATCATGAGCTCCAGACTTGCATGTTGACTTTGCTTGCACCCTGTGTGTGTACCTGCATTATATTCTTATCATGTTTCCGTATGTATATATATCAGCTATGCTATATGTTGATGTTTTCTGCCATGTCATGCCTTTACTTCATGATATCTTTTTCCATGGTAGTTAGAACATTGTTGTTGATAATATCATTGTTGATACTTTGATTTAATCTCATGCCATGGTTACCAATGTTAGTGTGATTCTGTTGATGAAAGTGCGTTATATCGACTAGAGGGGGGTGAATAGGCGATTTTTATGAATTCTTCACTAAGGAATTTGCCGGTGAGGAAATTCCTTAGCGAAGAACTACTCGCAGGGGAATAAGTACTCAGAAGTAAGCATAATAGAATACAGGCATGGTTATCATGATGAAATGAAGACAAGCACAGAGTACAGAAAGCGTAATCACAGGGTAACACAAGATGAAGACAAACAGACTGAAGAAATTGAACTGAGGAAATTGAGAAAGTCTTCATCAAAGTCTTCAAACACGATATGATGAAGCACTTAACACAAAGAATGAGGAAATGAAAGAGTGAGGAAATAGAATCAAGAAGCTTGGTGAAGACAAGGATTTGGTAGACCAGTTCCAACTGTTGTCTCGCTTGTGCGTCTGGTTGGAGCGGCCGAGTATTTAAACTCGAGGACACCAGCCCGGACACCAGCCCCGAGCATGCAGCTCAGACACCAAGTCCTCACCGTATTCTCCTTGAACTAAGGTCACACAGACCTCGTCCAATCACTCGTGGTAAGTCTTCAGGCGACTTCCAAACCTTCACAAACTAGGTCACTTGGCGATCCACAATCCCTCTTGGATGCTCTAGACAATGACGCCTAACCGTCTGGAAGAAGCACAGTCTTCAAAGGTAACAAGCGTCGATCCACGCAGGATCAATCTCTTCAGTGATGCTCAATCACTTTGGGTTTGTAGGTGTTTGGGTTTGGGTTTTCCTCACTTGATGATTTTCACTCAAAGTCCTCGGAGGATGGGATGCTCTCAATTGACAAGTGTCGGTTTCTCTCGGAGCAGCCAACCAGCTAGTGGTTGTAGGGGCGGCTATTTATAGCCTAGGGAGCGAGCCGACATGATAAGACATAAATGCCCTTCAATGATATGACCGTTAGGTGGATAAGATATTTGGAGACAGTGGCGCAGAGTACAAAGAACGGTCGAAATTTGAGGTTCAAATTCCTCGGGCTATCATGTTCCTCTTTGTGTAGGCAATCCAAGATGGCGAATTTTTAACTCCTCGGTCGTAACAAATTCTCAAGAACTGTAAGAACTTCATCTCTATCATCAAGAAATTGACTGAATCGTATGAGATTTCCAATGGCTTCACCAAGGGATTGGTAGGTGTAGGATTTTGAGTTGAGCATCACATTGAAATTTTTCCTTAGTATTTCCTCGACCCCCTTTAACAGTAAGGTGTTTCCTATGACTAAAGAAAGAGAAAACGAAACTACGAAAAGAAATGTCTTCATGCTTCATGTTCCTCAAATGAATACCAAGTGTCGGTGGGAACGACACCTATGGGATCACAAGAATCCCTACTACGGTCGCGGGGCGCGGGGTCGTGAGAAGAGCGGATCAAACAGATAGCACACGGTTTCCTTATCCAGGTTCGGGCCGTGAGGATGCGTAAAACCCTACTCCTGCTTTGGTGGTTTGTTTATCTGTGTTCTTGAACTAGCAATGGGGCGTGAGGAGCTCCAAAAAGTCGAATCCTCCTCCTGGTCGCCTTGGGCCTCCTTTTATAGGGAAAGGGGTTGCCACAGTGGCACACAAGAGGTGGAAAGGGTACAGTGATGCGAGTTTATCCCTCGCATTACATGACAAGGCGCCTTTAATGCGCTCTTTCTTAGGTGTCCTTGCTTTATCGGGGACGGGAGAGCCTGTCTCGTCCATCGCCGCTCCCTTCGTGTCGACACGCATACAGCCAGCGGTGCAGCGGTGCCATGTAAAGGCGTGCAGCTGAGGTGGCGCGATGGTGGGTCTCCACGAAGATCCGCTTGCCACGCAGTGCCTGCCCAACTGGTTGGGTCGGCAGCTGCATGCGAACGGTGGTGGAGGTTTGATTGGCGTGGATCTGATGGTGGCCCCACGGTGTTCTTGGCACGGGCCTCGCCGTAGCCCGACAAGGGTCTCTTGGGGCCCGACAAGGGTCTTGCCGTGGTGCTCGTTGTCATCCCGGCAAGGCTCTTGCCGGGGCTTGTGGTCCTCCTTGGCTGGGATCCCGCCAAGGGTCGCCATCTTCTATAGTGTGTATCGATCTTGAATATCTTCACAAAGATCTGCATGCCACCACGGGATGTCTCCGAATCCTTGCCCCATGGGGGCAGTGGACTCAAGGGTGATTCGCTCCGTGGGTGTGGGGGCGAGCTGCCACGGCAAGGGTCTTGCGGGTTTGCTAAACCGCCCCGGCAAGGATCTTGCCGGGAGTCCGCTTCGTCCCCTTTGCTCTTTGTGGTCTTGGTCTTGGCGTCGTTCGCTCCTTTCGAAGCTTCGCCTTACCTTGGCTCATCTCCTTGCCTTGCTCAAGGCGGTGGTGCCAGGCTCGGATCGCCTGTGCAGTTATAGGGTACAAAAGTGTACCCCTCTTTTGTACACCGGCTGTGAGCCCCCGGGCTTGGGCCACACGTAAGCGCAATCGCGTCGTTGGGCTAGGCCCAAAAACGGTGCGCGGGCAGGTGGGGTGGTTTTTACCGCAGTAAGTCTCTTCGCGCACTGCGCTTCCCATGCCTCACGCGCGTGGCTCGGCGTGGGGAGGCGTGCGTGACATGGGCGGCATCGTGGGGCTGAGCTCTGCGCGCATGCGCCACGTCGTAGTAAAGGGGCGGTTCGCGCTTCCCCATAAACGGAGGGAGGCGGAGGCGCGCCCATTTATGAATGGGGCCGAGGCGTGGTCTTCAGGCGCCCACTCCCCACGATCATGGGGTGGGAGAGGTCGCCACCTGTCGCTTGGTCCCGCATGCCCGCCACGTGGTTCTCATGCGCTTGGGTGGCGAACGGTGGAGGCGGGAAACCGGGCCGTCGCTGGCTGGGGCAGCGGGTTGGTCCCAGCCTCGCGCCTTCCTCGCCTTGATTAGCTGAGCGAGCGGCCGAGCCCCCCCGTTCCTTTATAAAGAGCGGGGAGGGATGGCGCCCCGCATTCTTCCATCTCCTCCTTCCTTCAGCCCCCCCTCCATCCGCCATGGAGAGAGGGAATCTGCCCTTCAACGGTGGCGGCGAGGGTCGCCGCCGACAACGCGCCCTTCCTTCTCCTGCACCAAGGTGGCAGAGCTAGCCGCGAGGGAAGGGGAAGGGCGAGGCCAAGGCGCCGGGAAGAGGAGAACGGGCGGCACGCCGTCTCTCGCCGCCAAGAAGTTCCTCCCCATGGAGGGCCATGTTGGGATGGCCCTTGCGAGTTCCTCGTCAGCTGCGGCGGCCGCCGACGTCGCTTTCGCCTCCCGACTCCATTCGCTGGAGATGGAGCTGGATCCGTCGGAGTCATTGCGGCTGCACATGAGGGCTGTGGGATCAGCAGTGCGCGAAGTTCGCGTCGGCTTCCCAGCCCCTCACGTGATGTATCTTCGCCGGGATGGAAGACGTCAGCTCATATCCACCGCTGACGGAGGGGCTCACTCTCCATTTCAAGCCGATGGAGGGAGGCCTCCTCTCCGTCAAGGTCTTGAGCTCTTCGACCCGGCAAGGTGCTGTGGAGAGCTCTTCGATGCGAAGACCCTCCTCGGGCGGGAGTGGCGAGGAGGACAGCGGCAGCGACGACGAGGGTAGCAGCGGCAGGATGACGGGTCCGACTAGGTGTCGGCGCCGCCTCCGGCGGCACCGGCGACCCCACCATCCGTGTCGCCGGCTCGAACTTCGGGGGTCATCACCTTGGGCGGTGGCGTTGGGAGCCTGCGGAAGAGGAAGAGGGCGCGGCAAGTCCACAAATCGAGTACGCTGGCACCGACGCCTTCGACGATGCCGACGCCCTGCCGCCTCGCCTCGAAGCTCGCTTCGGCGCCGCCATCACCATCCAGCCTTCAGACGGCCACCGAGATGTTCTCTTGGTGTCTCCTGCCACCCGTAGCTCGCCTAGGCGCCCCTTTTGCCCTTTTCGCCTCCTTGACCTGCCTCCTGAGGAGAGGGACAAGAAAGGGGTTACGGGCACCTTATCTCTTTTTAGCTTGTAAGCCTTTGGGCCTTGGCTGAATTTAAAACTTGTAATCCCATCATTCATGTTTTTCATTCCCCATGAGCTGTACCTGAGTGGAATGTTTTTAGTGAAAAAGGGATGCTTGCCGGTCATTTGTTTATGGTAGAACCCACGACAAGGAGTAAATCCTTGATATCCCTAAGATAAACATTTCCTTTCCCGCAACAGCCCCGCCGCCTTCCCACTTCGCCGACCTTTCTCACGCTTTTGGCGGAGGCAGGATGAGGTGGGTTCAGCCTCCTCGTTTATCCTTTTGCTACCGCGCGACACGACCAAACCTGGCCCTGTGAACGAGCCCTAGGACCTAGAGTTTTAGGGGAGCACGGTAGCTTTGGGAAAAACGAGGTTTCACATACCTCAGTCCATAAGGAAATGCATGATAAGGGATGAAGAACTTATCTGAATCAGAGCCCCGGCAACTCTGGTTTGCCGTGGGTGAATCTTTGCACTTGCAGCCCCGCAATATTGGCTTGCCGGGTCTAGATGCCGGTCTGTCCCTCTTCTCTTTTTCGCCCTCAAGTGATCCGGCAAGGATATCTCGTGAGTCCCGCGAACCAAAGAAGACAAAAGAATGGCAAAGAGATGCACACTCGACCTCTAAGCTAGGGGTTAGCAGCGCTAAGCACTATCAACCCTAACCAAGGACGAGACTCGACCTAGCATGCATGCTATAACTTAGGGCGCCCGGCCGCTTCATTTATTTATGCTCGTGGTCTGCTACCGCTTTGTAAAAGGGTTACATGCTTCATCGGCAATGCTTGTACAAAAGGTGGCTTGTCGGGGCCCAAGCAAGTCGCTACCACGGGTAAAACTTATGAAGATGCTCAATGTTCCAGAGTTACTCACCGAACGGCATCTTCGGTCTCCAGCGGACTGCACGGCCCGGTGACTCAGACACCCGATAAGGGCCTTCCCACTTTGGCGCCAACTTGTTGGAATTCTGGCCGATTGAATGCGCCGAAGGACAAGGTCGCCTTCCTCAAGGCTTGGGCATGAACCTTGCGGTTATGGTAGCGGCGCAAGGCTTGTTGGTAGCGTGTTGCTCTCACACAGCACCAAGACGATCTTCCTCAAGGAGCATTGCGTCATCTTGGCGCAGCTTGCTCTTGCTCAAGCTCGTCATAAGCGAGCACTCGAGGTGACCCAGATATGAGTTCGGGGAGAATTGCTTCCGCCCGTGATACTAGGGCAAAGGTGTCCGCCGGTGGCTCGACGGCCATCCTGATCGACCAAAGAACCGCCGCAACTCATCAATCCAGCGCCTTCCACTCTTGTGCAGCCTGTCAAAGGTCTTGGTCCTTAAGCCGCAGATTTGAGCATTTGCCCTCTCAGCTTGACCATTGCTTTGGGGTGAGCAACGGAAACGAAACAGACTTTGCTGCCGAGGTCTTGGGTATATTGCATGAAGGTGCGGCTTAGAACTATGTGCCGTTGTCGGTGATAACCTGTTAGGTACGCCAAAACGGCACACTAGTCCCTGAAGAACTTGACGGCCGATCGAGCTGTGACCTTCCTCATCGCCTCCACCTCCGCCACTTTGTGAACTTGTCGATTACAATGTACAAGTACTCAAAGCCCCGACAACAGCGTGGGAAAGGGCCCAAGATGTCGAGCCCCTGCATCGAGAAGGGCCAGGAGAGAGGAATGGTTTGAAGGGCTTGAGCTGGCTGATGAAGCTTTGAATGGAACCGACACACTTCACACTGGTGACTAGTGTAAATCGATCTCGGAGGGCGGTGGGCCGAAGAAGCCTTTTGCCGAAATGCCTTGCCGGCAAGGGCCCTTGACCCAATGTGGGATCCACATATGCCTCCATGTATCTCCGCCAACAGCTCTAGTCCTTCCTCTCGAGGGATACACTTCAATTTCACACCGTTCGGCCTCTTTACATGACAGACGCCATCGATTTAACTGGTACATGGTAGAGCGACGGGCTACTTTTTCCGCTTATTCCTGCTCCTCAGGAAGTTCCCCTGTTTGGAGCAATCGGACGGTATGTTGTGCCCACGCTGGACCCTGGGGCTCGACGGTGAGGACTAAAGGCATTTCCTCCTCTATAGGAGCGGTTGTCTCGACGGCAAGAGCTTGACGCTCCACCGGAGCCAGTCATTCCGAGGCGGGCTAAGTATCCCCGGCAACATCCTTGTCGGCGGCTCCAGGGATCTCAGCGGGAAAGTACTTGTCGGGCCCTGATTTCCTCCTCTTATTCTGCTCTATTGATGGATCAACGGATGGCTGAGTTAGCTAAAGCACAAAGGTACCTGGTTCCACAGGTAGCTTGAGGGCAGCGCGTTTTGACAGGTAATCGGCGATATCGTTCTTCGCTCGGGGAACGTGTTCAGCCTGTATACCGTCGAAACGCTCTTCCAGCTTTCTCACCTCATCGACGTAGGCCTTCATCAACAAGCTCTGGTAATCCTTGTTGACTTGCTTAATGACAAGCTGCGAGTCTCCCCTGACGATGAGTTTCTTGATTCCGAGGTCCGCCGCGATCCTAAGACCAGCAAGCAGCCCTTCGTACTCTGCCGTATTGTTTGTTGACACCTCCCTAGGGAAGTGCATCCGGATCACGTACTTGAGGTGCTCTCCGGTGGGCGCGACAAGCAGTACGCCAGCCCCAGCGCCTTGTAAGGAGAAAGCTCCATCAAAGTACATGATCCAATCACAACTTGCCTCCTTGCCGGGAGAGCAGTCTCTTGGGCTTCTTCGTCAGCGTTGCGGTCCATTCTGCAATGAACTCCGCTAGGACTCGGCTCTGAATCGTCGAAGTACTTTCAGCCAAAGCTGGACAGCTCCAGTGCCCATTCCACAATTCTTCCCGTTGCATCCGGATTGTGCAATATCCGTTGCAGAGGGAGGCGAGTGACGATAGTGATCTCGTGTGCCTGGAAGTAGTGACGCAGCTTCCTCGAGGCCATAAGAAGGCCGAAGAGCAGTTTTTGCACGCCGGAGTACCTTGATCTAGCCCCCTGCAGGAGGGAAATGACAAAGTAGACCGGGTGCTGCATCATTTTCTTCTTCGGCGGCACTTCAACTGGTTGTGTCGTCTCTGCATTGGTGGTGTCGGGCTCTGCCTCTGCCATTACCTCGTCGTCAACCTCTCTCTGCGCCACTAGTGCGGCGCTGACCACCTGGTCCGTTGCCGCCGGTATAGCAAGAACGGCTCCGTGGCTCAGGGCGCAATTAGTATTGGCGCGGAGGAGAGGTACTTCTTCAAACCTTGCAATGCTGCTTCGGCTTCTGGCGTCCACTCCATCGGGCCCGCCTTTTTCAGGATCTTGAAAAAGGGAAGGGCGCGCTCGGCAGACTTGGAAATGAACCTGCCCATGGCGGCGACGCAACCAGCAAGCCGACGCACATCCTTGATTCGCTTGGGTGCTTCAATCTGCTCTATAGCTTTGATTTTGTCCGGATTGGCCTCTATCCCGTTGTGACACCAAGAACCCGAGAAGCTTGCCGGACGGGACGCCAAAGACGCACTTCTCAGGGTTCAGCTTGAGATTGATCTTGCGCAGGTTTGCAAATGTTTCTTGCAAATCTGGTATGAGGGTTGCCCTGTCCTTGGTTTTGACCACTATGTCATCCATATAAGCTTCCATATTTCTATGGAGCTGGGGTTCAAAACCAATCTGGACCGCCCTTGCAAACGTCGAACCAGCACTCTTCAACCCGAAAGGCATCCGCATGAAACAATACGTACCGCATGGGGTGATGAATGTTGTTTTCTCTTCGTCTTCTCTTGTCATGAAGATCTGGTGGTAGCCGGAGTAAGCGTCGAGGAATGACAACAGATCACACCCAGCCGTGTAGTCAACAATCTGGTCGATCTTGGCAACGGAAGGGTCTTTAGGGCAAGCCTTATTGATATCGTGTAATCAATACACAGTCTCCACTTCCCATTTGCCTTGCGCTACGACCGGATTGGCCAACCACATTGGATGGAGCACTCCTCTTACCAAACCCGCCGCTTCCGGTTTCGGATCTCTTCGTGATGAACTCTTGTCGTTCCAAAGCTTGCTTCGACCTTACGCTTGACGGGCGCGCATGAGGGCAGACAGCAAGGTGGTGCTCAATCACCTCCACAGGAACACGGGGATGTCGGAAGCTTGCCATGCAAACACATCGACATTCGCTGCAGGAAGGTGACGAGCGCGTCTTCCTATTTGTTGTCAAAGGTGGAGCTTATGGTAAGAGCTCCTCCGTGCAATCCTCATTGATGTAAACCTTCTTGGTTCCCGGCGGTATGGCCCAGGCTTCTTGTTTCCGCCGGTGGAGCTCTCAGCACGTCCTCGACGGCAGCGCTACACTCGAAGAGGTGCGCTTGCGGAGTGGGTGTCCGAGGTCTCACCGGTCTTCTTCTTCTTCTTCCTCCGGGTCCCGGTGGCAGGAGCAAGTGCCCTAGCGGCGGCAGCTGCTGCAATCGCTTCTTTGGTATAGTTGGTCGGCGCAAATCAGCGCATCTTTCTTATCGGAGGGATGGTGATGATCGTCACAGGTCCTGGCATCTTTGTGGTGTTGTAGGCGAGTGTGACGCCGCCATGAAGTTGGCGGTATTTGGGCAACCAAGGATCCCGTTGTAGGGCAAGGGGATCTTGGCAACATCAAACACGATCCTCTCCGTCCTGTAGTTCAGGTCGCTTCCAAAAGTCACGGGCAGCGTGACCTTTCCCTTGGGTTGGCTTCTTCCCGGGTTGACCCCCTGAAACGTGCCCGTCTCTTCGAGGTCTCCATCAGGAATCTGCAGTTTCTCGATCACGGCAGGAAGATCAAGTTCAGACCGGCCACGCCATCGACTAGCATCTTCGTCACCTTGAGGTTGC
Organism: Aegilops longissima; assembly: GCA_021605205.1. Classification (NCBI taxonomy): domain Eukaryota; kingdom Viridiplantae; phylum Streptophyta; class Magnoliopsida; order Poales; family Poaceae; genus Aegilops; species Aegilops longissima. The sequence goes on along the minus strand of CM038678.1, from coordinate 328,940,688 downwards.
ATATTGTTGGTGAAACCAACAATGGCAAGCACCCCGACCGTAGTGGTGCGATCAAGGTGATCCTCAGTGTCAAAAACGATAGGTGTGCTGGACCACTTCAGCGGCCTTTGGGCATCAAACGACGGCTCTGCCGCCGTAATCTCTCGCGCCCACTGTTTCAGCCGGCGGTGAGAAGTATGCAGCGAGGCGCCGCCGTGACGCACATGGCCTCTGTAGCTTTCTGAAACTTTTGGTCGCCGGATTCGTCGTCCTCTTCATGATCGTCGTCTTACGGCTTTACATCACGGCCCGGCGGAACCTCTCTGTTGTTTATCCTTGCCGCGACGGCCCGCTTTGGCAAATCACGCTTCTTGTCGGACCCTCAAGACCGTCTGGGCCCTTCTCCTTGTCCCTTTGTCATACTCAGCCCTCTCGCTTCTCGCGAGAGCTCAACCTGTCGGCAGTCTTGGAGAGCATGGCCTTTGGTGTGATGGATCTTGCAGTATCGCTTGTCGGAGTTTCCTGGCTTCTCGACAGCCGCCAAGGCCCGGCAGGCGACACATCCGGCAACTTCCTTGCCGGGTCATCTGCCTTGGTTTTCTTGGTGGAGCCGGCGTCATCAGATCCCTCGACGGCAAGCACGGCTTTACCTTTGCGCTTCCTGTTGCGGCGCCGGCCTTTCTTCGCCGGGACGACAATATCCTCATCGAGAGTCGGTTTCACGACGGCATCTTCGCGGGTACTTCCTTCCTCTTCAGCTCGGGCACATCATCGGCTGAAGAACATAGAGTTACGCTACATCTTTCACCTTGTTCATTGCCGCTCTTCAAGGCGCATCTTACGCACGTTCGATGGAACGCGCCGATGATGGAGGCAGGGTGAACATCAGGGATATTGTCTTGTATCGGCTGAACCTCTCAGATGTACTTGCGGAGACTCTCGCCTCCCTTACGGGAATGGCGTGCAGGTCGCTTGCTTGGCCATGGGCTTGGTGGCCTCAAAGAAGGTGCCCACGAACTCATGGCACAAACCGACCAGGAGGAAATAGAGTCTACCAGCAAGTGCATCAACCATGACATGGCGTTGGGTTTAAGAGCCAACGGAAAGTAATTAAGCACCTTATCGTCGCGGCTCCGCAGCTTGCATCGCGATCGTGTAGATCTTTGAGGAACTTCGGACGGGTGGGTCTTGCCGCTGTACTTTTCGCCCACATCGGGTTTGAAAGTGCGGTGAGTGGGCCACTCGAACTGCCGCAGCTCATGGGTAAAGCGGACAGCCTACCTCGTAAGGTAGGCCTCTGTGGCTCTCCGGTGCGGGTGGCTCGAGCAGGCCCCTTCGCTTTGTCGATTGGTGGCGCGCTCCGTGCGGCGCCGATAGTGGTTCGGCGTCTTCATGTTCTCATTCGAAGAACTTGGCGCTGGTCACAGTGGGCCTTGGGTCGGACGATGCTACGGAGATTTCGTCGCCCGTAACGTCGCGACGGGCTGGCGTCCGCGGTACCGGGCGAGGAGGAGGCGAGTGCACCATGGTCGCGGCGCCGCCGGCTTTCCTGCCACTGGTGCGTGGGACTCCGTCGGAGCGTCGACCCGGGGGCTCCACCGGACTCGGTTCGTCTTTGTTGGCCACCGCAACAAGGCTTCGGATAGTGGCTCTCCATTCGTCGAGTTTCCCCATAGTGGGAGGAAAATCGAGGAGCAGCGCGCGCCGCAGGGCTTCTGCTGGCGTTGGTGGCAGCGAAACCTGCACGGATCGCGACGCTTCGACTTCTGACCATGTCAGAAGGAGCTCTATCACGACAGCGGTCGCATGCCATCTTCACCGGCGCTGGCGAGCGGGCAGGTTTTCTAAATCCGGGAGTGGCGCTCGGGGCTCTTTCGCGGCGGCGCCGGGGTCTCGGCGTGATTACGCCGTTCGTCGTGCGCCGCTTGAGAGGAGCGCGCCGTCGGCGCCGGCGTGGGAGTCTTGGAAGCCCTCACGTCGCCTTCGGGCAGGGTGGCGGCGATCTTGGAAGGCCCCGCGCCACCCGCGGAGGGCCTGGCTCCGTCTTTGGATTTGGCGGCGTGCGGCCCGTTACCAGGCGGACGAACATCACCGCCTCCCAAACTTCGGCTGCTGGGACGGTGTTGGTGTTCGCGAATGGCGCCCCGGGTCCTTTCTGCGACCGGTCCGCTGCTCGCCCACGTCGGGATGGGATGTCCGGCTTCCGACGGGCCAACTGCCATCGTCATCTTCTTCTTGGGTGCCATGACGATGAAGAAGCGTCGAACTAACTGCTAGAGCCGATTCTCACAACTGCGCCCCCCCACCTGGCGCGCCAAAGATGTCGGTGGGAACGACACCTATGGGATCACAAGAATCCCTACTACGGTCACGAGGCGCGGGGTCGTGAGAAGAGCGGATCAAACAGATGGCACACCGTTTCCTTATCCAGGTTCGGGCCGCGAGGATGCGTAAAACCCTACTCCTGCTTTGGTGGTTTGTTTATCTGTGTTCTTGAACTAGCAATGGGGCGTGAGGAGCTCCAAAGCGAATCCTCCTCCCGGTCGCCTTGGGCCTCCTTTTAGAGAAAGGGGTTGCCACGGTGGCACATGGGAGGTGGAAAGGGTACTGATGATGCGAAGTTTATCCTCGCATTACATGACAAAGCGCCTTTAATGCGTCTTGCTTAGGTGTCCTTGCTTTATCGGGACGGGGAGAGCCTGTCTCGTCTGTCGCTGCTCCCTTCGTGTCGACCGCGCTTCGGCCAGCGGTGCCAGCGGTGCCATGTAGGCAGCAGCAGGTGAGGTGGCATGTGGTGGGTCTCCATGAAGATCCGCATGCCGCCACGCAGTGCCCGCCCAACTGGTTGGGTCGGCAGCTGCATGCGAACGGTGGTGGAGGTTTGATTGGCGTGGGCGATGGTGGCCCTCACGGGTGTTCTTGGCAAGGATCATGCAGTAGCCCGGCAAGGGTCTTGCCGGGCGCCATATCATCCCGGCAAGGCTCTTGCGGGGCCTTGTGGTCCTCCTTGGCTGGGATCCCGCCAAGGGTCGTCATCTTCTATAGTGTGTATCTCGATCTTGAATGTCTTCACAAAGATCTGCATGCCACCACGGGATGTCTCTGAATCCTTCCCCATGGGGGCAGTGGACTCAAGGGTGGTTCGCTCCGTGGGTGTGGGGCGAGCTGCCACGGCAAGGGTCTTGCGGGTTTGCTAAAACCGCCTCCCGGCAAGGATCTTCTTGGGGAGTCCGCTCGTCCCCTTTGCTCTTTGTGGTCTTGGTCTTGGCGTCGTTCGCTCCTTTCGAGCATCGGCCTTACCTTAGCTCACCTCCCTTGCCTTGCTTTCAAGTCTTGGTGGTGCCCATGGCTCGACTGCCGTGCAGTTATAGGGGTACAAAAAGTGTACCCCTCTTTTTGTACACCGACACCAAGTCTTCAAGGTCACACCAATTTCTTCACTTTCAAAGTCTTCAGAATACCAAAGTCTTCAGTCGAAGAACTTCATTTTTAGGGGTCGACTTTCTCTGTAAATATCAAACTCCTCGTAGACTTATGGACTTGTGTACACTCATAAACGCATTAGACCCTTAACCTATAAGTCTTCAATATACCTAAATCACTAAGGGGCACTAGATGCACTTACAATCTCCCCCTTTTTGGTGATTGATGACAATATAGGTTAAGTTTTCAACGGGGATAAACATATGAAGTGTAAATACTGATATTGAGGAATTTGATTGCAAGATATAGAAGAACTCCCCCTGAAGATGTGCATAGTGAGGAATTTGCTTTTGAGGCAATGCACACTTGAAGAGTTGAATCATGGAGATCTCCCCCTATATCTTGTAATTCATACACGCATTTGACATATAATATGAAGAATTTGAAATGCATGATGAAATATGGTGACTGATGTAATTCAGCATGCGTGTATTAACATATAACGAGGAATAAGCATGCATAAGAACACATCAAAAGTATCAGAGCACCATCGGGTTTAAGATTACAACTCGATCCAATAAAGTTTCAGAAGATCGAGAGTTGTAACTTAGAAAAAAACGCCCATATAATAGACCCGCTTGAAGACTAACTCAGCTTTCTCCCCCTTTGTCATCGAATGACCAAAAGGATCGAAACTGAGGACTAACGCCCCTGAAGAATATCAAGTTGATGGAGGAGCGCAGCGTTGTCGGGGTCGTTTGTGGTAGTAGGGCCTGCCGCAGTGTCGTCCAAGTCTTCATGTTCATCAGTGTCGCGCGATGAAGAATAGGAGCTGGCCGCCAAGGAAGGAACCTTGACCTTCTTGTATTTCTTCGGTGGAGGTGCAGACCAGTCAAATTCTTCCTTGAGACCCATTTTCTTCAGATCTTCTTCGCTGTAGACATGAGACAAAACAGCCAAGGTACGGTTGAAGGTTTCATGGAGGTAGTATTGATTTTTCTTCGTTGCATTATGGGTTGAGGTCATGTTGTGAAGAATTGAACCAAACTGATGCTTGACCCATTTATGATTGCGATCAACCTTCTGATGAAGGCTGAGGAGAAGCTCACGATCAGTCATCACCACAGGTCTTTGTGCCTTGAGGATTTGGCTTGGTTGTGTTGGCGGCAGAGTCATGGGTGACAGAGTCATCATTGGTTGAGTAGGATGCAGCCTTACGAAATTGACCATCCAATGGACGAATGCCTTCATCTATCACAGCAGCGGCCTTGCCTTTGTCATCAGCTGAGGAAAATGTCTGTTTGAGGACTTCAATCGGAGGCAAGTAGCTGCAGTGATTCAGAGTATCAACTTTGTAATTGAGTGAAGACCTTGTTCTGATGAATCTCATAATCCAAGGTGCATAAGGCTTCAGCTCAAAAGGTGACATAGCGACACTGGCCAGAGTCCTCATGAAGAAATCATGGAAGTTGACGGGAACGCCATGAATGATATTGAAAAGCAGATTCTTCATGATGCCAACGACTTCTTCTTCATTCGAGTCGTGGCCTTTGATAGGACTCAATGTCTTCTTCAAAATGCGATAGACAGTCCGAGGCACATCAAGAATTCCTTGACGAGGAATTTGGTTCGTGGGGCCTGCCACGCTTCAAGCGCTTCATCGAACTTGCATGTAGTGATTTGTAAGCTCAGGTTCACTCAGAGACGCAACAAGCACCTTCAAGGGAGGACCGAGTGGTAGGGCACGAAGCAATTGAGAGCTGGAGCCTTGTAGTGAGTGTTTTCGACATCCATCTAGCACCCACGAGTTCACATCTTCGAATCTCTGTGATGTGCAGCGTCATAAAGAATTGAAGAATGAGTTCTTCATTCCAATCACATATGTCAGTGCAGAAATTTAACAGTCCAGCGTCGTGAAGAACACTGAGGACTGGCTCGAAGCCCGGCAGAGATTCCATGTCCACATGAGGAATGTGTGCATGATCGAAGACTTTCTCTTTGTTGAACAGCACTGAGGAATAGAAATTGGCCTGGCTGGTCGTCCAGAAATGCCTCTTCTTTATGCGAGCAGAATCATAGGGGTTGTAATCTGTGAATAACACATGCTCGCCGAAGAAATCTTCAGCCTTGAACTTTTGCTTTGGCAGTGGAGTGTCAGTGAGTTGCATCACGACTTCTGGAATCACAATCTCAGGTTCTTCAGGATGAGGAATTTCTGGTTCCTCTTCAGTGGCAGTCTGCGTGTTCAAGTGATCAGCAGCAGCAGTTTCTTCAGCACTAGTGGCTGGAATTTCTTCACGTACAGATGAAGTGGGGTGAGTTTCTTCAGAGCCCATTTGAACGGTTGGTGTAGGGGACCGAGGTATTTCTTTGTAAAGGGGTGAAGAGTGGAGAATTGGGGTCTTGACTTTCCCAAAAGTCATCATTCATCACCTGGCGTAGTGCACCCAATATCCACGTCTTCATCTTCCATTTCTTCAACGCCAGCCTCTTCAGCTGTGAACTGAGGCATGGGCAAGGAGACAACAAGTGTTGAAGGAATATCATCCACTTCAATTTCTTCATCAATCTGCTCTGACGAAGCAGCAGAATGATTTTCTTCATCAGATCCTCTAGGGATCACATATTCTTCACCAAAAGGAACAAGGTCCTTTGATGGCATGGTTGAGATCGGAACAACATCAATTGGATTTGCAAATGAACTTGTCATAGGCTTCATTTTCTTTGGAGCTGAGGAATCTGAAGCAGCTGATATTTTCCTTTTCTTCACAGCTGCACGCTCTGCAGCCTTGGTCTTCTTCACATCTAATGCAGATGGAAGGATTGGAGTTGGTGTAGGCGCAGGAGGAGCAGAGGAATCTGGTTGATTTTCTTCAAAGAATCGACGCAGATTGCTCGACTTCTTCATTTTCTTCAGCGCACCACTAGTGGATGCCCCGCAATGTCTTCGCCGGCTGGAATGCGTCATCATCCTGGAACTAACAATTTCTTCAGCGATGCGAAAGTCATCAGCGGTCTTGGCATGTTCTTCGCTTTTCGAGCGGAGGCTTCAGCTGAGGAATTTCTGTTGCGATGGAGCTGCAACATTGGAGGTGAATTTCTCACCATTTTAACAAATCTGACTTTGGCACCTTGCCAATCAGCATAGTAGGCATTGAAGTTATTCTTTGAGGGCTTTGATTTCAGATCTGATTTTTATAAGCTCATCGGTTGTCATAGAGACAACGTTGGTCTTCAAAACTTTTCTTTCCTATCTTGTGCTTTCTTGATCTGCTGGCCTTCTCATATTTCCATTTTTCTTGAGAGATGAAATGGGTTGACATGTGACTTTGGCCAGGAGTCAAATTGAAATCAGGCATAGGAGTGTCTGGATCCTTGTGCCAGAGATCAATATAATCGAGGATCAACTTAGGATCCAATAGCAGTGGCACATTAGTGCCTTGGGCTCTAGCGGCCCTGACTTGCCTGTCTCTGATGATCTCAGCAAGTTCTTCATCATCAGCTTCGTCTTCTTCAGACAGTACTTGGAAGGCAACCTACTTCTTCTGAGGACTAGGGTGAGGACCTCGTCCTGCAGTGGCCTTTTTCTTCAGTAGAGACGGACCCGTTGAAGAATTGGGTGCAGCTGAGGAACTAGCTGAGACACCTGTGGCAACGGAGATGTCTGTCGTCCTTTGGCACGTGGCAAGATGCATAGGGGCAGAGGACTTTGTCGGAGCAGCCGAAGACTTTGGCGGAGGAGCTGAAGATTCTGGAGGAGCAGGAGCAGCATGAGGAATTGGTCATGAGGGCTTTGAGGATTCCGGCCGTGAGGGCATTGCTGAGGAACTAGGCCTTGAGGGAACTGGAGGTGAAGCACTTGGCTTGCACGCGGGCTTCTTTGCCATAGATTTCTTTGGCTTGACAGCAGAGGCCTCAACAGAGGCAGCAGTAGCAGCAGAGTCCTCATTGAATTTCCTCACTGGTTCTTTGGCTTGCATGGCCAGCTTGGCTTGGCGCTTTGCCCATTCATCAGGATAATCCTCACCGCGCTTGAGGCTGGTGGGATCTGCTACTTGGCCAGGTGCCAATGGTGGTCTTGGGCATGGAGGATTGAGTGTGAATTTCTTCATGTACTTTGGAGTTACATACCTGTACTCCCTCCATTCTCTTGCCCATCTCCTTTCTATCCTCTGGATGCTCACCTTGCGCTGATTTTTGTTCTCCTTACCAAACTTCCCTCATCAGGAGTGCAATAGTCTTCATATATGTCATCAGGGATCTCAAAGGCAGTCATGACCTCAGGCTTCTTTCCTCCTTTCTGTGGCTTCTTACCGTCTGCCATTTTCTTCAGTTGAGGAATTTGAACAATCGAATTCTCTGAAGAAGTATGCAACTTTTCTTCGAGGAACGCTGCAAATGAGTTAAGTTAATGAGAACCTAGTGATTCAAAGCGGACATGAGTACTTGTGAATAGAGTATAGTTGCGAGGAATTTGGAGAGGTCATATCGTTCTCGTAAGGTTTTCAAAAGAACAAGTTTGAGGAATTTTGACCAGATGAGTCTTGAAGAATTTCACTAAGCATTCTTTGTCTTAGGTTCGAGTTGTATAGATCGAAGATCCACACAATTGAGGAATCTTGAAGAAAAATGATGCTTAGAGAAACGAATCAAGAACAGATGACATGTGAGGTGTTTAGTGTGTGAGGATTTGAAGAATAAAACACCTTTGAGGATTTTGTAGAAATCATTTGAATCAAAGAGGGCAGTAAAAGTAACTTTTAATTACCCTGAACGAAGAACACGACGAACTATGAGATGGAGAGGTGAAGTTCGTCAGTGCAGATCTTCCACACCCTAACTCGGCGGAGGAAGTCAGCTACAGCGGTGGCGGAGTGAAGATTTCCGCAGCCGGCGCGAGTACAACGGCGACGAGGTCGAGGCAGTGAAGCTCTTCCTCACCGGCGACGATGAAGTAGCGGCAGCGCTAGGGTTTGAGAAGCTCGAGCGGGAGAGGGAGATCGAGCGGAGTAAAGGAAGTGAGGAAGGGGAGAGGGGGTATTTATAGCCATAGTGAAAAAACTGTTCGCCTGAAGATTTTGGACGAACGTGCCCCTGACCCTTCTCATTTGCATGACATGTGTCACCCACGTACTGAAAAGTGGAGATCGTGTTAGATCGTGGGTGAATAGATAAGTCTATCGTGGGAAGCGGAATGGTTTGAGCGGCAAAGCTGAAAATTTGGATAAGATAAGTTAAAAGTTCCGTTCGCAAATTCTTCAGCTGACAAGGACACGGTGAAGATTTTGAACGAGTTTCAAATAGAACGCACATGAAGAATTTGTGAATATATTGGGTTGAGTATAGCATAGAGGGGGAAGGGTCCGATCACATTCACTTAGCAGAAGAACAACTTGAAGAAATAGCCATAAGTGAATGCTGTAGAGGACATAAACCCATATATGTATATAGTCAATGAAGAAAAACAACGGAAACAGTGAAGATTTTGAAAAGTTGAAGAATTTGAACAACTGAGGAAATTCAAAACTGAGAAAAAAAAACTCAAATTGAAGATTTTCAATTTTTGGTGGTGGCGTGACCCACCGTATAAGAATGATGATTTCAGACACCGCGTACAATTGTCGTAGGGTTCTGAGAATCAAATTCTTCATTAATTTCTTCACACTTAGAGTGTTGTTCTTCATTGATTGAAGAAAAACGTTTCTTCATGTGTTGCACATCTAAGTCCTCAATTTTGCATAAGTGTTAGGATGAGTGTCCTTTTCAAAGAACATTCGAAGATTCTAAGATATTTAGCTCACACCGCAACTTGCTAAATCTCTTCTCATCCAAGGGCTTTGTGAAGATATCGGCTAGCTGTTCTTCGGTCTTCACATGCTCAATAGAAATGTCGCCCTTCAACACATGATCACGAAGAAAATGATGACGAATCTGAATGTGCTTTGTCTTCGAGTGCTGAACTGGGTTGTGAGCAATCTTGATGGCACTCTCATTGTCACAGAAGAGAGGCACATTCTTCACGTTGACGTCGTAGTCCTTGAGAGTATGCTTCATCCATAGCAATTGAGCACAGCAAGAACCAGCAGCAATGTACTCAGCTTCATGAAGAGATAGTGATACGTGATTCTGTTTCTTCGAGGACCAATGGACCAAAGATCGTCCGAGGAAATGACAAGTACCAGATGTTGACTTGCGGTCCACACGATCACCAGCATAGTCGAGTCGAATATCCAATGAGATCAAAAGCAGAGCCCTTGGGGTACCATAATCCTAGTGTTGGTGTGTGAGCTAGATATCGAAGAATATGCTTCACAGCCTTATGGTGTGATTCCTTCGGTGTAGCTTGAAATCGAGCACACATGCAAACACTAAGCATTATATCTGGCCTAGATGCACATAAGTACAATAAAGAACCAATCATGGAGCGGTATACCTTGTGATCGAAGTCAATACCATTTTCATCAGTGCATAGATGGCCATTTTGTGGGCATAGGAATTCTGACGCCTTTGCAATCTTGCATGCCGAATTTCCTCAGAACATCCTTGAGGTATTTCTCCTGAGATATGAATATGCCATTGCGATGTTGGCGAATTTGAAGACCTAAGAAGAATTTCAACTCTCCCATCATAGACATTTGATATTCTTCACTCATCATATAGGCAAATTCATCACTATAACGTTGGTCAGTACAGCCAAAGATAATATCATCAACGTATATTTGGCACACAAATAGTTCACCATCATAAGATTTAGTAAAGAGAGTAGGGCCGAGTGAATCGGGTGTGAAGCCATTCTTCATGAGAAATTCCTTCAAAGTGTCATACCACGCCCGAGGGGCCTGCTTGAGGCCATAGAGGGCCTTGTTGAGTCTGAAGACTTTGTCAGGATTCTTTGGATCTTCAAAACCTGGGGGTTGAGCAACATATACTTCTTCCTCAAGCTTACCATTGAGGAATGCACTTTTCACATCCATTTGATATAAAGTGATATCATGATGGTTAGCATAAGCGAGTAAAATGCGAATAGACTCAAGTCTAGCAACAGGTGCAAAAGTTTCATCGAAATCAATTCCTTCAACCTGTGTGTAGCCTTGAGCTACAAGTCGTGCCTTATTCCTCACCACAAGGCCATTTTCATCTTGCTTGTTGCGGTAGATCCACTTTGTGCCAATGATATTATGCTTGTGAGGATCTGGACGTTTGACCAGTTCCCAGACGTTGTTGAGCTCGAACTGATGTAATTCTTCTTGCATGGCCTGAATCCACACAGGCTCCAGAAATGCTTCATCTACCTTTGTGGGCTCTGTGATAGAGGCAAAAGCATAGTGCCCACAATAGTTAGATAAATGTGAAGCTTTTGAGCGTGTGAGAGGACCTGGTGCTTCAATGTCATCGATGATCTTTTCAACTTGCACTTCTTTTGCAACGCGGGGATGAGCTAGTTGTTGTCGAGGAATTTGATCAGCATTTTCTTCAGCATTTTCTTCAGGTGCATCATCTCGACGTTCTTCATGTTCTGGAATGAATTCTTCAGCAGATTCTTCAGTAGGAATGACATCCTCAGTAGCCTTGAACTTGATAGAATCCTCAGGTGCTGGTTCATCTATCACAGAAGGTAGGTGCTCTCTTTGCGAGCCATTAGTTTCATCGAACCGCACATCTACAGTTTCAACAATCTTGTGAATAACATTGTTGAAGACTCTGTAGGTGTGCGAGTCCTTTCCGTAACCAAGCATAAAACCTTCATGTGCTTTCGGTGCAAATTTAGCATTGTGATGAGGATCTCTAATCCAACATTTAGCACCGAAGACTTTGAAATAACTCACATTGGGTTTCTTGTCAGTGAGGAGTTCATAGGCAGTCTTCTTGAAGAATTTGTGAAGATATACCCTGTTGATGATGTGGCACGCAGTGTAAATTGCCTCAATCCAGAAGTGACGAGGCGTCTTGTACTCATCAATCATAGTGCAAGCCATCTCAACAAGAGTATTGTTCTTGCGCTCCACGACGCCATTTTGCTGAGGAGTATAAGGAGCAGATAACTCATGAGTAATACCAAGTTCATCAAGATAGTCATCAAGACCAGAATTCTTGAACTCAGTTTCATTGTCACTCCTGATGTGCTTGATCTTCACACCAAAGTTGGTTGAAGCCCTCGAGGAAAATCATTTGAAGACTACCTGCACTTCATGTTTGTAAGTAACAATGTGTACCCATGTGTAACGAGAGTAATCATCAACAATAACAAAGCCATATAGAGATGCATCATTAGTGACTGCTGAGTAATGATTAGGACCAAAGAGGTCCATGTGAAGCAATTCGAATGGTCGAGTAGTGGTCATGATAGTCTTCGCTGTATGCTTGGCCTTGGTCATTTTTCCAGCTTCACAGGCCCCGCATAAGTGATCCTTGAGGAATTTGACACTCTCAATGCCAATGACATGCTTCTTCTTCGCAAGCGTGTGCAAATTCCTAATGCCTGCATGACCAAGTCGTCGATGCCATAGCTAGCCTTCTGAAGCTTTTGCAAGTAGGCACACGACTGGTTGAGGTCCTGTAGAGAAATCAACAATGTACAAGTCTCCTCTCCTAAAGCCTTCGAAGACTTTGGAATTGTCAGCTTCCATAATCACAACACAACGATACTTGCCAAAGACAACAATCATATCAAGATCACAAAGCATTGAGACAGATATAAGGTTGTAGCCTAAGGACTCAACAAGCATGACTTTGTCCATGTGTTGATCCTTTGTGATCGCAACCTTACCTAGACCCAATACCTGACTTTTGCCTTTGTCAGTGAAGATGATATGCTTCAGATGCGATGGTGATAAGGGAGCATCAATCAACAGTCTTGTCACCAGTCATGTGATTTGTACATCCACTATCGAGGACCCATTCAGTGGCTTTGGGTTGATCATCCTGCAGATGAATTAGTGCAGCTTACGAACTCATATACTTCATCAGTGAAGAATATGATATCAAATTCATCAGATGAATTCCATCAAGCAGTAAAACAGATATAGCAGTATGAGGACGTGTGAAATGGAAGTTCATTTCTTCATGATTAGCCTGCGTCCTTTCAGGCATTTTTGTCAGGCCCCCAGCAAATTCTTCAGACGTTAAAGCACGTCTGGAGACCAGACCTTGTAGAAGAGATTAGTTCTTTTTCTTCACCACCCACATCTGAAGGGGTGGCAAAGAGTTCATCACTCTACGAGCTCCATATGAGAATGGTGGCAAAGAAGCCACACCATTTCCTTTCACGTGAGAGGGGTTAGGGTAAGCATATGAATAAGCAGAGAAATTCTTCGAGGACTTATGAACATAATGGTTTGAGGAATAATGCACATATTCATAGCCCTTAGCTCTACCCTGCGAAACAGAGTTGTTAGCATGATGATAATCATGTGAGGACTTTGATCCTTTTGAGGAATTTGATCCACGTGAGGAATTTGGTCCGTATGAGGACTTGGATCCATATGAAGAATTTGGTCCATATGAAGAGTTTGATCTGGGGTTCCTTTTCTTCACAGGTGGTGTCATGAGGACATTCACCTGAAGACTTTCAAGGCACCTTTTGGGAACCCAGATTTTCTTCATAGGGGAACCATTCCTGCAGTTAGTGCCAACATATCTAGCAAATACTTCACCATTCTGATTTTTGAACATTTTATAGTTGGAGTCAAATGACTCATCAGAAGAATGAGGAGATTCACATGTAAAGCCAGATAAGTTAGATGGATCAACTGGTGGTCCCTTTGCAGCAACCCATGAGGTTTTGGGGTACTGCTCAGGCTTCCAATATGTACCATTAGCATTGATTTTCCTCTCAAAGGCAATACCCTCTTTCCTAGGGTTCCTGTTGAGGATCTGCTTTTTAAGCACATCACAAAGAGTCGGATGCCCTTTGAGGCTTTTGTACATGCTGTCATGTATAGTTCCTTCAGCCCTGCATAAATCGGTGATACTAGCAATGTCCTCGGATGAGGAATTAGTGATAGCAGAGGCAGGTGAAGAATTTGTAACAATAGAAGCATTTGAACATTCGGTGAAGAATTAGCGATTCACGTTCAATGCACTTTAAGCATGGAGGAACAAACTCTTCACGAGAAGCGCTGATTTGTTGAGCAAGTAATGAATCGCGACCTTCGAAGATCTTCATAACTCACTCTTAGCTTCTCAAGATCTTGCTTTCTTTGAAGAAATTCATAAGAAAGTTTCTCATGATCAGATAAGAGAGTGTTATGTTGATCTTGAAGGCTGTCATACTTAGTATGAAGTCTCTGAAGACTTTCAACCAAAGCTTTTGACTGATCCATTTCTTCACCCAACATATCATCGCTCTTATTTAGCATATATTGAACTTTTTCCGAAGCTCTTTGTTGTTTAGTGGCAAGGGAAGCAAGTTTGACATAGCTGGGTCCAAATTCATCACCAGATTCATCATCACTAGACTCGGATAGGTAGCATTCAGTTACCTCAGCAATTTTTGCCATGAGGCATGATGAAGAGGATGATGATTCTGGTTCGAATGTCATCGCTTTGAGAGATTCCTTGAAGTCCTCAAACCAAGGATCATGCGGGTTCGATGACCTTCATAGACCTCGGAGAGACGGTCCAGATAAGCCGCATGATCGAGATGCATGATGTTCTGAACTGATTTTGAGAGACGGGGAGCAGATGATGTCCTTCTCCGTGAGGTTGAGAAGAGTGTACTTGCGAATGTCATCAGCTCCCGCCGTCTTGCACATATAAGTAAGACCTATCTCAGTGACGGTCCACAGTTTGTTGTTCATCGCCATGAGACGCTTCTTCATCATGGCCTTCCACTTGGGATACTCGTGACCGTCAAAGATGGGGCATGTCACTTTCTTCATACCTGCGGTCGACATAACTAAAACTCCAGGCGGTTAAACCAACACAGAACAAGGGAGTACCTTGCTCTGATACCAATTGAAAGTGTGTTATATCGACAAGAGGGGGGTGAATAGGCGATTTTTATGAATTCTTCACTAAGGAATTTGCCGTGAGGAAATTCCTTAGCGAAGAACTACTCGCAGCGGAATAAGTACTCAGAAGTAAGCATAACAGAATACAGGCATGGTCATCATGATGAAATGAAGACAAGCACAGAGTACAGAAAGCGTAATCCCAGGATAACACAAGATGAAGACAAATAGACTGAAGAAATTGAACTGAGGAAATTGAGAAAGTCTTCAGTCAAAGTCTTCAAACACATATATGATGAAGCACTTAACACAGTAATGAGGAAATGAAAGAGTGAGGAAATAGAACCAGTAAGCTTGGTGAAGACAATGATTTGGTAGACCAGTTCCAACTGCTGTCTCAGTTGTACGTCTGGTTGGAGCGGCTGAGTATTTAAACTCGAGGACACACAGTCCCGGACACCCAGTCCTGAGCACGCAGCTCAAGACACCAAGTCCTCACCGTATTTTCCTTGAACTAAGGTCACACAGACCTCGTCTAATCACTCGTGGTAAGTCTTCAGGCGACTTCCAAACCTTCACAAACTCGGTCACTCGGCGATCCACAATTCCTCTTGGATGCTCTAGACCATGACGCCTAACCGTCTGGAAGAATCACAGTCTTCAAAGGTAACAAGCATCGGATCCACGCATGATCAATCTCTTCAGTGATGCTCAATCACTTTGGGTTTGTAGGTGTTTGGGTTTGGGTTTTCCTCACTTGATTATTTTCACTCAAAGTCCTCGGAGGATAGGATGCTCTCAATTAACAAGTGTCGGTTTCTCTCAGAGCAGCCAACCAGCTAGTGGTTGTAGGGGGGGGGGGCTATTTATAGCCTAGGGAGCAGCCCGACATGATAAGACATAAATTCCCTTCAATGATATGACCGTTAGGTGGATAAGATATTTTGAGACAGTGGCGCAGAGTACAAAGAATCGTCGGAAATTTGAGGTTCAAATTCCTCGGGGCTATCATGTTCCTCATTGTGTAGGCAATCCGCACTGGCGAATTCCTAACTCCTCAGTCAGAACAAATTCCTCAGTGATCAGAAGAACTTCATCTCTATCTCCGAAGAAATTGACTGAACTGTATGAGATTTCCAATGGTTTCACTCGAAGGGATTGGTAGGTGTAGGATTTTGAGTTGAGCATCACATTGAAATTTTTCCTTAGTATTTCCTCGACCCCCTTTAACGGTATGGTGTTTCCTATGACTCAAGAAAGAGAAAACAAAACTACAAAAACGAAAGTCTTCACGCTGCATGTTCCTCAAATGAATACCAAGTCTTCAAGGTCACACCAATTTATTCACTTTCAAAGTCTTCAGAAAGTCTTCAGAATACCAAAGTCTTCAGTCGAAGAACTTCATTTTTAGGGTTCGACTTTCTCTGTAAATATCAAACTCCTCATAGACTTATAGACCTGTGTACACTCATAAACGCATTAGACCCTTAACCCATAAGTCTTCAGTACACCAAAATCACTAAGGGGCACTAGATGCACTTACAGTTGATATGATTGTGCCATGTATTGCCTTGCCTCATATGTCATAATTTTTCACTTAAGAAGCTCGGTATTATATGATTGTTAATGTGTTTGTATGTTACATGCTCGTTGATGCATTCATGTTAATCATGCTCATAATGTTGATGATGTTGGAGAGGATAATAATATGACATAATAATAACAAACCTCCTCCGTCATCGATGGGATCAAGTCATAGTGCCATCGAACCGAGCTTTTCCAGCACAGCCACATTTTCCTTTATGGGGAGGATTTAATGCGGTCTATTGTCATGCCTCTCGCCGGTGCCTCCCACTATGGAAGGTTATGTGCACGCTACCCTGGCCCGGTAGGCGGCAATAACCTTGTGTGCCCATGTTTGGTATTGAGCTCATGTCCCCGTTTGGGACCGTTTTGTTTTGCCACGATGGTTGCCGTTGGATGTCCAGAGTGGCATCGAGGCCAGCCATGACATAGCCCAAAGGGGAGATGGTCGGAGTGGCCGGGAGAGTGTCATGCAAGCCGTTGGTCCACCCGAATGGGAGCACGAGGCCATGGGTTCTTTGGTGTGGGTACATTGTGCTAACCTCTGCAGAGTGTATAAACTATCGATAGCCGCGTCCTCGGATATGGTCACAGTTTGTACTAGGTCACACTATCAGGTCTTGGTCGAAATGGAGGACAAATCTAATATACTGAATATGTGATACAGAATGTGCTATAAAGACTGTGATGTCACGGAGTTGTTTCGGGCATGATCACGAGATGAGATCTCGGTGAGTCATGAGTTGGCCCAGAGGGGCAGTGGCAGAGTAAGTGATTGATGAACAGTATACCGCTTTCATTCTCCGCGGGAGGTAACTGGTAGTTTACTTTCCAGCATAGTTTCATGCATCTATCCATGCCTTATAGATACATCTATGCCATGCCATGCTATGTGATGAAATGCTATGATATGCCATGTTATGTTGTTGCCATGATATGTCAATGCTTAGCTTGATCCATGTTCCTTGTTAATTTCATGCCATGCTTAGTTGTTGTTATGAGGTAAATTCTTGCATGCACATGGTACTTGCTTTGTCATATGCTTGTTTGGATGATATGTATTTGGTTGTCTTGCGAGTACATTCGAAGTACTCACCTGGCCTTGCACGTGGCCAGATTGCAGGAGAAGACTTGTCGCGCTAGGTCGTAACCTTGTCAGTCATGTGAGTTGTGGAACCCAGCCAGAGTGGTCGAGCCGCCAAACCAAGACTTCCGCCGCCATTTAGATAGCCTTAGAGCTATGCCAGTCATTGTATTCATCAATGATGTAATGCTCTATGTCATGTAATTGATGAATTTTTTTGTACCTGGAATGTTGTATCATGTAACTGTCGTGTGTCAGGTGTTATCCTGGGCTGACATGCAAAGGCCCCCTGCTCCATGCGGAAAGGGGTGCCACAGGCCAGCAGCACGGGGCCAACCCAGGAGGGGCGCCCCAGGTCGGCCTGCAGCAGCAGCTGCCCAGCCCACCGTGGGCCTTCGAGCATAACCCCTGGAGTGGTGTTGTACATGCGTACTCGATGCCAGTACCACACGCGGGCACCTGGCATCCTCAGTCCTCGACCGACGCAGCACCATGCTCATCTTATCACTGCACCAGCAGTTCGGCGCCTACCTGGCTCTTCCGGCGCCTCACAACCAGCCTGACGTCCCTGTCCTGACCATGGTGCCACCCCTGCCGCACGCCCGCACCATGAGATGATAACTATCAATTTGGTGGAGACGACTTTGACGATCCGACTACAAACGTGCATGACGTTACACCTTAGCAATTGCTAAACTAACTCCGATAGGTTATTGACCACGCCGGAGCACGATCAACCTGACCACGAAGGTCTATTCCTGCAAGCAATCGAAGGACAAGCAAGAATATGATAAATCAATCTAAATATTGTGAATATGGATGAAGTATTGGTCATGGTGAGCATCCCAAAGTGGTCTTGGTCTGGTCGTTGGACACAAACGAAGTACATGAAGTTGCGTTGGCTAACTTTTAACTAAACTAGTTCCAAGCAAAATGTTACTAGATTGATATACTTATATAGTAACAAGGGGTGGCGGCCAAGGAGGTGGGAGGATGCCCCAAGTCAACCTAAAACTAACCCTAGGTCGTACAAGGCCCATGGGCCCAAGTGGAGGTGATGCAACACCTTTGTACTTGTAGTTTGACTCGGATTTTGCTGCAGCCTCAGATTATTTTGTAAATATCTCAACTCTCCAGATGAATTTGAAGGTGAATCCAATTGGCTTGTAAAGAGCACGAAATCTACTTTCCAACAAAAAAAGAATCACCCAATTCGGAGTCCGGATGAAAGAGATCTTGATGTTTTGAGTCATGTATGTCTGTGCAGTCCGAATCTGAGTCCAGAATGTGAGAGACTCGGACTCTATACTCTCTTGGCCCAAAAGTGACGTGAGAGGACTTTTTGAACAACACCAAAACTTCTCTTTTTCCTTTATCTTCATATGTGTATTGCACAAATGTCCCATACACCTCACAAATATGCATGTATGCAATATTTCTGGTCGTATCCAAGGTAGTCATGTCCTCATCATCCTCCCCTTCTTGAAAACAAAGTCATCCTCAGTGTTGCTTAATCTGAAATGTGGCTAACAAAAGAGACAAGGTGTACATGTTGTATATGTATATGTCATCCATTTTACTTTCCTTAGTTTTTGCACATATGACACATGTATACATGAGTAACTTTCATAGTTCATAAAATAAAAAAATAAAATACTATCACAAGAAGTAGAAGGCATGAAAATATTGCAACTCAGTTTGCACACATAAGTGGAGCTCTCATTCATATCAAGAAAATACAATGTTCATCATTAAACCATCCAACATTGGTGAATAAACCTTACTTGCATCAAAATTACAAGCTACAACATGCTTAAACAAGCAAACATGCAATAAATCATTTGACACAGAATCAACACCAAGATTAGAGGTCATATCGAAATGATTAAACAGTGGTTCTTTTGCATCAACGGTTAATTCAATGGGTGCACTCAAAATTGTTGGTATTTCAGCTGTTTGATCACATGAGCATTCATGACAGTAAAACGATTCTCTAAGATAGGTGGTGTGCTCAAATCAATAGGTAACTCAACACATGATGTATTCAAGTTAACTAGTCATGCATCATTCTCATGTGAAGCTATATCACCAATGCCTTTAATGTTACCTTGTCGAGACGTAGCTGATGTAGGTACGAATGATGACAATGTACCATACACTTGAGATGATGTCGCGCTCATAATATGAGGTGTGGCTTCTCTAGTTTGTGCAATGGTGGAGGAACCAACCGGTGGTGGTGAGCATGAATTGGAATAGTTGTTGGTTGTAGTCACCCAATGCATCCTCATGTATCTGTCTCTCAAAGGTACTAGCGCGAACATACATACCAGTAATGCAACGAGGAATATACTAAAATCTTGCGCGAACATCATGGTTCAAACCACCAAAAAATCTATTCATTGTATCATCCTTAGATTCTTCTATGTCACAATGATGCATATAAGATTTGAACTCTTTGTAGTAAGCATGAACAGTGTTACTGCCTTGTTTTAATTGTTCCAATTTGTGAAGCAATTCACAAGATAGTAAGGAGGACAAAATTGTTGTCTCATAACAGCTTTCAAATCTTTCCAAGTTGTGGGTTGGTTATCAATGTTTTTCTTACAATGTACACTCCACCAAACAGTAGAAAAACCCATAAATGCTCCAGTGGCAGCTCGTACTCTCTCAAGTTCAAAAAAATCATGGTGACTACAAACTTGTTCTACTTCAAGTTCCCAAGCTAGATAAACAACAGGATTAAATCTACCCTCAAATGACGGTAAAGAGATAAGTTGACCATGTGCTTGTGTGTGTTGTCCCTCCTCTCGTGATGGTGAATATGTATCCATCGTCCAAGAACTTCTATCTCCGGAACTTGTCATGATTAGTAGAAACAAGAAACAAAATTCAAGAAAAATGTTCCTATGAACTACTAGGATGTGGTGGTAAAGCGCTCACAGTAAAGCAAATATCCATATCTTACAAGTTCTTACCATGCAGCAGATGGTGACAGGCAACCAACGGTGTCAAATAACTTCAAAGATTAAGTAAAGCGATTGCCAGGGGAACGTATGTATACATGGTGTAGAAATATGTGGATCTTGGAAGGCTTAAATATTTGATAGCAAAACATTAGCAATAATCAATTCAGATATGCAATGTTGAATAAATGCTCAAAGACGGTATTGTGCTGGTCCTAGGCTAGACCGGACTAAAGGCGCGAGCCTATAACACTAATGAGGTCATGGCGTAGCATAACTAGCATCTATAAAGGATATGAAGTAGCTTTGGACAGCAAGATATAAGTGAAGATCACAATGGCAGTAAAGATAATGATGAGAAACAACTGCCAAGCAGGATATACCAACAACTCTCGCTCCAACTTTCTATAGAATGCCAATTTTTTGATAATTTTTCTATAGAATGCTACTGACTCAAGCTTTCCAATGCAAAAAGAACCACTCAATTCCGAGTTGATATGAGGAGTCAAAAAATTCTAAAACTGGCCTGAAAAATTGGAACAAGTTGTGTTCGCGAACTTCGGAGGGCAAAAAGACCTATTTCTAAGCCGATTTTCAGGTGCCAAATATTGAACTAGCTTCTGCAACTATTCAAATGAGGCTCGTCTCTAGCTTTAATTTGAGTACTCGCGGAGCCAATACGGACTTCGTGTGAGGAAGATATGCCTGTTTAACTGACAGTGTGCAAAGCCGATTCGAATTCGAATTCAGGTACAAGATTGAGTCTAGATAGATCCGAATTTTCTCTTTTTTTCTCACACTTTTTTATTTTTTCTATCCTTTTTTCTCTGACTATTTTATACTTTTTTTCTCTGTCTTTTTTCTCTCTCCCTCTTTCCAAGACAAACTAGATAAGATGCTTATTGGATCAAGTGAAGATGTGAACGACCTCAACTACGATTATGACAATGAACGATGGGTACCACATGGTGGAAATTGATAGATGGGTTGATGGACAGTGGAAGGGATAATGATGCAGTGGCGGCGTGACTAATGTCAATAGAACTCAAAACTCTAAAGAAACTAGACACTAAGACCAGCAACGCGACATGACGATGCAACCGATAATTCAACCATGCAAGCAATGAAAAGAAAATTGTAATAGCTCAGACTGGCTTGGACAAAGGACAAACCGATCTAACTTTTTTTGGCTTTTTCTTGGACAATGGGTAAGAAAATAGATCTAATCTATGGAAAACTGGAAATTCTCACCGAGCAACCTGAAAACTGATACCACTTGATATAGGCGAGGGTGTCCCGATATTTCGATGAGATGATAACTATCGATTTGGTGGAGACGACTTTGACGATCCGACTACATGTGCATGACGTTGCGCCTTGGAAGTCGCTAAACCAACTCCGAGAGGTTATTGACCACGCCTGAGCATGATCAACCTGACTACGAAGGTATATTCCTGCAAGCAATCGAAGAAAAAGCAAGAATATGATAAATCAATCTGAATATTGTGAATATGGATGAAGTATTGATAATGGTGGGGATCCGAAAACGGTCTTCGTCTGGTCGTTGGACACAAACAAAGTACACGAAGTTGCGTTGGCTAACTTTTAACTAAACCAAACCCAAGCAAAAAGCTACTAGATTGATCTACTTATATAAGAGCAAGGGGAGGTAGCCAAAGAGGTGGGAGGACGTCCCAAGGCAGCCTAAAACCAACCCAAGGTTGTACAAGGCCCATGGGCCCAAGCGGAGGTAATGCAACACCTTTGGACTTGTAGTTTGACTCGGATTCTGCTACAGCGTCGGATTATTCCGTGAATATCTTAATGCTCTGGATGAATTTGAAGGTGAATCCAATTGGGTTGCAAAGAGCACGAAATCTACTTACCGACAAAAAAGGAATCACCCAATTCGGAGTCCGGATGAAAGAGATCTTGCCATTTTGAGTCAAGTATGTCTGTGCAGTCCAAATCTGAGTCTAGAACGTGAGAGATTTGGACTCTATCTTCTCTTGGCCCAAAAGTGACGTGAGAGGACTTTTCGAACAACACCAAAACTTCTCTTTTTCCCCCATCTTCATATGTGGATTGTACAAATGTATCATACACCTCACAAATATGCATGTGTGCAATATTTTTGGTCCTATCCAAGGTAGTCATGTCCTCATCACGGGCACTCCTCGTGGCGCGACACTCTGCCCCCACGCCGAGCACCTACACCAGTGGAGGTGACTGGTACATGGATAGCGAGGCGACCGCCCATATGTCCGCCCATCCGGGTAACCTCGTCACTTCTTTTACCACCAACACCTCCACTCGCATAACCGTAGGAGATGGTTATTCCCTTCCGATTACTCACATTGGCCATGCATCATTGATGACCCACAAGTATAGGGGATCTATCGTAGTCCTTTCGATAAGTAAGAGTGTCGAACCCAACGAGGAGCAGAAGGAAATGATAAGCGGTTTTCAGCAAGGTATTCTCTGCAAGCACTGAAATTATCGGTAACAGATAGTTTTGTGATAGGGTAATTTGTAACAAGTAACAGGTAACAAGTGTAAATAAAGTGCAGCAAGATGGACCAATCCTTTTTGTAGCAAAGTACAAGCCAGGTCTATTTCTTATATGAAGGAAAACGCTCCCGAGGACACATGGGAATTATCGTCAAGCTAGTTTTCATCACGTTCATATGATTCGCGTTCGGTACTTTGATAATTTGATATGTGGGTGGACCGGTGCTTGGGTGTTGTCCTTACTTACACAAGCACCCCACTTATGATTAACCCCTATTGCAAGCATCCGCAACTAGAAAAAAAGTATTAAGGTAAACCTAACCATAGCATGAAACATATGGATCCAAATCAGCCCCTTACGAAGCAACGCATAAACTAGGGTTAAGCTTCTGACACTCTAGCAACCCATCATCTACTTATTACTTCCCAATGCCTTCCTCTAGGCCCAAATAATGGTGAAGTGTCATGTAGTCGACGTTCACATAACACCACTAGAGGAGAGACAACATACATCTCATCAAAATATCGAACGAATACCAAATTCACATGACTACTAATAGCAAGACTTCTCCCATGTCCTCAGGAACAAACGTAACTACTCACAAAGCATATTCATGTTCATAATCGAGGGTATTAATATGCATAATGGATCTGAACATATGATCTTCCACCAAATAAACCAACTAGCATCAACTACAAGGAGTAATCAACACTACTAGCAACCTACAAGTACCAATCTCACACTTAGAGACAAGAATTGGATACAAGAGATGAACTAGGGTTTGAGAGGAGATGGTGCTGGTGAAGATGTTGATGGAGATTGGCCCCCTCCGATGAGAGGAGCATTGGTGATGACGATGGCGATGATTTCCCCCTCCTGGAGGGAAGTGACCCTGGCAGAACAGCTCCGCCAGAGCCCTAGATTGGTTCCACCAAGGTTCCGCCTCGTGGCGGCGGAGTCTCGTCCTGAAAGCTTGCTTATGATTTTTTCTCGGACGAAAGACTTCATATAGCAGAAGATGGGCACCGGAGGGCCACCAGGGGGCCCACGAGGCAGGGGGCGCGCCTAGGGGTTAGGGCACGCCCCCCACCCTCGTGGCCAGGGTGTGGGCCCCCTCTGGTATTTTCTTCACTCGGTATTTTTTATTATTTCCAAAAATAACTTCCGTGGAGTTTCAGGACTTCTGGAGTTGTGCAGAATAGGTCTCTAATATTTGCTCCTTTTCTAGCCCAGAATTCAAGCTGCCGGCATTCTCCCTCTTTATGTAAACCTTGTAAAATAAGAGAGAATAGGCATAAGTATTGTGACATAATGTGTAATAACAGCCCATAATGCAATAAATATCAATATAAAAACATGATGCAAAATGGACGTATCAACTCCCCCAAGCTTAGACCTCGCTTGTCCTCAAGCGGAAGCCGATAACGCTAAATATGTCCGCATGTTTAGAGATAGAGGTGTCGATAAAATAAAATACGGACATGAGGGCATCATGATCATTCTTATAACAGCAACATATATGGATATTGTCATATGATTTCTTATGCTCAAGTAATAATCTATTCACAATGCAAAATATGAATCAGAAACTTCGTTGGGAACTAACAAACTATAATCTCAGTCATTGGAGCAATTGCAATTTATCATAACATCAGAAAGAGTCAATATAAGAGCTTTTCAGCAAGTCCACATACTCAACTATCATTTAGTCTTTCACAATTACTAACACTCACGAAATACTTGTGGTTCGGAGTTTTAATCGGACACAGAGAAAGATAGGGGCTTATAGTTTCGCCTCCCAACCTTTTACCTCAAGGGTAATGTCAACAATAATAGTTCATGCTAACTTACATCCAATTGGGTATATATATCAGGATCTTTCCAACACACTGCGCTTGCCAAAGGATAAAATGTAAAAAGAAAAGGCGAAGATCACCATGACTCTTGCATAAGGTAGAAGATAAAAGTAAAAGATAGGCCCTTCACAGAGGGAAGCACAGGTTGTCATGCGCTTTCAGAGTTGGATGCACAAAATCTTAATGCGAAAGAACATCACTTTATATTGCCACTTGTGATATGGACCTTTATTATGCAGTCCATCGCTTTTATTTCTTACACATCACAAGATCGTATAAAGCTTATTTCCTCCACACTAATCAATCATACATATTTAGAGAGAAATTTTTATTGCTTGCACCGATGACAACTTACTTGAAGGATCTTACTCAATCCATAGGTAGATATGGTGGACTCTCATGGCAAAACTGGGTTTAAGGGTATTTGGAAGCACAAGTAGCATCTCTACTTGGTGCAAAGAATTTGGCTAGCATGAGGGAGAAAGTCAAGCTCAACATGTTGGATGATCCATGACAATATACTTTATTTTAGATATAAGAAAACATAACCCATTACGTTGTCTTCCTTTTCCAACATCAACTCTTTAGCATGTCATATTTTAATGAGTGCTCACAATCATAAAAGATGTCCAAGATAGTATAGTTATATGTGAAACCTCTCTTTCTTTATTACTTCCTATTAATTGCAGCGATGACCAAAACTATGTTTGTCAACTCTCAACAACTTTTAATCATCATACCCTTTATATGTGAAGTCATTACTCTCCATAAGATCAATATGATCTCTTTGTTTCTTTTTATTTCTTTCTCTTTTCTTTTTTTCCCTCAAGATCATGGCAAAATAATCAAGCCCTTGACTCAACACTAATCTTTATTATATATCTCACGGACTCGATTACATAGAGGGATCATAAAGCAAAACTCAAAACTAGATCATACCAAAAAGTTTATTCTACTAGATCAAGATATTACTAAAAGGATCAAACTAAGAAAAACGGTAAAGATAGCAGTGTGATGGTGATACGATACCGGGGAACATCCCCCAAGCTTGGCAGTTGCCAAGGGGAGTGCCCATACCCATGTGATTATATTTCCTTTGCGGGTGAAGAAGGTGGAGGTGTTGATGATGTAAATTGTACTTTCAGCTTGTTCATGTTGTAATTGAGAAGAGCAATTTCCTCCTTTAAATCATCGACCTCCGACTCCAGCTTCAAGATCTTGTCACATAAATCTCCTTTGCTTTTACGCGGCGAGAAGGAATAGATCGGTTGTTAGATAGTTTAGCCCTCTTAGGGAGACTAGATTTCTTGAACTTCACGTGCATATCCCCAGGTTGAGGTATAGGGACATCCTCCTCCTCCGAACTTGAACCATACATCCTCATCAGATGAGCATCCTCCTCCTCATCCGTAGTTCGACCACAAGGAGATAGATCCCCATAGGTCTTTGGGTCAGCAATGAGGTGTGAGACATAGCTCTCTCCGTCAGAGTCCTGAGATGACATCTTGCTCCAAATCTGCTACAGAAACAGCTCGAAACAAAAGCAGAGGATATTTGTGTGATACGGTGGTCAAAATCTTCGGGAGATTATATAATGAATTTTTACCGACCGAAAGAAGTATCGTGCAATAAAATAGAGTCCAGAGAGCGCACGAGGTGCCCACGAGGTAGGGGGGCGCGCCCAGGGGGTAGGGCGTGCCCTCCACCCTCGTGGAGGCCTCGTGTCCTTCCCAGACTGCTTCTTATTTTCCTATTTTTCTAAATATTCCAAAACGGAGAAAATTTGCCATTAGAACTATTTTGGAGTCGGTTTACTTACCGTACCACATACCTATTCCTTTTCAGAGTCTGAAACGTTCTGGAAAGTGTCTCTTATGTATTCCTCCGGGGTTACGGTTTCAATAATATTAGTTTCATCATTTATAGGGTTACCTGAGATATAATGTTTGATTCTTTGACCGTTTACCACCTTCGGATTTGTGCCTTCAAAGTTGTTGATTTTTATGGCACCGGAACGATAGACCTCCTCGATAACGTAAGGACCTTCCCATTTAGAGAGAAGTTTTCATGCAAAAAATCTTAATCGAGAATTGTATAGCAATACATAATCACCTACATTAAACTCACGCTTTTGTATCCTTTTGTCATGCCATCTTTTAACTTTTTCTTTAAACAGCTTGGCATTTTCATAGGCTTGGGTTCTCCATTCATCAAGTGAGCTAATGTCAAATAACCTCTTCTCACCGGCAAATTTGAAATCATAATTGAGCTCTTTAATGGCCCAATATGCCTTATGTACTAATTCGAGAGGTAGGTGACATGCTTTCCCGTAAACCATTTTATACGGAGACATACCCATAGGGTTATTATATGCAGTTCTATAGGCCCATAATGCATCATCAAGTTTCTTGGACCAATTCTTCCTGGATCTATTAACAGTCTTTTGCAAAATTAATTTGAGCTCTCTATTACTCAATTCTACTTGACCGCTAGCTGTGGGTGATAAGTCGATGCGATTCTATGATTAACATCATACTTAGCAAGCATTTCTGAAAAGCACCATGAATAAAATGTGAACCACCATCGGTCATTAAATATCTAGGGACTCCAAACCTCGGAAAAATAACTTCTTTAAGCATCTTAATAGAAGTGTTATGATCAGCACTACTAGTTGGAATAGCTTACGCCCACTTAGTAACGTAATCAACACAACTAAAATATGTGTATATCCATTAGAGGCAGGAAGCGGTCCCATATAATCAAAGCCCCAAACATCAAATGGTTCAATAACAAGTGAATAATTCATAGGCATTTCTTGACGTCTACTAATATTACCAATTCTTTGACATTCATCACAAGATAAGACAAACTTACGGGCATCCTTGAAGAGAGTAGGCCAATAAAAACGGAATGCAATACCTTGTGTGCAGTTCTATCTCCAGCGTGGTGCCCTCCGTAAGCCTCAGAGTGACACTTGCGTAGCATCTGTTCCTGTTCATGCTCAGGTACACAACGTCTAATAACACCATCTACTCCTTTATAAAGATGTGAGTCATCCCAAAAGTAATGTCTCAAATCATAGAAAAACTTTTTCTTTTGCTGGTATGTGAAACTAGGTGGTATAAATTTAGCAATAATGTAATTGGCATAATCAGCATACCATGGAGTAGTATGAGAAGCATTTATGACATTCAGTTGTTCATCAGGAAAGCTATCATCAATAGGTAGTGGGTCATCAAGAACATTTTCTAACCTAGACAAGTTGTCTGCAACGGGGTTCTCAGCTCCCTTTCTATCAATAATATGTAAATCAAATTCTTGTAGTAAGAGAACCCATCTAATAAGTCTAGGTTTAGCATCTTCCTTTTCCATAAGATATTTAATAGCAGCATGATCAGTGTGAATAGTTACTTTAGAATCAACAATATAAGGTCTGAACTTATCACAAGCAAATACAACTGCTAAAAATTCCTTTTCAGTGGTGGCATAATTTCTCTAGGCATTGTCTAGAGTTTTACTAGCATATTGAATAACATTTAATTTCGTATCAACTCTTTGCCCTAGAACAACACCTACAGCATAATCTCTAGCATCACACATAATTTCAAAAGGTAAATTCCAATCAGGTGGCTGAACGATAGGTGCAGAGATTAATGCTTTCTTAAGTATTTCAAATGCTTCTACACAATCATCATAAAAAACGAAAGGTATATCTTTTTGCAAGAGATTAGTCAGAGGCCGAGAAATTTTTGACTTAATGAACCTCCTATAAAAACCGGCATGACCAAGGAAACTTCTTATACCTTTGATGTCCTTAGGACACGGCATCTTTTCAATAGCATCAACCTTAGCTTTATCAACTTCAATACCTCTTTCAGAAATTTTATGCCCCAAAATAATGCCTTCATTAACCATAAAGTGGCACTTCTCCCAATTCAAGACAAGGTTAGCGTCTTCACATCTCTGCAAAAATCAATCAAGGTTGCTCAAGAAATCATCAAAAGAGGATCCATAAACGGAGAAATCGTCCATGAAAACCTCACAAATCTTTTCACAAAAATCAGAGAATATAGCCATCATGCATCTTTGAAAGGTAGCAGGTGCATTACATAAACCAAAAGGCATACATCTATAAGCAAAAGTACCGAAAGGGCAAGTAAAAGTGGTCTTTGCTTGATCATCAGCTGACACATGTATTTGAGAGAAACCAGAGTAACAATCTAGAAAGCAAAAATGCGTATGTTTGGATAATCTTTCTAGCATTTGATCGATAAAAGGTAAGGGGTAATGATCTTTTTTAGTAGCCTTATTTAATTTGCGGAAATCAATTACCATCCTATAACATGTAATAATTCTTTGCAGAATCAATTCATCTTTATCATTAGGAATGACAGTAATACCTCCCTTCTTAGGGACACAATGGACAGGACTTACCCACTGACTATCAGCAACGGGATGAATTATACCTGCCTCAAGGAGCTTTAGTATTTCCTTTCTTACCACTTCTTTCATCTTAGGATTCAGCCATCCTTGATGATCAATAACTGGTTTGGCATCTTTCTTCAAATTTATTTTGTGTTGGCATAGAGTGGGACTAATGCCCTTAAGATCATCAAGAGTATATCCAATAGCAGCTCGGTGCTTCTTCAGAGTTTTCAATAATTTTTCTTCTTCCTTCTTTGAAAGGTTAGCACTAATATAAGCATATTTAAGAGTATCAGGTAATGGTTTAAGCTCAAACATGGGATCACCCTTGGGTGGAGGAGGATCCCCTAGGATTTCAACAGGCAAATTGTGTTTCAGAATAGATCCCTGTTTAAAGAATACTTCATCTATTTCCCTTCTTTCATTCATAAACATATCATTTTCATGATCTAGCAAATATTGTTCTAAAGGATCACTAGGAGGTACGACAATAGAAGCAAGACCAATTATTTCATCTTTACTAGGCAATTCCTCATCACAAGGTTGTCTACGAAATTTAGAGAAATTAAACTCATGAGACATATCATCCAAGCCAATAGTAACAACATCCTTCTTGCAATCTATCTTAGCATTAACAGTGTTCGAGAAGGGTCTCCCAAATATAATGGGACAAAAGCTATCTTGTGGGGAACCAAGAACAAGAAAATCAGCAGGATATTTGCTTTCCCACACAAGACTTCAACATCTCTAACAATCCCAATTGGTGAAATAGTATCTCTATTGGCAAGTTTAATGGTGACATCAATATCTTCTATCTCAGCAGGTGCAATATCATGCATAATTTCTTTGTATAAGGAAATAGGTATTGCACTAGCACTAGCACCCATATCACATAAGTCATGATAACAATGATCTCCTATTTTAACAGAAATAACAGGCATGCCTACCACAGGTCTATGTTTATCTTTAGCACCGGGTTTAGCAATCCTAGCAGTTTCATCACAGAAGTAAATAACATGCCCATCGATATTATCAGCCAAGAGATCTTTAACCATAGCAATATTAGGTTCAACTTTAACTTGCTCAGGAGGTTTGTGTGTCCTAATATTACTTTTGTTAACCACAGTTGAAGCTTTAGCCTGATCCTTTAATCTAACAGGGAAAGGTGGTTTCTCAACATAAGCAGTAGGAACAATAGGATCATTATAAGTGATAGCCTTTTCTTCAACTTTAATAGGTGCAACAACTTTTACTTCAACGGGAGGATTATATTTGAACCACTTCTCCTTAGGGAGATCAACATGAGTAGCAAATGATTCACAGAAAGAAGCTACTATCTCAGAGTCAAGTCCATATTTAGTGCTAAATTCACGGGAAACATCGGTATCCATAAAAGATTTAACACAATCAAACTTAGGTGTTATACCTGACCCTTTACCTTCGTCGAGGTCCCAATCTTCAGAGTTGCGTTTAATTCTTTCCAATAAATCCCATTTGAATTCAATAGTCTTCATCATAAAAGAACCAGTACAAGAAGTATCGATCATGGTGCGATTGTTGTCAGAAAGCCGAGCATAAAAATTTTGAATAATCATTTTTCTCGAGAGCTCATGATTGGGGCATGAATATAACATTGACTTAAGCCTCCCCCAAGCTTGAGGGATGCTTTCTCCTTCGCGAGGCCAAAAATTTTATATATAATTACGATCACGATGAACAAGATGCATAGGATAAAACTTCTGATGGAATTCCAATTTCAACCGTTTGTAGTCCCATGATCCCATATCATCACATAGCCTATGCCATATCAATGCATCTCCCTTCAAAGATAAAGGGAAGACCTTCTTCTTGATAACATCATCGGGCATACCTGCAAGCTTAAATAATCCACAAACTTCATCCACATAGATTAGGTGCTCATCAGTAGTCCTGGCCATGGGAAGCCCGACCCGGCCGGCCCGGCCCGAGCTGCCCCCGGACCAGGCTCGGGCCTAGTTTTTGAGCCCGAAGACTGGGCCGGGCTGAGCCCGGGCCCATTGTTTTTGCATTTTTCTGAAGGTCTGGTCGGGCCGGCCCGAAGCCCGACGGGCTTTTACGTGCTCGGGCCAGGCTCGGGCCCAGAAACACAAGCCCGATGGCGGGCGGGCGGCGGGCCGGGCCTGGGTTTTTGTGTCGGGCTTGGCTAGGCCGGCCAAGCCCGCCCGACCGAGGTTTGGCCAAGTATACTCATCAGGATGTAACGTTCCGTCTCCTGCAAAAGGATTAGCTAGCAGTTTTTCTATCATACCCGAAGGAATTTCAAAATAGACATTTTATGTAGGTTCAGTAGGTTGTGGAGCAACTCTTTGCTCTACTGGTCGAGGTGAAGATACCCCGAACAAGCCCCTCAAAGGATTACTTTCCATAGTAACAAGTGACAGTAAATTTCAGCACACTATGTAAATTTTTCCTTACCAAATTCCACCTACCAAAGGCGCTTCACTCCCCGGCAATGGCGCCAGAAAAGAGTCTTGATGACCCACAAGTATAGGGGATCTATAGTAGTCCTTTCGATAAGTAAGAGTGTCGAACCCAACGAGGAGCAGAAGGAAATGATAAGCGGTTTTCAGCAAGGTATTTTCTGCAAGAACTGAAATTATCGGTAACATATAGTTTTGTGAAAAGGTAATTTGTAACGAGTAACAAGTAACAAGTGTAAATAAAGTGCAGCAAGATGGCCCAATCCTTTTTGTAGCAAAGGACAAGCCTGGACTATTTCTTATATGAAGGGAAACACTCCTGAGGACACATGGGAATTATCGTCAAGCTAGTTTTCATCATGTTCATATGATTCGCGTTCGGTACTTTGATAATTTGATATGTGGGTGGACCGGTGCTTGGGTACGTCCTTACTTGGACAAGCATCCCACTTATGATTAACCCCTATTGCAAGCATCTGCAACTACAAAAGAAGTATTAAGGTAAACCTAACCATAGCATGAAACATATGGATCCAAAGCAGCCCCTTACGAAGCAACGCATAAACTAGGGTTTAAGCTTCTGTCACTCTAGCAACCCATCATCTACTTATTACTTCCCAATGCCTTCCTCTAGGCCCAAATAATGATGAAGTGTCATGTAGTCGACGTTCACATAACACCACTAGAGGAGAGACAACATACATCTCATCAAAATATCAAACGAATACCAAATTCACATGACTACTAATAGCAAGACTTCTCCCATGTCCTCAGGAACAAACGTAACTACTCACAAAGCATATTCATGTTCATAATCAGAGGGGTATTAATATGCATAATGGATCTGAACATATGATCTTCCACCAAATAAACCAACTAGCATCAACTACAAGGAGTAATCAACACTACTAGCAACCTACAAGTACCAATCTCAGACTTACAGACAAGAATTGGATACAAGAGATGAACTAGGGTTTGAGAGGAGATGGTGCTGGTGAAGATGTTGATGGAGATTGGCCCCCTCCCGATGAGAGGAGCGTTGGTGATGACGATGGCGATGATTTCCCCCTCCCGGAGGGAAGTGTCCTCGGCAGAACAGCTCCACCAGAGCCCTAGATTGGTTCCGCCAAGGTTCCACCTCGTGGCGGCGGAGTCTCGTCCCGAAAGCTTGCTTATGATTTTTTTCTCGGACGGAAGACTTCATATAGCAGAAGATGGGCACCGGAGGGCCACCAGGGGGCCCACGAGGTAGGGGGCGTGCCCAGGGGGTAGGGCGCGCCCCCCACCCTCGTGGCCAGGGTGTGGGCCCCCTCTGGTATTTTCTTCGCTCAGTATTTTTTATTATTTCCAAAAATAACTTTCGTGGAGTTTGGGACTTTTGGAGTTGTGCGAATAGGTCTCTAATATTTGCTCCTTTTCGGCCGAATTCCAGTGCGGCATTCTCCCTCTTTATGTAAACCTTGTAAAATAAGAGAGAATAGGCATAAGTATTGTGACATAATGTGTAATAACAGCCCATAATGCAATAAATATCAATATAAAAGCATGACGCAAAATGGACGTATCAATCATTTCCTTCTTGTTCTACTCCTGTTAACATGTCTAATGTATTAGTCTCTCCCGATCTTGTTAAAAATCAGGTCTCTGTTCGCTCTCTTACTCGTGAAAATCCTATTACTATTGAATTTGACGACTTTGGTTTTTCTGTGAAGGACACCCGTACTCCTATGGTACCCCACCGATGTACAACCCTGACGAGCTCTACCCGGTTCACCTGCCATCCTCCACCGCCACCGCTCCTGTCGCCCACTCTACTGGTGTGGACCTCTGGCATGCTCGGCTGGGTCATCCAAACCCCACCATACTTTGTCATATTCTTAGGAGTTTTTCTTTCACTTGTAATAAAGTTACCGACCACATTCGTCATGCTTGTCGTGTCTGATAACCCACAAGTATAGGGGATCGCAACAGTTTTCGAGGGTAGAGTATTCAACCCAAATTTATTGATTCGACACAAGGGGAGCCAAAGAATATTCTCAAGTATTAGTAGTTGAGTTGTCAATTCAACCACACCTGGATAACTTAGTATCTGCAGGAAAGTATTTAGTAGCAAAGTAATATGATAGTAGTGGTAACGGTAACAAAAGTAGTGGAAGCAAAAGTGATATTTTTGGTGTTTTGTAGTGATTGTAACAGTAGCAACGGAAAAGTAAATAAGCGAAGAACAATATATGAAAATCTCGTAGGCATTGGATCGGTGATGGAGAATTATGCCGGGTGCGGTTCATCATGTAACAATCATAACATAGGGTGACATAGAACTAGCTCCAATTCATCAATGTAATGTAGGCATGTATTCCGAATATAGTCATACGTGCTTATGGAAAAGAACTTGCATGAAATCTTTTGTCCTACCCTCCCGTGACAGCGGGGTCCTAATGGAAACTAAGGGATATTAAGGCCTCCTTTTAATAGAGTGCGGAACAAAGCATTAGCACATAGTGAATACATGAACTCCTCAAACTATGGTCATCACGGGAGTGGTCCGATTATTGTCACTTGGGTTGCGGATCATAACACATAGTAGGTGACTATAGACTTGCAAGATAGGATCAAGAATTCACATATATTCATGAAAACATAATAGGTTCAGATCTCAAATCATGGCACTCGGGGCCTATGACAAGCATTAAGCATAGCAAAGTCATAGCAACATCAATCTCAGAACATAGTGGATACTAGGGATCAAACCCTAACAAAACTAACTCGATTACATGATAGATCTCATCCAACCCATCACCGTCCAGCAAGCCTACGATGGAATTACTCACGCACGGCGGTGAGCATCATGAAATTGGTGATGGAGGATGGTTGATGATGACGACGGCGACGAATCCCCCTCTCCGGAGCCCCGAATGTACTCCAGATCAACCCTCCCGAGAGGTTTTAGGGCTTGGCGGCGGCTCCATATCGTAAAACGTGATGAATCCTTCTCTCTGATTTTTTTCTCCCCGAAAGTGAATATATGGAGTTGGAGTTGAGGTCGGTTGAGCGTCAGGGGGGGTAGGCGTGCCCCCCACCCTCGTGGGCAGGGTGTGGGCCCCCTGACATAGATTTTTCTTCCGGTATTTTTCTTATTTTACAAATAGATGTTCCGTGGAGTTTCAGGTCATTCCGAGAACTTTTGTTTCTGCACATAAATAACACCATGGAAAGTCTGCTGAAAACAGCGTCAGTCCGGGTTAGTTCTATTCAAATCATGCAAGTTAGAGTCCAAAACAAGGGCAAAAGTGTTTGGAAAAGTAGATACGACGGAGACATATCAGTGTCAGCGAACATGTTTGTCTTCCCTTTAGCGAATCTTCCATGGTCGCCTCATACCCTTTTCAGTTAATTCATAGCGATGTTTGGACATCTCCTGTTGCGAGCAACTCAAACTATCTTTATTATCTTGTCAGTTTAGGATTTTTCTCATTATGTGTGGACTTTTTCTCTTCGGCAGAAATCTGGTGTTATTTCCACTCTTTCAGCTTTTTACTCCTATGTCAGCATGCACTTCGGACATCCCATTCTTGCATTGCAAACTGACAATGGAAAAGAGTTTGATAATCTTGTCGTTCGCCATTTACTTACCACACATGGTACAATATTTCGTCTAACATGCCCTACACCTCGCAACAAAACGGGTGTGCTGAACGATTCCTTCGCACTCTCAATGATTGCGTTTGTACCCTCTTATTTCATGCCAATGTCCCGCCCTATTTCTGGCCGGATACGCTTGCCACGGCATCCCTCTTGATCAACATCCGGCCATGTCGCACTCGCTGGAATTATGCACCGCATCACCTGCTCTTCGGCACTCCCCCATCTTATGATGGACTTCGAGTCTTTGGGTGTCTCTGTTATCCCAGCATTGCCTCCACTGCCCTACACAAGCTCGCTTCGCGGTCGCTCACACGCATCTTCCTCGGCTACCGGTGCTATGATCTTGTCTCTCACCGGGTGATCACCTTGCGACACGTGTACTTTGACAAGAAAGTGTTTCCTTTTCAGCAGGTACCATCCGCTGACAGACCCTCATCGTCATCATCGCCTTCCTTTGGCGGACCTTCACCAACGCTGCAGCAGCCCCATGGCGGGCACATGCAGCCTACTCTTGGCTTCCCGGTGCCTTCTCCAGACTCAGTTGCCCCGATAGCCGCCCTCCCTACTACCACGGCTGCCCTGTCGAGCCCTACCGGCTCAGGTGCAGTTTCGGCAGCCTCGGACGAGGCCTCGTACACAGCCTCGGACCCTCCGATCCGTCCTCCTGCGCCGTCCTACCGGACCCATCCACATCAGCTTCGTCGGGTCCGAACACGTCTTCACCGACCGACGCAGCTCCCGCGCAGCCGTCCGCCCCCGCGCCTCGGCCTGGTGTCATGACTCGGGCCCACACCGAGGTCCTTTGTCCGAGCAGGTCGTACCCTTCCGAGCAGTACCTGTGCGCTGCTTCGGCGTCTCCGCCGTCGCTAGTTCCGTCATTCGCCCGTGCGGCCCTTCAAGACCCTCACTGGCTCACCACCATGCAGGAGGAGTTCGACGCATTGCAACGCAACCGTACGTGGCAGCTGGTCCCGTGTCCCTAACATGCTATATCATTACCGGGAAGTGTGTCTTTGGCCACAAGACACGCTCTGACGGTACCCTTGAGCGGTACAAGCCTTGTTGGGTCGTTCACGGTTTCTGGCAACGCAACAGAGTGGACTTCACCGACACCTTCGCTCCGGTTGTCAAGCCGGGCACGATCCGTACCGTCCTGTAGCTCACGGTGTCCCATACCTGGCCGGTGCAGCAGCTCGACGTCTCCAACGCCTTCCTTCATGGCCATCTTGCCGAAGAGGTCTACTGCGAGCAGCCCACCGGATTCATCGGTGCCACTCATCCCGATCATGTTTGCCTGCTTTCCCGCTCTTTGTACGGGTTGAAGCAGGCGCCGAGGGCCTGGTACCAGTGCATCGCCGCCTTTCTTCAGCAGATGGGATCCCGAGCTACTCGTTCTGAAGCCTCACTATTCGTGTACCATCACGGTGATGCCACTGCATACCTTCTCCTTTATGTGGACGACATCATCCTCACGGCCTCCTCGGCTGAGCTTCTTGGATAGCTTACCGCTCGTCTCAGAGCCGAGTTCACCCTGAAGGGCTTGGGGCAACTCCACTACTTCCTCGGTATCGTGGTGGTTCGGTGTTCTGACGGCTTCTTCCTTCATCAGCAGAAGTACACGCATGAGCT
The DNA here is from genome assembly GCA_021605205.1 of Aegilops longissima. Lineage (NCBI taxonomy): Eukaryota > Viridiplantae > Streptophyta > Magnoliopsida > Poales > Poaceae > Aegilops > Aegilops longissima. Next base: position 328,904,177 of record CM038678.1, on the reverse strand, counting down.
CCTTGAGCGTGCCGGCATGCTTAACTACAAGCATGTTGCCACTCATGTTGACATGAAGGCTAATCTCTCTACGCTTCACGGCTCTCCCGCACCGAACAGTCTGTTCTATCACTCCACTACTAGGGAAAAGCCTAGCAGTAGCGCGGGTCTAAGGGCTATCAGTAACGCGGGGCACCGCGCTACTGATACGGTGCTACAGCTAACGTTTAGCAGTAGCGCTGGACATGAAAACGCTACTGCTAAGCCACTTAGCAGTAGCGCTGGACAGGAAAATGCTACTGCTAAGCCACTCTAATCATATCATAAACATGCAATATGTTGATCATATCATACACATAATAGTCTCATCATATCATGCAACAGAAATCATGTCGTCACATCATAATCACGATATAGCTATACAAGTTGTATGACATGTCTCATCATACATAATATATTCTTGAGGCACCGGTTTGTATCCCTTTCTTGCACTAGCGTGAACCTAAACTAACTACTTTCTGCTTCGGCTCTGCTATCGAACCCTCTCTGGCTGTCGCTCGAAAATCGATACACCTGGGCCTGACACTCCGGCCACTCGTCGTATACTCCTGGCGTAGCACTTCTTCGCCATCGATGAACTATGTACCTGCATCGTCACATGAGTCGATAATATGCAACATATATAGTTGAGCAACATAAAGAGACAAACTTGGCAAAAATAGAAGCAACATATCATAAGCATAAATAACAAAGTTCATCATACCCAAAATGCCCTAACTAGAGTGATCTTTGCTAGTTGAGGAGGATGGTTTAATTACATCACAAATAAAGTTTTGTCATGCATAACTCAAAGTTTTATCTTAGAGAAAGTATGGACTAAACAGACACATTGTCATATATCGTCAATCACTCCAACATGTTGTGACATCCATCCAAGTCAGCGAGATAGTCCCCAAGCGCAGTGAAAGGCTTCAGGTCGAGAGGCTGAGCGGCTACGCATGTTCGAACGTCTTCCTACGACATTTTGCCTTCTTCATAGAACATCCCTGTTTTTTCAAGGACCCCCTTCATGATGATTTGGGCAAGTTCACGCTGGATGTGATAGAACTCAGCTCGAAGTCGATGATCCGGGATATCTCCTAGGTTCTTTGCCCATTGCAGAATATGGGCATCGCCGGATCTAGGTGACATGTGAAGGTTCTGTTGATCCCGTCTGTACTCTAGCATGTGGTGGAGGACATAGAATCCATCACTGAGAGTACCACTCGGTTGCTGGATGCAGCAGAAGTCAGTCTTATGGCCAAAGGCGGGCGCGTGGTTCCTTGTCTTCTTGAGTGTCATCTCTCCACCCTGTAGGCCCTAGCTAAAGATAGCACTGTCGAGAACAGACTTGATGTGGGTGTAATCCTTTTTCTTCATGTTCTTCGACGAGTCCAAGTAAAGAGCGTGGGAGGATTGAGGGTAAAGGATGATGAGGACGGCGTGATCGTCGCTGCGCAAAATAAGTACACCTCAAATTAGCCTCCACGCGTGCAAATGAATGATTGAAATCAAAGGAAGGATATCCGCGCGGATGACTTACATGGGATGATAAGGCATGAGAATCGTCTCCTTGTCCATATTGTCGACCATGAAATCGGCGATGTAGTTACTCGCGTATTCACGGTGCTTTGGGCAGACTGCCAAGAAGCCCTCGTGCATGAAGTACGGGTCAGCGACACAGATATAAGGTATCTGCTCAATCCTGATGATGTAGTTCATGTACAAGGCAAAAAGGCGAACAAACGTAAAATCCAACTTTTTCAAGTGAAACATGTCGAAGATGTAATCGAATCAAAGGAAGAGCTTCTCCGCGGGGAATATGTCGACGTACAACCTTTGCTGCGACATGTTAACCACGTAGAGCGGATATCTGGATTTTTCGAGGCGATCAGGCTTTTCTCTCTCCATAGCACATCGTCCTGAAGTCTCCTTAGATCGCCGTATATGGCCTCTACCGCTGCCTTAGGTAGGATCGGATCACCGGGGATATGCCATTTTGCCGCACCTATGATTAGTATACGGTCTTGAACCCGAGGCTGTGGAGTCGGCTGGATCATAGAAGTAGCTTTGCCTTTCCTCAATCTCTTCCTACGCTTCTTTGCTACTGGATGTGAGCCTATAATACGTTCATCCTGCAGCAATTCAGGCACCAACTCATCACGCTCAAACCCTGAGTACTCATACTACTGAGCCATCAATCCTCCGTCGTCGTAGGCGCCGTTATTGAGATACTGTAGAGGGTCATCATCATCCTCGTCGATGGCATCATGCATTGCTTCTTCGATGGCGGCGATGTCATCAGCCACTAATGGAGCCTCTTCCTCACCCGGCGCGACAGGCGACGCTAATTGCGTAGGGGGTGTTGGTGTTCATACCTTGCTGAGGCTGCTTGGTCGTGGGTGTGCTCCCGGCCGCCTCCAGACGAAGCAGACTCTTCAGCCACAACAGGACCCAACGCTTGCAATCGCCAAGCCGCCGCGAGGTCTCATCATCATCTCCTGCTGGTGCTAACGGAGGAGCCAAATTCTCGTGGCTCGGTTCGACACTGGCCACGGAAACCTTGGAGACGTCGGGGGGGATCGGCCGGCTATGGAACAATTGTTCCTTCGGCTTCACTATCGTCGCCTTTCCCACGTCCACCTTCTGGCCGCTGATGGTGTATGTGTACGGGGTTACATCGGCCTGCAAAGACATGTCTGCGACGTGAGACATCCAAAAGGCAATGAAAATGTGAGATTATACATATATCGAAGAGGGCCGGTGTGACAGGTACCGTGAGGGCATCGAGCTCAGCCAAGGACGAAGCCCCGCCGAGCACGCCAGAGATGGAGGACGGGCTGCTATGAGCAGGTGCGGTTGCGTTAGCAGGTGCTAGTGCAACGCTAAATGAGCTGCTCCCGGAGAAGTTGGAAAGGGGAAAGTCCGTTGCCTCTTTATTTGGATTTTGCTTGCTCCAATTGACGATAGCCGGAATCAACACACCATATGAAGCTGCCATTTCCTCTCTTGCGGCAGCTACCACTGCTTTGACAGTCTCAGCTGATTTCTTATCAACCGCAATCTCAACCTTCTTATCAATGTTTTCTTCGTTTAAACCCTGTCTTTCCTTTCTCTCCTTAGTGGTCTCACGGTAGTACTTTTTCCACGTGGCGCCGTCTCCGATGCCGTGCACGCGTCCTTTCAATATGTTCAAGGCCCGGTTGAATGGGGTGTCCCACTTGGGCCTCGCCAACGCCTCAGACGGCGAGTCGCTTTCGGCCGCAATCCTGTGCTGCTCTTTCTGCAAAAGGAACAAGGATCGTTTACAAATATGACTAAGCATGCAGTCGAATTGATCAAAGCTAAAATTAGGGGGTAAATTAAAAATTACCAGCAGTCTCATGAACTCCGTCATGACCGCGACTCTCTCGAAAACCTTGTTGACTGGGTCCCAATGGTACCGTGCCCTGATGACGTCACGCTCCTGCGGGACGGTGAACTCCGCCAAGGGGCCTGGGATCCCCAAACTTTCGCGTTGCATGTCCTCCTTGCCCCATATGGGCCTCTTCCCCGCGTAACCACGGCTTCCAAGGTGGTGGCACCCCAGGTTCCTCTCTTTAAGCCCCTTCATGTACTTCGACTTCTTCGGCAGCTTCGGCAACGCAAGCCGCCTTGAATATTTCAAACTACTCTTCTATAATTGTCGGATTATCCTTTACAATCTCGGAGTAGGGTTTCTTTTTTACCATGATCCGATGTTTCACCCTTACTTTCCAAGCGAACAACGCGTTGCTAAAGTTGCCCATGGCGGGTTTGTTTATCTTCTTCATTGTCGGGTCTTGCCATGATCGAGTATATTTGATTTCATCCCGGCCCGGGAACAAGAATACCTGGTGCAGCTTCCTTAGGAGGGAGTGCTCCATATTTGGTATCTTCTTTACTTTCTCATCATTGATGGTGGCGGTTGCCCGTAGGATGCAACCTATTTGATTGTTGTAGCACGCGCGCGCTTCCGCAGGCTCTTCTGGCTCAAATTACCGGAGTCCACATCCATGACCACCAGTCTAGTAGTGTTGAGCTGGTTTGGGCGTCGTGTTCTCTTCAGTTTCGGTTCTATACCGGCTTCGCCAATCTTGATGCCGGCCTCGGCGCCGGTGTCGGTCTCAGCGCCGGTGTCGGCACCGGTCTCAGTCTCGGTTGTGACAGGTGGGCACTGCAACAACCATTGCTCCTCGAGAAGGTTCAAATAGGCGTCTGTCGCCTCGTAGACGTTGCAATCACCAGAACCCTATCATTCAACATCACTAGCCATGTTTCCTACGATTAAAGTCAATTAATTCTAGACCTAATAAAATGAATAATGACATAAAAAAGGCCTATGTTTTGCAGGAATGGTTATTCATTCCTGGTGTGGCAAATCCCGGGCACTCGACATGTCCTAGTTTGTAGCACAAGTCATGCCAAAATTCACGGAAAATTTTGGCATGATCGTTGCTACAAAGTGGACAAATCGAGCACCTGAAATTTGCCGGAACGGAAATGAATCAACATTCCGGCAAACCATAGGCCACTCGGCTTCATTCTCTGCAAACAACAAAAGGCCACTTGGGCACAATCGAACCACTTCAATGAAAAGGTATAACATGACCACTTTAATGAAAAGATATAATCAACAATAATGGAATATGCAAATGAACATCAATGACATATATCATATAACATCAACCTTGTTTTTCGTTTATATAGCAACAATTACTTTAACCAAGTTTTTGAAAAGAAAAACAATTCTGTTTTTTGTTTATAGCTAAATGCCATAGCTACTGTTTTTTATATAGCTAAATGCTTTTATTTTTTATTTAAAGCTAAAAGTCTAGGAAGGCATCATCTTTAAAATAAAACTTACCTAAATTCTTTTCCTTGAAAAATAGTGGTCTTTTCAAAAACCAAAAACCTTTGCAAAATTACCTCACTAAATACTTCTCTGCCTAGGACAGAAGCCAACTTCTGTTCTAGCTATTCCTCTCTCTCTCTCTCACACACACACACACATTATTTTTTTTCATCCAAATTGTTTTAGAGCAAATTTTCCAACAATACTTGACCTTATTAGAAATTGCAAAGGAATTCCATTTTCTCTAACCCTTCTGACCTCACCAAAATTTCCACAGCAAGACCTTAGTAGCTACACCCAATTTCTTCAAAAATATCCAGGTCCACAGTCCAAATAATTCAAATTTCATTTGAATGAAATTTGGACCAGATTCAGGTCCATAGTCCAAATATTTTTTATAGCTAAATGCTATTGTTTTTTGTTTATAGCCTCTATTAATTTAAAGCTAAATGCTACTATTGTTTATATACCCTTTGTTAATTTAAAGCTAAATGGAATTACTGTTTAGGCAATTCCATAAGAATTTGCCCTAGCTAATTTCCTAAAAGAATTGCTATTTTTTCCTAAATGCTAAAAAATCCTACTGTCCTAAACAAATCTAGGGTTCATATGAACACCTAGGGTTCATATGAACATCATCACAGCAGCAACATATGAAATTTGCCCTAGCTAGCAGAGAGAGAGAGAGAGAGAGAGAGAGAGAGGAGGCGATGCTTACGGTCGTGGCATGGCGGGCTCGGGCTCGGGGCGGTGACAGTCGAGGAGGGCTCGAGGCGGCGGTGAGGTCGAGTGCGGCGGCGGTGAGGTCAAGGGTGGCGGCGGTGAGGTCGAGGGCGACGGCCGGCATCGAGGGCGTGCTCGGGCACAGGGCGACCGACGGCGGCAACAGATCGAGTGGGGGGAGAGGAGTGGGAGGGGGCAAAAGGACTTCGCAAAAATTTTAGCCCACGCGTGGTTAAGTCAAAATAGCAGTACCGTTGGTACGAAAAAGCGCTATAGCTAAGTTAGCTATAGCGCTTTCCACCAAAACACGCTACTGCTATAGGAAATAGCTATTTATTTTCCTTTTTCTTTTCCTTTTATCTAAGGAACTTAGCTATAGCGCGCGCATACAAAAAGCGCTACTGCTAAAGTAGCTATAGCGCTTTGTGAGAACAAGCGCTACTGCTATGCCTTTCTCCTGTATTTTTCTTTTTCTTTTGTTTTTCTTTACATTTTTTTTTAATTTCTACTTTTCTATTTCTTTCATTTTCATTTATTTTTTATTTTATTTTCTTTTTCTTAACAGTAGCGCTCTACACCAGAAACGCGCTACTACAAGGCATTTAGCGGTAGCATGCTTTCTGCAGGATCGCTACTACTATTCCTAGCCTACCGGCAACAGTGTGGGAATTATAGTAGTAGCGCTTTTACCTGCAAACGCGCTACTGCTACAACCATAGTTGTAGCATGCTTTGTTGACACGCGCTACTACTAAGTAGCAGTAGCGCTTTGTTCTGACCAGCGCTACTGCTATACCTCTACGTATAAGGTTTTCCCTAGTAGTGCTCCATTGTGGGTGCACTCCAGTACTTGATACTCACCAGATCGGATTTATAGTACGCCATGCAGCAGGTGTGCCTTCATATGCATGCTCCTCGAGACAGTCATTGGAACCTGGTGAAGCGGATCCTTCAGTATATCTGCGGCACTATGGCTCTTGGTCTTACCCTGACAGCATCCTCCTCCATCGACATGGTTGCCTACTCCGATGCTGACTGGGTCGGCTGTCCAAACACTCATCGCTCCACTTCTGCCTATTGTGTCTACCTCGGCCCCTCTCTCATCTCGTGGTCGTCCAAGCGACAACCCACGGTGTCGCGCTCTAGCACTAAGGCTGAGTATTGGGCTGTGGCCAACGCCGTTGTTGAGTGTTCCTGGCTCTGGCTGAAGGAAATATGCCCTAGAGGCAATAATAAATTTGTTATTTATATTTCCTTATATCATGATAAATGTTTATTATTCATACTAGAATTGTATTAACCGGAAACATAGTACATGTGTGAATACATAGACAAACAAAGTGTCCCTAGTATGCCTCTACTTGACTAGCTCGTTTATCAAAGATGGTTAAGTTTCCTAGCCATAGACATGTGTTGTCATTTGATAAACTGGATCACATCATTAGGAGAATTATGTGATGGACAAGACCCATTCATTAGCTTAGCATTATGACGTTACAGTTTCATTGCTACTGCTTTCTTCATGACTTATACATGTTCCTCAGACTATGAGATTATGCAACTCCCGAATACCGGAGGAACACTTAGTGTGCTATCAAACGTCACAACGTAACTGGGTGATTATAAAGATGCTCTACAGGTGTCTCCGATGGTGTTTGTTGAGTTGGCATAGATCAAGATTAGGATTTGTCACTCCGTGTATCGGAGAGGTATCTCTGGGCCCTCTTGGTAATGCACATCACTATAAGCCTTGCAAGCAATGTGACTAATGAGTTAGTTGCGGGATGATGCATTACGGAATGAGTAAAGAGACTTGCCGATAACGAGATTGAACTAGGTATGGTGATACCGACAATCAAATCTCGGGCAAGTAACATACCGATGACAACAACGTATGTTGTTATCTGGTTTGACCGATAAAGATCTTCGTAGAATATGTAGGGACCAATATGAGCATCCAAGCTCCGCTATTGGTTATTGACCAGAGATGTGTCTCGGTCATGTCTACATAGTTCTCGAACCCGTAGGGTCCGCACGCTTAACGTTCGATGATGATTTGTATTATGAGTTTATGTGATTTGATGACCGAAGGTTGTTCGGAGTCCCGGATGAGATCACGGACATGACGAGGAGTCTCGAAATGGTCGATACATAAAGATTCATATATTGGAAGGTATATTCAGACACTGGCATGGTTCGGGTCGTTTCGGATAAGTTTTGGAGTACCGGGGGTTACAGGAACCCCCCCCCGCCTTGGAAGCTATTGGGCCTCATGGGCCTTAGTGGAGAAGGGAGAGGGCCGGCTTGGAGGTGGCGCCCCCTTGCCCCAATCCGAATTGGAAAAGGGGAGGGGCGGCGCCCCCTCCTTCCTTCTCTCCTCCTCCTCCTTCCCCCCTTCTCCCACTTGGAATAGGAAAGGGGGGGCGAATCCTACTAGGTTTGGAGTCCAAGTAGGACTCCCCCCCATGGCGCGCCTCCTCCCTTGGCCGGCCTCCTCCTCCCCCTCCTTTATATACGTCGGGAGGGGCACCCTAGAACACACAAGTTGATCTTTTAGCCGTGTGTGGTGCCCCCTCCACAGAAATACACCTCAGTCATATCGTCGTAGTGCTTAGGCGAAGCCCTGCACCGGTAACTTCATCATCACCGTCACCATGTTGTCGTGCTGACGAAACTCTCCCTCGGCCTCTACTGGATCAAGAGTTCGAGGGACGTCACCGAGCTGAACGTGTGCAGGTCGCGGAGGTGCCGCGCGTTCGGTACTTGGATCGGTTGATCGCGAAGACGTTCGACTACATCAACCGCGTTACTTAACACTTCCGCTTTCGGACTACGAGGGTACGTGGACACACTCTCCCCGCTCGTTGCTATGCTTATCCTATATAGATCTTGCATGATCGTAGGAATTTTTTTGGAATACTACGTTCCCCAACAGTGGCATCCGAGCCAGGTCTATGCGTAGATGTTATATGCACGAGTAGAACACAAAGAGTTATGGGCAATAATAGTCATACTGCTTACCAGCATGTCATACTTTTATTCGGCGGTATTGTTGGATGAAGCGGACCAGACCGACATTACATGACATCATTCATGAGACTGGTTCTACCGTCGTGCTTCGCACACAGGTGGCTAGTGGGTATCTGTTTCTCCAACTTTAGTTGAATCAAGTGTGACTACGTCCGGTCCTTGTTGAAGGTTAAAACAGCACACTTGACAAAAAATCATTGTGGTTTTGATGCGTAGGTAAGAACGGTTCTTGCTAAGCCCGTAGCAGCCACATAAAACTTGCAACAACAAAGTAGAGGACGTCTAACTTGTTTCTGCAGGGCTTGCTGTGATGTGATATGGTCAAGACGTGATGATATATAAATTGTTGTATGAGATAATCATGTTTTGTAACAGTTATCGGCAACTGGCAGAAGCCATATGGTTGTCGCTTTATTATATGAAATGTAATCACCATGTAATTGTTTTACTTTATCACTAAGCGGTAGCGATAGTCGTAGAAGCAATAGTTGGCGAGACGAAAACGATGCTTCGATGGAGATCAAGGTGTCAAGCCGGTGACGATGGTGATCATGACGGTGCTTTGGAGGTGGAGATCGAAGGCACAAGATGATGATGGCCATATCATATCACTTATTTTGATTGCATGTGATGTTTATCTTTTATGCATCTTATTTTGCTTAGTACGGCGGTAGCATTATAAGATGATCTCTCACTAAATTTCAAGGTACAAGTGTTCTCCCCGAGTATGCACCATTGCGACGGTTAAATCGTGCCGAGACACCATGTGATGATCGGGTGTGATAAGCTCTACGTTCACATAAAGCGGGTGCAAGCCAGTTTTGCACACATGAGAATACTCGGGTTAAACTTGACGAGCCTAGCATATGCAGATATGGCCTCGGAACTTTGAGACCGAAAGGTCGGCGTGAATCATATAGTAGATATGATCAACATAGTGATGTTCACCATTGAAAACTACTCCATCTCACGTGATGATCGAACATGGTTTAGTTGATATGGATCACGTGATCACTTAGATGATTAGAGGGATGTCTATCTAAGTGGGAGTTCTTAAGTAATATGATTAATTGAACTTTAATTTATCATGAACTTAGTACCTGATAGTATTTTGCATGTCTATGTTTTTGTAGATAAATGGCCCGTGCTACTGTTCCGTTGAATTTTAATGTGTTCCTAGAGAAAGCTAAGTATAAAGATGATGATAGCAACTACACGGACTGGGTCCGTAACTTGAGGATTATCCTCATTGCTGCATAGAAGAATTACGTCCTGGAAGCACCACTAGGTGCAAGACCCACTATAGGAGCAACGTCGGACGTTATGAACGCCTGGCAGAGCAGAGCTGATGACTACTCAATAGTTCAGTGTGCCATGCTTTACGGCTTAGAACCGGGACTTCAACGACGTTTTGAATGTCATGGAGCATATGAGATGTTAATATTTCAAGCAAATGCCCGGATTGATAGATATGAAGTCTCCAATAAGTTCTACAGCTGCAAAATGGAGGAGAATAGTTATGTCAGTGAACATATACTCAAAATGTTTGGGTACCACAATCACTTGACTCAACTGGGAGTTAATCTTCCGGTTGATAGTGTCATTGACAGAGTTCTTCAATCACTGCCACCAAGCTCCAAAAGCTTCGTGATGAACTATAATATGCAAGGGATGGATTAGACAATTCTCGGGCTCTCTGCGGAGGTAGAAATCAAGAAGGAGCATCAAGTGTTGATGGTTAATAAGATCACTAGTTTCAAGAAGAAGGGCAAAGGGAAGAAGGGGGACTTCAAGAAGAACGGCAAGCAAGTTGCTGCTCAAGTGAAGAAGCCCAAGTCTGGACCTAAGCCTGAGACTAAGTGCTTCTACTGCAAAGGGACTGGTCACTGGAAGCGGAACTGCTCCAAGTATTTGGCGGATAAGAAGGATGGCAAAGTGGAAGGTATATTTGATATACATGTTATTGATGTGTACCTTACTAATGCTCGTAGTAGCGCCTGGGTATTTGATACTGGTTATGTTGCTCATATTTGCAACTCGAAACAGGGGCTATGGATTAAGCGAAGATTGGATAAGGACGAGGTGACGATGTGCATGGGAAATTGACGATGTGCGTGGGAAATGGTTCCAAAGTCGATGTGATCGCCGTCGGCACGCTACCTCTACATCTACCTTCAGGATTAGTTTTAGACATGAATAATTGTTATTTGGTGCCAGCGTTAAGCATGAACATTATATCTGGATCTTGTTTGATGTGAGACCGTTATTCATTTAAATCAAAGAATAATGGTTGTTCTATTTATATGAGTAATATCTTTTATGGTCATGCACCCTTGATGAGTGGTCTATTTTTGTTGAATCTCGATAGTAATGATACACATATTCATAGTATTGAAGCCAAAAGATATAAGTTTAATAATGATAGTGCAACTTATTTGTGGCACTGTCATTTAGGTCATATTGGTGTAAAGCGCATGAAGAAACTCCATGCTGATGGGCTTTTGGAATCACTTGATTATGAATCACTTGATGCTTGCGAACCATGCCTCATGGGCAAGATGACTAAGACTCCATTCTCCGGGACAATGGAGCGTGCAACAGACTTGTTGGAAATAATACATACTGATATATGCGGTCCGATGAGTGTTGAGGCTCGCGGCGGGTATCGTTATTTTTTGACCTTCACAGATGATTTGAGCAGATATGGGTATATCTACTTGATGAAGCATAAGTCTGAAACATTTGAAAAGTTCAAAGAATTTCATAGTGAAGTGGAAAATCATCGTAACAAGAAAATAAAGTTTCTACGATCTGATTGTGGAGGTGAATATTTGAGTTACGAGTTTGGTCTTCATTTGAAACAATGCGGAATAGTTTCACAACTCACGCCACCCGGAACACCACAGCGTAATGGTGTGTCCGAACGTCGTAACCGGACTTTATTAGATATGGTGCGATCTATGATGTCTCTTACTGATTTACCGCTATCGTTTTGGGGATATGCTTTAGAAACGGTTGCATTCACGTTAAATAGGGCACCATCTAAATCCGTTGAGGCAACACCATATGAACTGTGGTTTGGCAAGAAACCAAAGTTGTCTTTTCTTAAAGTTTGGAGCTGCGATGCTTATGTGAAAAAGCTTCAACCTGATAAGCTTGAACCCAAATCGGAGAAATGTGTCTTCATAGGATACACAAAGGAGACTGTTGGGTACACCTTCTATCACAGATCCGAAGGCAAAATATTCATTGCTAAGAATGGATCCTTTCTAGAGAAAGAGTTTCTCTCAAAAGAAATGAGTGGGAGGAAAGTAGAACTTGATGAGGTAATTCCACCTGCTCCCTTAGTGGAAAGTAGTTCATCACAGAAATCAGTTCCAGTTATTCCTACACCAATTAGTGAGGAAGATAATGATGATGATCATGAAGCTTCTGATCAAGTTACTACCGAACCTCGTAGGTCAACCAGAGTAAGATCCGCACCAGAGTGGTACGGTAATCCTGTTCTGGACGTCATGTTACTTGACCATGACGAACCTGCGAACTATTAGGAAGCGATGATGAGCCCAGATTCCGTGGAATGGCTTGAGGCCATGAAATCCTAGATGGGATCCATGTATGAGAACAAAGTGTGGACTTTGGTTGACTTGCCCGATGATCGGCAAGCCATAGAAAATAAATGGATCTTCAAGAAGAATACCGACGCTGACGGTAATGTTACCATCTATAAAGCTCGACTTGTTGCAAAAGGTTTTCGACAAGTTCAAGGAGTTGACTACGATGAGACTTTGTCACCCGTAGCGATGCTTAAGTTTGTCCGAATCATGTTAGCAATTGTTGCATTTTACGATTATGAAATTTGGCAAATGGACGTCAAAACTGCATTCCTGAATGGATTTCTAGAAGAAGAGTTGTATATGATGCAACCAGAAGGTTTTGTCGATCCAAAGGATGCTAACAAAGTGTGCAAGCTCCAGCGATCCATTTATGGACTGGTGCAAGCCTCTCGGAGTTTGATGAGGACATCAATACCATTGTTACACCCACAGCCCCTACTGCTACATATACTGGACCAATTACTAGAGCTCGCGCACGCCAATTAAATTATCAGGTACTTTCGTTTCTTGGTAATGATTCTAATGTTCATGAGAATATGATGCTGCCTAAATTGGATACATTTGTTTTGCTTACAAATGAAGGGCCTAGCTTGGAGAAGGATGGACATTGGAGCAAGAACAAGCATGGAGATAATGCCATGCGCAAGGGGAACAAGAACGCAATTACAAGTGATGATTTCAGGACTTTGAAGCCACCATAATGGGTGCATGAAGCCTTGGACGAAATATACAAGATGATACTTCATAAATTTCGTCCCGAGGCTATTCTAGGTGTTGCGTCACCTTATTATTGGGCCAGGCCCTTGTAATTTCGAAATACACAAGTATAGGCTATTTTTAGAGTCCGTATGTGTGGGGAAACAAGAGATAGGGTTGATTTCGGACCCCTCCACCAAGGGCCACGAAATTTCCCCCCTCTTCCTCCATATATACAGCCCTTAGGGCACCATTTAGACTTTGGGTTTTGTTTAGATTAAAAGTTCGCCATAGCTGCAACTTCGCGTACTTCGTTTGTGTTCAACGACCAGACAAAGGCGTCACAGAACCCCACCTTGATCAATAAAGCTTTCATCTTATATTCGCAATATCCAGATTGCAATCTCAGTTTCTTGCTTGTTATTCGTTTGCTCGCAAGAAACAGACCCTCGTGGTCAGGTTGATCATGCTCCGGCGTGGTCAATAACCTCTCGGAGTTGGTTTAGCGATTGCTAAGGCGCGACTTCCTCGCACGTTCGTAGTCGGATCGTCAAAGTCGACTTCCTCCAAAGCGAAAACCAACATCTCATCGAAAGATGGGACACCTTTGCCTCTATCAGAGTTGGAATAAACGTTTTGATAGTGTGATCAAATTCGTATGAAATTGGGAGATGAATGGAAAACAGCATTTAAAACTAAGTTTGGATTATATGAGTGGTTAGTCATGCCTTTTGGGTTAACTAATGCACCTAGTACTTTCATGAGATTAATGAACGAAGTTTTACGTGCTTTCATTGGACGATTTGTGGTAGTTTACTTTGATGATATACTGATTTATAGCAAATCTTTGGAAGAACATTTGGAACATTTACGTGCTGTTTTTAATGCTCTACGTGATGCATGTTTGTTTGGTAACCTTGGGAAGTGCACCTTTTGCACCGGTGAGTATCTTTTCTTGGCTATGTTGTTACTCCACAGGAATTGAAGTTGATAAAGCCAAGATTGAAGCTATTGAGAGTTGGCGCAGCCCAAAGCGGTCACACAAGTGAGGAGTTTTCTTGGACTCGCTGGTTTCTATAGGCGTTTTGTGAGAGACTTTAGCACCATTGCTGCACCTCTCAATGAGCTTACAAAGAAGGATGTGCCTTTTATTTGGGGTACCGCATGGGAAGAAGCCTTCACGGTATTGAAAGATAAGTTGACACATGCTCCTTTACTCCAACTTCGACTTTAATAAGACTTATGAGCTTGATTGTGATGCTAGTGGAATTGGATTAGGAGGTGTGTTATTACAAGATGGCAAACCTGTTGCATACTTTTCGAAAAATTGAGTGGGCCTAGTCTGAACTATTCTACTTATGACAAAGAATTATATGCTCTTGTTAGGACTTTAGAGACATGGCAACATTATTTATGGCCCAAAGAATTTGTTATACATTTCGATCATGAATCTTTGAAACATATTAAAAGTCAAGCTAAACTGAATCGTAGACATGCTAAATGGGTTGAATTCATTGAGACTTTCCCTTATGTCATTAAACACAAGAAGGGTAAAGAAAATGTTATTGCTGATGCTTTGTCTCGTCGCTATACTATGCTTTCACAACTTGACTTCAAAATATTTGGTTTGGAGACCATCAAAGATCAATATGTGCATGATGCTGATTTTAAAGATGTAAATGCAGAATTGTAAAGAAGGAAGAACATGGAACAAGTTCGTTAATGATGGTTTTGTGTTTCGTGCTAACAAGCTATGCATTCCTGCTAGCTCTGTTCGTCTTTTGTTGTTGCAGGAGGCGCATGGAGGAGGATTAATGGGACACTTTGGCGTGAAGAAGGCGGAGGATATACTTGCTACACATTTCTTTTGGCCAAAGATGAGGCGGGATGTTGGCGTTTTGTTGCTCGCTGCACTACATGTCAAAAAGCTAAGTCACGACTCAATCCTCATGGTTTATATATGCCTTTGCTGTACCTAGTGTTCCTTGGGAGGATGTATCTATGGACTTTGTTTTAGGTTTACCTCGAACAAAGAAGGGAGGATAGCATATTTGTTGTCGTGGATAGATTCTCGAAAATGGCACACTTTATACCATGTCATAAAAGCGATGATCTTTGTTAATGTTGCTGATTTGTTCTTTCGTGAAATTATTCGCTTGCATGGTGTGCCAAATACTATTGTTTCAGATCGTGATACTAAATTTCTTAGCCACTTTTGGAGATGTTTATGGGCTAAGTTGGGAACTAAACTGCTTTTTAGTACTACTTGTCACCCCCAAACTGATGGACAAACTGAAGTAGTCAATAGAACATTGTCTACTATGCTTAGGGCTGTTTTGAAGAATAATAAGAAAATGTGGGAGGAATGCTTGCCTCATATTGAATTTGCTTATAATCGTTCATTGCATTCTAATACTAAGATGTGCCCTTTTGAAGTTGTGTATGGTTTCCTACCTCGTGCACCTATTGATTTGTTGCCTCTTCCATCTTCGAAGAAGGTTAATTTTGATGCTAAATAACGTGTTGAATTGATTTTAAAAATGCAAGAGTTAACTAAGGAAAACATTGAGCGTATGAATGCTAAATATAAACTTCTTTGGAGATAAGGGTAGAAAACATGTTGTGTTTGCACGGAGATCTTGTTTGGTTACATTTGCGTAAGGATAGATTAGCTTTGATTTTGCAAATCAAAGCTAATGCCACGTCTTGATGGTCCCTTTAAGGTGTTGGAGAAAATAAATGATAATGCATATAAACTTGAGCTGCTGCAGATTTTGGGGTTAGTCCACTTTTAACATTGCAGATTTGAAGCCTTATTTGGGTTAGGAAGATGAGCTTCCGTCGAGGCGACTTCATTTCAAGAAGGGAGGATGATGAAGACATCAATACCATTGTTACACCCACAGCCCCTCTTGCTACATATCTTGGACCAATTACTAGAGCTCGCATGACGCCAATTAAATTATCGGTACTTTCGTTTCTTGGTAATGATTCTAATGTTCATGAGAATATGATGCTGCCTAAATTGGATACATTTGTTTTGCTTACAAATGAAGGGCCTAGCTTGGAGAAGGATGGACATTGGAGCAAGAACAAGCATGGAGATAATGCCATGCATAAGGGGAACAAACGGAGTTACAAGTGATGATTTCAGGACTTTGAAGCCACCATAATGGGTGCATGAAGCCTTGGACGAAATATACAAGATGCTACTTCATAAATTTCGTCCGAGGCTATTCTAGGTGTTGCGTCACCTTATTATTGGGCCAGGCCCTTGTAATTTCGAAATACACAAGTATAGGCTATTTTAGAGTCCGTATGTGTGGGGAAACAAGAGATAGGGTTGATTTGGACCCCTCCACCAAGGGCCACGAAATTTCCCCCTCTTCCTCCATATATACAGCCCTTAGGGCACCATTTAGACTTTGGGTTTTGTTTAGATTAAAAGTTAGCCATAGCTGCAACTCGCGCGTGCCGTTTGTGTTCAACGACCGGACAAAGCGTCCACAGAACCCCACCTTGATCAATAAAGCTTTCATCTTATATTCGCAATATCCAGATTGCAATCTCAGTTTCTTGCTTGTTATTCGTTTGCTCGCAAGAAACAGACCCTCGTGGTCAGGTTGATCGTGCTCCGGCGTGGTCAATAACCTCTCGGAGTTGGTTTAGCGATTGCTAAGGCGCGACGTCCTCGCACGTTCGTAGTCGGATCGTCAAAGTCGACTTCCTCCAAAGCGAAAACCAACATCTCATCGAAAGATGGGACACCTTTGCCTCTATCAGAGTTGGAATAAACGTTTTGATAGTGTGATCAAAGCATATGGTTTTATACAGACTTTTGGAGAAGCCTGTATTTACAAGAAAGTGAATGGGAGCTCTGTGGCGTTTCTAATATTATATGTGGATGACATATTGTTGATTGGAAATGATATAGAATTTCTGGATAGCATAAAGGATACTTAAATAAAAAATTCTATGAAAGACCTCGGTGAAGCTGCTTACATATTGGGCATCAAGATCTATAGAGACAGATCAAGACGCTTAATTGGACTTTCACAAAGCACATACCTTGATAAGATTTTGAAGAAGTTCAAAATGGATCAGTCAAAGAAAGGGTTCTTGCCTGTGTTACAAGGTGTGAAGTTGAGTGAGACTCAATGCCCGACCACTTCAAAAGACAGAGAGAAAACGAAAGTCATTCCCTATGCTTCAGCCATAGGTTCTATCATGTATGCAATGATGTGTATCAGACTTGATGTGTTCCTTGCTATAAGTATCGTAGGGAGGTACCAAAGTAATCCAGGAGTGGATCACTGGACAGCGGTCAAGAACATCCTGAAATACCTGAAAAGGACTAAGGATATGTTTCTCGTTTATGGAGGTGACAAAGAGCTCGTCGTAAATGGTTACGTCGATGCAAGCTTTGACACTGATCTGGATGACTCTAAGTCACAAACCGGATACGTGTTTATATTGAATGGTGGAGCTGTCAGTTGGTGCAGTTCCAAACAGAGCGTCGTGGCGGGATCTACGTGTGAAGCGGAGTCCATAGCTGCTTCGGAAGCGGCAAATGAAGGAGTCTGGATGAAGGAGTTCATATCCGATCTAGGTGTCATACCTAGTGCATCGGGTCCAATGAAAATCTTCTGTGACAATACTGGTGCAATTGCCTTGGCAAAGGAATCCAAATTTCATAAGAAAACCGAGCACATCAAGAGATGCTTCAATTCCATCCGTCATCAAGTGTCGGAAGGGGACATAGAGATTTGCAAGATACATACGGATCTGAATGTTGCAGACCCATTGACTAAGCCTCTCTCACGAGCAAAACATGATCGGCACCAAGACTCCATGGGTATTAGAATCATTATAATCTAGATTATTGACTCTAGTGCAAGTGGGAGACTGAAGGAAATATGCCCTAGAGGAAATAATAAAGTTGTTATTTATATTTCCTTATATCATGATAAATGTTTATTATTCATGCTAGAATTGTATTAACCAGAAACATAGTACATGTGTGAATACATAGACAAACAGAGTGTCCCTAGTATGCCTCTACTTGACTAGCTCGTTTATCAAAGATGGTTAAGTTTCCTAGCCATAGACATGTGTTGTCATTTGATAAACGGGATCACATCATTAGGAGAATGATGTGATGGACAAGACCCATTCATTAGCTTAGCATTATGATCGTTACAGTTTCATTGCTACTGCTTTGTTTATGACTTATGCATGTTCCTTAGACTATGAGATTATGCAACTCCCGAATACCGGAGGAACACTTAGTGTGCTATCAAACGTCACAAGTAACTGGGTGATTATAAAGATGCTCTACAGGTGTCTCCGATGGTGTTTGTTGAGTTGGCATAGATCGAGATTAGGATTTGTCACTCCGTGTATCGGAGAGGTATCTCTGGGCCCTCTCGATAATGCACATCACTATAAGCCTTGCAAGCAATGTGAATAATGAGTTAGTTGCGGGATGATGCATTACGGAATGAGTAAAGAGACTTGCCGGTAACGAGATTGAACTAGGTATGGTGATACCGACGATCAAATCTCGGGCAAGTAACATACCGATGACAACAACGTATGTTGTTATCGGGTTTGACCGATAAAGATCTTCGTAGAATATGTAGGGACCAATATGAGCATCCAGGTTCCACTTGAAATAGGAAAGGGGGGCGAATCCTACTAGGTTTGGAGTCCTAGTAGGACTCCCTCCCCATGGCGCACCTCCTCCCTTGGCCGGCCTCCTCCTCCCCCTCCTTTATATACGTGGGGAGGGGGCACCCTAGAACACACAAGTTGATCTTTTAGTCGTGTGCGGTGCCCCCCTTCACAGAAACACACCTCGGTCATATCGTCATAGTGCTTAGGCGAAGCCCTGCGCCGGTAACTTCATCATCACCGTCACCACGCCGTCGTGCTGACAAAACTCTCCCTCGACCTCAACTGGATCAAGAGTTCGATGGACGTCACCGAGCTGAACGTGTGCAGATCGCGGAGGTGCCGTACGTTCGGTACTTGGATCGGTTGGATCGCAAAGACGTTCGACTACATCAACTGTGTTACTTAACGCTTCCGCTTTCGGTCTACGAGGGTACATGGACACACTCTCCCCGCTTGTTGCTATGCTTCTCCTAAATAGAACTTGCCTGATCGTAGGAATTTTTTTGAAATACTACGATCCCCAACACCGGCAACTTCTTCAGGAGCTACATCACGACGTGACTTGCGCTACATTGGTGTATTGCGACAACGTCTCCGCCGTTTATCTCTCCGCCAACCCTGTTCATCATCGCCGCACGAAGCACATCAAGCTTGATATTCAATTTGTGCGTGAGCAGGTGGCTCTCGGGCATGTCAGTGTCCTGCACGTACCCACCGCGCAGCAGTTTGCTGATGTCATGACGAAGGGGTTAGGCCAACTCCAACGCACGACCCCAAATGGACGGTCCATTTTGGCCGCATCTCATTCGCATACCTTTTTTTTTTCAAACACATATCTTTATTTTCATCATTGATTTTTGATACATGGAAGCACCGCACCAAATCTTGACTAGAATAGCAAAACCAAAGAAAACAAGAACCACAAGAAGACATTTTAGAAGATATCCAACTTCCATAACTGCTCTCGTAAGTTGGATTAGTGCCTTCTCGATGCATTCATTATTGATCTGCAGAGGCTCGATCTTGGGTGCTTCTTTCTTCTTCGAGTCTAAAGAAGTTGCTTAATCTCATCTCTAGCCTCTATTCTTGCAATAAGTGCACGAACATCTACTAAATTGCGCTCTATCAATAGATCGATGTAATCTTCTTCCCAATACCAAAAGTTGCATCCATTCTACACAATAAAAATTTGAGTGAGTACAACTAGTCGAATCCGAGAGCACAACCGAAGCTAAAAGTAGCACGCGGCGCAAGACCTTCCTTGGGCAGTCCTCGCACTTTATGAGTGGCAACAATGCGCCGACGAGCCTTCGGGCCAGCATCGAGCCCGGTCGATGGTTGTTCGTGTATTTGCCGGCGAACCGCCGACGGGCTAGATCTGAGCGGCTAGAGGAGGAGTCAGTACCTGCATGCGGCCTTGCCGAGGCCTTGCGGCCCAGTGCCCGGCCAGTCCATGGCACGTCGCGGCCTCCGGCAGCCAGGCGAGCTCAAGTCCGGCCGGATCAGCTCCAAATCCGACCGCCGCGTGCGCAAATCAAGTGGTCGTGGTTGGACAGCTCGAGGCGTCGAGGGAACGGGGACTGCGACAAGGGTTGGGGTGAGCGCGCGGCCAAGCTGCACAGCGGCAATGGCGGAAGCGGCGGCAAGGGACGAGAGGGGCAAGGGTGCGGCTGGAGCGGGGAGGGATAGAAAAAGGGGGGTCTGCGTCCCCGACGAACGGGCTAGGAGAGGACATGGGCAGGCACCACGCATCGTCCGCTTGTGTCCGTCCAGTCGCAAACTCGACCCAAACTTAGGCCGAGAATGGGTCGAAAGCAGACAGAAAACAAACGACGATCCATTTGCAGCCACGCATTGGAGGGCCTACTTTGTCCGTTTACCCCCAAACGGACACGAGCGAACCATTTGGGCTCATGCGTTGGAGTTGGCCTTACGACGACTACGTTCGAGGAGTTTCAGTCCAGTCTATGTGTCACTGATGATGTAGACGTATCGACTGCGGGAGGGTGTTGAACATGGTTGTTATTGCATATATATCCGGCAGCTAGGATCTCTTGTATTTACTTCCTAGCTTAGCGATATCTCCCGATCCTTTTCTTGTATAGCGGATACGGTTGAGATCTCGCAGCCCATGCATGTACTCTCTATATGCTATGGCATATGAGCAATACAATCATCAATGCAAATATTATCATTCCACACATTCAGATGACCTGGTGCACAAAATAGTAGTAGTAGTAGTATGCAAATGGCGGCACAGAATGACAAAATATACATACTTTTATGAGCACCTTGGTTCTATACCAACGAGTTGAAGTTAGTCCCCTAGCATGCCATATACTATTCTTTTAAGGGTCGATCACACCATGGAGGAACCTACGCCCAAAAATCGATCATGACACATGAACCTGCAACATGTATCCCGCCTATGCGAATTCACTGGTCACTCGAACTCCCCAATGTCCTTCTGGCCGGCAAGGATCCTTGAGATCTGGAGGCCCCGGCTGAAGGCTTGGTTGAAGAGCAACCGTGTCTGGAACTCTGAGACGAAGGGAAACCACGACAAGAAGCCGATGGGAAGGAAGAGAACAAGACCCATGATGTTGTCGTATGCCCTCCCTAGCTCCATGATGGAGTCCCACAGCGTAGTCTTCTTAATCAGTGGAGCGCATGCCTGCCCAATCTGTGCACAAGAAACAATATAAATCACTCATAAGCTCAGTTTGCTTCTGTTCAATGAGCTTGTCAGTCAACTGCTCGAGAATTAAGCGGCTAAATGTTCGTTATCTGGTTCCGTGCTCATATGCAGGTAGGAATTCCATCTTTTTTAGAGCACTTCGCTATGCAAAAGTAGGTTAACAGAGGTTTTACTCACCAGAAGAATACACCAACCAGTTGGTAGGAACCCAAGAATACTAGCGAAGACATCTGAAATCGTGAGGCTACATACAACAAATAGGACTGACATCACAGAGATAAAGCCAAGAAAGAGAAGGCCCTTCAGGATGCGGAACATAAGCTGCAAGTCTGTCCCAAATTTCTGCCGTCCTATTGAAACCATCTGAAGACAAGGTAGAGCATCCAGATGGTAAGGTTTTTAAGCATCAGAGGAAACTGGTCAAGACCAAAGGCCAAAGTGTTACCTTCAAAACTACTAGAACCGTCAGCATAACCAGCCATGACAATCCATAAACCTACAGGTCGATAGCAAATGGAAAGTACATTATGATACACTGCAACTCTATGAACTAAATATTAAGCAAATAAGGCAGCACAACATATGTAGTGAAAAGTACCAGGATGCTTGTGCTGCGGCGTGCAATGTTGAGATGATACACTATACCATACTGGTAGATCAAGAAACGAAGAGAGAGGAGGATTTCCAAGACAAGAGCGCGAATGCTGGTTTTCCTGAGGTGCTCCTGCTCACCTATCCACCAAGCCTCCCAGCTTTGATCCACAGACATACCGATACCCCCACGGTTACCCATCCATTTCCTCCAATCTGTCCAGTCATCAACCGTCTTCTGCCACTCAAAGCATGACGGATTGAAGATAAATGGTGCAAATAGCCAAGATGCCACCAGGAACCATATGGAGAAGGTGACAAATAGGTACAGGCTCGTGCTGCGGTAGGATTTCCCATAGGCCAGATATACAACCAGAAGTATTAACAGCTCAAGTCCTTTAACAAAGTGGCTCCGGGAGTACATGCGATAATTATCAGCAAACTTAGCATGGTACACAACAAATCCACGGCCTGTAGGTCTGTATTTAGCCCCACCATGGAGTATTGTTCGCCCATAGTAGTGTGTTTTGGTGCCAAGCTGGAATGTGAAGAACACAGAGGCCAACTGAAGCTGCATGATGATGAACTCTCCTAAAGCTGTGCGGAATCCCTTCTCTAAGCCAACTTCCATGACCATAGGGAGGACAAGCAGCAACCCAAGCTGGAAAACAGACTGTGAAGCGAGTGCATTTTCAAGAGGCTTGATGTCCTCCTTAATACGTGGATCCAGCAAAATAGACTTTTCCAGACCACTCATGACGAGATATAACCTCCCATACAAAAATACATAGACTGTAAGTACAGTAACCTGGAAGAAGGAACTATGGATGTCAGTATCCCAAAATATGCAGAATGAGCACATTGTGTGTTTGACACCATGGCTAAACTGTCAGTTAGGTTTATGAATAATAACTGAAGTCCTAAAAAGGGCCATTTTAGGAATATCCCATTAATGATACCAAATATTGTTGATTTTGTTGTAAAGGATGATATTGCTAATTACCAATTTAACATACTGGTCATGATGAAATAAATGGCTTGAACTTCGATCATCTCCACCTAATGCTCCCGTATTGTTTTATGGGATCTTTTTAATAATCAATAAAGAGCCCTCACAATTGGATTTTTTATCTAAATGTTTAGCATGGTTCTCTCATACGGCCCAATCATAAACGCATCAGAAACAAGGAAATAACATCGACATTTTTACACCTAGATATGTTCAATTAATGTATTCTTACCATGCTACTGAAATAAAAGCCAACTGTAGTGAAGTAGAAAGACAGCATTCTATAGAAGTCAAATCTGCGTCCAAGACGATAGATGTCACGACTCAATGTTTGTTCACCATTTCCATTGGCAACCTTAGCTTCAAAGCTTGAAATTTGGTTCATCCCCACATCACGTCCTTTACCAACTTGCATATACTCATGATGTGTGATATTTCCTTCCCTCATTGTTGAATTAAAACCTAAGAAATTGTATTCAATAAATGCATTTTAGGTAAGGGATGACTGAAACGTTCATAAGAGATGTAGTCTTACCTGAAAAGATATCTTCGCTTAAATTTATAGTCTTGGAAGCTTTACTTATGCCTCCCCTAGTAATATGGAAGAGTCTATCAAAAATATCAGGATGGCCATAATGGAACCGAACCCTGTGGTACATCACAATGGGTTAGAGAGATACAAAGCCTCATAATCAAAAGAAAAATGGTGCATCTTACATACATGAAGATACAAACATCTCCATACTACTTAAAAAAAGAATAGCATTCCTTTTTATCCAAGCCAGAGTGCTTTGTCCAACCTTACGTACGTTCGTACTCCCTCTTTCCATTTGATTTTTCCCTCCTATCTCTTGTTTTTTTCACGGGTGTTCCTTGAAAACCGCCTTAACTGTCCCACCTTTTATTGACTTACCAAATGAAATTATGTTTCCTTTGGTAAGCCAATAAGTTTTACCAAATAAGTGATTACAAAATAA
This sequence comes from Aegilops longissima, assembly GCA_021605205.1. NCBI lineage: Eukaryota > Viridiplantae > Streptophyta > Magnoliopsida > Poales > Poaceae > Aegilops > Aegilops longissima. Next base: position 328,880,270 of record CM038678.1, on the reverse strand, counting down.
GATCTAAAATTTACCTAGGTAGGTATATCATGGGCAGGATTTGATAAGTGATTACTAGACTAGAATATTTATATCCCGTTGCAATGCACGGGCAATTATCTAGTGACCAAAAAAGTTTACTGATCCTTGCTCTGGACTGGAATATCACCAAAGAACTAGCCGTGGACAGGGGTGCGTGGAAGTTAGCTATCACGTGCCAAAACCATGAGTTGGTTTCAAGATCTTATGTGTTTCAGCTCTAGCCTAATCCCAACTTGTTTGGGACTAAAGGCTTTGTTGTTATTGTTGCTATTGCTGCTGCTGCTGCTTTCATCTCATAATTCTGTTGGTTACCTTGGTGCATGGTACAGTTATCCACCATGGTCTGACATAGTAGTGCAATGTAATGCCCTGACCAAACCCACCAGTTCCTGGCCGTTGCGCCTGGGATCTAGAGTGACCACAAAGACCACCACTTTGTCCTCACATCCTCAAATTGCTCCCAACCAAGCACGCTTAACTTTGAGGTTCCTTTCGGATGGGGCTCCCGGAAAAGAAGGTGCACCTTGTTGATATGAGTAGTCTATCATCCTATTAAGCCAGGATGTCACATGCAGCAACTTTTGAAACATCTTGAATTGCTCTTTTTCCCACTAACTAAACCATAATACTCCCTAAAATCATAATAGCCTAGTTAACAACATCTAGTGACTTATAGGTGCACCTTGTTGATATGAGTAGTCTATCATCCTATTAAGCCAGGATGTCACATGCAACAACTTTTCAAACATCTTGAATAGCTCTTTTTCCCACTAACTAAACCATCATACTCCCTAAAATAATAATAGCGTAGTTGACAACACCTAGTTACTTATTATTGGTTCCCAGAAGGACACTGGGTGGGAAAAGATTCTAAAGTATCACTAGCTACATACAAGTGTCACTTTATGAAAGCATGGTTTCAGGATAATCTTTTAGCAAAATAGCAATTAGTGGTTAGAGCAAAAGTACAATTTAGCTAAAAACTGACTGTAATGTCTTGATGCGACGTCGAGAGTCAATAAAATCTCCCTTAGTCGAAAAAAAAGCTACAAACTGCCTGGAATTTGGATCGATATGGCCTAAAGAGGGTACCAATCACAGTTTGCTCTTCTTTTTTCAAACAATAACTAACGAAACTTTAAATCTTTATATCAGACCTACGATCTCTAATTTTACATAAAAGATTCCAAAGTTCTTGCCTTCTTGGTAGCACATTATATTATTCGTACTAGACTACAACTGTATTTGACAGATTAGGAATTTAGTGTAGAGAATGTACGTAATTTAATCTATTTTATAAATTTGAATCGCTCGTAAGACAAATCTATAATGTAATTTACTTTTATAATTTAAGCCACAACTATAAGTCTTTTAGCACAAATTCCTCACAAGATAAATCTGAATAGATTACAAGTACATTCTCCATGGTGGGCCTCATAGTTTGACCAAAACGATACAGTGGAACTGACAGCCAACTCAAATAGATTCTCATTCTAACTAAAAGCATTGGATTAATAGCTTCTACATGGAAATGAAAATGAGAAGAGGGTCACATACTTGAGAGGATTGGCCAAAACACGCTGTCCAATCGTAACAAAGCTGGTCTCTTGGTTTGACATAAACCAAGCAAGTGATGAAACACTAGATAGAAAAGGAAAAAAAGTTACTTATAGGGGGATAGCATAAATGGCATGAACAAAAGTTGGACAGAACTATGGATAGATGGATATACCTTCCAGTAAAAATATGCTCCCGAAGACCTAATATAGTGGGCTTGCTCTTTCCATATTTGTCACTCCCGAACTCCTCCAGCACATTTCTCATTTTAAATGCCTCTTCAAGGTAATTATCCTAGAAGTAAAGGGGCAAAAGTTACCACTAATTTATTACCACTAATTTATTACCCATTGTCCTGTTACTCTAAATATGCAGGAACAGTTAGGAACTTTAGGTTATTTTCAACTGGTTCCACATAGTTCCTCTATGACTCCTACATGAATATATTGACCAGCTGGTCTGCATTGCAGATTATCGTTGTTTCTCTTCAAATCTAACGCGGAATTGGTATCAGAACAAAAACATTGGGAAATACCACAGCAGTGTATGCCGGCATGTCAACATGATTTTTAGTGTGTTTGGGCAGAGAAGAGTGTGTGCCAGCAAATGAACACGATTCAGTAGTACAATTAGATAGGGAGACTGTTTTGAGGTGTGTTTGGACAATGTCGACCAAGTGCAGTTTACCCAATTTTGCCTCAAAATTTACTAATGGTTGACAAATCAGAGTGGTGAGGCCACGGACGGCTGCCTCGAAATTTACTAATGGTTGACAAATCTGAGTGGTGAAGCCAAGGACGGATAGGAATGAACCAAATCACAGCAGCAGACCACACAAGCCTACATTATTGGCCTGGTTGACCTTCTTCGACAAGTTAAGCTGAATTGAACACGTGCACTGTGGAAATGGAAACTGTACCTGATTCATATCAATGGCCTGGAGTGCTTCTCCCCTGGTGAAAATTATGGCATGATTTTGATTTTCAGGTTTGCCCTCTCCAATATCTGTGGGTTTGCCAGGAAGCTTGATGCGGTAAATTTCCTAAATCAAGTTTACAGCACAAAGTAAAAAAATATCACTGAACTAAAGATGCATATCCAAAAGATGGTGAATTGATGCTTTATGAGTTTATGAATGTGCACAGAAATAGGTGACCAAAAATTGATGGAAAGCTACTAACTTGTGCAGAGACTTCAAATACTTACATACAAGTGTAATTTCTACTTAAATAATATTATCTAAAAAAGGAACATAAAAAATGAAGTTTTCTACCTTTAGTTAGAGAAGCCAATGAAGCTTTTGATGGGAATGATGCTATGTGAAAACATTTATGTTTATATTCAGCAAGTACCTCATCATACTTTTCACCCACTCCTTTGACAAGAACAGAATAATAAGTCTTCTCTGTTGTTCCATTTTTGGTCGGAGCTTCTACCTCATCAATATAAGCAATCCGTAAGGACGGGTACCTGTGCATTTCAAATATCAGATGGATTGTAGTAACCTTACTATGATCTTCGTGGAAAGATGAATGCACTAGGTTTTGTACATTATCATGAGGTTAAGGATGTTCAGATAGCAAGCTTTATCTTTGAGATTCTTGGACACCTTTTGCATGCCATATACTTGACAAGACACAACATAGGTGAATTTGATATCAGCAATGGCAAGTGCCATATCTACAATGTTTCCACCCTCTTGATAGGATGTTGGTGTTCTCTGGCGGTCCAATTTAGCTGCAAAATACTGATGGAGTAAAACATATGCAGATTTGCAAAGAATGGGAAAGAATTCACAGGCAGATTTGCATAGGATGAAAAATATATGATGGAGAAAAAATTAATCTAACCAATATCAATTTTATCTTGAATACATTGAATCTCAAGCGCCCTCCTGTAGTACATCATTCCTCTCACTAGCACAGTAATAAAGAAAGTTAGAAAACACGATAGATGAAGTTCATACAACATAAGAGAGTTAGTGACTTCACCAGTTCTGGTGAGCGTTTGTCCCCTATAAGATGCCCAGGGTGAGATCTCATCCATCCTTGATTTAAGGGACTCCTCATCCTTTGGTACAAATTTTATGCGCTCAAGACAATTCTTCCATTCATCTATTAGCATGCAATAGTTCATGATGAGCATTTGCTGACAGCAGAAGATAATTAACATTCACAATTGTCAGATAAATGAATATAGGAGTACCTGGATATATTTTCCGTAAATAGAACAGGATAGAAATCCCGTCCTCATTTTTTTTATGCAGATCTTCTGTCGAAAAGAGCACCTCCTCTTTGAAGTAAGGAGTTAGAACACTGATGTGAAAACAGAAATGTTTGTTAACTGGTATTCTAGCAAAAAATAATTGTAGGGCGGTTTGACCTACGTGCCAAGTGTTAAGGAGTATTAATATTAGTCTAGGAGTCCTTATTAAGCTATGTCTCTTTCCTTGTACCCTAAGTCTTGTGATATATAAATATAAATATAAATATATATATATATATATATATATATATATATATATATATATATATGCCCTTGAGCTATGCAATAGAGATAAGTTGCATCCATAACATGGTATCATGAGCCCAAGATTAGGGAATTTTTTGGGTGTCACAACTCGCCCTCCTAATCAAATATCGTGCTGCCATTGCTCTCTTGGCTGTCGTGATTTCCTCTCCCTCGCCGGCTGCTGCTACCTTGGCCAGCCGCTGCTCTGCCTGCTGCCCGTCACCTCAATCTAGTGCGTGGCTGATTGATTTGGTGATCTGCGCTCGATCTGGTGCTGGTGTGCAGCCGCCCCCTGCAGGTCTTCAATCCGCACCTCAAGGTCTCCAACAGCCGCTCGATCGCTCTCCCGCAGCACGATCTCGACGCCACAAGTGGGTATGTATTTATTAATGGAGGCGCGCAGTGCATGGAGGTCTTGTAAACAGATCATATTGACAAGGTCAACCATGGAAGCAGAACTTACTGCTTTAGACACAGCCACTGCTGAAGCAGAATGGCTGTGTGACTCTTGATAGACCTGCATCTGGTTGAAAAACCTGCACCGGCAATTCTTATGGATAGTGACAGCCAAACGGTCATCGCTAAAGTGAACAATTCTAAGGATAATGGAAGTCATCAAGACACGTGAAGAGACGTTTGAAGTCTGTCAGGAAGTTGAGAAACTTCGGAGTAAGAACTGTTACATATATTCAACCAGACAAAAACCTGGCAGATCCCTTTTGATGCGGAGCATCCTATGGCATCACCATGTCAAGTGACACGTGCGACATCTACTTCATACATATAAAGGTGAATCATCTCCTTTACACATGTTCACTTGATCCCGTCTTGGATGGTATACTACTTGACCCTCCATCGTGCATGTATAGGTTTGGGCGGAGATTCACGGATGACGAGGAGTACAAGCGCAAAGGAATGACTATACCATCCACGAAGGAAGCATGGAAGCGAAGACGGAGCTGCAGCGAGTTACAGCCACCGGACATCCCACTACCGGACGTCCGGTGCCTGAAGAAGAGAAGCCAGCGAGGAGCAGCCAAGTCGTGCTCCAGCGGCAGGACATCCGATGGAGTACCGGACATCCAGTACCCACCGGAATCCAGTGCCACGCACCCGAGAAGAAACGGGCGGATTTCCGGAGCGTACTGGACATCCGGTGCCTCACGAGCCGTTGGACATACGGTACCTGCCTGCTCGCATGAGTGGGCCACGGGCCTTGTACCCCTTCCTTCCGCGGTTCCGCCCCTCACTTACCCCTTCATGGCTTGTAATATAAATAGACCTCCCCCTCCTCATTTCTAGGGTTAGCTAAGATTAGAACAGACACCATAGAGCTTAGCTCATGTACCTCCCCTTGTGGGATCTATCCTCTCCTATGGAGATCAAGACCACCATGAGTGGAGAATCCTGAGGGATTGCAAGACCTCTATATGAGAAGAACCATCTATGGTTGCAAGGCCTCTCGTGGAGAAGAAATGCTTCATAGAAGCATCAAGCCCTCCTAGTCCTAGGACTTAGGGAAGAACCCTATCTTGTTCCATCCACTCTTTGGATCATGGATCTATCTACGTCTATCTTTATTTGCATCTATGTGTGCTGATTTGTATGTTTCCCTTCGTATTCTTCCTCAAATCCACCTCCAATTCGTAAAGATTGGGCCACATAGGGTCTCTACCCTACATCACCTTTACAAAGGGACTATCATGAAATGTGATAGATAGTGCATCGAGGGAGATGGGTAGACCCATAGATGTTACACCATAGTAGTAACCCAACCTTTGTGATCAGAGATCTCGTGAATTAGGACCTGGGAAGAACAAGCTATTGGTTAACAGAGGAGAGTAACATGTAACCCTCTCTATGTGAAGATGCAAAACTCTCAGAGCTGTAAAGCTCAAAGTTGTAAGGCAGGTTGGCGACATGCCTTAATGTGGTTCTATTAGCTATGATTAGCAAAGATGTTCTCCTAAAGAGCAGTCTTGAAAGAACGCACATATATGAGCACCATCTGTAAACGTCACAGTTTATGAGACTTGGGTGATCTCTAGTAACCTCACGAAGAGACCGGGTGTTTACCCTACTGTACATAGTCAAAAAAAAAGAGACCAAGGAGTACGACGTATATGCTCCAAACCGCAGGATAGCCTACTGGCAGTCAAGTACTGGTTAAGACTTTGAGTGAAACCCGTTCACACAAAACTTGCAATTCAAAGCATAATCCATTGTCAAGTTGCAGATGGATGTAGCTTAAAGCTCTAGGCAAAAAGTTCAACTTAACACAGGTATATTAAACAAGTAGTGAGAAAAGACAAATCTCTAAACGGGTATTTGAGACCTGGTGGGGAAATGTTAGAAATAATGGGCTAGGCCCATGTTCAATTTCTGAAATCTCAAAGAGGCCCATTAATAAAATGGGAAGTAGTGGTTCTAAAGTTTAGTCCCACCCCGCTAGTGGAGGAAGTGTTTGACCTCTTTATATTGTGGGTTCTCCCCCACAACACTAAGTTGTGTGTTGAGGAGAGAAAGAGAAGGCCACACGTGCACGCTGTTGTCGGGCCGGGACGGCGCGGGCGTGTGACATATGCGTGAATGGTCCGCCAAAATCCGGTCCGTGACCTTGCAGGGGCGCCGCTTCCTTTTGCCGTTTTATTTTTTGATGTCTTGGCAGACAAGTTGTTTCTTGTCCGGTAAGTATACGACTTAGAAACCAAGTCAATTTGAGATCATGATAGCGACACGATATTGTTGGAAATATGCCCTAGAGGCAATAATATTTGTATTATTATATTTCAATGTTCATAAATAAGTTTATATTTCTATGCGATAATTGCATTGGTTCTTGAATATGAGATTAATAGTTGAAAATATGCCCTAGAGGCAATAATATTTGTATTATTATATTTCAATGTTCATAATTAAGTTTATATTTCTATGCTATAATTGCATTGGTTCTTGAATATGAGATTCAGAGGAAAACCCAATTGCATGTGTGGAAACATAAACACCAAGATGATCCCTAGTCATGAGCTCATGTATTGATGATGATCTTGTTTTCCTGATCATGAGCATTGTTATTGTAACAAGGATACTATCAATAATGAGAACACGTTGTTACCGAAACAATGGTGTTGGATAGACCCAACTTATGAATTACTGAGAGATGTTATCGTTGTTATGTTGTCAGTATTTTCATATAACTTGTTCATGATTACTAAGTTCCATAGACCATGCGAATATCATAATTCAACATGCTGGATGGTTACTTTGGTTACCATCGAAGCTCCGTGCCACGATCCGGTGTTCTTCAACGACCAGGGGTTCGACCTCCGGATCTCTCCCGAGCCGCCCAACCACATCGGCCGCCCTCGCATCACCGACGACAGCCTCTTGGGAGGTCCCGATGGGGGTGGGGCATGGGGGGCCATCGCAGCGACCGTGGCCCCCGGCTCGGAGGACGACGACGAGGAGTATGAGGACAGTCCCCACGATCCATCCCCTCCCCCTACGGCCTCCAGGGGTTGCTCGGGCACCGGCCGTGGCCACGGGGCGGCCCCTTCGCCTCCCGTGGACGGCAGTGACGCCTCCGACGCGAGCCTCGCCGTCTTCCCGGCCTCGTCCCCCCGCTCCCCAGACGGTACTCCCCCCGCCATTCCCTCTATGCTCTTGACCGAGATCGACTCCACGCCTGCACCTCCGCTTTCGCCGGCTGCTCCTGCGCCTCCCGTGGGGGGTGGGCCTGTCCTGGAAGGGGACCCGCCCCCCTCCACTCCCTGCGCGGTGCCAGTCCTGTCGGATCAGGGGGAGCCCGATCTCCCCCGTGGACCGGGCATGTCCCCAGCTCCGATGTCGCTGGTCCTTGCCGCGTTCGCCTCTCCGTCGACCCGCCCCTCGGCCTCCTCGTGCACCGCCCTTGGTGGGATGTCGGTGGTGGTGACCACCCCGGTGGCCGCTCCCCCACTCCCGCCTCGGACTACGGCCTACTCCAGGAGGGGCCGGTCGACCTCGACCCTGGTGACCTCCTCGCGCCGCAGCGCTCGGATTGAGGCGGCCAGAACGGCGGGTAGCCCGGCTCTGCCTATCCCCGAGCAGGCTGCGCTCCGAGCCGCTGCCCGAAACCTCGAGCCAGGTACCCCGTCCATCCCGGTCACCTCTGCTACTTGCTCCTTTTCTGCTTTGGAGTCGGCTCCGCTTGGCCACCTCGCTAAGGTGGCGGCGGACTCGGCCATAGTATTCAGGGGGGAGGTTGCCCCCTCCCCGCTAGTTCAGATCGAGGCCATCCGTGCACGGGAAATCCTCGATGGTCGCCTTGCCGAGGCCCGTGCACGCCTCCCTCCCTCCTCGAGGGCTACTTCTGGGGCCGCCCCGAGCACCCATCCCCTCGCGGCGGCCGCCCCGGGTGAGATCCGGGGTCGCACCCGCTCCCGTACCGCAGCCCTCCGCGCCCAGAGCGCCTCACGTGTCTTGAGGTCAAGCAGCCCCCCGATGGATGCGTGATGCGAGCCCTCTTCTGGAACATCCGCGGTTTCGGCCAAGATGGTCGACGCCGCCAACTCATAGAATACATGCGAACCGAGCGAATCGACATTGTGGCCATTCAAGAAACGATGCGCGCAGAATTCTCCCTGTCGGAACTTGAGCATCTGAGCTCCGACTTGTTCGCTTGGCACTGGCTCCCTTCTAGTGGGAGTGCAGGCCACTCGGGTGGCATCCTCCTAGGAGTGAAGGATGCCACCTTTGAGGTAGGAAGCATGGATCGGGGCGAGTTCTTCGTTAGCATGGAGGTCTTCGAGCGGGCTCTAAACTTCAAATGGGAAATCATTGCGGTTTATGGCCCGGCCGATCACCGCCGTTCTGAGGCCTTCCTCACTGAGCTCCGTAGGAAGGTAGCGTCTGCCCAGCTACCGGTGGTAGTGAGCGGCGATTTCAACCTCATTCGGACGGAAGAAGACAAGAGCAACAATTTAGTGAACTTTCCTCGGATGCAAATGTTCAATGATTGCATTGCTGACATGGGGCTGCGTGAGCTCGATCGAGTCGGGGCCAGGTTCACTTGGACAAACCGCCAAATTGATCCGACTCGCTCGGTCCTCGATCGGGTCTTCGCCTCCCCTGAGTGGGACATTCGTTGCCCCTAGCTTCGCTCCGGGCGATTACGCGGATTGGTTCAGACCACGTCCCGCTACTCCTCTCTTCGGAGAACGAGCGTCCACCCATGCCGCCCCACTTCCGCTTCGAAACCTTCTGGTTGCGTCAGCCTGGATTTACTGCCACGGTGGTCACCAGGTGGCGCGAGGCGCGTGATGCCCCCACGGTGCCCTCTCAGCCGTTGATTCCTGGCATTTCTGCACCAAACGGTCACGGCAATTCATGAAAGGGTGGGGTGCAAATGTGGGCCGAGACATCCGTGAGTGGAAGAAAGCCCTCCTTGAGGGCATCCAGGCCCTCGATCTGCGGGCTGACGCCGCTAGCCTCTCGGCAGACGAATGGATCCTTAGGTACGACTTGGAAGACCAACTCACGGTCATCTACACTGACGAGGAGGCATACTGGCGCTTGCGGGGTACGCAGAATTGGGTCCTCAAGGGGGACGCCAACACTGCCTACTTCCAAGCCATCGCTAACGGCCGCAGACGTCGTAACTCCATCCCCCTCCTGTGGGACGGAGCGGCCCTCCTGCAGCGGCCAGAGGACATCCGGGCCCATGTAGACGGCTTTTACAGAGACCTATTCTCTGCCTCCCCTCGGGGAGGTCTTGCCCTGGCGCAAGACATTTGGCCTGCCCACTGTTGCGTCTTGCCTGCGGATAACGCGGCTCTCACGGCCCCGTTCTCTGAGGCTGAAGTATGGGCGGCAATAAAGGGCATGAACCCATCCTCGGCTCCCGGCCCGGATGGCCTCCCAGTGAAGTTCTTCCAGACTTTCTGGGAGGTGATCAAACCTGAGGTGATGGCCCTGTTTGACGAGTTCTTTGTTGGGTCCATTGACCTCGCCCGGCTGAACTATGGGGTAATCACTCTCACCCCCAAAGTGGTTGGGGCCTCCGACATCCGACAATTTCGACCGATTACGGTGATTAATGTCATCTTCCGCATCCTCGCGAAGGGGTACGCCATTGGGGCGGACCCTATAGCCGACCGGATCACCCACCCTGATCAATCGGCCTTCATCCAGGGCCGATATATCCTTGATGGAGTCTTGGTGTTCCACGAAGCTCTCCATGAGGTGCACTCCAAACACCTCAAGGCAGTCTTCCTGAAACTGGATTTCCACAAGGCCTATGACACGGTCAGTTGGGCCTTCCTTCGGGAATGTCTGCTCCGTAAGGGCTTCGACGACCGGTGGGTGACCAGGGTGATGCAGATGGTTTCCTCCGGCCGCACCATGTGAACATTAATGGGAGATCGGCCCATTCTTCCCACATACGTAGAAGTGCGTCAAGCGATCCCTTTTCCCCGTTCCTGTTTAACATGGTTGTCGATGCTCTGGCAGCCATCCTGGATAAGGCCAAGGCAGCGGGTCACATTAAGGGGATAGTGCCGCATCTAGTTGGGGGGAACGGGATCTCCCTGCTCCAATATGCGGATGACACCATTATCATGGTGGAGGGGTCGGAGAGTGATATTTCGAACCTCAAGTTCCTCCTTCTGTGCTTCCAGCAAATGTCCGGCCTTAGGATCAACTTCGACAAGAGTGAGGTGATGGTCTTGGGCTACACCCAAGACGAGCGCCAGAGCATAGCGGATCGGCTTAACTGCCAGCTCGGGTGCTTCCCCACGACATATCTAGGGATACCCATTAGCGACTCCAGGCTTACGGTGGCCGAGCTGCGCCCCACAGTGGGAAAGCTTCAGCACCTTATAGAGCCCTGGCGGGGTAGGTGGGTCTCGAAAGCGGCCCGCACGGTGCTCATTAACTCGTCCCTCTCCAGCCTGCTATTATTCATCATGAGCTTCTACAGCCTTCCCAAGACTCTACACCACGAGATTGCTACCATTCAGGGGCATTTCTTCTAGGCTGGCGAGGGCGATAAGTAGAAGTACCACATGGTCAGGTGGTCTGAGATCTGCAAACCTCGCGACCAGGGCGGACTCGGGATCATGTCCTCCAAACGCATGAACATTGCCCTTCTGACTCGGTGGCTCTGGCGGATTGCCAACGGAGATGGTGACACGTGGCCGCATCATTCGGTGAAATACCTCCGCGGCCGACCTCTGCTATACGCCCGGTGATGCCGGGGTTCCCGATTCTGGCGATCCATCATTCAGCTCCTCCCGATCCTCCACGCTGTTCTGGTTCGATAGATGGGCTGGTGACACGCCCCTTGCGGCCCGCTTTCCAGACCTGTTCTTCATCGCGGTTGCCCCGCAGATCTCTGTGGCGACCGCCCTTATTGACTTAGGGCAACTCGCGTTCCGGAGACCTTTTGGCCCGGCTGAGAACGCGGACTGGCAAGAGTTGCTCGACTGTATTGCACTCCACGAGCCTGATCTCACGACGGACGATGACCGCGCCAGATGGCGCCTAGAGCCTTTTGGACAATTCTCCACCAAATCTCTCTACCTGGCCATCGCCCCCTCGCTTGGACATGAGGCGCTCTCCATTTGGGAGATTCGCCTTCCCCTGAAAATTAGGATCTTCTTGTGGCAATGGATTGGCGGCCGCCTCCCCTCAGGCGTAGAGGTTCTGAAGCGCAATGGCCCTGGGGATGGGCGTTGCCCGCCCTGCGGGCATGAAGAAGACTCGAACCACATCTTCTTCACCTGCGTGTCTGCGCAGTTCCTTTGGAGCTGTTTCCGCGAGATTGTGGGTGGAAGCTGGGACCATAACAACTTCCCCGCTCCCTTTGCCGAACTCCAGGCGATCCCACCCGCGTTGCGCCACATTAGGTGGCTGACCATTGGGGTCCTTGCCTGGACGTTGTGGACTGTTAGGAATAAACTTGTGATTCAGCGTATTCCTCTTCGTCGTGCTATTGACGCTTTGTTCAAATGGTCTGGTTACTTGCAGCTTTGGCGGCCGCTTAGCCGTCCCAAGGAGAGACGCCATCACCTCCATCATCACCCGGCTTCGCGCGATGGCTCTCCGGTTGGCGCCTCCGCTTCCCCCACCACCACAACCAGATTAAATCGCCGTGTCCACGCCTCCGCCACCGCCATCTAGGGGTGTTTCGTCTTGCGTTTGTGTTGGGCTTGTTGTGTTGTGCCCACAGCGGAACTTGGGGCTGCTTGTGTTTGTGTGTGTGAGTGTTGGACCTGACCTGCGGTGGCGTTGTGTTGGTGTGTGGTGTTTTTGTTGTTACCTTGATACTTTGTGCTTGGTGGTTGCTTTATTTATAAAGCGGGGCGAAAGCCTTTTTCGGTAACGTCACTCTGTAACTGGATATGTGAATAAAGGTGACTTACGAGTATACCTAAAAGGCTGAAACATATGTCTCGGTAATGATAGTTCAAGACTAGGATTTGCTCCTCTCACAATAAAGAGATCTAGATAAAGAGATCTATATATGGAAATTTTTGGAGAGGTCTCAAAATGGGAGCCATACGAAAAATCCAGGATTTTATTTGTGGAAGAAAGTTGTGAAGAACTGTCATGAGATGACCACCCCTAGTGGGCCCCACAGGGCCCACATGAGGCGCCAACCCCCTAAGAAGGGCTAGGTCGAATCCTAATAGGGGTGGTGTCCTTCCCTCCTTTCACCAAGTGGAAAAGGAGGACTCCTCCGCTTGGGGGCCCTCTTCCCTCTCCACCTATATATATGTGTGGAGGACTCCCTCTTGCAGCACACCAATGCAAAGGGGATCTCTCCCGCATAGCTCCACGTTCCCCCGATCTAATTGGCCTAAGTGTTTAGGCTCCTAATTAGACGGGCAATAATCTCGATCTAATTGATCTAATAGATCTAGTTTTCTCAGAGTTCTTCATGCACGTTGAAGCTCTGCCGGTCTACTACTTCGGAACGCGTGGATACCTCGGAGGGATCGTCTACTTCGACGCTCGTCTCGAAGAACTTTCTCGCCGGCTGGGAGGTGCAACCTAGCTGCGAGAAATCGTCTCGCTGCACTGACTCTTCACTGCTTCCGCTACTCTGCTCGTCGGTGAGTTTGATCGTTACAACCATCTTCATAGTGTTCCTGGGTGTGATCGTGTAGCATAATTTTTGTCGTGTAGCACATTCCCCTACAGCCGATCCATACTTTCGTACGTTCTCGTTTGACTTCAGACGTAAGACAAAATTTACAGGATATAAAAATGATGTTAAAATAGAGGGGCTTGTGCTATGCAGTAGAGATAAGTTGCATCCATAAGACCAAGAACCAAAAAAGGGTTGGTGGAAGAATAAGGTGGAGGGCCAACCACTAGAGTTGGGTTTCTTACCTGAAGGACATCATGCTGCGGACCTGTGGAGCCCTTGGCATTTTCATAAATAGTGAGTTTGCAAAGAAAGTGATCCTGCGCCGAGCTTCCAAGTTCGTTGGCACATAAATTGCAGATTCTTTCGTTGTCAGCAACAACTGAAGCCTAACACACTGCTAACACAGAAATCCCATGGTTAATGAGGACACTAGTACTTGTGAACTTACAGAAATGAATACTACCATTGAAATAAGTTGCTAAGAAGATAAATGACCTTCTCCCTCCAAGCTTCATCCTTTATTGAGTCCAGATTCAGATTTGCAAACAGTTGATTGTCTCTATTTTCATCCTTCAAAATACTGGGATTTGAAAGAAAGTTGGTTGTCAAAAAGAATTCCTGAAGGCGCACATCTAAGCAATCAGCATAGATCTTACCCTTGTCCATTCTTCATGATATCTTGTGTAATGATTTCCATTGTATCTTGTAATAGATTGGCAATCTGTGTTTTTATTGTCGTGTCATGCTCCTCTTCAGTTTTCTGTAAAACAAGTAAACAGTTTTTAGAGTGTTGAAACGGAAATATCGTATAAAAATATCTTGCTAAGAAATCCAAGAACAGTAGCTATCAGTACCAATAGTAGAGTTAGCAGCTTATCGAACTTAGCACTTAGCTGGGGAAGTTCATCCAATCGGAATTCCCTCACAAGTGACTGACGTTCTATGCTATCTTCAAGACTTTCACGTATTCGATCAACAACTCTGTACCCATGAAGCAAATCAATAGTAACTGTAGTTAGCAACATAACCATATTGTAAATTAATTTTCTCAGACCACAATATGCCTTACTTCTTATCACTTGTTTCTGCCATAAGGCTGTACAGAATATTTAACAAAGTCTCATAACACTCTATTACGGCATAAAAGGTGTATGGATCCTGGTTTATCCTCTTCCGTAGTTCTTCATCCCTTTTCTTGACGCTCTTTGCCATATCAAGTGCCATTGGAATCTAGAACATCGTAGCCATGAGCACTACAGTACTAGCTCAGGGAGAAAATCGAGTGTTTAACCTAGTGGATGAGTAAAAAGTGTACCTTGCTAGCGAGAAGGAAAGGAGGCCATTGAAAAACGCTAGTGTCACCCGCAGATGATGGAACAATCAATAAATCTCTCTCCCTAGAAGCAAATGGAAAACAAATTTAGAAGCATGTTAACAAAAGGAACCTAACACCAACAGCCAAAGCATGTTATAACAAAAAGAAAAAGACGCCAGGACCAACAGCAAACCTATTGTTTATCAAGTCTTCATCTCGCAAAGAGATAATAAATGCATTCCATATGTCGGAGAACTTATCAATATGCAAATTTTTGTCCTCCTTCTGAAAAGAGTTTACACAAGGTATTCGAAGAGACAATAAATCAGCTATTGTGCCAGCCAAAAAGTGACAGAAAAATGATTGGTAACAAAATTTAGTAATATTGGACCTCACGCTCACGTCTCTTTGGTTGACTACCATGTCTAGGCACAAGATGTTTACCAAACGCTGTTGGGATTGCCTCGAATCTTGATCTTAACATCCCAAGGGTTCGTATCTGCAGGAAGGTAAATATTCTGCAAGATTATTTGCGGTAGCTACAGCCTCAACACTCCAAGGGTAAAAAGGTAAGAATAGACATGGTACCAACCTCACCCAAGCGGCTGAAGGCACCATTTACTCCACCACATATTGTTGAAAAAATAGCATACCATATTTGCGTATCCATTAAGTATACCTATAGGAGGAAATATGAGCAGCTTCGTATTAACCCCCCACACCCGCACACGTACAAAACACATGAATTGATACATACCATGACAATTGGTGCCCATATAGTAAAAACAACACCTAAATTATGCTGCACTGCAAAATTAGCATCCAATCAGTGTTCGAAACCTTATCTAAAGAATTACCGTGATACTGCACTACTACAACATAAATCTTACAGTATGGAAAGAACTCGTGCCAGATGTATTTCCCCCGTCCCAAAAACATAATTGTCCTGGTAGGTCCAACGAGAGGAGAAATCTGCCAACAGTGATCAAATGTCAGTACACTTCCAATATTTGAAGCTCAAAAAAATTATTATTACATGTGATACAAAAAAACAAAAGGGTTGTATGTGGCAGGTTACTCAAAAATACTATTTGGATTCATTATTTGGGGTAGCAGGGGTTTAGCAATAGATAAATGGAATTCACGAAGATTAGTTTGGGATGGATTAGCTTATTTTCCTTTTTTGGGTCAACCAATGCCTGTTGCCCTATTCCTAATTAAGAGGCATAACATACCTTGCTCAGAAAAAAATATCTATACTAAACATCCAAACTGCAACTGTCGGGGGATTGATTCTGAGCTACCAAAACCCTAGTTCGAACTCCGGGGGCTTGGCTTACTACCACGAAGCTATGAGCTACACGCGAGGCACGACGGGGACATGCGAGCTACCCAGGTTCGGGCCACCATGCTGTGTAAAACCCTAATCCTGCTTGGTGGAATTGCTTGTGGAGACAGTGCTCTTGGAGCTACAAGGTAGACGAGAGTCAAGGGTGCCAATGGCGCAATCCTTCTGAGGAGTCGATCCCCTACTACGGTGGCAGCACTGCCCCTTTTATAGGCACCCCCGGTCCTCTTCCCCGAAAACATTGGCGGGAAGGGCTACCACATGGCGGCAATTTGAAAGGGGACAGGCGCCCAGGCTTATCCTGACAAAAGGCGGTCTTCGCCTGCTAAAGTTGTTATCCATGACGCGCAGGGGGCTCCACGATGACCTCTATCCTGGCGCGCCACCCGTCCTGGTCTTATTTCACCAAAGCGGAAGGCTTTGGGACTTGCTTTACCGAAAAAGGCTTTCGCCCCGCTTTATATATAAAGCATCGACCAACAACAACCCAGTACAAATGCACGCCACCACAACACACACACACACACACACCCAAGGCAAGATACATAGGCACTGAGCGCAGCAACACCACCCCAAGCACTACAAGAGCAGCCGGGTCCTCGACCGTGAACACGCCACCGCGAAAAGATGAAGCCGCATATGACGAATCGTGGGCTCCAAGATGGTGCCTTCAGGAAGGATACGACACCGGAGCGCCGCCACCGCCTGACCCGAGAGTCAGAGTTTCCCCTAGAGCAACACGACGGGCAATGAAGGCCGCGACACCGCCTTCAAGAAGGGAACGAGCTTCACCGCCGCCGGTCCGTCCGAAGATAGAACAGGTTTTCACCCCGGCCAATACTCACCACCACCGAACGCCACAACCCGGTGACCATGCCGCCCACACGACCATGGTCACCGGGCAGCACCAAGGCACGGGCTTTGCCCATGAGCACCACGACACCACCACCAGGGCCGCCGCCCCGGCATCCAAGATCTCGACGCCACCTCACCCACCACCCAGCGCCACCCCACCCAAAGAGACGAGCGGAAAGGCCCCGCCTTTAGCACCCCTGAACTGTCCCCAACGCCGAGACACAATAGGCCGGCCAAAACTGGCCTCCATCAGCCCGTCCTGCCGCTCGGCGCGAGATGTGCTCAGTCCTACTGCCGGGCACGAGACGAGTCAGGTCCTGCTGCCGGGCACGAGACGAGCACGGTCCTGCTGCCGAGCGCGAGACGAGCTCGGTCCTGCTGCCGGGCGCGAGACAAGCGATGGACCACAGCTGGGAGAAGTCCAGTCCTTCGACGAAAGTGGCGCGCGGACGACGGGGAGAGGAATCGAAGGCCGACGCACGCCGCCTACGGACGATCCGACGCCGAAACATGTCAGCCGCCGCCGCATCCGACCTGCCAAGCTACCGTGGATCCATCTACGGCCAAAGCAGTAGCCACACCAGGCCACTGCCCATCCCGCGCCGCCCGGCGAACTCCAGGCGTTGAATCCGCCGGGCGCGCTGCCCCACCAGATCGGCCAGCGCACCGGCCGCCATGAACACGGCCAGAAGCCGCCAGCCACCCCAAGGCGAGGGCGGCCCGGCGTGCACGCGCGCGACGACCCCCCCATCGAGCCCTCCGCCCTGCACCCTATCGCGACGCGACCGCCGCCGCTAGAACCGCCGCCGCCCACGAACCGCCGCAGACTAGCGCTCGCAGCCCCGCCGCCCGCGCCGCCTCCGCCGCGAACTACGGTTGCTCGCGCGCCGCCGCCGCGAGCCTGCGAAGCGTCGTGCCCTCGGTGTACATGCATCCTGCTGCGCAGAGGGCAACGAGGAGGAAGAAACCACGCCGCCGCCCTCGCCGACCGGGCTTTGCCCGGCGGCGAGGGGGAGGGAGGCGGGGGGAGAGGCGGGCGGCGGCTCGATCTAGGGTCCCCCCCCCCCACCCGCTGGAGCGGGCAGGATGAAGCGTTTTTGGCATGAGAATTTTCTGGGACTTGCTTTAGGGGAAGGCAGGTGCAGCTGCTCCCTTATCATCAAAAGGGAAACTGCCCTGGCGACGCCGGTTGGCACAGCCCTGCTGCCGTCACCTGCCGCGGCGACGTCACCCACGTGATGGGCACGCAACCCGCGCCGTGCGACCTCCTCGAGAGGCCTCGCGGGAGGGCGCCTCGCGAGGGGGGCCTCGTGAGGCCGCCTGCTTCCAGTGGTGGTACTTGGTGAAGTCCTTCAATGAGAGGGTCCTCGCAGGGCGCGGCCCTCGCGAGGTAGCTGGCTTCGCGGCGCCCACGGTTGGGCCGCCTCTTGAGTTGGGCCATTCCTAGGCCATAGGCAGATGGCCCGTGGTACCCTGGTTCGCACTGGGCCGACAGCAACCTTCAGTTTTCATCCTAGTTTTGCCTCTAAGGGTCGAGTGCGCTGCATGGACTATTCTCTAAACAACATGTTCCTCCACAAGGATGTGGGATAGCTAGAGACATCATTGACTCTTATACCAAATCGTCTTGAACGCCAAGGTACACAATGCAACCAAACTTTAGCTAGACGCACTGGTGACAGCAAGAACAACACCACAGCAGGGATGGGAGGGTGGGTGGTGATATCGAAAAGGGGAGAAAATGTTCACTTGGGGACAACAAGGAAAGAAGTAATGTCGAGCAGCTGAGGTAGGATCTCGTGGTGAGATTACTTGCTTGCAATCTTGCGTTGAAGGAGCCCACAGGCTGAAGAAGAACCTCACTAGATGAAAATATTGAGTGGCAAAGCACTTCAATAGTGATAAAAGAACTATCATTGTTGTAACTTTTGGTGTTCTTTAATAGATATGATTTGAAAAGATTAAGTGTGTGTGCATGTTAAGAGTATAACTTAGGAAGTGTATATCCTGTTTTTGCGGAACAGTAGAAGAGCCCATACAGCCCATGTAGGTGTGTGTATATCTCCTCAAACAAACAGAGGAAAGTGATTTGGCTAGGAAAAAAGGGTTCCTACTATGCCCACGTTTGAGGCGAGAGTGCCTGCACGTGTCTGTGGAGGGGTGAAGTTTATGTGGATTGCCCAAACCTCTCCATCGGTTAGGACTTTTGGGTGAACTTGTTGTGAAACGTTATATTGTATCAGATCCAGAGGTCACTCATGTCACCACTCTCACTATCTACGCATCAATATATCTCGGCTCGTACAACATGTTCATTTTGCAACCTATTTTTTTCGCAGATAGGGAAAAGCAATGTGTGCCATTTCATCGATGGATAGGGGTTTTAACAAGTTATATATCGACCAAAAGGCTGCAACCCCAGAGCACCCTAGACGTTAAGTAACATCACACACACCACTCCCCTGGAACTCTATCAGCGAGCCTCCTGTTTGGTGCCTCATCTTATATCTTATTTTCATATGGTGTGTACAAATTTATAATTTGTTTAGTTGTTTCTGTCAATTTCATCACGAATCTACAACAGAGACACATTCATTATATCTCGGCTAGTATAACATTTTTACTTTGCAACCGGGTTTTTTTTCGCAAATAGGGAAAAGCATTGTGTGTCATTTATCGATAGATAGAGTTTCAACAAGTTATATCGAGCGAAAGGTGCAACCCCAGAGCACCCTAGACGTGAAGTAACATCACACCGCCGCTCCTCCGGGACTCCATTAGCGAGCCTCCTGTTTGGTACCTCATATTATATCTTATTTTCATATGGTGTGTAAAACTATATAATTTGTTTAACTATTGTTGTCAATTTCATCACGAATCTACAATACAAACACATTTCTTTTGTTTCTCAGATATGCAGCAGGCTGTTAAGGCTGCAGTTTAGCAAGGTTAACCAACTTTGGGCATGGCCGATGTCTAAGGATACTTTGGGTCGTGGATCAACCTCAACTACCTGGAAGCATAGCACGGTAAGACTCAAAGGTGTTTTGTGGGTCAGCCAGCATAGTACAAAGAGTTTGAACAAATTTGGTTCCCTTCTTACCAATGTTATGAGGCCCCAATGTTGAAGTTACTAAA
Source organism: Aegilops longissima (assembly GCA_021605205.1). Taxonomy (NCBI): domain Eukaryota; kingdom Viridiplantae; phylum Streptophyta; class Magnoliopsida; order Poales; family Poaceae; genus Aegilops; species Aegilops longissima. Next base: position 328,860,392 of record CM038678.1, on the reverse strand, counting down.
CAAGAAAGGAATTTCATTCTGTTTACTAATTTAAGATTTACATCATATTCTGATTTTAGAATACAAAAGTTCAAGGGATATGCCACCCAGTTTGGTGTAGGATTTACAACCTCGAAATTCCCTTCTCAACATTGTACCGACAAGTACCAGAAGCCAACATCTGGCTCTAATACCATGTTGATTTTCTGATCAACAAATTCACCAACAAAGATGGGAAATGCATTCATACCTTAATAAAGTATTATCAAATCGGTAGCTAATGTAATAATATAGTAAGGAAATTGCTGCCCAGCTGGTCTAGAAAAGCACCACGACGAACAAATTATTACTCCCTCTGTTGCAAAATATATTTATTTTTACTTTGGACAATCCAATATGCAAGTTTGACCATTATTTTTTGGATAAGTATGTAAGTAGAACATTACAGAACATTGTATTGTGAAACAATTTTTAACTCTAAATCCAAGGAACTATTTGTATCTAACCAATCTAAAAAAATCCCTAAAAAGACAATCTAAAATTTTAATTAATTAGTGATAAAAATAAAGAAGTTTGACAGCTGACTTTCTAAGGGGACAAATCTATTTTCAAACGGATGGAACACAAAATTAAGTACTCCCTTCGTCTCGGTGTATAAGTCATCCGCGTAGTTCTAGGTCATCGATTTGAGGAATTAAATATGTGTTATTTGTCATGAAAAGTATATCACTAGATTTCTACACGGATGTAGTTTCTAAATATATAATTTTTGTCACATATAATACATACTTATATAGTTAAATTGTCAACCTAGAACTACGCGAATGACTTATAAACCGGGACGGAGGGAGTAGTGTGTAAAATAAACTAAAACTGGTGGATTAATTTGAGCAAATACTAACCAATAAAACATAAATTTGCTTACGGAAACAGTAACAGATCTAGTGTGATACTTAAACTAGAAATACGTTATTACAGTGCCTAGATTGTACCAACCTCAACATAATAACTGAAGGCGAGCTTGCATATAAGCAATAGAATCCAGAATGTCGTGTACCTATTTTATGAAGAAAAACATTAAGTGTTAGGAAGAGAGAGAGAGAGAGAGAGAGAGAGAGAGAGAGAGACTTACTTAAGAAGTGAACATGTGTCCTCATACATGCCTCGGGCGACATATAATTTTGGCTGATAAGTAAAAAACATATGAGAACCAAAGACTACAATCAATTCTACTAAGAAGTCATGTAGATAGATCTAATCAAATGTACCTGCGTCCACCACAAAAGAAATCTAACAATGCGAGAATTTGAACGCTCTAGTGCCCTTCGCATTGGTAGAAATATGAAAAACAAGGCACTGAAAATGTTCGGCAGCATGTAAAGAGCAACTGCAAAATTATATATCGATTGACTCTGGAAATTTCCAATCCAATTGCTGAAGAACTTGATAAGGCCTGTGGGATTTTGGATGGAACTGGAGTACGTCACTGGAAGAATTATCAACCAGCCAATAGCTACAACAAATTTAAGGACATGCCGTATCATCTGCGAGCACACCAGGCTCCTCCAAGCCTTCCAGTTAAGAACTATCTCAAGTGTGGCTGAAAAAGTTTAAGAGACCAGTTTTAGAAACTGTGCAGCATCCGAATCAGTAAGAAAAGCCAAAGTAGTTTCAAATTCTACTCAGATGCCAAAAGGTAATTAAGCAAGGACTCCTTAAAACTGGGAAAACAACTAAGCAAGGTTACAAGATTCACAAAGTTCCTGAGACCAAAAGTGCATCCGTACCCTGAAGGAAGTTTAGAAATGCAGCTGTTATAAATATTGTCATAACATTTCTGAAAACAGCTGGCTCGAATATAGCAGAAAGTGATCCAGAAGGGCTCCATGCAATAATTACCATGGCCTAAAAGGAAGAAAAAACACATGATATAGCAAATGAAGAAACATGACATCTTTCAACTAATAATTAAGTCCATACCTGGAAAGCTAATATGAAAAAGGCCCACATTCGATCAAAACTTCTGAAGAGATGCAAAAATGTACGAACTTCAACAAAATTTGTTTTGGACATCCTCCGTCTGCTCATCAAATGATCGTGCCGCTGCACATTGCATACATTTAAAGTTAGTTCCATTATATTACCAAATGTACTTAACTTGATCAAACTGCTTTTAGATACACATACAATACACTGAATACAAATGAGTACATGTCCCATTGGAAGTCTAGATTACACGTATGTTCCTTGAAAAAAAAGGAAAATATGTCATGTGGGCCAGCAATACCGTCAGCACCCTAAGCACAAGGGGGGTGTTGCAGCATCTCAGGCCCAGACGGGTGCAGATGAGCATCAGGCTTACTGCTTAGAAACAAGCCATTTATACCAAGTTGGTGCTTTCCTCTCAAGTCAAGTAAGTTCTTCAGATTGATTGCTTAGACTGAGTTTGTTAGATCAACTTAATAGGGCCAGCTCCTACTCTCCCCAGCTTGAATCGGACCTTCTACCTTTTCACTGTCGCGCTGTCATCAGCTTGTATCGTACGTATTTAAGAGCTTTATATTTAAGCCGGGCGGAAGTGTACTTTCTACAGAAATAGGGTCGGCTCCTATATGAAGGATGACATGATTGGAAAATGTAAAGGTGTATCCCTTTTGGGTCCATCAAGAAATAAACAGAAACAGAGATTAATATGATTGTCTCCATAATCCCTATTTCTACCTCTGTAGCCATTACGGCACAGCGCAGACCCAAGGGTGTGCAGCCACATGCTCCCTTCTCCCACTATTACTTTATCCAATCCATAGTCTGATGAAGTAGAACAGGATTTCCCTTCAGTTCATTTTGTATGAACAGCTCTCAGCTCTCTCCCATCACTGTACTAAATTTGCATATGCTCAGTAGTAATATTGCATGTTACATTGGCTTACATCACCCCAATGAGTGAAAAGAATATGTGAAATTACAATCATTCTTGAAAAAAAAATTATAAAATCAACTGCATAACCATGGTTTTTGCATCCTTGCCTCTTCTTCACTATCCATTGCTAGTTTGTATCTACTATTAAACATTTCACTTCCTTGTACTCATTTCATTGCTATACTTTGGAACAACGGGTTTTGTGTTTCCTTATATTTCATTTAGCCGCTAATATTTTTGTACATATCATCATTTCATGTTCACCTTTTATTTTTCCCCTGGAACTGTTTGAGACTTTGAGGAACCACAAGAAACAATGATACTATTGTCTACTTTAAGCAATATGAAGCAATAGATTTTTTTTCAAAACTATCACCTTTTTTGAAGCAAATTCGGAAACTATATCACAGAATGAAAAAAATGCAAAACTATGACCCTGTCGGCCACGTGGAGGCCGAAAAGGGACTTTTCGGCCAGCCTTCGACCGAAAAGAGGACGTCGGCCCGCGGTTGACCGAAAACGGGCTGTGGTGGGCCGAAGAGTTGCTGTCGGTGGTGGCCGGGCCGAAAATAATAGCTTCGGCCAGCTGCTGGCCGAAATGGGCCCTTTTCGGCCCAGCCCAGGCCGAAGTGTACTTCGGCCACCCGTAGGCCGAAAAGGCAGGATAAGCCCGAGCGGTGGCTTCTTCCTCCTGTGTCGCTGCTGTTCTTCTTTCTCTCCTTTCTCTCTCTCGTTCTTCTCTGTAGGTCGCCACCCCACCCCGATCTCCTCCATTTGCCACCCATTTTCACATCCAAGCCACAGAATCGGTAGATCGTAGCAAACTCCGACGGCCTATGGTGTTTTTTTTGCTATGGGATAGTTTTTGATGCATTTTGGGACCAAAAAGTACTTTTCGGCCTAGAGTAGACCAAAAAGTGCTTTTCGGCCTAGTGTAGACCGAAAACAGCCATTTCGGCCAGCTCAAGCACTTTTCGGCCATGGCACGGCCGAAAACACTACTTCGGCCAATGGCCGAAAACTACCTTTTCGGCCTCCACGTGGCCGACAGGGTCATAGTTTTGCATTTTTTTTCATTCTGTGCTATAGTTTCCGAAATTGCTACAAAATACGTCATAGTTTTGAAAAAAAATCTATTAAACAAACCTTCAAAGTAAACTACATTTAACCATGCAGTGGATAAATTTCTGTTCATGATTTCTTCAATTCCAGAACCACCATGCAAGAAAAATTGTTCCAATTATACCACTAAAAGGTGTTGCTAGTTCCTCATCTACCATTTTCTGTTGGTTCACTGTTAAGTGAAGATCTTCAACTTCTCATGGTCATGTACTTTAGTCTCACCGTATTCGGTAGAATAGAATCCGTGAATAAATATATTAAACTAAAACCGCTAAGAATTTTAACAAATTAATGATGTCTGACATGATAATAAATAGTATCTGTTGCACAAAAAATATGCAAAGGATTATCCAGAAACCTCAATGTCATTTTTAGTTTTCGTAGGATCTGCAAAAAAATCAGAGGCTGGATCCATTGGCCATCCAAGTTGTTTGAAGCATTTCTTCGACCTGAATGTGCGAACACAAAAACAGTGACCAGTAAGAAATGCTTTCTTAGAACCTACTGATAGGCAAAGCACAAAGATGAACTATTAAAAGCAACTTACCAAAAATATTCATTCAGGTCATCATAGTTTCTCCACTTCGAGTGGCTCACAGTACCACGCTTACTCATTGTAGCTTCCTTTTGCATCAAATGAACACTAAATGGATAAGAATAAGAAATAACATTTTGCAACGAACATTATACAAGATATCCGAGTGCATACATTATGAATAACATTGTAGATTGGTTGGATAACCAACTGTAGAAATGCATCATCACTCCCCTCTCGCCGGAAGGGTGGGTCAAATGACTCTTCTCGTCTATCAGATATTATGTCATATAAATCCCTTGCCATCTATCATGAATTTAGGGTGAAAAAGATTGGTCAAGAAGTCAGTGTATGTTTAGAACATGCCCAGAACATTAGCTCGGGATCTGCTTATGAGAGAATTGTGAAACTCTAACAGAAGTGTTGCATGCAGCACCATTTTTAAAGTATATCTAAAAATTCTCATTTCATAACAAAAAATAATACAAATGCCATAAAAACATTGAAGAACAAAAAAAAGACAATTATATTATTTGCCAAGACAACTATGTCCATGCTCATACATAATTTGCTTGGAGTTCATGCTCATACATAAGCAGTTAATGTGTTTCACGCAGTACACCATTTCACTCACGGTAAAAAGTTTGTTCTTTCTGGTGTGCTAAAAATGTAGAGTCCTCAACTTACAGAAACAAACATAGCAGAACTGTGCTTAGTGTGGTATAGGTATTGACTGGAATTATTAGCCCATGACAAGTGTCTCCCTAGTAAACCCTCATCGTGTGCATTTCCCAATACTCGTGTTCTACATGTAGTCTCTCTTTTCATGGGTGATAACCAACCAGAATACATTATGCATACCTCAGAAGTCAGATGGCAACTTAGTCAACCTTTGTTGGTCATTTCAACTCTGTTATAAGGTGTTTTGGCCTAGTAGCTTTCCCCTTATATAATAATATGATGATTGTGTGCATCCTAGGGTGCAGAGACCAGGAGGTATAACCTTCCTTTTCGGAGAAAAAAGATTCTACAGCACCATGTCACCCCTTTGCATTTCAATCAGAAGAAATTTCTTTGTTACACGATTATATAATCACTGCTATATGAATAGGTATACGAATATACATACATACATACATACATATATATATATATATATATATATATATATATATATATCAAAAGCAGATATCTCGGACGTAAGAACAAGATTGTCACTTACATGGTGGAAGATATAACAAAGGCATTCAGGCATAAAGCGAACATTAGAAGCTTCACCCCATATCAGCAAATACAACCCGATGTAAAGAAGCTCTGGTTGTTGTGTCGACGCATCATGTGGAATTCTGCACGAAAATCATTTACAGTTAACGAGGAATCGAGGACAACTTTGAGCACCAGGTGTGCAACAAAATGCTATATTATTACTTGATGTTTGACTCCAAATGCAGATACCGACACCATGAAATGTAGTTTTGAAAGACTTTTTTCATCAAGTGATCCACTGTATCACGCTGTATCTGCAAGTCATATTAGAAGCTCGTGAATCAGTTTAACATGGACACTAGTAGGAGCAGAACACCACTTGCAAAAGGGCTCTGCCAAGTTGAGTTGATCCAGCATTACTGACAAAAACTAGTTCACAGAAATATTTACCATGTGATTTTGTCTTTCACCCTGGTGGACATTGCCACTTCCTCTCATATCTATGTTAGCAAGCAGCAAAATCAAATGCTCCTTTTGGTTTTCCACGTTACCTTTCTACAACAATAAAGCAAAACATAGTATGAAATCCTAAACAGATAACAGAACACCTTGGTGCCTGACCACCCAACACAAAACCACCATATTACTTTTTGACTAGAGAGTAGTGTATAAATCCGCAACTCCAGTGACTAGAAAACAGCTTGCATGATTCATGAACGTTTGTGAACAAATTTTATATGCGATTGATGTTCCTAAAAGATTCATGTGCGTACAATAAACCCACAGTGTATTTTCCATTAGCATAACATAAGCATTAACTATGTGAGTTCCATGCGAAACCAATTGGTCAAACTAGTAAATTTTGCCAGCTGGTCACTTGAAGTGATTTAGAAAAACAAAATTCTAAAGGATGCAAGATTTTGATCATACAGTCTAGAATATAAATTTAAGTATTGGTTAGTATCCACCTGAAATCCAAATGTTTGCCAGAGCCAATCAAGCAAGTCACGAACAATAGGTCCATCATCTATCCCTTGAGGCCCGTTAGTCGTATCTGGCCTTGGCGTTGGAAGATTGTTTATCTTGCGAAGAAGGGCCACTGCTGCTTTTATCTGCAATTTTCACACACAAGAAAATCAATCATTCATAGTAAATGTTGTACTAAATAAAGCAGTCGAAACAAAGTTTTATGGTATATAACCTAACCTCAGGTATTTCCATTACAGGTTGTGTGGGACCAGAAATATTAAGGGGCAAAATGTTGTAATGTGAGAAGGAAGCTTTCTCCTTTTCAACACCTTTAGCATACTGGTCATACTGCAAGACATGTATTAATTCCAAGTTATAATGTTTCATGATGTGGAAAAATGTGATTAAGATAAAACAATTATGTTGCAATTATTTGCAGTTGCTAGATGTCGAACCTCGGAGTTAGGCTTGTCAGGTGTCACAGTTTTTAACACATCATATAGGACAGATGCAATCTGATAGTATCTAGCCATCTCATCCCTGTATGTTATGCATAGAGAAAGGGTGAACAGAGCTTAAGGGTGACCTCTTATATTTAAGAAAAATGCTGCGGCTTACGGCTTTCTCGTTTGAAGACCCTCCTCAAGATATTTTTTACAATAGTGTTCATAGAACCTCTGAATCTCTTTTGCATCAGTTGATGCAAGCCTGCGTTGTGTATCTTTTTCATCCTGTGAAATAACAAACATGAAAGATGTAATGCATTGTACTAGTTTCAAAGCAATCGACAATCAGGGTGAATATGAATGATAGGTTCATTCATACCTTTTCCAGCCTATGCAAGAGATAGGTTTTGAACTGCCGGACTCCACGGCCACTTGAGTTTGGATCCATGGTGTGCGCCTTCTCGAATGCAGTAAAACGGCCTTGTGGAGCAGGCAGGCAGGCAGGTCGGAGTAAGAATAGGTGAACTAAGTCAGGTGTGAAGAAAGTGCTAGTGGTAGTACTGACAGAGGTATGCGACGCGCGGGTTTTCGTCCTCGATCTCGTTGGCCGCACGGAGAATGGGCACGATGGGCGCGAGGGAGGATGGCACGAGCTCGCTCTCTATGATGGGTCCTTCCTCCTCGCCGGAGTATCCATCCGTCCTCATGGTGATTGCCCGGGAGATGTTCCGCCTACCCATGGAGGGCTGGCGCTGCGGCGCCGACGGGCCGCCGCTGGACATGGACATAGCTCCCTCCCCGACGCTGCGGTTGCGATGATCGAATAGAGCGAGAGTGGTGTGTGGTGGTGGCGCTCGCGGTGGCGATGAAGGAGAAGGGAAGAGAAGGGAGCAGAAGGGGATGCATCGTTATTGTTAAGAGAGTCGAGGGGGAGTGCGATGCTGAGGGAGTCGGCTTTTTCGCTTTGTGGCTTTGGGGCGGGCCTTTTTCTTTAGGGCGGGGGCGGGGCGGGGCTGGTGGAGATGTTGGGGAATTGGGGATGGCCGACGAGGGAAGCAAAGGAATTGGAACTGCAAAGGTAGAAGACAACGGGTGGGGTCTGGTCCTGGCTTTTTCGTCTGGTCGTTCGCTCCCCTGCTTTTTAAACTTTTGTGCTCTTTCTCTCTTATTATTATATTATTATTTTTATATGTTATTATCGGGGTATGCCTCCATTTCCACAAAAATTTATATGTTATTATATTATTATTATATTCTCTACTTATCTTAAACAAAAAACATATTATATAATTCTCTTCTCCGATTCCATGCTTTTGTACATGTCGCCGTCGGCGCCGTACCCAGTGGTAGTGCCAAAAGCACATAAACCAGGATTTAACAGCTTGCTTAGTGACTAGGTTATAGCGGGCACGCTTAATAAAGGTTGCGCGCGCTTTTCAGTGCCCAATTTTTTTCATTAATCACAAACATAATAAAAATTACATCGACATTTCGGGACTACAGAAAAAAACAATTACTGTCGAAGCGCGCTATCGCCGTTCCACTACCGGAGCCGACTTTACCTTGTCGATAACAACTAAAAAGTCTTCATACATGTGCCCTTAAGGGCAACTCCAACACGCCAACGTAAATTCTCCGCGGTTGTCCGTTTGGATCGAAATGGATACAAATGACGGCCCGAAGCGCCGACACAAACGGATCAGTGTTCGTCTTTTGTCCATGCGCGACCCATTTTAGCCCCAGATTTGGGCGGTTTTGGGACGGTGCGGGCACGGAGCGGACTCGCGCAACGCCCGCCCTAGTCCTCCCCATGGTCCGCAACTCGGTGGCCTATTGGCCATTCCACCTTCTCTCCCATCGGCAGCCACACGCCCGACCGCCCCTCCCTCGCAGCTGCCGCCCAGTTCCGATGCCCAGGCCGCCGCCCACACCCACATATGATCAGTAGCTAGCACACACAGTACTCGATGAAATAGCAGAAAATCACATGTTATAGAGTAATGTAGATACTATTACCTTATAGCTCACACAACAAAAATAACAATGGAGTCCCATCAACACCAACGACAAAGTTGAGTGTAGACATTGTAACCCTTACGCATCACTTACCCGTCATATAATTTCTACAACATAATAAGTTGCAGCTGTGCAGGTCGACACATAGAATGTACTGGCAAATCACACCATAAGAGAGTATAAAAATCCTATCTCTACATGCAATATGGCCAGTGAAAGGTTCTAAGTTTCATTTGCATAAAGCCATTTTTTACCTACTACCGAAAGAATATTTTATTTCTACAGATGGCTTATGATTGAGATGGTAATGTGATAGTCCGAGACCGATTCATTTCCATAATTATTATTTATTGCTTGCTTTATATTATTTTTGCATTGCATCATTTCATCATGCTATCATGTCATTAAATTTTGTAACTCAAATAAAAAAATTGTATGGATCTTCAATCCATTTAAATTGAGGGAAATGCACATTGTGTGTTCTCTTTAGAACATTTATAATATCCTCCCAATATTTTAGGGAGCTAAAATGATAGTCCATTTATTTCGGAATCAACCAACACACTTGCAAAATAAATTTCATGCATATTCTACTTCAAGTTTGGGCTCCAAACTTTGCCACAAATTTCTTTATCACTTTCGCAAGCTCCACCAAAAATCTCTTGATTTTGGACACTTCTAACTCCTACATCTAGTTCTACTCTAACTCTTTTGGTTTACATTAAATTCCATTTGAATTTAGACTTTTTTTCAAATTGTTGGAAGCCTTCTTTTCTTTTGTTTAACCAGCCGATCGGGGCCATTTTCCTCTCAACCGACCGCAAAGCCCAGCCACGCCCCTATTAACCCTAGCCCGGTCGAGCCTCGTCTCCCTCGGCTCTCTCCCTCCCTCAATTCCTCCAGTCCCCCAGACAATGTCGCCTCCTACCAAATCCCCATGCCCTATAAATACCTCCCGATCCCCATCGCGTTGTCATACAAACATGCTAGGAAAGCCACACGCGCCAGATCCCCATGGCCTCCGTCACCTTGCCTCGACTCCAACGGCTCCCTTCTCCTCTCGCTGGGGCACAATTTGGCACAATTTTCCTTTCCATCATACTCACGAAAGATATTAAAAATATGAAGCGTATGAGGCAAACTCAATTCAATTTTTTTTATAGTTTTCCTTTATAAACTAAACTAGTGATAAAACAAGAAACTAAAAGATTCGATTGCAAGATCTAAAGATATACCTTCAAGCACTCACCTCCCCGGCAACATGGCTTGAGAAAAGAGCTTGATGTCTACTACACAACCTTCTTCTTGTAGAGCGTTGTTGGGCCTCCAAGTGCGAGAGGTTTGTAGGACAGTAGCAAATTTCCCTCAAGTGGATGACCTAAGGTTTATCAATGCATGGAGGCGTGGGTTGAAGATGGTCTCTCTTAAACAACCTTGCAACCAAATAACAAAGAGTCTCTTGTGTCCCCAACACACCCAATACAATGGTAAATTGTATAGGTGCACTAGTTCGCGAAGAGATGGTGATACAAGTGCAATATGGATGGTAGATATAGGTTTTTGTAATCTGAAAATATAAAAACAGCAAGGTAGCAAGCGATAAAAGTGAGCGTAAATGGTATTGCAATGCTAGGAAACAAGGCCTAGGGTTCATACTTTCACTAGTGCAAGTTCTCTCAACAATAATAACATAATTGGACCATATAACTATCCCTCAACATGCAACAAAGAGTCACTCCAAAGACACTAATAGCGGAGAACAAACGAAGAGATTATTGTAGGGTACGTAACCACCTCAATGTTATCCTTTTTGATCGATCTATTCAAGAGTCCGTAGTAAAATAACATGAAGCTATTCTTTCCGTTCGATCTATCATAGAGTTCGTACTAGAATAACACCTTAAGACACAAACCAACCAAAACCCTAATGTCACCTAGATACTCCAATGTCACCTCAAGTATCCGTGGGTATGGTTATACGATATGCATCACACAATCTCATATTCATCTATTCAACCAACACAAAGAACTTCAAAGAGTGCCCCAAAGTTTCTATCGAGAGTCAAGGCAACGTGTGCCAACCCCTATGCATAGGTTCATGGGCGGAACCCGCAAGTTGATCACCAAAACATACATCAAGTGAATCACGTGATATCCCATTGTCACCACAGATAAGCACGGCAAGACATACATCAAGTGTTCTCAAATCCTTAAAAACTCAATCCGATAAGATAACTTCAAAGGGAAAACTCAATCCATTACAAGAGAGTAGAGGGGGAGAAACATCATAAGATCCAACTATAATAGCAAAGCTCGCGATACATCAAGATCGTATCACCTCAAGAGCACGAGAGAGAGAGAGAGAGAGAGAGAGAGAGAGATCAAACACATAGCTCTTGGTACATACCCTCAGCCCAGGGTGAACTACTCCTCCTCGTCATGGAGCGTCGGGATGATGAAGATGGCCATCGGTGAGGATCCCCCCTCCGGTGAGTCTTGAACAGGTCCCGATTGGTTTTTGGTGGCTACAGAGGCTTGCGGTGGCGGAACTCCCGATCTATTGTGTTCCCCGAAGGTTTTAGGGTATATGGATATATATATATATAGGCGAAAGAAGTACGTCAGGGGGGCCACGAGGGGCCCACGAGGTAGAGGGCACGCCCCCTGCCTCGTGCCTTCCTCGTTGCACTCCAAGTCTTCTGGATTGCTTCTGTTCCAAAAATAACTCTCCCGAAGGTTTCATTCCGTTTGGACTCCGTTTGATATTCCTTTTCTGCGAAACACTGAAACAAGGGAAAAAACAAACGGCCTTTGGGCTCGGGTTAATAGGTTAGTCCCAAAAATAATATAAAAGTGCATAGTAAAGCCCATTAAACATCCAAGATGGATAATATAATAGCATGAATACTTGATAAATTATAGATACGTTGGAGACGCATCAGCATCCCGAGCTTAATTCCTGCTCGTCCTCGAGTAGGTAAATGATAAAAGAAAGAATTTATGAAGTGTGAATGCTAGCAGGTGCACAAGTTTGATCAATGATAATTTCAAGCACCTTTTCTAGCATCATCATATGTCATAACAGTTGCTCAACTCATAGAACTTTTCATGATCAAGTAACAAACTATTCACATGTTAAAGTATAGATCATAAGCTTTCTTGAAAACTAACAACCGTGTTATTAGTCATCAAACAATTACAATTCATCTTATTTTCAGGAAGAGTCTATGTCAAAGCTTTGATTCAGCAAACTTCACATACTCAACTATCATTTAGTCTTCCATGATTGCTACCACTCAAAGCATATTTTTAGAACAAATAGTATTCACGAACACAGAGAAAGATAGGGGCTTAATGTTTCGCCTCCCAACCTTTTACCTCAAGGGTAATGTCAACAATAATAATTCATGCTCAAATATATTTGAATGGCCATATATGCTTAGATCTTTCCATCACATGATGCTTGCCAACTAAAGAGTAGGTTGGAATGAGAAGGAATACTACTGACTCTTGCATAAAAGTAAAAGATAGGCCCTTCATAGAGGGAAGCAGGGATTTGCAGAGGTGCCAGAGCTTGAAGCAAAAACAGAGATGAAAATAATTTTGAGAGGTATGCTTTCATTGTCAACATAACAACCAAGAGTTCCCAATATCTTCCATACTACATACATTATAGGCGGTTCCCACGCAGAATGGTAAAGTTTTTACTCCCCCTCCACCAACATTCACACTCCATGTCTTGTCCGAAACAACGGGTGTCGTCCAACTATCAACATTCTTGGGGGAGTTTTGTTTAAATTATTTGAATTTGTTTTTGATCTTTTGATCATAGGATTGGCATCCCAGTTACCACCATTTTCTCGTGAATGATGAGCGGAGTCCACTCATCGTGAGAATAACCCACCTAGCATGGAAGATCTTGACAGCCCCTAGTCACTACATGAGCGATTCGGCATACAAAACAGATTATTATTTGAAGGTTTAGAGTTTGGCACATGCAAATTTACTTGGAGCGACAGGTAAATACCGCATATAGGTAGATATGGTGGACACTCATGGAAGAAACTTGGTTCAAGGAATTTGGATGCACAAGCAGTATTCCGCTTAGTACAGATATTTTGGCTAGCAAAGGATTCTAAATAGCAAGCACCACATGTTAGAGGATCCATAACAATATAACTTCTATACAAATATACCCAAGCATAACTCATTATGTTGTCTTCCTTGTCCAACTTCAACTAATTTGCTCTGGTTTGAAAATAATTAATGGGGCTCACAATCATAGAAGATGTCCAAGATAGTATATTTATATGTGAAATCTCTCTTCCTTCAATATTCTTTCATGAATTGTTCAAGTGACCAATACAATGTTTGCTAACCTTCAATAAATTTACCACCTCTACTTCTTATATGTGAAGGCATTACTCCCCATGGGAAAGGCATATGAAACATATATAATTTCATATTTATGACATTCAAATCATTCAACCATTTACTCATAGGATATAGGTGAAGCACACGAGTAAATGACAAACTACTCCAAAAAGATATAAGTGAAGATCAATGAGTAGTTAAATAATTACGTAGCTATGTGAAGACTCTCTCATTTAAGAATTTCAGATCTTTGTATTTTATTCAAACAGCAAGCAAAACTAAAGAAAATAAAATGACGCTCCAAGCAAAACACATATCATGTGGTGAATAAAAATATAGTTCCAAGTAAAGTTACCAATGAATGAAGACGAAAGAGGGGATGCCATCCGGGGAATCCCCAAGATTAGGCTTTTGGTTGTCCTTGAATATTACCTTGGGGTGCGTTGGGCATCCACAATCTTAGGCTCTTGCCACTCCTTATTCCATAGTCCATCGAATCTTCACCCCAAACTTGAAAACTTCACAACACAAAACTCAACAGAAAACTCGTAAGCTCCGTTAGCGAAAGAAAAGAAAACACCACTTCAAGGTACTGTAATGAACTCATTCTTTATTTATATTTATGTTAAACCTACTGTATTTCAACTTCTTTATGGTTTATAAACTATTTTACTAGCCATAGATCCATCAAAATAAGCAAACAACACATAGAAAACAGAATATGTCAAAAACAGAACAGTCTGTAGTAATCTGTATCAAACCTATACTTCTGGAACTCCAAAAATTCTAAAATAAATTGGTGGACCTGAGGAATTTGTATAGTAATCATCTGCAAAAAGAATCAACTAAATATCACTCTCCAGTAAAAAGTTTTAGCTAATCTCGTGAGCGCTAAAGTTTCTGTTTTTTACAGCATGATCATAAAGACTTCACACAAGTCTTCCCAAAGGTTCTACTTGGCACAAACACTAATTAAAACACAAAACCACATCTAAAAAGAAGCTAGATGGATTATTTATTCCTAAACAGAACCAAAAAGCAAGAAACTAAAATAAAATTGGGTTGCCTCCCAACAAGCGCTAACGTTTAACGCCCCTAGCTGGGCATGATGATTTCAATGATGCTCACGTAAAAGATAAGAATTGAAACATAAAGAGAGCATCATGAAGAATATGACTAGCACATTTAAGTCTAACCCACTTACTATGCATAGGGATTTTGTGAGCAAACAACTTATGGGAACAATAATCAACTAGCATAGGAAGGCAAAACAAGCATAACTTCAAAACTTTAAGCACATAGAGAGGAAACTAGATATTATTGCAATTTCTACAAGCATATGTTCTTCCCTCATAATAATTTTCAGTAGCATCATGAATAAATTCAACAATATAACTATAGCGACCAGACCTCAAACAGTCGATCTACGTGCTCGATGTCATCCACGGATCGATAATCTTGACACCACACAGTACTCGAAGGATTTATAACAGAGTAGCAATCACACACTTATTACAATCGAATGTCTCAAGAGAGAACTTAATAAAATAAATATGGCTTAAGGCCATCTAAGTACAATAACAGCGGAAGGCTTGGAAGAATAAGCGAGTCCATCAACTCCAACGGCATCACTAAGTATAGAACCACGACCTAAACACCTTACTCGTCGTCTGAAAAGTCTGCAACATGAAACGTTGCAGCCCGAAAACGGGTCAGCACATGGAATATGCTGGCAATGTAACACATAGAGAATAATGGAATGGTTGATAGCATCCTCAATCCCAATTAAAAGTACTCATTAACAACCCAACAATATTATTTAGAGTAACATGATGAGATTCACATGATATCCAAGTACTAGATACTCAAGATGTCCATAACCGGGGACACGGCTAACCATGATTAGTTTATACACTCTGCAGAGGTTTGCGCACTTTTCTCCACAAGACTCGATCGCCTCCGTTTGAATTCTCGCACTACACGATGTTTGGGAGACGGATGACCGAGACATAGTCTTTCAGAAGCGCTAGCACCTTACATGTGGGTAGACCGTACCAACCTACAACCCCTACATCAGCTAGTCTACCCGTAAGAGTTTGCACAACTTAATCAACTATGCCAGAGCCCATAATGGCTTGTGGCTGCACACGTAAGTTTCTAGCATGAATAATCTCATGATCCCTTTGAGCCTGGGTGGCGGTCCAAAGAAAATACAGGCAAGTCCTGATAGAAACCAGGTGCCTCAATCCACCCAGATGTGTATTTAAGTTGCCACCTTAAATAAACCATTGAATAACAATCTCACATCTGTCATGGAATTCACTCACCCAATCCACGTCTACTAGCATAGCATAGCATAATAAGCAAACGTAGAAGTAACTCCCAAGGGTTTGAATATAAATCAGGTAATAGGTACTACCTCAATCTACTTCCCATCCCACAATTTAATTAGATCCTAATCATGCAATGTTTGAGGATAGATCTAATGCATAAAAACTGGGTAGTAGAAAAGGTATGATCAAAGTGTTACTTGCCTTGCTGATGATCCAAGAAACCTAGAGACTCGAAGTAACAGGCGGCGCACTCCGGGTATCCTATCGCAGACAAACAAACAAGCATACAATAAGTACTCATCTAATGCACAGGTAAAACTCAAATATATCTAACCAGATAGTTCAACTTAAGAACTCCGGTTTGCAAAAAAAATCAAATCAAACGAAGCAACGAAAGTCAAACGGCGGAAGAAAACAACTTCGTTTTACTAATCTGGATCTAAGTCAAATTTTACAGAAGCAAAAACTTGTTTAAGTAGGTTATTCGGAAAGAGGGTTTGAGACGAAACTCCAGCGCTTGAATCGCTGATTACGATAAACGAGCGAAAAGTTATACTAAAACGAAAATCGGATCAGGAATCCGATCAGAAAAATCACGAATTAAATCCGAGAAAAAAAAACGACGAACGGGTTAACGAACGAACGTTCGTTAACTAAACTAATCTGACGAACGCGTTCGTTAAAAACGAACGAACGAACGAACGTTCGCTATTTAACCTAAACCGGAAAAAAAACTGAAACTAATAAAAAAACAAAACTAAAAAAACCGAAAATAAACCGAAGAAAAACCGCCCGGTTTTTAGAAAAAACCGGCGGCATGGTTTACGAGGCGGCGGCGAACCTCGGCGGCGGGGTCCATGAGGCGGCGGGTCCGTGGTCGTGCGGGTCGTGAGGTCGTGGTGGGGTCCGTGGGTCGAGGGCGTGTGGGTCCCATGAGGTCGGTGGTCGTGGTCCCATGGTCCCATGACAGACGGCAATGAGCTGACAAGTGCGCGTGAGTCTTGGTCGGCGCTAGGGTTTGGGGCTGGCGGCGGTGTGGGCCTTGGGCTGGCTCCCCTCAAACTTATAAAGCCCATGGGCCAGGATTCCTAAGCGGACACGGCCAGTAGGTCGTGGCGCATTTTTTAAAATAATTCAGCAGAAGAAAAATAAAAGAAATACTAAACAAACTCCAAAAATCCCGAAATAAAATTTCCCCGGCTTCTAAAATCAAGCCAGACAAGATGAACATTTATTTGGGGCCTCAATGCAATTTTGAAAAACACGCATTTTTCCTAAATTCAAATAAAAAGGCGAAAAACTCCAAAATAAAATCTTATTTGATTTTATTATTAAATCTTCATTATTTCTTTATTTTGGGAAAGTCATTTTATTCTCTCTCTCATATTTTGATAGTAGAAATAATTGAAGATAAAATAATTAAAATCAAATGATCCTATTATCAAAATTTGAGAAAACTCAAATATGAAAGTAACGAAATCCCGAACTCTCTCCGTGGGTCCTTGAGTTGTGTAGAATTTCTAGGATCGAGCAAAAATGCAACAAAAATATGATATGCAATGATGTCTATGTATAACATTCCAAATTGAAAATTTGGGATGTTACAAACCTACTCCTTAAGATGAATCTCGCCCTCGAGATTGGGTTGGCTAGAAAATAGGTGAGGGTGGTCCTTAAGCAGATCTTCCTCTCGCTCCCGGTGGCGGTGTGGTGGCTCCACTGAACTTTGCAAAACTTAATGACTTTCTTTGAGTGACTCGGTGGCATACTCCGAATCTTGGTGGTTTCTCCTCGAGGTCAAATCATCATTCAAATGAATCGCTTCTAGTGGCACAGTATCTCTCAGTGGTATATCAGCCATCTCTGTGTGACACTTCTTCAACTGAGAAACATGAAACACATCATGAACACCTGACAACCCTTCAGGTAATTCCAACTTGTACGCAACTTCTCCCATACGTTCCAAAACTTTGTATGGTCCCACAAAACATGGCGCTAATTTTCCTTTAACACCAAAACGCTTAACTCCTCGAAGTGGCGATACACGAAGATAAACTCTGTCTCCGACTTCGTATTCTGTCTCCTTGCGTTTTGAATCCGCATAGCTCTTCTGTGTAGACTGGGCTACCCTGAGCCTATCGCGAATCAACTTTACTTTTCGTTCAGACTCCTTAATCAAATCCGGTCCAAACAATTGGCGGTCTCCAACTTCATCCCACAACAACGGGGTCCTGCACCTCCTTCCGTACAAGGCTTCGGAAGGTGCCATCTTCAAACTGGTTTGGTAACTGTTGTTGTAAGAAAACTCCGCATATGGCAAATTTTCGTCCCAGTTGGATCCATAATCCAAGGCACAAGCTCTAAGCATATCCTCCAAAATCTGGTTGACTCTCTCGGTTTGTCCATCATGCGTGGATGAAAAGTTGTGCTAAACTCAGCCGGTTCCCAAAGTCTCGTGCAACCGCTTCCGAACTTTGAGGTGAATTGGGTTCCTCTATCTCGATACGATACTCCTCGGAATTCCATGCAAGCATACAATCCTTGTCATGTATATCTTAGCCAATTTGGCACTGCTGTAGGTAGTCTTTATTGGAATGAAATGAGCTACCTTCGTCAAACGATCGACTACAACCCAAATCGAGTCATAGCTTGAACGAGTCACGGCAATCCGTGATGAAATCCATACCTAGTTTATCCCACTTCCATTCGGTATAGGCAATGGTTGTAATAATCCTCGCGGCTTCGATGTTCGCTTTCACCCTCTAACATACATCACAAACTGCTACGTACTCTGCAATTTCCTTCTTCATTCCGGTCCACCAGAAAGTATTCTTCAAATCCAAATACATCTTGGTATTTACTGGGTGAATCGAATATGGTGAATCATGTGCCTCTTGTAGAATCAACTTACTGATCTCCGGGTCATTGGGCACATAAACACGGTCTTCAAACCATAGGGTATCGTGCTCATCCTCACGAAATCCCTTAGCCTTTCCTTCGCTCATTTTCTCCTTTATAGAGGCAATCTCTTTGTCAGTCTTCTGAGCTTCCCTGATTTTATCCATCAAAGTAGATTGAATCTCCAACGCTGATACATAGCCTCGCGGAACTATTTCAAACATAGCTCCCGAAATTCCTCGGCTAATTCTTTTGGTAAACCTCCGGTCATTAGGATGTTAACATGACTCTTACGGCTCAACGCGTCTGCTACCACGTTAGCCTTTCTGGGGTGATAATGTAATCTCATATCGTAATCCTTGATGAGCTCCAACCATCTTCTCTGCCTGAGATTTAACTCCTTCTGCATGAAGATGTACTTCAAACTCTTGTGATCCGTATACACCTCACAATGATTTCCAATGAGGAAATGTCTCCAAGTCTTCAACGCATGCACTACGGCTGCTAACTCCAAATCATGTGTGGCATAGTTTAGCTCATGAGGCTTAAGCTGTCGTGAAGCATACGAAACAACTCTTCCCTCCTGCATAAGGACTGCTCCAAGTCCTCTACGTGAAGCGTCGCAATACACCTCATAATCCTTGGTCTGATCTGGCAGGATTAACACTGGTGAGGTAACCAAACGTTTCTTCAACTCTTGGAAACTAGCCTCACACTCCTCAGTCCATATGAACTTGGTATCCTTCTTCAACAATTCTGTCATAGGCTTCGCAATCCTTGAGAAATTCTCAATAAACCTCCGGTAGTATCCTGCGAGTCCAAGGAAACTCCGGATCTCTCCAACTGTTGTTTGCGCTTCCCAGTTTGTCACAGTGACAACTTTAGTGGGGTCTACTGCTATACCTTCTCCGGATATAACATGTCCGAGAAATCCAACTTCCTTCAACCAAAACTCACACTTGCTGAACTTGGCATATAACTGGTGTTCTCTATGCTTCTCGAGTACCAAACGCAAATGCTCCTTATGTTCTTCTTCATTCTTCGAGTAAACCAAAATATCATCAATGAACACCACGACAAACTTATCCAAAAACTCCATAAACACTTTGTTCATCATGTTCATAAAATAGGCAGGTGCGTTAGTCAGACCAAATGACATAACGGTGTACTCATACAGCCCGTACCTGGTGGTAAAAGTCGTCTTAGGTATATCCTGCTCTCGAATTTTCAACTGATGGTACCCTGATCGCAAATCGATCTTAGAAAACACCTTAGCTCCTTGCAATTGGTCAAACAAGTCATTGATCATCGGCAATGGGTACTTGTTCTTAATGGTTACTTCATTCAATCCTCGATAATCAACAACCATTCTTAATGATCCATCCTTCTTCTCCACTAGAAGTACTGGTGATCCCCAAGGCGAAGAACTTGGGCGAATAAAACCTTTATCCAGTAACTCCTTAATCTGCTTCTTAATTTCCTCCAAATCTTGGGCTGGCATCCTATACGGTCTCTTAGATATTGGCCCAGTGCCTGGCAGTAGTTCAATCAGAAATTCAATGTCCCTATCAGGTGGCATGCCTGGCAACTCTTCTGGAAACACGTCCTGGTAATCCCTTACCACTGGTACTTCCTCCTGCACAACTCCCGTTAAGGAATTTACATGTGCTCTCCTCGGCTCATGCCGTGATACAAACTTGATTCTCCTCCCTTCTGGGTTGGTAAGCAAAATCGACTTACTGGCACAATCTATGTTCCCTCCATACTTCGATAACCAATCCATGCCTAATATCACATTCAATCCTTGCGATTCCAGAACTATTAGGTCCGAGGGAAATACATAGTGTCCAACCGTTAATGGCAGTCGATCACACCATATACTAGCCATGTATTCTGCTCCGGGCGAGGTTACTAGCATGGGTGACCTAAGGGCTTGGGTTGGTAGTTTATACTTATCCACAAATCCCCTTGATATGTATGAATGCGATGCACCAGTATCAAAAAGAACAACTGCAGTAAATGACTTAACCAAAAATTTACCTATTACCGCATCTGGCTGAGCTTCAACCTCCTCCACGGTAACGTGGTTCACTTGTCCCCTGTTGAAAGGGTTCGGCTTCTTTCCTGAGCTTCCATTGCCATTACCATTTTGGCCTTCTGGACAATCATTTGCATAATGCCCAGTCTTGCGACACTTAAAGCAAGTGATGTGGCTCAGGTCTACCTTGGATGGTGTTGACGGGTTGGTGCGGTTTTGTCCATTGCTTCCTCCATTCCCGCTCCCATTCTTGGTGCCATTATGGTTGTGCGAGCTACCTCCTCCATGGGTATGTTGAAATTGTCCTCCGGCTTCGGGTAAAGCGAAGTTTCGTTGAGCTCGAGTTATTTTTCCCCGTCCATACTTTCTCTTGCGATTGTCAATCTGCTGCGCTTCCTTCAATCATAAGCGCACGATCTACCAACTCTGGTAGTTGTTGAAAGTGGCTACCATCAATCGCATGCTCAGCTCATCATTCAGTCCTTCTAGAAACTTCTCCGCTTAGTCTGATCTGTAGCAACGCCATGTGGGGCATAACGTGCTAACTTACTAAAATCATCTACATCTCGCCAACTGTCAGTCCTCCTTGGCGCAAGTTGCGAAACTCGCGCTTCTTCATGGCCATAGCTCCTTTGAAACATGGGCAAGACGGGAAGCTTGTTGAAATCGATCCCATGTGATGTGTCTCTGAGGTAAGTGGCTGTAAAATTCTCCCACCATGTTCTGCGGGTCCTTCGAGCTGATGTGCGGCAAATTTCACCTTTATCCATCTCAGACATCCTGCAGTGGTCAACTCCTCCCTATCTTAAGGAGCCAATCATACGCAACAATCGGCTCGGTGCTCTTTGGAAAACACCGCGGTTCAGCCTTAAGAAACGGGTCAAATGGTCAATGTGGTGGTGGCGGTGGGTTGTTGTTGTTGTTGTTGTTGCCTTGGTTCTGTACCAATGTTTGAATCAAGGCATTCGCTGCTGAATCAATCGAGTGATCTCTGGCGAGAAAACAAATCCGGGTCGCGTCTCGGAGGCATCCGAGGGTTTAAAGAAAAGACGAGAGTTAAGAATAGAATGAGGTCTAGAGAGAAACACTACCCATATGCACATGAGACAAATCACACAATATCACTCCAATCAATTCAAACAAGGGCATACAACGGTCATGTCTATCGTTACAAAGTGTGAAACTAAAACTAATTTAAAATGGGGAAAATCTACTACCGTTATGGTGGTCAACTAGAAAACTGCTCGATGAAGACTCCATGATATCGCCCGACTTCATCTTCAAATCATCATCACTAGGATCGAATCGGTGTCGCCGATGATGATGTAGTTCTCTGGACAGTGCAATCTTCATCTTCTCCTCCGGTGCTGAATTTCCCATGAGTTCTTCAATCTTCTCCTTAAGGTCGCCGTTTTGTCCCACTAGAGCTACAATCTCCTCCATGTAGTCCTTGCGAGTGGCCTTCAGTTCTCCCTCTAGTTCGATAATCTTGGCTTTTCTTGTCTTCAACTCTATCATGTCTCACAAGACATCTGGTTCTCCTGGCGTCGAATGTGCTGGTTTAACTCCTGGATGAAAGCTGCAATGGATCGATCCTTCTTAGTGCCAACTATCTCCCATTGTTCATCTCGGCGCCCGCAAATCTGGTAGATAGTATCTTTGAGGTCTTCTTTGTAAACTTCTCCAATGCGTCCCATGGTTATGTGAGCTGCCATGCTCTTTCCCAGACTCCAGGTTGGTGCATTGAAAACAATCTCAATGGGCTCCGTGATTGGCGCAAACGTCCTTCCGGGAACTTGAGCTTGAATCTTCCAGCGCTCTTCTTCGGGTAAAGTGGAATTGTAGGTCCCGGTGAAGCTTGGTATTCCGATGTTCAGGTACTTAGTGACTTCCTTCAGGTGTCGTCCAAAGGGTGTATCTTCATCCGGCTGGGTGAACTTGATCCTCGCTTCCGTCATCCTAAAAGAGTAGAAAAGATGAGGAGTCAGAAATGAGAAGAGAGTAGTGATCTTGGGCTTTAGCTTAATGGTTGTGTCCTCTGACCAACTGGCTCGATACCATCTTTGTAGCGACCGGACCTCAAGCGATCGATCTCGTGCTCGGTGTCATCCATGGATCAAGAATGTCGACACCACACAAGACTCAAGGATTTATAACAGAGTAGCAATCACACACTTATTACAATCGAATGTCTCAAGAGAGAACTTAATAAAATAAATATGGCTTAAGGCCATCTAAGTACGATAACAGCGGAAGGCTTGGAAGAATAAGTGAGTCCATCAACTCCAAGCATCACTGAGTATAGAACCACGACCTAAACACCTTACTGTCGTTCGAAAAGTCGCAACATGAAACGTTGCAGCCCGAAAACGGTCAAGACATGGAATATGCCTGGCAATGTAACACATAGAGAATAATGGAATGATAAGCCTATACTACATGCATATATGGCTGGTGGAAAAGCTCTATGGTTACAGTTTTTGCGTAAAGCCAATTTTTCCCTACTGCAAAGGAATAAATTTATTTAACTATCATGGTGGTTGTGAAACATTGAGAATGGTTGACAGCATCCTCAATCCCAATTAAAAGTACTCATTAACAACCCAACAATATTATTTAGAGTAACATGATGAGATTCACATGATATCCAAGTACTAGATACTCAAGATGTCCATAACCGGGGACACGGCTAACCATGATTAGTTTATACACTCTGCAGAGGTTTGCGCACTTTTCCCCACAAGACTCGATCGCCTCCGTTTGAATTCTCGCACTACATGGTATTTGAGAGACGGATGACCGAGACATAGTCTTTCAGAAGCGCTAGCACCTTACATGTGGGTAGACCGTACCAACCTACAACCCCTACATCAGCTAGTCTACCCGTAAGAGTTTGCACAACTTAATCAACTACGCCAGAGCCCATAATGGCTTGTGGCTGCACACGTAAGTTTCTAGCATGAATA
This sequence comes from Aegilops longissima, assembly GCA_021605205.1. NCBI lineage: Eukaryota > Viridiplantae > Streptophyta > Magnoliopsida > Poales > Poaceae > Aegilops > Aegilops longissima. The sequence goes on along the minus strand of CM038678.1, from coordinate 328,836,590 downwards.
ATCTCATGATCCCTTTGAGCCTGGGTGGCGGTCCAAAGAAAATACAGGCAAGTCCTGATAGAAACCAGGTGCCTCAATCCACCGAGATGTGTATTTAAGTTGCCACCTTAAATAAACCATTAAATAACAATCTCACATCTGTCATGGAATTCACTCAACCAATCTACATCTACTAGCATAGCATAGAATAATAAGCAAACATAGAAGTAACTCCCAAGGGTTTGAATATAAATCAGGTAATAGGTACTACCTCAATCTACTTCCCATCCCACAACTTAATTAGATCCTAATCATGTAATGTTTGAGGATAGATCTAATGCATAAAAACTGGGTAGTAGAAAAGGTATGATCAAAGTGTTACTTGCCTTGCTGATGATCCGCGAAACCTAGAGACTCGAAGTAACAGGCGACGCACTCCGGGTATTCCATCACAGACAAACAAACAAGCATACAATAAGTACTCATCTAATGCATAGGTAAAACTCAAATAGATCTAACCAGATAGTTCAACTTAAGAACTCCGGTTTGCAAAAAAAAATCAAATCAAACGAAGCAACGAAAGTCAAACGGCGGAAGAAAACAGCTTCGTTTTACTAATCTGGATCTAAGTCAAATTTTACAGACGCAAAAACTTGTTTAAGTAGGTTATTCGGAAAGAGGGTTTCGAGACGAAACTCCAGGCGCTTGAATCGCCTGATTCCGATAAACGAGCGAAAAGTTATACTAAAACGAAAATCGGATCAGGAATCGCGATCAGAAAAATCACGAATTAAATCCGAGAAAAAGAAAAATGACGAGCGGGTTAACGAACGGACGTTCGTTAACTAAACTAATCTGACGAACGCGTTCGTTAAAAACGAACGAACGAACGAATGTTCGCTATTTAACCTAAACCGGAAAAAAAACCGAAACTAATAAAAAAACGAAACTAAAAAACCTGAAAATAAACCAAAGAAAAACCGCCCGGTTTTTAGAAAAACCGGCGGCACGGTTTACGAGGCGGCGGTGAACCTCGGCAAGCGGGTCGGCGGGATCGGGCGACAATGGCGGGGTCCGCGAGGTCGACGGCGGGTCGGCGGCGGGTCGGCGACGGACAATGGCATGGCAATGACGCTGGGAGGCGCAGGCGATGACGACGGCGGCAATGGCAGCGCTGGGTCAAGCGCTAGGGTTTTGGGCGCCGGGCGGCGGCTGGGCCTCGGCTGGCTCCCGGCTTATAAAGCCCAAGGGTCGGAGTCCTAGGCGGACACGGCCCGTAGGTCGGTGGCGCGTTCTTTTTTCAATAATTCCGCGCAGAAGAAAAATAAAAAGAAATACTAAACCAACTCCAAAAATCCCAAAATAAAATTTCCCCGGCTTCTAAATTCAAGCCGGACAAGATGAACATTTATTTGGGGCCTAAATGCAATTTTGGAAAACGCGCATTTTTCCTAAATTCAAATAAAAAGGCGAAAAACTCCAAAATAAAATCTGATTTGATTTTATTATTAAATCTTCATTGTTTCTTTATTTTGGGAAAGTCATTTTATTCCCTCTCTCATATTTTGATAGTATAAATAATTGAAGATAAAATAATTAAAATCAAATGATCCTATTTTCAAAATTTGAGAAAACTCAAATATAAAAGTAACGAAATCCCCAACTCTCTCCATGGGTCCTTGAGTTGTGTAGAATTTCTAGGATCGAGCAAAAATGCAACAAAAATATGATATGCAATGATGCTCTATGTATAACATTCCAAATTGAAAATTTGGGATGTTACAATAACCAGCACCTAAAGCATTCTTTTCATGATCTACAAGCATAGAATTTTTATTACTCTCCACATAAGCAAATTTCTTCTCATGAATAATAGTGGGAGCAAACTCAATAAAATAACTATCATGTGATTGAAAATTAAGATCAAGATGACAAGTTTCATGGTTATCATTATTCTTTAAAGCATACGTGTCATCACAATAATCATCATAGATAAGAGGCATGCTTTCATCATAGAAAATTTGCTCATCAAAGCTTGGGGGACAAAAAATATCATCTTCATCAAACATAGCTTCCCCAAGCTTGTGGCTTTGCATATCATTAGCATCATGGGTATTCAAAGAATTCATACTAACAACATTGCAATCATGCTCATCATTCAAAGATTTAGTGCCAAACATTTTAATGCATTCTTCTTCTAACACTTTGGCACAATTTTTCTTTCCATACTCACGAAAGATATTAAAAAGATGAAGCATATGAGGCAAACTCAATTCCATTTTTTTTATAGTTTTCCTTTATAAACTAAACTAGTGATAAAACAAGAAACTAAACGAGTCGATTGCAAGATCTAAAGATATACCTTCAAGCACTCACCTCCCCGGCAACGGCGCCAGAAAAGAGCTTGATGTCTACTACACAACCTTCTTCTTGTAGACGTTGTTGGGCCTCCAAGTGAAGAGGTTTGTAGGACAGTAGCAAATTTCCCTCAAGTGGATGACCTAAGGTTTATCAATCCGTGGGAGGCGTAGGTTGAAGATGGTCTCTCTCAAACAACCTTACAACCAAATAACAAAGAGTCTCTTGTGTCCCCAACACACCCAATACAATGGTAAATTGTATAGGTGCACTAGTTCGGCGAAGAGATAGTGATACAAGTGCAATATGGATGGTAGATATAGGTTTTTGTAATCTGAAAATATAAAAACAGCAAGGTAGCAAGTGATAAAAGTGAGCGTAAATGGTATTGCAATGCTAGGAAACAAGGCCTAGGGTTCATACTTTCACTAGTGCAAGTTCTCTCAACAATAATAACATAATTGGATCATATAACTATCACTCAACATGCAACAAATAGTCACTCCAAAGTCACTAATAGCGGGTAGGATACGTAACCACCTCAAAGTTATCCTTTCTGATCGATCTATTCAAGAGTCTGTAGTAAAATAACATGAAGCTATTCTTTCCGTTCGATCTATCATAGAGTTCGTACTAGAATAACACCTTAAGACACAAATCAACCAAAACCCTAATGTCACCTAAATACTCCAATGTCACCTCAAGTATCTGTGGGATTATACGATATGCATCACACAATCTCATATTCATCTATTCAACCAACACAAAGAACTTCAAAGAGTGTCCCAAAGTTTCTATCGGAGAGTCAAGACGAAAACGTGTGCCAATCCCTATGCATAGGTTCATGGGCGGAACCCGCAAGCAGGGGCGGAGCCAGGATTTGGACATGAGGGGGGCGAAACACTATTTGACTTAAAAGATGTTATGTCACCGTATGTTAGGTCTCAATGATAGCGTCCATGATAAAGCATAAAATTATGGTTTTTAACTACAAAAGAAATGACAATTCTCAACAAACTGTTGGAACTTGAAGTTGAAGCAACTGGTTTGAAAAAGTATTTAGCCCATCAGTTGTTGTTGTCCTTTTTTTGCGGGAGAGTTTGTTGTTGTCTTTCACTTAATATTTAACTAATATAAAAAAGATACATAATTACTAAAATAATTTACTATTTTATATGTACAACTATTAATTAGGTTAAGTACATTAAGGTCGTAATTTATAAAAAATACTATTACTATCGCTCCAAAATAATTGGAGTTTAGATTTATCCCAAGTCAAACTTCTTCAAATTTGTAGAAAAATATACCAATATCTGAAAAAACAAATTAGTTTTATTAGAATCTTTAAAAAAATAATCATGTTGTGTATATTTTATTTTGTAGATATCATATTTTTTATAAATTTAATCAATTTACTCAACAAATGTAAAACTATAATTATTTTGGAACTGTGGGATATACGTAGTATGTAGTGTACCTGCATCTGTTCTGCTCACCACATCTACCCGTCTTTGATCCGCCTGAGTCTAGCCCTCCCCGCACGTCGAGAGCAGACTGTAGATCAATGGACGGTGTTGTTGTCATGGCGAGTAGCGGCCAGCGGCAATGGCGAATGCCCTAGCCCCAGAACGCGCTGATGGCAAGCGGCGGCGACGGCAGCCAACGCCCTAGCAGATGTGCAGCACACACACGTACGTCGGCACATATCAATCGATGAATCTGATGGATTAGACATTGGCCCGTGGCAAAATAACAGCCAGCCACAACCACCGTACATGGATTATTGGGTTATATGGGCTTCTCTACTTCGGTGATGTTTCAGTTAGTTATTAACATATGAGCTGGGCTAATTATGCAATTAGTTGCGGCCATTAGGTATATACAGTACCATAGCCTTCATGAAATCGTTGAGGGGGGCGAGTGATTGGCAGGGGTCTGCCCCCTGCTCGCCCCTCCTTGTCTCCGCCCCTGCCCGCAAGTTGATCACCAAAACATACATCAAGTGAATCACGTGATATCCCATTGTCACCACACGTAAGCACAGCAAGACATACATCAAGTGTTCTCAAATCCTTAAAGACTCAACCCGATAAGATAACTTCAAAGGTAACTCAATCCATTACAAGAGAGTAGAGGGGGAGAAACATCATAAGATCCAACTATAATAGCAAAGCTCGCGATACATCAAGATCGTATCACCTCAAGAACATGAGAGAGAGAGAGAGAGAGAGATCAAACACATAGCTACTGGTACATACCCTCAGCCCCGAGGGTGAACTACTCCCTCCTCGTCATGGAGAGCGCCAGGATGATGAATATGGCCACTAGTGAGGGATCCCCCCTCCGGCAGGGTGCCGGAACAGGGTCCCGATTGGTTTTTGGTGGCTACAGAGGCTTGTGGCGGCGGAACTCCCGATCTATTGTGTTCCCCGAAGGTTTTAGGGTATATGGATATATATATAGGCGAAAGAAGTACATCAAGGGGGCCACGAGGGGCCCACGAGGGTGGAGGGCACGCCCAGGGGGGTGGGCGCGCCCCCCTGCCTTGTGCCTTCCTCGTTGCTTCCCTTACGTACACTCCAAGTCTTCTGGATTGCTTCCATTCCAAAAATAACTCTCCCGAAGGTTTCATTCCGTTTGATATTCCTTTTCTGCGAAACACTAAAACAAGGGAAAAAACAGAAACTAGCACTAGGCTCTGGGTTAATAGGTTAGTCCCAAAAATAATATAAAAGTGCATAGTAAAGCCCATTAAACATCCAAGATGGATAATATAATAACATGAACACTTCATAAATTATAGATACGTTGGAGACGTATCACTCTACTCCAACCGCGCCCTCGCACAACGCATGGCCGACCTCCATCAAAAGCGTCGCCCCGCCCTTGCTCCACTCCAACGCACCTCTCCTTCCATTTCTCTCTTCTCTGCTCAAAGCTTGCATCTACCTGGTGTTGCTTTGTAGCATAACAGAGCTTCAACCGTCCCAGAACCTCGTGTGGACCACCTCCTGTCCTGTTCCAAACCAGCATGGTCGTGGTCGTCACCAAGACCAGCCGCCCAACCAACCTTGTTTGGCACGCATGAGGCCACCCCCATTTTCGGCTCTCTTCGATGCTCCTGAGTAGCCCCCGAGTTTCACGAGTTCCATCGGACACCCACAAGACAGCCTGTGGAAGTAACACCACCGTTTCACGCCAAGTACCTCTACCTATGACCAAAACGCCTACGAACCCTATGCAACTACCATCACCCCAAGACCTAGGATTCGCCAAGTTCCACTTCGACCAGTGTACCTCTACCGTCGCCGAGTACCACTACTTCCACGACGACCCATGAACGGCTACTTCCCCTACACCGCACCGACTCAAACTGCCCCGAATGCACGCTTCAAAAGTATAACCACCAAGACGACCACCCATGAACAAATGCATGTATTGTATGAGATGCCCGTGTTTGCACCGTGTCTGAATTGATGTTTGCACGTTCCTCGTTTTCCATGGCACCGGCACGTGGGACCTCAGTAATCGGGGTCACCCCACTCGTCACTCTTGCATGAGCCACGCTCACACCCATGTTTGATGCTTTGCACCGACATCTCAACGAGTTGCCGGATCGCCAGAATTTTGCCGTGGCACCATTTCCGTTATCGCCACTGTGGCACCCATTTCTTTCCGCCATGGCGGCAAATGCTCCATGCCTCCATATCATATTATGCCACCATTTCCATAACATTGCATATAACTTATGATGAGGACATGAATACCTTGGATAGGACCAAAAATATTACATACATGTATATTTGTGAGGAGATTTCTAATGCAAACTATGCAATAATTTATTTATGTCATCTAGGACAAAAAATACTTCACAGATTTTTGTGTCATGTCTAATTGCAGGTGTATGGGACATTTGTACAATCCACATATGAAGATAAGGGAAAAAGAGAAGTTTAGGTGTTGTTCAAAAATCCTCTCACGTCACTTTTGGGCAAAGAGAAGATAGAGTCCAAGTCTCTCACGTTCTGGATTCAGATTGGGACTGCATAGACATACCTGCCTCAAAACAGCAAAAACTCTTTCATACAGATTCCGAATTGGGTGATTCTTTTTTTGTTGGAAAGTAGATTTTGTTACCTTCCCAATCCAATTAGGTTCACCTTCAAATTTGTCTAGAGCATTGAGTTATTGACGAAACAATCTGACGCTGCAGCAGAATCTGAGTCAAACTACAAGTCCAAAGGTGTTGCATCACCTCCACTTAGGCTCATGAGCCTTGTACGACCTAGGGTTAGTTTTAGGTTGCCTTGGGACGTCCTCCCACCTCCTTGGCCGCCATCCCTTGCTCCTATATAAGTAGATCCATCTAGTAGCTTTTTCGTTGGGATTTGTTTAGTTAAAAGTATTGCAACTTCGTGTACTTCATTTATGTCCAACGACCAGACCAAGACCACTTTCGGATCCCCACATTTATCAATACTTCATCTATATTTGCAATATTCAGATTGCATTAACATATTCTTGCTTGTTCTTCGATTGCATGCAGGAATAGACCTTCGTGGTCAGGCTAATCGTGCTTCTAGCATCGGCAGTAATCTCGGGAGATTGGTTTAGCGATTGCTAAGGCGCAACATCGTGAACGTTTGTAGTCGGATCGTCAAAGTCTTCTCCACCAAATCGATAGTTATCAACTCGTCAAAAGATCGGGCCCCTCGCCTCTATCAAGTGGTATCAGTTTTCAGGTTGGTCGGTGAGAATTTTCAGTTTTCCCTAGATTAGATATTTTTTCTTACCTAATGTCCAAGAAAAAGCCACACACAAAAAGTTAGATTAGTTCACCATTTGTCCAAGCCAGTCTGAGTCTTTGCAATTTTCTTTTCAGTGTTTGCATTATTGAATTATCGGTTGCATCGTCGTGTCGAGTTGTTGGTCATAGTGTCTAGTTTGTTTAGAGTTTCGAGTTCTATTCACATTAGTCACGCCGCCGCTGCATCTCTATTCATTTCGCTGTCCACCGTACCATCCATCAATTTCCACCATGTTCTACCCACCGTTCATTGTCACAATCATAGTTGAGGTCGTTCACATCTTCACTTGATCCAATCTGCATCTTATCTAGTTTGTTTTGGAAAGAGGGAGAGAAAAAAACAGAGAAACAAAAAGAGAAAAAAGGTTTAAAAAAATTCAGAGAAAAAAAGGAGAGATAGAAAAGGGAAAAAAGTGTGAGAAAAAAAGAGAAGAAAAAAAATTCGCATCTATCTAGACTCAATCTCGTAGTTGAATTCAGATGGAAATCTGTTTTGTACGCTGTTCAATAAAACTGACATATCTTCCTCATACGAAATCCGTTTTGGCTCCGTGAGTGCTCAAATTAAAGCTAGCGACGAGCCGCATCTAAATAGTTGCAGAAGCTATTTCAATATTTGACACCTCAAAATCGTCTTCTAAATAGGTCTTTTTGCCCTCCGAAGTTCGCGAACACAGCTTATTCCAGTTTTGGAATTTTTTGACTCCTCATATCAACTCGGAATTGAGTGATTTTTTTTTTGCGTTTGAAAGCTTGAGTCAGTGCCATTCTTGAGAAAAAATTCCAGAGGAAAGTTGGAGAGAAAGTGGTATATCCTGCTTGGCAGTTGTTTCACATCATTATCTTTACTGCTATTATGATCTTCACTTTTTATCTTGCTATTGAAAGCTACTTCGTGTAATTTATTGATGCTAGTTGTGCTACGCTGTGACCTCATTAGTATTCTAGGATCGCGTCTCTAGTCCGTTCTAGCCTAGGACCAGCACAGTACCGTCGTTGAATGTTTATTCAACATTGCATCTCTGAATTGATTATTTCTAATCTTTTGCTATCATATATTTAAGCCTTCCGAGCTCCACATATTTCTACACTGTGTATGCATACGTTCCCCTGGAAATCGCTTTACTCAATCTTCGGAGTTATTTGACACTGCTGGTTGCGTGTCACCACCTGCTGCATGGTAAGAACTTGTAAGACATTGATATTTGCTATACTGTGAGCATTTTACCACCACATACTAGTAGTTCATAGGAACATTATTTTCGAATTTTGTTTCTTGTTTTCTACTAATTATGGCAGGTTCCGGAGTTGTTAGTTCTTGGGCACCATCGATCGTGGGAGACTTGCCACCACCTAAGAAAACACAACAATCGTCACAAGAGGAGCAACGACATCAGAATGCGCATAATTAGGTTAATGTTTCCATGCCACCCTTTAATGGTCGTTTCAGGCCTGACTTATATATTGAATGGGAGTATGAAATAAATGCTATATTTGCTTCCCATAATTTTGATGAGCGTGGAAATTTCAAGTTGTGGTTAGTACTTTCAGTAGCTTTGCTTTAGTTTGGTGGAGTGAATATTGTCGGTTAAACCCTGATTTTATACCTACTACTTGGGATGATTTAAACCTTGTCATGAGAGATAGATTCATTGATTTTTATTATACTCGTGGCATGATTAAAAAATTACAACATTTAAAACAAGGCACTGACACCGTAACAAAATATTATGATGATTTACAAACTACTTTGTTGCAGTCATTTTTAGAAGAAAGTGAAGAAGATTTTATGGATAGATTCTGGGAAGGATTAAACTGCAATATTCAAGAGATACTAATTCATGAATAGTGCTATCCTTTGGACCATTTGTTTTGTCTTGCTTGCAAAGCTGAACAGGAAATAAAAAACGACGTGTTGCCCACAAGGAAAACAAGCGCACGGTGCACATTCCAAGAGCTGATACGGTTGTTTCTTCAACTACTAGGCATACTATGACAACCACATCCGTTGTTGTGAGCACTATATCACCTCGACCATGTGACACATCACCACCGAGAGTGCGTACATCATCTGAGTTGGTCATAAAAGGTAATGACAGAGTGATACGTCTCCAACGTATCTATAATTTTTGATTGCTCCATGTTATATTATCTACTGTTTTGGACATTATTGGGCTTTATTATTCACTTTTATATTATTTTTGGGACTAACCTATTAACCGGAGGCCCATCCTAGAATTGTTGTTTTTTGCCTATTTCAGAGTTTTGCAGAAAAGGAATATCAAACGGAGTCCAAACGGAATGAAACCTTCAGGAACGTGATTTTTAGGAAGAATATGATCCAGGAGACTTGGACCCTACGTCAAGAAACAAAAGAGGAGGCCACGAGGTAGGGGGGCGCGCCCTCCACCCTCGTGGGCCCCCTGTTGCTCCACCGACGTACTCCTTCCTCCTATATATACCTATGTACCCCCAAACGATCAGATACGGAGCCAAAAACCTAATTCCACCGCCGCAACCTTCTGTACCCACGAGATCCCATCTTGGGGCCTGTTCCGGAGCAACGCCGGAGGGGGCATCAATCACGGAGGGCTTCTACATCAACACCATAGCCTCTCCGATGAAGTGTGAGTAGTTTACCTCAGACCTTCGGGTCCATAGTTAGTAGCTAGATGGCTTCTTCTCTCTTTTTGGATCTCAATACAATGTTCTCCCCCTCTCTCATGGAGATCTATTCGATGTAATCTTCTTTTGCAATGTGTTTGTTGAGACCGATGAATTGTGGGTTTATGATCAAGTTTATCTATGAACAATATTTGAATCTTCTCTGAATTCTTTTATGTATGATTGGTTATCTTTGCAAGTCTCTTCGAATTATCAGTTTGGTTTGGCCTACTAGATTGATCTTTCTTGCAACGGGAGAAGTGCTTAGCTTTGGGTTCAATCTTCATGTGTCCTTTCCCAAAGTGATGAGGGGCAGCAAGGCACATATTGTATTGTTGCCATCGAGGATAACAAGATGGGTTTTTATCATATTGCATGAATTTATCCCTCTACATCATGTCATCTTGCTTAAGGCGTTACTCTGCTTTTTATGAACTTAATACTCTAGATGCATGCTTTGGATAGCGGTCGATGAGTGGAGTAATAGTAGTAGATGCAGCAGAGTCGGTCCACTTGTCTCGGACGTGATGCCTATATACATGATCATACCTAGATATTCTCATAACTATGCTCAATTCCGTCAATTGCTCAACAGTAATTCGTTCACCCACTGTAAAATACTTATGCTCTTGAGAGAAGCCATTAGTGAAACCTATGGCCCCGGGTCTATCTTCATCATATTAATCTTCCAACACTTAGTTATTTCCTTTGCTTTTATTTTACTTTGCATTTTATCTTAAAAATACCAAAAATATTATCCTATCATATCTATCAGATCTCACTCTCGTAAGTGACCGTGAAGGGATTGACAACCCCTTATCGCGTTGGTTGCGAGGATTTATTTGTTTTGTGTAAGTGCGAGGGACTCGCGCGTAGCCTCCTACTGGATTGATACCTTGGTTCTCAAAAACTGAGGGAAATACTTATGCTACTTTGCGGCATCACCTTTTCCTCTTCAAGGGAAAACCAACGCAGTGCTCAAGAGGTAGCAAGAAGGATTTCTGGCGCCGTTGCCGGGGAGTCTACGCAAAAGTCAACATACCAAGTACCCATCACAATCCCTTATCTCCCGCATTACATTATTTGCCATTTGCCTCTCGTTTTCCTCTCCCCCACTTCACCCTTGCCGTTTTATTCGCCCTCTCTTTTTCGTTCGCCTCTTTTTCGCTTGCTTTTTGTTTGCTCATGTGTTGGATTGCTCGTTTGTCACGATTGCTCAAGATAATACCAAATTATGTGACTTTACCAATACCAACAATAATGATTTCCTTAGCACTCCGATTGCTCCTCTTACCGATTCTGAATCTTGTGAAATCAATACTGCTTTGTTGAATCCTGTCATGAAAGATCAATTCGTCGGCCTTCCTAGTGAAGATGTCGCTACTCATCTAAATAGCTTCGTTGATTTGTGTGATATGCAAAAGAAGAAAGATGTTGATAATGATATTGTTAAGTTGAAGCTATTTCCTTTTTCGCTTAGAGATCGTGCTAAAGCTTGGTTTTCGTCTTTGCCTAAAAATAGTATTGATTCATGGAATAAGTGCAAAGATGCTTTTATCTCTAAGTATTTTCCTCCTGCTAAGATCATCTCTCTTAGAAACGATATCATGAATTTTAAGCAACTTGATCATGAACATGTTGCACAAGCTTGGGAGAGGATGAAATTAATGATACGTAATTTCCCTACTCATGGTTTGAATTTGTGGATGATTATAAAAAACTTTTATGCCGGATTGAATTTTGCTTCTAGAAATCTTTTAGATTCGGCCGCGGGAGGCACTTTTATGGAAATCACTTTAGGAGAAGCTACTAAACTCCTAGATAATATTATGGTTAATTATTCTCAATGGCACACTGAAAGATCTACTAATAAAAAAGTGTTGGGTTCTACGGTAGGGTGCATCGACTGCAAATTAAAAATCCTACACGCAGAACATCCAGAACATGCTACAGGCGATGGATCACGATTCGTTACCACTAGACGCCAGATGCCGTGCAATGAAGAAGAGTTGGGGCAGCGGCGTCGCGTGGATCGTCTCCTCCTCGCTCGATCTCCCTCGAGCGGCGGTTGTCCGATCCTACGACGAGTTCGCGGAGGCGGCGCAAGTGCACCGCCTCTAACGGTATCCGCGTGCAAGGGAGGAACACCGAGCGGCGGACTGCTAGGTCCGATCACACATCGGGCGGCAAGTGGAGGTGGCTCCTGAGGCCGAAGCGATCTACCTCCTGAGGCCGAAGCGATCTGCCTCCTGAGGCCAAAGCATTCTCACCCCTCAGAAAAAAGCCTTCTGCGAGTGTGCCGCACCTCCACTTTATATAGGCGTCCGTCGCGGGCTCAACACTTGGGCCTCGCACGGACCCTAAAGCCCAAAGTCTACTCGGTCACGTTCCTAGTCCATTCGGATCACATCCGACCAAAGGTCCTACTGAACCGCCTCGTAGGTTCCTTCCCTTGCTGCGACCCCTTAGGTTCAAGTCAGCTTGGTCACAGTTCGGATCACCTCCGACCATGCGGTTGGTAGCGACCTCTAGCAAGGCGTGCCGACCACCAAGCGCAGCGATGAAGCTGGTTAGGCGAACCTGTACAACGTGTCACACTTCTGTTCCCTTTGCCACACGATATATGTTGTCGGGCTCAAGGCGAGACTGTCATCCTTGTGCTAACCCGACCTCTTTCTCGTTCCAGTGATACCGACCACTATCCGGATTATCTCATAATCCTTGTCGCATGGCCATGCTGTTCCTGGTCGGATCACACGAGGGGCCCAGAGTATATCTCTCCTGATCGGAGGGGCAAATCCCATCTTGCTCGACCATGTCTCGCAAGCATGGGATTGACAAACCCAAACCTACCTTTGTAACTACCCGATCCACGGAGTAGCGTTTGGTCGGCCCAAAGCAAGTCTATCACCATCTCGAGTACATGCGCCACTCAGGTCTTAGGACATAGAACATATGTTGTACTAGAGACTCACAGATGACATATCGCTGCGTCTCATAGTTGGGTCTGTCCGACTCGGACCTTATCTCGACTCGGATCCGACTATGTCGAATCCGACCAGACCTTTCCAAGTCCATATTATCCGGTTAGCATCCAATGCTCCATGGCTAGTGAGACCGAGCCATCGACCGTGTCATATGCTAGTCTAGTCGGCTGCTCGTCCACACAGCCCTTTCGACTAGGGACCTTTTAGGACAGTCATCATACAATGCATAGTCCCACAAACAAGTCACGTACTTGCTGATACACATCATTGATAATGTCCAAGGACTATCTTTATTCATAAACACATAGGAAATATCATCATACATGATTGCCTCTAGCGCATATCTCCAACAAAAAGTGCATGCGATGGAAGAAATTAATGTTTTGAGTGGAAAGATGGATGAACTTATGAAATTATTTGCTACTAAGAGTGTTTCTTCTGATCCTAATGGTATGCCTTTTGTCTACTTTGATTGAGAATAATAATGAATCTATGGATGTGAATTTTGTTGGTAGGAATAATTTTGGTAACAACGCGTATAGAGGAAACTTTAATCTTAGGCCTTATCCTAGCAATTCCTCTAATAATTATGGTAATTCCTACAACAACTCTTATGGAAATTTTAATAAGATGCCCTCTGAATTTGAGAATAGTGTTAAAGAGTTTATGAATTCACAAAAGAATTTCAATGCTTTGCTTGAAGAGAAATTGCTTAAAGTTGATGAATTGGCTAGGAACGTTGATAGAATTTCTCTTGATGTTGATTCTTTAAAACTTAGATCTATTCCTCCCAAGCATGATATCAATGAGTCTCTCAAAGCCATGAGAATTTCCATTGATGAGTGCAAAGAAAGAACCGCTAGGATGCGTGCTAAGAAAGTTTGCTTTATAAAAGCGTGTTCTTCTAATTTCTATGAAAATAAAGATGAAGATCTAAAAGTTATTGATGTGTCCCCTATTAAATCTTTGTTTTGCAATATGAATCTTGATAATGATGGGACTGAATATGATCCACCTTTACCTAGAAGGCCTTCCAAAAAATCGAAGTTTTTAGATCTTGATGCTAAAATTGATAAAAGTGGGATTGAAGAAATCAAAACACTAGATGTTAATAAACACACTATTTTGGATTTTAAGGAATTTAATTATGAAAATTGCTCTTTGATAGATTGTATTTCCTTGTTGCAATCCGTGCTAAATTCGCCTCATGCTTATAGTCAAAATAAAGCTTTTACCAAACATATCGTTGATGCCTTGATGCAATCCTATGAAGAAAAGCTTGAGTTGGAAGTTTCTATCCCTAGAAAACTTTATGATGAGTGGGAACCTACCATTAAAATTAAGATTAAGGATCATGAGTTCTATTCTTTATGTGATTTGGGTGCTAGTGTTTCCACTATTCCCAAAACTTTGTGCGATTTGCTAGATTTCCGTGATTTTGATGATTGCTCTCTAAACTTGCACCTTGCGGATTCCACTATTAAGAAACCTATGGGAAGAATTAATGATGTTCTTATTGTTGCAAATAGGAATTATGTGCCCGTAGATTTTATCATTCTTGACATAGATTGCAATCCTTCATGTCCTATTATTCTTGGTAGACCTTTCCTTAGAACGATTGGTGCAATTATTGCTATGAAGGAAGGGAATATTAGATTCCAATTTCCATTAAAGAAAGGCATGGAACACTTCCCTAGGAAGAAAATAAAATTACCATATGAATCTATCATGAGATCCACTTATGGATTGCCTACCAAAGATGGCAATACCTAGATCTATCCTTGCTTTTATGCCTAGCTAGGGGCGTTAAACGATAGCGCTTGTTGGGAGGCAACCCAATTTTATTTTTAGTTTTTTGCTTTTTTGCTTCTGTTTAGGAATAAATATTTGTTCTAGCCTCTGGTTAGATGTGTTTTTATGTTTTAGTTAGTGTTTGTGCCAAGTTAAACCTATAGGATCTTCTTGGATGATAGTTATTTGATCTTGCTGTAATTTCCAGAAACTTTCTGTTCACGAAAATAATTGTTAAAAATTACCAGAACATGATAAAATAGTGATTCCAATTTCTGCTGATCAATAAACAAATTTTCTAGGTCCTCCTATTGTATCTGATTTTTTGGAGTTCCAGAAGTTTGCGTTAGTTACAGATTACTACAGACTGTTCTATTTTTGACAGATTCTATTTTTCGTGTGTTGTTTGCTTATTTTGATGAATCTATGGCTAGTAAAATAGTTTATAAACCATAGAGAAGTTGGAACACAGTAGGTTTACCACTAATATAAATAAAGAATGAGTTCATTACAGTACCTTGAAGTGGTCTTTTGTTTTCTTTCGCTAACGGAGCTCACGAGATTTTCTGTTGAGTTTTGTGTTGTGAAGTTATCAAGTTTTGGGTGAAAGATTTGATGGATTACGGAACAAGGAGTGGCAAGAGCCTAAGCTTGGGGATGCCCATGGCACCCCCAAGATAATCTAAGGACACCATAAGCCAAAGCTTGGGGATACCCCGGAAGGCATCCCCTCTTTCGTCTACTTCCATCGGTAACTTTACTTGGAGCTATATTTTTATTCACCACATGATATGTGTTTTGCTTGGAGCGTCTTGTATGATATGAGTCTGTGCTTTTTAGTTTACCACAATCATCCTTGCTGTACACACCTTTTGAGAGAGCCATACATGATTTGGAATTTGTTAGAATACTCTATGTGCTTCGCTTATATCTTTTGAGTTATATAGTTTTGCTCTAGTACTTCACTTATATCTTTTAGAGCACGGTGGTGGATTTGTTTTATAGAAACTATTGATCTCTCATGCTTCACTTAGATTATTTTGAGAGTCTTAAATAGCATGGTAATTTTCTTAAATAATCCTAATATGCTTGGTATTCAAGATTAGTAAAAACTTTCTTATGAGTGTGTTGAATACTATGAAAAGTTTGATGCTTGATAATTGTTTTGAGATATAAAGATGGTGATATTAGAGTCATGCTAGTTGAGTAGTTGTGAATTTGATAAATACTTGTGTTAAAGTTTGTGATTCCCGTAGCATGCACGTATGGTGAACCGTTAAGTGATGAAGTCGGAGCATGATTTATTTATTGATTGTCTTCCTTATGAGTGGCAGTCGGGGACGAGCGATGGTCTTTTCCTACCAATCTATCCCCCTAGGAGCATGCGCATAATACTTTGCTTTGATAACTTGTAGATTTTTGCAATAATTATATGAGTTCTTTATGACTAATGTTGAGTCCATGGATCATACGCACTTTCTTCCTTCCACCATTGCTAGCCTCTCTAATACCGCGCACTTTTCGCCGGTATCATACACCCACCATAAACCTTCCTCAAAACAGCCACCATACCTACCTATCATGGCATTTCCATAGCCAGTCCGAGATATATTGCCATGCAACTTTCCACCGTTCCGTTTATTATGACACGCTCCATCATTGTCATATTGCTTAGCATGATCATGTAGTTGACATCGTATTTGTGGCAAAGCCACCGTTCATAATTCTTTCATACATGTCACTCTTGATTCATTGCATATCCCGATACACCGCCGGAGGCATTCATATAGAGTCATATTTTGTTCTAAGTATCGAGTTGTAATTGTTGAGTTGTAAGAAAATAAAAGTGTGATGATCTTCATTTTTAGAGCATTGTCCCAAGTGAGGAAAAGGATGATGGAGACCATGATTCCCCCACAAGTCGGGATGAGAATCCGGACGAAAAAATATATTTAAAAAAAGAGGCCATAAAAGAAGAAGAAGAAAATGCCCAAATAAAAAAAGAGAAAAAGAGAGAAGGGACAATGTTACTATCCTTTTTACCACACTTGTGCTTCAAAGTAGCACCATGATATTCATGATAGAGAGTCTCTCACTTTGTCACTTTCATATACTAGTGGAAATTTTTCGTTATAGAACTTGGCTTGTATATTCCAATGATGGGCTTCCTCAAAATGCCCTAGGTCTTCGTGAGCAAGCGAGTTGGATGCACACCCACTTAGTTTCTTTTGTTGAGCTTTCATATACTTATAGCTCTAGTGCATCCGTTGCATGGCAATCCCTACTCACTCACATTGATATCTATTGATGGGCATCTCCATAGCCCGTTGATACGCCTAGTTGATGTCAGACTATCTTTTTGTCTTCTCCACAACCACCATTCTATTCCACATATAGTGCTATGTCCATTGCTCACGCTCATGTATTGCGTGAAGATTGAAAAAGTTTGAGAACGTCAAAAGTATGAAAGAATTGCTTGGCTTGTCATCGGGGTTGTGCATGATTTAAATACTTTGTGTGGTGAAGATAGAGCATAGCCAGACTATATGATTTTGTAGGGATAACTTTCTTTGGCCATGTTATTTTGAGAAGACATGATTGCTTTGTTAGTATACTTGAAGTATTATTGTTTTTATGTCAATATTAAACTTTTGTCTTGAATCTTTCGGATCTGAATATTCATACCACAATTAAGAAGAATTACATTGAAATTATGCCAAGTAGCACTCCGCATAAAAAATTCTATTTTTATCATTTACCTACTCGAGGACGAGCAGGAATTAAGCTTGGGGATGCTTGATACGTCTCCAACGTATCTATAATTTTTTATTGCTCAATGTTATATTATCTACTGTTTTGGACATTATTGGGCTTTATTATTCACTTTTATATTATTTTTGGGACTAACCTATTAACCGGAGGCCCATCCTGTAATTGTTGTTTTTGCCTATTTGAGTTTCGCAGAAAAGGAATATCAAACGGAGTCCAAACGGAATGAAACCTTCAGAACGTGATTTTTAGGAAGAATATGATCCAGAGACTTGGACCCTACGCCAAGAAACAAAGAGGAGGCCACGAGGTAGGGGCGCGCCCTCCACCCTCGTGGGCCCCTGTTGCTCCACCGACGCACTCCTTCCTCCTATATATACCTACGCACTTCAAACGATCGACACGGAGCCAAAACCTAATTCCACCGCCGCAACCTTCTCGTACCCACGAGATCCCATCTTGGGGCCTGTTAGGAGCTCACGCGGGGGGCATCAATCACGGAGGGCTTCTACATCAGCACCGTAGCCTCTCCGATGAAGTGTGAGTAGTTTACCTCGGACCTTGGGTCCATAGTTAGTAGCTAGATGGCTTCTTCTCTCTTTTGGATCTCAATACAATGTTCTCCCCTCTCTCATGGAGATCTATTCGATGTAATCTTCTTTTGCAATGTGTTTGTTGAGACCGATGAATTGTGGGTTTATGATCAAGTTTATCTATGAACAATATTTGAATCTTCTCTGAATTCTTTTATGTATGATTGGTTATCTTTGCAAGTCTCTTGAATTATCAGTTTGGTTTGGCCTACTAGATTGATCTTTCTTGCAATGGGAGAAGTGCTTAGCTTTGGGTTCAATCTTATGTGTCCTTTCCCAGGATGAGGGGCAGCAAGGCACGATTGTATTGTTGCCATCGAGGATAACAAGATGGGGTTTTATCATATTGCATGAATTTATCCCTCTACATCATGTCATCTTGCTTAAGGCGTTACTTTGTTTTCATGAACTTAATACTCTAGATGCATGCTGGATAGCGGTCGATGAGTGGAGTAATAGTAGTAGATGCAGGCAGGAGTCGGTCTACTTGTCTCGGACGTGATGCCTATATACATGATCATACCTAGATATTCTCATAACTATGCTCAATTCTGTCAATTGCTCAACTACCGCCCAACTACCGGTCCAGCTTCTGTGATCGAGTGATGCAAGGCCGGTACCGTGCCGGCTTGTCCCCGTAACAGCCATAAGACCGGTAAAACCGCTCCAAACACCGGTACAACCGCTAATTACCTCCGAAAACACCTCCAGGAACCAGTACAAGAGCTCCAAGCGGTACAACCGCCCCCATGACCGGTACTACCGCCCTGCATGTGCGCAGTGAAAGGGGTTTCGACCCATGTATCCCCAACTTACCCCTTGGACTATAAATACTCGTCTCCTAGCTCCGAATTAGGGTTAGCAAAGGATTAGCTCATTTGAGAGATAGAGCTTTGCTCATCCACTTGATACCTTCTCCATCGGAGTTCACGACCTCTTCGGAGAAGATCACCCAAGTGGATTCAAGACCCCTCACGGGCAGACCCCCTCAAGGCCTCCTCACGGAGAATAACTTGCTACTTGTATCGTCCTTTGTTGATCGTGGATCGTGTATCTCTTTGTGTTTCGAGCATCTAGCACATGTGTAATCGAATCTTGGTGGTTTGAGTGATTTCTCTCGTGTTTCCACTCATGTTTTCCCCTCGTGTTCTTCGTAAGATCCACTCCAATCATGAAAGATCAGCCCTAGGGTTTGCACCCTACATCATCTTGGTATCATGAGCCAAGGTTAATCACGAATTTGGAGCCCCTACCCTTGTTTTCTAGCCTTGTTTTGTTGTGATTCTTCCCCAAATTCGAAAATCCCCGCCAAAAATAGCCCCAAATTCTTTTTTGTGATTTGTTCGTGTGATGAAGTTTTGTTGATTTTGATCCGTGGATTCGTTGTGTTCCGAGTGGATCTAGCTTCCCCATAAGTTTCCCCACCTTCCATCCATGAAATCTTCGCAATTTTGCCCCGAAATCATCTATTTCTGCCCCAAATCCACCCCGTTCTTAGATCTGGAAATTTTCCTGACAAAAGCGATACAACCGGCCCCCAAGGCGGTACAACCGCTACCCCATCCCCTGATACTTTTGCCAGCACAAAACTGGAACCCTAGGACGCTCCAGGAGCGGTACAGCCGCCTGCTCAAGTGGTACAACCGCCCCTCCCAGATTCAGCCTCGGCTGGTTGACAGTTTTGTTCATAACTAATTCATACGGAGTCCGATCTTAACGTTCTTTAGCTCGTTGGATAGCTATTGACATCCCCCATCCATATAGATAGGTTCCAACATCATTTGACTCCATCAAAATTTTCGAACTTTGGCATCTTTGCCTAGACCCTCCACCATATCATCCGCATTACCACCACCGACTTCCACAACTTAACCCATTTTGATTCCCATAGCATTTTTGGTTGTTTGAGTTGTGATTTGACTCTCTTAAGGTGTTTCAGCTACTTAGGGATGGTTGCTTCTTCTTCAACCACCACAACCACTTCCGCATTGCCAACTTCGAAACCATCACTGCATCCCGCTAGCATCATTTGACTTTGGTTTTGAGAATTTGAGTTGTGGCTCATCGTTTCCTAGGGTATTTCGGCTAACTAGGAACGGTTCGACATCGAAATCACGGCCGTTCATTTTTCAACACGGACTCGTCATCAACAACAACCTCTTCACAATTTTGACACCCATCAACCATAAGCAAGGGCGGTAACTTCGACGATACCTTTGTGTACTCCTTGCAATTACATTGATAACCCCATAGCCCATTTTGCGTCACTTTCCTATCGAGACTAGCCATTGAGTATTGCCGGCAACGTTACTTGTGCACATTAGTGGTCATTACATATATCACATCATACTGGTATACATATCTTGGTATCATATCTTGTGCCACAAAGTTGTCATCGCATATACGCAATTCCTATCTTGGTTCATGAAGTTTTGCATAAGAGGCCAACGAAAGAGCTCAAAAGAGAAAGAGCCAAACAAGCTTTTAAGCAAAAGGAAAACATAATCAAAGAGCTTTTAAGCAAGAACCATAGCATCATACTACATTAAGATTGTCATACTCGATCATCTTGGATCATATCATCGGAACACCATGCATATAACATACTTGGGATAGAAGTCGTTGCATTTTTGCTTAGTAGGTTGTGCACAAGTCTCGTATCCGCCTATTGTGCAATCGTGCTAGCATCTCTCTAGAGTTGTGCAACAAGAGCATTTTCCGTGGATCCCACATTTTCTGCTCATTTTTGGTTTGCACAACCCCATTTATTTATTTGCGTGTGCGTTTCCGTGTACCAGTACTTGCTATTGGTCCACTTGTTACATTTGCGAATTTGCGAATCTTTTTCAACATCTTTGAGTCTCACTAACAATTGCATAAATTTTGTGCCACCATCCTAACCGAGCTCCACCAAAGGCTTTTACTTGTGTAGGTGTGAGAACCGACAAAAATTGGTACCAATTGTGCTATTTCCTTGTTACATATTTGAGTGATCATTGATCCATCCTCAACATCGGTCAAGGTACATTTGGTACAGTTCTTCTCTTTCTCCCACTCACACATTTAATTGCAATGATGGATAGGCCAAGTTCTTTAACCAACCCACTCTTCATCGAGCAAGAAGACGACTCGACCTCCTACGTCACCAAGAGCCACCTCTTTGGTGCATAAAGAGCATTGCATCAAGAACAACAACATTGAGCGACCGGATCGACAATCTCGCCACCGACTTGCGACATTCCGAGCAACGTACAAGAGACTACTTCGACAACAAGCTCGACGAACAAAAACAAGAGAAAAACGCAAGAAATGGACGAGATTTGTGCCTTGTTGGTCAACCGCTCTTCTACCACTTCATCATATTCAAGACGGAGCCGCTCGAGTCGACACTCCGACGACACCATCTTCGGCTCAAGTACACTGACATCAAACACACTATGTCCAGCATGCGACAAGACCGTCAAGCAAACCGCAATCCTCTACATGGCACTGATCCTCAAGAGCAACTTTGTTGGGGCTATAACTATTGGGTATGAACCGCCCAGGAGGGGCCGGGTCATAGCACTGGCGACTTAAAAGATGAAGATGGCGGGTCATGGAGCAAGCCTATTGAAGGCCCAAGACCCAGAGGCGACTTGAGGCCCAAGAGGATGAACAGCCATATGTTTAACTTGTATTGTAAGGCAAGCTTAGTTAGTCACCGAGCCGGACACGTTGTGTATGAGCCGGCCGGGACTCTGTAAGCCACCGGGCATCAACATGTGTATATAAAGGGTGACCCGGCGGCGGGTTAGAACACGAAACAAGAGATCAAGAACTAGGTCAAGCGTATTCGCTCCCTGGTAATCGAAACCCAAGCAATACAACCCAAAACTGGAGTAAGCCTTTACCTCGTTGAGAGGGGCCAAACCAGTATAAACTCTATGTGTCCTTTGTCCCGATTAACCCCTTCAAGCTAACCTAGCTGCGATGGCTCCACACCTAAGTCCTTTCGCTAGGGCATCTGTCGTGTTAAGTCCATGAAAAACTTCTTGTGCAAGCACATCGACATCGTCAAAATCAGGCTACCTTTGCGCAAGCACAAGAACGGCATCGCCAACGCCAACAAGAGGAAGAGCGGGCGCGCCAACACCAAGAAAAGCAAGACATCGAAGAGCTACGTCAACAACAACAACAGCGTGCCCTCCACGACACAAGTTGCGCCATCGCCGACCACAACCGACATACGCGCGAGCAAGAAGAAGCACTTCACGACGACTAAGAGTCGTCGCGGCAAGCTCTACATCGACGACGCTGGCTGGGGCCCCGAGGCCGGCTCAATTGAGTACGGGTACCGGGTCCCCTTCGGCGGAATCCACGTCTTCATCGGCAAGATCAGTGAATCGGGGCTTGAGCTAGACACCTGCACCGACATCGTCGAGACGGCTCATCGTGCACGACCCGCCAAAGTTCAAACCGCCGTGAAGCATGCCTTTGTTGGTTTTATCCATGGGGCGGATTTTGAGGAAGGATCTGTGTCCGGCGGAGAGACGACCATCTACTCTGACGGTGAGTCGTCAACCAGTGAGACCAATTCAATGTATCAACTGCAAGACGGTCGGCTTGGGGGCTGTTCCGATGGTGACAGTATTCCGGACCCCTATGAGCAGCCGAACCGGGTTGCGATCTTCATGGCTGGCACACAACCAATGCTCAATTCAATATCTGTTGCTGCTATGGCTTCTAGTTCAACGGCCGCAGCGACAGCCGGAGCGAGCGGCTCCGCACGCCTACCAACTCAGGTTCTGACCGAGCTGCTGGATGCTTTGGCGGCTTTAATGGGGGCAGAGGTAACCCCAAAGAATCAAGAACAACGCAAAGTGGATGTCACGAAGCTGCGAGATGAGATAGCTCAAGCCAAGGAAGAACTTGCTGCTAAGAATGCTAGCATGGCGACAGAGCGAGCCGCCTTGGACGCACAATCACAACAGATTCAGGCAGAGTCGTTCCGACTTACCTTGGATCAGAATGCTTCAAACGCTATTATGAGGAGGAGGCACCTGACCCGTCTACCCGCGGAGTTTGAGGCTAGGAACCTTTTCAACACACCTGGGGCAGGAACCAGTGACCCGCCTGTGGTAAACTGGGTCGTTGAGGCACCCGTGACTGGAGCGCCAGTTCAACCACACGCTGCAGACCCGCCTAGCTTGAATTTGACTCCGCCTCGGCATGTTCCGGCACCGCCGGGTCATTATTCTAACCCTCTGGACAATATGATCACCGCGGCTACATGATTGGCGGCTCTCCCTGTTGAAGGCGAGTCACCAGCCGTGATGGAGATATGGAGAGCTGGAGAGCTTCTTCAGACAGCGATGGCACAGCAGGCGGCTTATTCATACAGTCGTGAACGAATTCATTCAACCCCGCGTCCAAGCCGGAGTTATAGCAGGCATATTGATTCGTCAACAGTTTCAAGCAATGAGCGGCAACGTAACCAGCCCCGTAGGCATGACCCGCCGCGTGCGGATAATAATGCCTAGGCTTTAGTGGATCAGGGCAGGGCACGTCGAGAGGCTGAGCTTGCGATTCCGTTGGCGGCTCAACAGCAATCTCCAATTTACCCATCGGTATCTGTGGAGGCAGGAGTGACCTCTAGAACCCTTGGTGTGCCATGTTTGGTGCCAGCTCTACGTAAAGAGCGCCTTGACAAGGATTTCAAAGGCCCCCGCAAGGTGCCTAATTACACGGTGGATCAACCCCCAGAGTCCTGGATTGAGAGCTATGAGATGGCCATGGAGATGTTGGATGTTAGTGATGCTGCATGTGCTAAGTACTTCACCATGATATTAGATGGACCGGCTCGTACTTGGTTGAAAGGATTGCCCCCTAACTCCGTCAGGGTCATGGGTTGAGTTGAAGACATGTTTTATCCAAAAATTAAAGACACGTGCAAGCAGCCTACGTTGATTCCCGATTTAAACTCTTGCGTCCAAGGTGAGAGCGAGTCAACAACCAATTGGGTGCGCCGGATCTCAGCCATTATCCACTCATCAGATAGTATCAACACCGGGTCAGCGGTCCTGATGTTGGAGAAGAATTATCGTTTCCTTCCCCTTAAACAGAAGCTGGGGCGGCTTAAGCGCCATTGTAATGATATGGGGGAGCTCATGGCGGCTCTTGTCAAATATGCCGACTCTAATAGTACAAAGGACCCTGAGTCTGATGAGGAGAAGGTTGGCAAGGGGAAGAAGAACGACAACGCCAAGGGGCAACACAATACGGCGGGTGAAGGTAACAACGGTAAGCGCAAGGCTGACAATAATTCAGATTTTTTGGCTAATACTAATGCGCAGAATAATAATCAGCGTCATAAGAGGAAAGCGTCAATGCCCCAGTTTGGCGGGGCAAAGTTGAACATTGAGGCGATGATGAATCAGCCTTGTCCGAAGCACGGTACGCAAGATAAGCCGGACAGCCATCTGTGGAAGGATTGCTTCATCATGAGGGAATATAGAAATTCCAATTTCTTCCAGAATAATCATGGCCCGAATGGCGGCTTAGGATCTGGCTCTCATGGACCTGGCTTTGGAGGTGGCGGCTCAAGCTCTGGTTTTTAGGGCCAAGGCAGTCAAGGTGGTTTTAGTCAGCAATCTGGCCAAGGGAATCAGCAGCAGTAGTTTGGTTATCAGAGTAATCCGAAGCAACTGAATAGTGGTCAGTATCATGTGTTCACCGCAAGTTTATACAAACGAGACCAGAAGGTTCATAAAATGGTAGTGAACACGGTTGAGTCGGCGGTCCCTCGTTACTTGCGATGGTCTGAACATCCTATTGTATGGAGCCGTGAGGATCACCTGTCCCGGGTTGACAATCCGGGTCAGTTGGCTTTGGTGGTTGCGCCTCAGGTTGGAGGGTACAAGTTTACTAAGGTGCTCATGGATGGAGGCAGCAGCATCAATATCCTTTACTATGATACTTTCCATTGTATGAATTTAACTAACAAAGATCTTAAGCCGTCTTCTACTGTTTTTCATGGCGTGGTGCCTGGTAACTCGGCGTACCTAGTGGGCAAGATAGCTTTGGAAGTGTCTTTTGGTGATGATCATGATTATAGAGCTGAGACATTGACTTTTGAGGTGGTCAAGATCAAGAGCCCTTATCACACCTTGTTTGGGCGGCCGGCTTATGTTAAGTTTATGGCAAGACCTTGTTATGTTTATTTATAGCTTAAGATGCCGGGTCGTAAGGGTACCATCATAGTGCATGGGAACAGGAAGATGGCCTTGGAGTGTGAAGAGGGCGATGCTGCTTATGCTGAGTCTGTTTGTGCAACAAAGGAGTTGAAGTTTTACAAAGATAATGTTGACCCGGCAGATATGACACCTTTGAAGAAGCCAACCACAGAGCATGATCCTTTGTTGAAGTTTAAGTCGGCAGATGACACTAAGCTGGTTGACTTTGTTCCTGGCGACTCATCCAAGCAGTTCAGTGTCAGTGCTAATATGGATCCGAAATAAGAAAGCACGCTCATCGAGTTCATCCGTGAGAACTGGGACATCTTTGCATGGAAACCTTCAGACATGCTAGGTGTACCGAGGGAACTCGCTGAGCACACTCTCAATGTTGATCCAAAGTTTAAACCGGTTAAGCAATTCCTTCGTCGTTTTACTGAAGAGAGGCGCAAGGCCATTGGTGAAGAAGTAGCCCGGCTCTTGGCGGCTGGGTTTATTGTGGAAGTTTTTCATCATGAGTGGTTGGCTAACACAGTGCTGGTACTTAAGAAGAATGGCACTTGGCGCATATGTGTGGATTACACAGACCTTAACAAGGCCTGTCGGGCTGACCCTTTCGCTCTCTCCCGTATTTATCAGATCATCGATGCTACAACGGGTTGTGAGCGTTTGAGTTTTTTGGATTCTTACTCTGGTTAGCATCATATCAAGATGGCAGTTAAGGACCAGGAGAAGACAACTTTCATCACTCCCTTTGGAGCCTTCTGCAATGTGTCTATGCCTTTTGGGCTCAAGAGTGCCCAGGCGACTTATCAGCGATGTGTTCAGAATTGCCTCCACGACCAGATTGGACACAATGTTCATGCTTATGTGGATGATATTGTTGTGAAATCCAGGAAGGAGACTTTGATAGATGATTTGAAAGAGACCTCCGATAATCTCCGGGTCTACAAGACGATGCTTAACCCGGCCAAGTGTGTCTTTGGTGTGCCAGTAGGCAAGCTTTTGGGGTTTTTGGTTTCTGAAAGAGGCATTTAAGCTAACACGGAGAAAATCAAGGCTATCACTTCTTTGGCTAAGCCGACATTTATGAATGACGTCCAGTGTGGCGGGTCGTATTGCGGCCTTAAGCCGGTGTATAAGCCTTTTGGGTGAAAAGGCTATCCCTCTGTACCAGATGATGTAGAAGACAGATCACTTTGTCTAGAGTGATGCTGCTGATCAGGGGTTTGAGGCATTGAAAAAGCAGTTGGCTGAGCCGCCAATCCTTGCAGCTCCTATTGATAAGGAGCCCTTATTGTTATATGTGGCTGCTAATAGCCGAGCTGTCAGTGTGGCAATTGTTGTGGAAAGGAAGGAATCGGGCAAGGAACACCCGGTTCAGAGGCCGGTCTACTATGTCAGTGAGGTACTCATTGAATCTAAGCAGAGGTACCCACATTGGCAGAAGCTGGTTTATGGGGTGTTCATGGCTAGTTGTAAATTGAAGTAGTATTTCTTCGGCCATCCCATCACTGTGGTCAGTTTTGCTCCCTTAGGGGATATTATTCAAAACAAAGAAGCCACAGGTCGGGTAGCCAAGTGGGCCATTGAGCTTGGACTCCATGGTTTGAAGTATATGCCTCGAACAACTATCAAGTCTCAAGCACTTGTGGATTTCATCAATGACTGAACCGAGTTGCAGATGCCTGAGGAAAAGCCGGATATCACATATTGGACTATTCACTTTGATGGATCCAGGCAGTTGAAAGGCTTGGGGGTTGGAGTTATTTTGACTTCCCCACGAGGTGATAAATTTTGCTATGTTTTAGGGTTGATGTTCCCTTGTACTAATAATGCAGCTGAGTATGAGGCCTTGCTCCATGGTCTTCGGATGGCTAGATGAATCTAAGCTGGGTAAGATGCTTTGGCGACTCAGATTTGGTGGCTCAGCAAGTTTTAGGCACTTGGGATTCCAAAGATCCACTCATGGCGGCTTATCGCCGAGAGGTTGATGCTATTGCTGGTCATTTCAAAGGCTATCAAGCGGAACATGTTGATCGCAGGAAGGATGAGGCGGCTGATGCGTTAAGCCGGCTAGGGTCCCAGCGTAAGCCGGTATCACCTATTGTTTTCCTTGATATTCTGCACAATCCTTCAGTTAAATTGCCTACGGAGGAGGATCTTGCTCTTCCTGACCCGGAGGCGTAGTTGGTAGCGGCTCTTCATGCTATTCCTGATTGGACTGTTCCATATTTTGCTTATATGACACGAGGCGAGTTACCTGAAGATGAAACTTCGGCCAGGCAGATAACCCGAAGGTCTAAGTCAATGACTATTGTCAATGGTGAGTTGCACCGATGCAGTGTCACAGGGGCGTTTCAGCGCTGTGTTTCTCCTGAGGAGGGTCGTGAGAGACTGTGAGAGATTCATGAAGGAGATTGTGGCCATCATGACAGCTCTAAGTCTCTTGTGGCCAAGGCTTTTCGTCATGGGTTTTATTGGCTGACGGCTCATGCTGATGCAAATGATCTTGTTAGCAAGTGTGATGGTTGTCAGAAATTTTCAAGACGAGCTCATGTGCCGGCTCAAGAATTGAGGATGATTCCAATTACTTGGCCGTTTGCAGTCTGGGGGCTGGATATGGTTGGACCTTTTAAAAGATCCAAGGATAAAAAGACCCACCTTTCGGTGGTGGTTGACAAGTTTACAAAGTGGGTTGAGGCAGAGCTAGTCAGCAAGTGTGACGCGGCAACGACGGTTAAATTCATCAAAAAGCTGATTTTCCGTTTTGGTTATCCTCACAGCATTATAATGATAATGGCAATAATCTGTCTAAAGGTGCTATGAAAAAATTCTGTCAACGAGAGCATATTCATTTTGATGTTTCATCAGTGGCTCACCCCAGTCCAATGGCCAAGCTAAAAGAGCCAATCAAGAAATCTTGAGAGGCATAAAACCCCGGCTTATGGTCCCTTTGCAAAAGACGCCGGGTTGTTGTGTTGAGGAGTTACCTTCAGTGCTTTGGAGTATCAATACTACCCCCAACAGATCTACGGGTTACACGCCTTTCTTCATGGTTTACGCAGCAGAGGTGGTTCTCCCAAGAGACATCCGTCATGACTCGCCCCGTGTGGTGGCTTATGTTGAAGCTGATAATGAAAAAGCATGTCAGGATGCTCTTGACCTTCTGGATGAGGAGCGTGACCTTGCGGCGGCTTGTTCGCGATTTACCAGCAAGATCTGCGTCATTATCATAGCCGCCAGGTTAAAACTCGGACCTTTCAAGAAGGCGACTTGGTGCTCCGGCTCATCCAGGATCAAACAGATATGCACAAGTTATCCCCACCTTGGGAAGGGCCCTTTGTGGTAAGCAAAAATCTGAACAAGGGGTCATACTACCTCATTGATATTCGAGAGCACAAGGACTCTGATGTAGGGCGGAACCCTATGGGGCCGATCTTTCACGTTTGGAGTAGATCCTACGTGGAACACGAAGAACGCGCGGAAAACACAAGGGAAAACACGGGGAGAAACGAGAGAATTACTCAACCGACAAGTAATTGATCACACAAGGGCTAGATCACCGAACACGTGAGGTAGCACAAGATTCAAAATCAATAAAGGAAAAATACAAAGGTAGCCGTTCTTCTCCGTGAGGAGGTCTTGATTGTCTTCCCTTGAAGGGGTCTTGAATCCGCTTGGGGGATCTTCTCCGAAGAGGTCGTGATCTCCGAGGAGAAGTAACCAAGTGGATGAGCAAGGCTCTCACACAAAATATGAGCTAAACCATTGTTAACCCTAGCTAGGAGGTGGGAGAGGTCTATTTATAGTCTAAGTGAATGAAATGGTAAGTGGCTTCGGCCCAACACACGGGCGGACGCACAGGCGTCGAACGTCCGACATGCGCCGGTCGTCTGGAAGCTCGCGGGGGTCCAGTCGTCCGGGATTCTTCGGACTTCCGTTTATTTTGCTCGGGTCCAGGGGCACCGGACGTCCGATGGATTCCGGTCGTCCGGTCGTCCGTTGGCTCCAGCTTTCCGCAGATTCGGCTCGGGTCTTCAGGGGCCGGACATCCGGGCTGGGCCGGTCGTCCGGTGGCTGTAGCTTTGGGCAGCTTCTTCTCTTGGTCCTTGTACTTGGCGTCCTCGCTAGCTCTTCCGTTGGATGTGGTGGCTTCGTGGCTTTCCTCCAAGTACCTGATCATGCATAGAACACACGTTGGAGGTAGTAGCCATATCTCACATGTAGAAAGTGATGGTTCGGAGAGGAGCGAGTTTACCTTGTGTCCAATGGCGTATGTTCGAGGTCTCATCATATGTCCTCTTGGGGTTTGGAGAGTAGTCGGAGTGTACATGGGGATGAACGTGGGATGCTCCGCATCATCTCCCCCCCCTTTGGGAAAGATCCGACCTCGGATCATGATCCTCATCACCATGGAAACGGTTGTCAGGGACGAACTTGTAGTTGGACGGAGTTGAAGACATGGCGCAATCCAAGTAGTCCAAGGTGTCGCCGGAGAGATAGACATGCAAAAAGAGCAAACACAAGCAACACTCGGGAATACAATGGTTAGCGCACACAAAGTGTCCATCATGTAAGAATGAGTCTGTGCGGCAAGATTGTGCGTGGCAAGACACATGATGCTTATCAAGATGATCTAGAATGATATGGAAAGCATTCATGGGAACAAAAACATGGTGCACAAAGCGACAAATTCTACCATTGTGCAAAATGATGTCATAGAGAGACGGTTCATCAATAGCATGAATATGGCAATGGATGCTCAATATGTGTAATCTATCATGCAATTGATGGTGGACAATATGATAATGACATATGAATATGCCATCAAGAAAGATCACAACAAATTTGCGAAGGAAGTGAACAAGCTCATATATCATGGATGACATGGGAATACAAGAAGCAACAAGGCAATCATAATGTGAGTCAATCCATGCATAGTGTGCAAACGTGTGGTGAGTATGATATGTCCATCGAGCATGACATGTGTGAGCACAATCAACAAATATGGAGGTGTTGGTGTACCAATGCTCGATGTCGTGGCATGAGTGGAGTTCCGAAGGTACATCCAATAAGTCCGAGCGCTCCTCAATGTGAAGGTCCATCGAGCCAATCTTCAATGTCGCTCCTCCATTCGCGAGATGTATCATGTATGTAACAAGAAGGGAACAACAATGAAAGAATGACCCGTCCAATATGTGTATTTGAGGATGGCTCAAAGGGAAGGAGGTCACCTTTAGGAGGTTCTCAAGGATGATGGAGTTGCGCATCTTGTATGCCTTTCCATAACCAAGTTGTCTCGTGATGTTACCGCCTTCTGAATCCTTCAAAATGAAAGAACATGACAAACACTCGGAAAAACAAATGAGGTTAGTGCAAATGCAATACCTATCATTCGAGGGGCGAGATACCCAACTAGTGTATGCATCATGAAAGTGCGTTATATCGACTAGAGGGGGGGTGAATAGGCGATTTTTATGAATTCTTCACTGAGGAATTTGCCGGTGAGGAAATTCCTTAGCGAAGAACTACTTGCAGCGCAATAAGTACTCAGAAGTATGCATAACATAATACACGCATGGTCATCATGATGAAATGAAGGCTAGCACAGAGTACAGAAAGCGTAATCACAGGATAACACAAGATGAAGACAAACAGACTCAAGAAATTGAAGCGAGGAAATTGAGAAAGTCTTCATCAAAGTCTTCAAACACAGATATGAACAAACACTCAACACAAGAATGAGGAAATAGAACCGTTAGGTTGATGAAGACAATGATTTGGTAGACCAGCCCAACTTCTTTGTCTCGGTTATACGTCTGGTTGGAGCGGTGAGTATTTAAACTCGAGGACACAGTCCGGACACCCGATCGCTGAGCACGCAGCTCAGACACCAAGTCCTCACCGTATTCTCCTTGAACTAAGGTCACAGACCTCGTCCAATCACTCGTGGTAAGTCTTCAGCGACTTCCAAACCTCCACAGACTTGGTCACTCGGCGATCCACAATTCCTCTTGATGCTCTAGACCATGACGCCTAACCGTCTGGAAGAAGCACAATCTTCAAAGGTAACAAGCTTCGGATCCACGCAGATCAATTTCTTGATGATGCTCAATCACTTTGGGTTTGTAGGGTTTGGTTTTGGGGTTTTCCTCACTTGATGATTTTCGCCAAAGTCCTCGGAGGATGGGTTGCTCTCAAATGACAAGTGTCAAGTTCTCTCGAGCAACCAACCAGCTAGTGGTTGTAGGGGCGGCTATTTATAGCCTAGGGAGCAGCCCGACATGATAAGACATAAATGCCCTTCAATGATATGACCGTTAGGTGGATAAGATATTTTGGGACAGGTGGCGCAAGAAGACAAGAACGATCGAAATTTGAGTCTCAAATTCCTCGGGGCTATCATGTTCCACATGTGTAGGCAATCCGACCGGCGAATTCCTAACTCCTCAATCGAACAAATTCCTCGTGACCGGAAGAACTTCGTCTCATCCATCAAGAAATTGAGTGAATCTGTATGAGATTTCCAAAGGCTTCACTCGAAGGGATTGGTAGGTGTAGGATTTTGAGTTGAGCATCACATGGAAATTTTTCCTTAGTATTTCCTCGACCCCCTTTAACAGTACGGTGTTTCCTATGACTCAAGAAAGAGAAAATGAAACTACGAAAACAAAAGTCTTCACGCTTTTACAATCTCCCCCTTTTTGGTTTCTACGCATTAGTTCCTTAACCTATAAGTCTTCAATACACCAAAATCACTAAGGGGCACTAGATGCACTTACAATCTCCCCCTTTTTGGTGATTGATGACAATATAGGTTAAGTTTTCAACGGGGATAAATATATGAAGTGTAAATACTGATAATGAGGAATTTGATTGCAAGATATAGAAGAACTCCCCCTGAAGATGTGCATAGTGAGGAATTTGCTTTTGAGGCAGTGCACATTTGAAGAGTTGAATCATGGAGATCTCCCCCTATATCTTGTAATTCATACACGCATTTGACATATAATATGAAGAATTTGAAATGCATGATGAAATATGGTGCTTGATGTAATTCAGCATGCGTGCGATAATGAGGAACAAGCATGCAAAATAACGCATCAAGAGTATCAGAGCTCAAATAGACTTGCTTTGAAGATTTTCAAGGAGCTCAGAGAATTAGAGCATAGTGCAAGAGCATAATGCATCAAAAGTATCAAAGCACCATCGGGTTTAAGATTACAACTCGATCTAATAAAAGTTTCAGAAGAACGAGAGTTGTAACTTAACAAGAATAAATTACTGTATATAGGCAATAAACTAGACCCACTTGAAGACTAACTCAAATTTCTCCCCCTTTGTCATCGAATGACCAAAAGGATCGGCGAGGACTAACGCTCTCAAGAATTTCAAGTTGAAGAAGGAGCGCCCGACATTGTTGGGGTCGGTTGTTGTAGTAGGACCTGCCGCGGTGTCGCCCAAGTCTTCATTTTCATCGGTGTCGCGCGATGAAGAATAGGAGCTAGCCACCAAGGAAGGAACTTTGACCTTCTTGTATTTCTTGGAGGAGGTGCAGACCGGTCAAATTCTTCCTTGAGTCCCATGGCGCCAGTTCTTCCGCTTTGTAGACATGTGAAAGAACAGCCCAGTGCGTTTGAAGGTTTCATGGAGGTAGTAGTGGTTTTCTTCACCGCATTGTGTGTTGAGGTCATGTTGTGAAGAATTGAACCGAAGCGACGCTTGACCCATTTATGATTACGATCAACCTTCCGATGAAGACCGAGGAGTAACTCACGATCATCATCACCACAGGTGCGATAGCTTGAGGACTTTGCTTGACCGAGGTATTTCTTGGCGAGTCATGTGTGGCGAGTCATCATTGGTGGAGTAGGATGCTGCTTATAAACTGTCCATCCAATGGACGAATGCCTTCATCTATCACAGCATAGCCTTGCCCTTGTCATCGGTGAGGTAAATGTCGGTTTGAGGACTTCAATCGGGGCAAGTAGCTGCAGTGGTTCGAGTATCAGCCTTGTAATTGAGTGAAGACCTTGTCCGATGAATCTCATTATCCAAGGCGCATAAGGCTTCAGCTCAAATGGTGACATAGCAATGTTTGCCGAGTCCTCATGAAGAAATCATGGAAGTTGACGGAACGCCATGGATGATGTTGAAAAGCATATTTTTCATGATGCCAACGACTTCTTCATCATTCGAAGTCGTGGCCTTTGATAGGACTCATTGTCTTCGCTGTAATCCTATAGACAGTCCGAGGCACATACAATAATTCCTTGACGAGGAATTTGGTTCTTGGGGCCTGCCTTGGCTTCAAAGGCTTCATCAACACTTGCATATAGTGATTTGAAAGTTCGGTTTGTTGTAGATACAACGAGCACCATCAAGTGGAGGACTGAGTGGTAGAGCGAAGCAATTCAGATTGTTGGTGCCTTGTAGTGAGTATTTTCAGACATCGATCTAATACCCATGCGTTCACATCTTGACGTCTCGGTGATGTGCAGCGTTGCATAGAATTGAAGAATGAGTTCTTCATTCCGATCATAGATATCGGTGCAGAAATTGAAGTCTGCGTCGTGAAGAACACTGAGGACTGGCTCAAAGCCTGGCAGAGACTCCATGTCCACATGAGGAATATGAGCATGATCGAAGACTTTATCTTTGTTGAAGAGCACTGAGGAATAGAAGTTGGCTTGGCTGGCAGTCCAGAAACGCCTCTTCCTAATGCGAGCAGAATCATATGGATTATAGTCAGTGAAGAATACGTGCTCGGTAAAGAAATCATCAGCCTTGAACTTTTGTTTGCTTGAGAACGGATTCTTTTGCTTGGGCAGAGGGGTGTCAGTGAGTTGCATCACCACCTCAGGAATAGCAAGTTCAGGTTCTTCAGGCTGAGGAATTTCTTGTTCCTCAACAGGTGCAGTCTGAGGATCAGCAGCAGCAGGTTCATCAGGACTAGTGGCTGGAATTTCTTCATGCACAGAGCAAGTGGGTTGAGTTTCTTCAGAGTCCATTTGGACTGTTTGTGCAGGGGACTGAGGAATCTATTGGAGCGGGGTGAAGAGAGGAGTATTGGAATGCAGACTTTCCCAAAAGTCATCATTCATCACCGGTGTGGTGCACCCTATATCCACATCTTCATCTTCAATTTCCTCAACACCAGCCTAGGTGAGGAAATGACTGGGGTTGAAGGGATTGCGTCCACTTCAATTTCTTCATCAATCTGCTCTGACGAAGCAGCAGAATGATGTTCTTCATCAGATCCGATTGGGATCTCATAGTCTTCTCCAAAAGGAACAAGGTCCTTTGATGGTATGGAGGAAATCGGAACAACATCAATTGGATTTTCAAATGAGCTGGTCATTGGCTTCATTTTCTTCGCAGCCGAAGAATTTGACATAGCTGATGCCTTCCTTTTCTACACTGCAGCTCGTTCTGCAGCCTTGGTTTTCTTCACATCAGAGGCAGATGGAAGAATTGGAGTTGGTGTTGGCGCAGGAGGAGCTGAGGAATTTGGTTGAATTTCTTCAGACGCATGGCGATGCTGATTGCCTGTCTTGTCCGGTTTCTTCAGCGCACCACTAGTGGATGCCCGGCAATTTCTTGGTGGGTGGAATGGGATCATCAGCCCGGAACTAGCATTTTCATCGGCCACTGAACGTCATCGGCGGTCTTGGCATGTTCTTCGATCTGCTGAGCTGAGGCTTCACTGAGGAATTTCATGTTGCGTTGGGGCAGCAACATTGGTGAATTTCTTTGTCGGGTTGTGAATCGACCTTGGCTCCTTGCCAATCAGCATAATAGGAATCGAAGTTTTCTTTGAGGTCTTGAATTTCAGCTGGACCTTGAGAAGCTCCTCGGTGTCATTTTGACAACGTTTTCTTGAGAACTTCTCCTTTCAGTATTGAGCCTTTTGATTTCTCTTGCCTTTTCAAACTTCCATTTCTCTTCAACGATGAAATGGGTCAACATATGACTTTGTCCGAGGGTCGATGAAAGTCGGGCATAGGGGTATTGGGATCCTTGTGCGAGATCAATATAATCGAGGACTTTCTTGGATCCAACAACGAGGGCACAAATGTACCTTTGGCTCTAGCGGCCCTTTCTTGGCGGTCTCGATGATTTCCATAAGTTCATCATCGGAAGGCACATGGAATGCAACCTGTTTCTTTGGACTTGGCGAGGACCTCGTCCATTTGTTGCTTTGGTCTTCAGCAGAGTCGGGCCGATGATGAAATTGGTCTTCTTGAGGAATGTCTTTGAAACTCCAAAGGCAATTGAGAATCCAGCAGTCCTTTGACATGTAGCGGATGCACAGAGGCGAGGATTTTAACGGAGCTGTTGAGGACTTTGGTGGAGCTATAGCAGATGTGAGGAATTTGCCTTGAGGGCGCTGCCGAGAACTTGGCCGTGAGGGCACCGATGGTGAAGCACTTGGCTTATGAGCAGGCTTCTTTGGCATGGATTTCCTCGGTTTGACCGGCCTCGATGCGATAGCGATGGCAGAATCCTCATTGAATTTCTTCTTTGCCTCCTTGGCTTGTTTTGCCAATTTAGCTTGGCGCTTAGCCCATTCATCAGGAAAGTTCTCACCTCGTTTGATGCTTGTGGGATCAGCTACTTGGCCAGGTGCCAATGGAGCTCTTGGGCATGGAGGATTTAGAGCGAATTTCTTCATGTATTTTGGAGTCACATATCTGTATTCCCTCCATTCCCTTGCCCATCTCCGTTCAATCTTCGAATACGCACCTTGCGCTGATTTTTGTTTTCTTCATCAGGTGTGCAATAGTCAGCATAAATTTCCTCAGGGATTTCAAACGCAGTCATAACCTCAGGTTTCTTTCCTCCTTTATGCGGCTTCTTACCGTCTGCCATGTTCTTCAGTTGAGGAATTTGAACAATTGATTTTTCTGAAGAAGTATGCAGTTTTTCTTCGAGGAACGCTGCAAATGAGTTAAGTTGATGAGAACCTAGGGATTCAGTAGCGGACATGTGTACCTGTGAACAGAGTATAGTTGCGAGGAATTTGGAGAGGTCATATCGTTCTCGGAAGGTTTTTCAAAAGAACAAGTTTTGAGGATTTTGACCAGATGAGCCTTGAAGAATTTCACTAAGCGTTCTTTGTCTTAGGTTCGAGTTGTACGGATCGAGGATCCACACAATTGAGGAATCTTGAAGAAAATCATTGCTTAGAGAAACGAATCAAGAGCATATTTTGTTTGAGGTGTTCATATGTGTGAAGATTTGAAGAATAAACACCTTTGAAGATTTTCAGGAAGATTTGAGAATCAAAGCGAGTAATAAAAGTAACTTTTAATTACCCGAAGTGAAGAACATGACGAACTAAGAAGAACAGTTGGGAAGTTCGTCAGCTCAGATCTTCCACGCCCTAACTTGGCGGAGGAAGACAGCCACTGGCGGCGGAGTGAGGATTTCCATGTCCGCGTGAGTACGTCGGCGACGAGGTCGAGGCAGTGAAGCTCTTCCTCACCGGCGATGATGGAGTAGCGGCGGCGCTAGGGTTTGAGGAGCTCGAGCGGGAGAGAGAGATCGAGCGGAGTAAAAGAAGTGAGGAAGGGGAGAGGGGTATTTATAGACACAGTGAAAAACGGTTCGCCTCAAGATTTAGGGACTAACGTGCCTCGACCATTCTCCTTCTCACGACATGTGTCACCCACGTACTGTGTAGTGGAGATCGTGTACGATTGTGGGTGAGTAAAATAATGCATCGTGGAATGCGGAACGGTTTGAGCGGCAAAACCAAAAGTTTGGATAAGATCAGTTTTAAAGTTCCGTTCGCAATTTCTTCAGCTGGCAAGGACACGGTGAAGATTTTGAATGAGTTTCAAATAGAACGCACATGAAGAATTTGTGAATAGATTGGGTTGAGTATGGCATAGAGGGGGAAGGGTCCGATCACATTCACTTAGCAGAAAAAACGACTTGAAGAAATAGCCATAAGTGAATGCTGTAGAGGACATAAACCCATATATATATATATATATATATATATATATATATATATATATATATATATATATATATATATATATAGCCAATGAAGAAAACGACGGAAACAGTGAAGATTTTGCAAAGTTGAAGAATTTGAAAAACTCAAGAATTTCAAAAGCGAGGAAAAACTCAAATTGAAGATTTTCAACTTTGGTGGTGGCGTGACCCATCGTATAAGAATGATGATTTCAGACACCGCGTACAATTGTCGAGGGTTCTCGAGAATCAAATTCTTCATTGATTTCTTCACATTTAGAGTGTTATTCTTCATTGATTGAAGAAAACGTTTCTTCATGTGTTGCACATCTAAATCATCAATTTTGCATAAGTGTCGGGATGTGTGTCCTTTTCAAAGAACATTCAAGATTCTAAGATATTTAGCTCACACCGCAACTTGCTAAATCTCTTCTCATCCAAGGGCTTAGTGAAGATATCAGCTAGCTGTTCTTGATCTTCACGTGCTCGATGGAGATGTCGCCTTCAACACATGATCACGAAGAAAATGATGACGAATCTGAATGTGCTTTGTCTTGAGTCTGAACTGGGTTGTGAGCAATCTTGATGGCACTCTCATTGTCACAGAGAGAGGCACATTCTTCACGTTGATGCCGTAGTCCTTGAGAGTTTGCTTCATCCATAGCAATTGAGCACAACACGAGCCAGCAGCAATGTATTCAGCTTCCGATGAGACAATGATACGCATTCTGTTTCTTCGAGGACCAATGACCAAAGATCGCCCGAGGAAATGACAAGTACCAGATGTTGACTTGCGGTCCACACGATCACCAAAGATAGTCGAGTCAAAATATCCAATGAGATCAAAAGTAGAGCCCTTGGGGTACCATAATCCTAGTGTTGGTGTGTGAGCTAGATATCGAAGAATATGCTTCACAGCCTTATGGTGTGATTCCTTGGTGTAGCTTGAAATCGGGCACACATGCAAACACTAAGCATTATATCTGGCCTAGATGCACATAAGTACAATAAAGAACCAATCATGGAGCGGTATACCTTGTGATCAAGTCAATACCATTTTCATCGATTGCATAGATGGCCATTTGTGGGCATAGGAATTTTGACGCCTTTGCAATCTTGCATGCCGAATTTCTTGAGGACATCTTTGAGGTATTTCTCCGAGATATGAATATGCCATTGTGTTGTTGATTTAATTTGAAGACCTAAGAAGAATTTCAACTCTCCCATCATAGACATTTGATATTCTTCACTCATCATATAGGCAAATTCATCACTATAACGTTGGTCAAGACAGCCAAAGATAATATCATCAACATATATTTGGCACACAAACAGTTCACCATCATAAGATTTAGTAAAGAGAGTAGGGTCGAGTGAACGGGTGTGAAGCCATTCTTCACGAAGAATTCCTTCAATGTATCATACCACACCGAGGGGCTTGCTTGAGGCCATAGAGGGCCTTATTGAGTCTGAAGACTTTGTGCGGATTCTTTGGATCTTCAAAACACGGGGTTGAGCAACATATACTTCTTCCTCAAGCTTACCATTGAGGAATGCACTTTTCACATCCATTTGATATAAAGTGATATTGTGATGGTTAGCATAGGCGAGTAATATGCGAATAGACTCAAGTCTAGCGACATGTGCAAAAGTTTCATCGAAATCAATTCCTTCAACCTGTGTGTAGCCTTGAGCTACTAGTCGTGCCTTATTCCTCACCACAAGACCATTTTCATCTTGCTTGTTGCGGTAGATCCACTTTGTGCCAATGATATTATGCTTGCGAGGATCTGGACATTTGACCAGTTCCCAGACATTGTTGAGCTCGAATGAAGTAATTCTTCTTGCATAGCCTGAATCCACTCCGGCTCGTAAATGCTTCATCTACCTTAGTGGGCTCTGTGATAGAGACAAAAGCATAGTGCCCACAAAAGTTAGATAAATGTGAAGCTTTTGAGCGTGTGAGAGGACTGGCGCTTTAATGTCATCGATGATCTTCTCCACTTGCACTTCTTTTGCAACGCGAGGATGAGATGGATGTCGTCGAGGAATTTGATCATTTTCCTCAAGACCATTGTCTTCAAGATTATCTTCAGTGCATCACTCGACGTTCTTCGCGTCTGAGAATGAATTCTTCAGAGTTTCTTGAGAGGAATGACATCCTCGATTGCCTTGAACTTGATAGATTCCTCGGTGCTGGTTCATCTAACACGAAGGTAGGTGCTCTCTTTGCGAGCCATTAGTTTCATCGAACCGCACATCTACAGTGTCAACAATCTTGTGAAGAGCGATGTTGAAGACTCTGTAGGTGTGCAAGTCCTTTCGGTAACCAAGCATAAAACCTTCATGTGCTTTAGATGCAAATTTAGAATTGTGATGAGGATCTCTAATCCAGCATTTAGCACGGAAGACTTTGAAATAACTTACATTGGGTTTCTTGTCAGTGAGGAGTTCATAGGCAGTCTTCTTGAAGAATTTGTGAAGATATACTCTGTTGATGATGTGGCACGCAGTATCAATTGCATCAATCCAAAAACGACTAGGCGTTTTGTATTCATCAAGCATAGTGCGAGCCATCTCAACAAGAGTTCGTTCTTGCGCTCCACGACGCCATTTCTTTGAGGAGTATAAGGAGCAGATAACTCATGAGTAATACCAAGTTCATCAAGATAGTCATCAAGGCCGAATTCTTGAACTCAGTTCCATTGTCACTCTGATGTGCTTGATCTTCACACCAAAGTTGGTTGAAGCCCTCGAGGAAAATCGTTTGAAGACTTCACGCACTTGATTTTTGTAAGTAACAATGTGTACCCATGTGTAACGAGAGTAATCATCAACAATAACAAAGCCATATAGAGATGCATCATTAACGACAATTTGAGTAATGATTGGGACCAAAGAGGTCCATGTGAAGCAATTCGAAGGGACGAGTAGTGGTCATGATAGTCTTATTTGGATGCTTGGCCTTGGTCATTTTCCAGCTTCACGGGCTCGCATAAGTGATCCTTGAGGAATTTGACATTCTCAATGCCAATGACATGCTTCTTCTTCGCAAGCGTGTGCAAATTCCTCATGCTGCGTGACCAAGTCGCCGATGCCATAGCCAGCCTTCAAGCTTTTGCAAGTAAACACACGGCTGGTTGTGGTCCTGTAGAGAAGTCAACAATATACAAGTCTCCTCTCCTAAAGCCTTGAAGACTTTGGAATTGTCACTTCCATAATCACAACACAACGATACTTGCCAAAGATAACAACCATATCAAGATCACAAAGCATTGAGATCGACATGAGGTTGTATCCTAAGGACTCAACAAGCATGACTTTGTCCATGTGTATGTCCTTAGAGATCGCAACCTTACCAAGACCCAATACGACTTTTGCCTTTGTCGGCCAAAGATGATATGCTTCAGATGTGACGGTGATAAGGAGCATCCATCAATAGATTCTTGTCACCGG
Source organism: Aegilops longissima (assembly GCA_021605205.1). Taxonomy (NCBI): domain Eukaryota; kingdom Viridiplantae; phylum Streptophyta; class Magnoliopsida; order Poales; family Poaceae; genus Aegilops; species Aegilops longissima. Next base: position 328,795,987 of record CM038678.1, on the reverse strand, counting down.
TCATGTGATTTGTACATCCACTATCAAGAACCCACTCAGTGGCTTTGGGTTGATCATCCTGCAGATGAATTAGTACAACTTACGATCTCATATACTTCATCAGTGAAGAATATGATATCAAGTTCATCAGATGAATTTCATCAGTCAGTATTCAGATAAGCAGTATGAGGACGTGTGAAATGAAAGTTCATTTCATCATGGTTAGCCTGCGTCCTTTCGAGCATTTTAATCGGGTCCCCAAACAAATTCTTCAGACGCTAAGGCACGCCTGGAGACTGACCCTCAGAAGAGATTAGTTCTTTTCTTCACCACCCACATCGAAGGGGTGGCAAAGAGTTCATCACTCTGCGAGCACCATACGAGAATGGTGGCATAGAAGCCAAACCATTTCGTTTCACATAAGAGGGGTTAGGGTAAGCATATGAATAAGCGGAGAAATTCTTGAGGACTTATGAACATATTGGTTTGAAGAATAATGCACATATTCATAGCCCTTAGCTCTACCTGCAAAGCGAGTTGTTAGCACGATGATAATCATATGAGGACTTTGATCCTTTTGAGGAATTTGATCCACGTGAGGAATTTGGTCCATATGAGGACTTGGATCCATATGAAGAATTTGGTCCATATGAAGAATTTGATCTGGGGTTCCTATTCTTCACAGGTGGTGTCATGAGGACATTCACCTGAAGACTTTCATGGCACATCTTGGGAACCCAGATTTTCTTCATAGGGGAACCGTTCCTGCAGTTAGTGCCAACATATCTAGCAAATACTTCACCATTCTGATTTTTGAACAATTTATAGTTGGAGTCAAATGACTCATCAGAAGAATGAGGAGATTCACATGTAAAGCCAGATAAGTTAGATGGATCAACTGGAGGTCCCTTTGCAGCAACCCATGAGGTTTTGGGATACTGCTCAGGCTTCCAATATGTTCCATCAACATTGAGTTTCCTCTCAAAGGCAATACCCTCTTTCCTAGGTTTCCTGTTGAGGATCTGCTTTTTAAGCACATAACAAAGAGTCTGATGCCCTTTGAGGCTTTTGTACATGCCTGTCATGTACAATTCCTTCAGCCCTGCATCGTCTGTGATACTAGCAATGTCCTCAGATGAGGAATTAGTGATAGCAGAGGCAGGTGAAGAATTTGTAACAGTTGAAGCATGTGAACATTCAGGTGAAGTATTAGCAGATTCACGTTCAATGCACTTTAAGCATGGAGGAACAAATTCTTCCTGAGAAGTGCTGATTTGTTGAGCAAGTAATGAATCGCGCTCCTTCTGAAGATCTTCATAACTCACTCTTATCTTCTCAAGGTCTTGCTTTCTTTGAAGAAATTCATAAGAAAGTTTCTCATGATCGATAAGAGAGTGTTATGATGACCTTGAAGGTTGTCAAACCTAGACTCAAGTCTCAAGATTTTCGATCGGGGCTTTAGTGCGATCCATTTCTTCACCTAACATATCATCACTTTTACCTAACATGTTTTGAACCTTTTCCAAGGCATGTTGTTGTTTGGTGGCAATGCAAACAAGTTTGGTATAGCTAGGTTCAATATCATCATCGATCCATCATCATCGATTCATAGTCACTAAATTCAGATGAGGAACATTGGTTACCTCGACACCCTTTGCCATGAGACATGATGTGAAGATGATGATTACGGTTCGAAAGTCATCGCTTTGAGAGATTCCTTGAAGTCCTCAAACCAGGGATCATGACGGGTTCGATGACCTTCATAGACATCGGAGATTCGGTCCCAGATAAGCCGCATTGCAAAGATGCATAATGCGCTTGAATTCATCTCTAGATAGGCAGGAACAGATGATATCCTTCGCCATGATGTCAAGTCGAGTGTACTTGCGAATATCATCTGTCGTTGCGTCTTGCATAGATCAAGAAGGCCAATTTCGGTGACGGTCCGCATTTCATTTGTCCATTGCCATGAGGCGCTTCCTCATCATGGCCTTCCACTTGGGATAATCATGACCGTCAAAGATAGGGCATGTCACTTTCTTCATACTGCGGTCGACATAACTAAAACTCCGGTGGTTAAACCAAAATCACACGAACAAGGGAGTACCTTGCTCGATACCAATTGAAAGTCGTTATATCGACTAGAGGGGGGGTGAATAGGCGATTTTTATGAATTCTTCATTGAGGAATTTGCGGTGAGGAAATTCCTTAGCGAAGAACTACTTGCAGCGGAATAAGTACTCGAAGTATGCATAACAGAATACACGCATGGTCATCATGATGAAATGAAGGCTAGCACAGAGTACGTAAAGCGTAATCACAGGATAACACAAGATGAAGACAAACAGATGAAGAAATTGGGCGAGGAAATTGAGAAAGTCTTGATCAAAGTCTTCAAACACAGATATGAACAAACACTCAACACAAGAATGAGGAAATGAAAGGGTTGAGGAAATAGAACCATTAGGTTGATGAAGACAATGATTTGGTAGACCAGTTCAAGCTGCTTTGTCTCGGTTATGCGTCTGGTTGGAGCGGTGAGTATTTAAACTCGAGGACACACATCCGGACACCCGGTCGGCTGAGCACGCAGCTCAGACACCAAGTCCTCACCGTATTCTCCTTGAACTAAGGTCACACAGACCTCGTCCAATCACTCGTGGTAAGTCTTGAGCGACTTCCAAACCTTCACAGACTTGGTCACTCGGCGATCCACAATTCCTCTTGGATGCTCTAGACCATGACGCCTAACCGTCTGGAAGAAGCACAGTCTTCAAAGGTAACAAGCGTCGGATCCACGCAGGATCAATTTCTTCAGTGATGCTCAATCACTTTGGGTTTGTAGGGGTTTGGTTTTGGGGTTTTTTCTCACTTTATGATTTTCGCTCAAAGTCCTCAGAGGATGGGTTGCTCTCAAATGACAAGTGTCAAGTTCTCTCGGAGCAACCAACCAGCTAGTGGTTGTAGGGGCGGCTATTTATAGCCTAGGGAGCAGCCCGACATGATAAGACATAAATGCCCTTCAATGATATGACCGTTAGGTGGAAAAGATATTTTGGGACAGTGGCAAGAAGACAAGAACGGTCGGAAATTTGAGTCTCAAATTCCTCGGGGCTATCATGTTCCTCACTTGTGTAGGCAATACACTTTGGCGAATTCCTAATTCCTCAATCAGAACAAATTCCTCAGCGACCAGAAGAACTTCGTCTCTGTCACTGAAGAAATTGACTGAACTGTATGAGATTTCCAAAGGCTTCACTCGAAGGGATTGGTAGGTGTAGGATTTTGAGTTGAGCATCACATGGAAATTTTTCCTTAGTATTTCCTCGACCCCTTTAACAAAGACGGTGTTTCCTATGACTCAAGAAAGAGAAAATGAAACTACAAAAACAAAAGTCTTCACGCTTCATGTTCCTCAAATGAATACCAAGTCTTCAAGGTCACACAAATTTCTTCACTTTCAAAGTCTTCAGAAAGTCTTCAAAGTATCAAAGTCTTCAGTCGAAGAACTTCATTTTTAGGGGTCGACTTTCATAGTAAATATCAAACTCCTCATAGACTTATAGACCTGTGTACACTCACAAACGCATTAGTTCCTTAACCTATAAGTCTTCAATACACCAAAATCACTAAGGGGCACTAGATGCACTTACACATCATTCTCATCATAAGAAAGGACAAGGGAGCATTTCATATTATGGAGGCATATGATGCAAGAACAACCAAATACAATAGGCTCAATCAACCAAGCATGCATCACAAGTGAAGTGTCCAAGTCTCCAAGATCATCAAGCATAGAGGCAACTATTGGAGGCAAGCGACAATAAACAAGATATATCATGTGAGAGGCATGAACATATATGTCATCAACCCAAGAAAGCGAGGAAGAGTGGAACATGGATGATGCATCAAAGCAAGCAATCATAGTAATCAAGTCAAGCAAGATAGTAGTGCGAAGATGCAACATACTAGATGTAATCATGGTAATCATGTCATGTGTGCAAACAGTGGGCATATAAAATGCACATGACATTTCACAAGCATAAAGGCAAGATATGAGCAAAATAGCATCAATAGCGTGAGACACATGATAAACATGGCAATAGAAACAAGGATCTCCACCGAGCATGCAAATACACATAGGAGTAGCATAATGGTGAATCATGGGTAGATGCAAGCAAGGGTCACAATGGCATGGCAAAGGTATAGAAGCAAGCATAGCATGCAAAGTGAACACGGTAAAATGAGCATGAAACGACAAGTGATATATAGCCCATAGCCGTGTGAGAGCCAAGTAGAAGAGATGCACGTAGTCCTTGCGCGAAGGGAATGGTGGTAAGGTATAGTCCACGGGATCCCAAAGCGTCGTTGCTCTCAAGAGCTCGTTTCGTCAACTCTTGGGATTGAGAGGTTGACGAGTATATGTGAGTACCTACACAAAACAAAGACAAAGGGAAAATTGTGTGTGCGTGGTATATGTACACATCATCCATCATGATGCGCACGTGAATGTGTTGGTTAGCACAAAATAGCCAATGCGCAAATAAATGAGATGCGTGATATAGAAACATGTCATCCATCATGAGAGGTTTGTTGTTATGTATAGCATAATGGAGACTCAAATTGTGTAACGCATCATGGGAAATATCTAGAGCATTGTTATTCATGGAATGCATATGGTGCACACAATCATGGGAATCATGCAAAGTATGGAATGCATCAAAATCTCCTAATATGTATGAGGAAACTATGGGGGTCTCCTCATGAGTATGAGTAGAAACATCACATGGAGAATATCGACAACATTCAAAACGAAGCATATTTGGAACAATGTGATCATGGCATGACATAGTAGATGAATTGCACAAATCATGTAAAGGAAGCGTGGCAATATCATCACATGAAAAACAAAAGCCAATGACCATCATCTCGTCATCTATGCCATAAGTGCAAATGGGATTTATTTTAATGGGGCATGCATAGTCACTATGTTGAGATTGAAATGATGCAATATGGGAGATCTCACTCATAGCATATGACAAGTTCAATGGATTGTCAAACATGATGTGACCAAAATAATTTTCACAAGATGTCCTATGGAGCATAGCATCACAACTAGGCAACTCAACATGCTCATCATCATATTCATCATAAATAGGTAAGTCAAGGTATGAATAAGTCGCACTAGCATGAAGCATGGGAATAGGTGGATCAACATCATGCAAGCAATCGATGTCAAGATAGTCCACTAGTGAGACAAGAGAAGTACCATCACCTATGTTACCTTTGTAAGGTCGCTCATGTGTTGTAGGTGAGGTGTCCAAGACCAAGTTGTAGTCAACTTCATCTTGACGGAACCATGTGGGGGTGCATCATCGTCCACCATGGCCATCGGTTTTCCCTTTGGAGGGATGGACTCATCGAGGGTAGGCATGTGTCATGTAGGAGACCTAGCACCAAAGAAGAAAACACACTAGGAGTAGAGGTTAAGTCGTTAGAAATCATGGTGGCCTCACATGCCGTGTCAACTACCTCACTCATTAAGTGTTGTGGCTCACTCACTCCCGGTATGATGCTCTCACTCATATGGTTGGTGGAGTCACTCAAATTGCTCTCAACCTCGCATAGGATGTGTCATGTGTGGCATGCTCTCAAGTGTGGGGCTAGTGGTGGTCACACTCATCCTCTCATAGGTAATGCACTCAATGTCATATAGGGTGGAGTCACTCATCTCACTCATGGGTTGGTGGCTCTCCTCACATGGCAATTGGGTCATCTCATGATATGTGGGTGTCGGAGAGGTGTAGGTGCAAATGTCTCCATGCGCGGTCGCGTAGCTTGACTCGGAGTATGAGTCCAATGTGGGCGCCGTCTTCATGTTGTTGAAGAGGTTCGCGCTTGTCGCCGTGGTCGAAGGGGATGGCCCTTGCTCGACCGTCTAGTCACCGTCTTGGTGTGGGAGGCCCATATGATGTGGCACCTCGTAGCTCGTCTCCATGACCGAAGGGAGTTTCCCATGCTCGGCCATCTTCCTTGGGGGGCTTCCGAAGATGGAAGTGTCGCCCTCGCTTGTAGGTGGTCGCCTTGTTATTGAGGATGTCGATGTAGGCGAACTCATGGGAAGTAGGCGAAGATGTCGTACGTCCAAAGGCGAAGATGCCTTGAGAACACTTGGCGAAGATGCCGAAGTGGGTGATGTAGCCGTATCTCCATCTTGTTGGTGCTCGTCTCGCGGTCTTCTCTTTTGCTCTTGAAGCTTTGCCTTGGCGTGAAGTAGGGCTTGTTGGGACTTGTGCGTTTGCGCTTGTGGAGCATCTTCATGATGATGATGTCATTGTCGTGCTTGAGCTCGTAGTAGATGTCGTTCGTCGTCGTCGTGCACATGATGCTTGGAGGTGACTTGCCCTTCATGACGATGTGGATCACGAACGTGATGGTGGTCGCCATGGAGATGTGGACATGGACGACTTGCGCTTGCATCGCTTGGGCGCTCCGAAGATGATCGATTTGGTCGCCGCCGGCTTGAAGATGACGAATTGGAAGTAGACTTGATCAAGGCCCGAATCTCCTCCTTCCTTGCATCTTGCTCCTCCTTTTGTGCGGAAAGCTTATTGTCGATGTAGTCCCTTTTCCTTGCTTCGGAGTGATGAATGTCGATGGAGCGGTTCTCGATGCGCTCTCGCAATCTTGATTGTGCGCCTTGCATTTGTCGTTGTAGATCGAAGATGGACGCTTTGGTGATGTAGTTGTTCACGCCGTCGTTGTTGTCAAAGACCGGAGATGAAATTCCTTGCCTATCCATCACAAAACTTGAGAAAATATGAGTGGGAGAAAGAGAAGAACTTATACCAAATGTACCTTGACCGATGTTGAAAATGGATCAATGATCACTCAATGTGTAACAAGGAAATAGCACAATTGGTACCAATTCTTGTCGGTTTCTCACACCTACACAAGTAAAGCTTATGGTGGAGCTCGGTGAGGATAGTGGCACAAAAATTTGATGCAAAATGTTAGCAAGAGTCAATAATGTTGAAAGAGATTCACAAATTGCAAGTGAAACAAGTAGACCAATAGCAATATGTGGCACACGGAAACACACACGGATAGATAAATGGGGTCGTGCAACCAAGGAATGAGCACAAAATGTGGAATCCACGGAAAACGCTCGTGTTGCACAACTCAAGAGAGACGCTAGCATGATTGCTCAATAGGCGGATACGACACTTGTGCACAACCTATAAGATGCAAAATGGATAAACTTTCTATCCCAAGTATGCTATGTATGTATGGTTCCCGGTGTTTCTCAAGATGATCCAAGATGATCGGATATGACAATCTTATATGCAATGTGGTATGATGCTATGGCTATTGCTTACAAGCTTCTTTGCTCTCTCTCTTTTGCTTAAAAGCTTATTCTTCTTCTTTTTTTTCTATGGCCACTTTTGCACAATGCACAAACCAAGATAGCTATTGTGTATATGCGGGAACGATATTGTGACACAATGGATGATATGATACCAATATGATATGGTATGTATGCAATGGATGGTGTAGATCAGTGATCACTAATGTGCACGAGTAACGTTGCCGGCAATACTCAAATGGCTAGTCTCGATAGGCAAGTGACGCTAAATGGGCTAGGGGTTATCGATGCAATTACAAGGGGAATGTACAATGGCATCGTCGAGGTTACCGTCCTTGGCGATGATGAGTGGCGGTGTTTTTGATGTAGATACCAAGATGATGGAGACTCGTCCCTAAGTAGCCGAAACACCTTAGGAAACGGAAAAATTGTGAACTCAAAATCTCAAACGTCAAAATGGTGGTAGCGGAATGCGGTGGTGGTTGCGAAAGCTCAATGGGATTGCGGAAATGCAATGGTGGTTTTGGAGTACGCAATGTGGAAGTGGGGTGTAAGGTGGTGGACTATACACGGTGTCGGAGTTGCAAGCACGGACCCTAAGTAGCCGAAACACCTTAGGAGACACAACTCACAACACAAACAAAATTGGGTTAAGTTGAGGTGGAAGTGTATGGTGGGCAAGGTTATGTGGAAGTTATGATGGTGGTTGACGAAGAAGAAACCATCCCTAAGTAGCTGAAACACCTTAGGATACGCGAATCACTACTCAAGCAACCGCTAACGTGATATGGAACAAAATTGGTTAGGTTGCGAAAGTCGGTGGTGGAGTAGCGGAGGATGTGGTGGAAGCCCTAGGCAAAGATGCCAAAGTTCCAAACAATTTATGGAGTCAAATAGTTTTGGTGGTATATTTATTGGAAGGGGGATGTCAAGAGCTTCAAAACGAACTAAAGAACGTCAAAATCGGAGTTCAGATGAATTAGTTATGGACAAAACAAAAATCAGCCGAAATGGGAAACTACAGGTATCGGACGTCCGGGAAAGGTCGGATTTCCGGTGGCCGGACGTCCGGGAAGCTCGGAAATCCGTGAATTCGGTTCGGGTTAGGGGTTCCGGTCGTCCGGGAAAGGTCGGGCGTCCGGGGGTCGGGGGTCAACGCGGGATTTGAGCTCCGGGACACGATTTTGAGCGAAAAATGGAGATTTCGGTGTCAAAATTGCAGAGATTTTATGGATGAAAGATGGGGAAACTTGGGGAAATGCTAGATCCACTCGAAACCAAGCAAATCCATGGATCAAAATCAACAAAACATCATCAAAACCAACAAATCACAAAAAATTTTGGGGCTATTTTTGGTGGGGATTTTCGGATTTAGGACGAAATCAACAAAATCAAGCTAGAAAACAAAGGGTAGGGGCTCCAAAAACGTGATCAACGTGGCTCTTGATACCAAGATGATGTAGGGCGGAACCCTATGAGGCCGATCTTTCACGTTTGGAGTGGATCCTACGGGGAAACACGAAGAATGCCGGAAAACACAAGGGAAAACACGGGGAGAAACGAGAGAATCACTCAACCGACAAGTAATTGATCACACAAGGGCTAGATCACCGAACACATGAGGTAGCACAAGATTCAAAATCAACAAAGGAAAGATACAAAGGTAGCCATTCTTCTCCGTGAGGAGGTCTTGATTGTCTTCCCTTGAAGGGGTCTTGAATCCGCTTGGGGGATCTTCTCCGAAGAGGTCGTGATCTCCGAGGAGAAGTAACCAAGTGGATGAGCAAGGATCTCACACAAAATATGAGCTAAACCATTGCTAACCCTAGCTAGGAGGTGGGAGAGGTCTATTTATAGTCTAAGTGAATGAAAGAGTAAGTGGCTTCGGCCCAACACACGGGCGGACACACAGGCGTCGGACGTCCGACAGGCGCCGGTCGTCCGGAAGCTCGCGGGGGTCCGGTCGTCCGGGGTTCTTCGGACTTCCGTTGATTTGGCTCGGGTCCAGGGGCACCGGACGTCCGATGGATTCCGGTCGTCCGTTGGCTCCGGTCTTCCGCAGATTCGGCTCGGGTCTTCAGGGGCCGGACGTCCGGGCTGAGCCGGTCGTCCGGTGGCTGTAGCTTCGTGCAGCTTCTTCTCTTGGTCCTTGTACTTGGCGTCCTCGCTAGCTCTTCCATTGGATGTGGTGGCTTCGTGGTTTTCCGCCAAGTACCTGATCATGCATAGAACACACGTTGGAGGTAGTAGCCATATCTCACATGTAGAAAGTGATGGTTCGGAGAGGAGTGAGTTCACCTTTGTCCAATGGCGTATGTTCGAGGTCTCGTCATATGTCCTCTTGGGGTTTGGAGAGTAGTCGAAGTGTACATGGGGATGAACGTGGGATGCTCCGCATCAGACTCACACAAGTCTGAGGAGGAGACCCGCCGACCGTGGAACATTGCTCATCTTCGGCCTTATTACACCTGAGCCACCGGCTCTTGTGTTGTACATATTTTTATCCCTGTATATATTATGATCAAGTATAATAAAGCCGGCATACCTGATAATTCAGGGCCTCTGTCGTTTCATTTCTGAGTATCTGAGTCTTTATTGTCAGTTCATAAGATCACTTGGGGGCTTCCTGCTCATTGAGCATAGCTATGACTACCCTCTTGATCCGGCTTGCACGCCTTGTTACAAAAATAACACGGGGGCTTCCTGCTCATTGAGCATACCTATGACTACTCTTTGATCCGGCTTATATGCCTGGTTGCAAATAGCTTGGGATTTTTTCGTAAAGTTAAAAAGTTACCAAAGAGAACTTGTTACAATGTACAGTTCAAACATAGGTAACCTACCTTGATGGCTTGTTGAAAAGATCACTTGGGGGCTTCCTGTTCAATGAACATAGGCTTATTTACCCTTTTGATTGGCTTGGACGCCAGGTGTATTCACCAAAAATCCGAGTTATCCTGCCTTTGTATGCCTGCCACTCCGACCAGGTAATCCTGGAATGACTCGCCGAACTCTTGACAGTCAATCTTATAAAGACCCTGGACTTGTCAAAGTTAAAACGATGATTGGTCATGTGAGGCCCGGCTTACAGGTTTGAATAAAGGTTTAGCTTAGTGGCTGTGCGGCCCTTGAATAGCACTTGATATTGAGGCTTGGCAGCCTATGAAGGCCTTGTTTTTCTGATTTGTATTTGCTTTGAACATTTTTTGGGTTCATCTTGTGTACCGTATTGATATATGGTTTAAAATTGATTCAGGCCATGTTGCCTTGACACTTATGATTATATTTGAATATCTCCGGAGTTTTGATAACCCGGCCTGGCTTTGGACGCTAAGTCGCCAGTGTGTTTTGATTATGCGCTTGGAGTTCTGCGCTCTAAGTCTTTGGGATGTTACCCTTGCTACATATGGCGTTGTAAGCCGGCAGTATGAATAAATTGCACAAGGCGCTGTGCTCTAAGTCTTTGGGCTGTTACCCTTACTGCATATGGCCTGGTAAGCCGGCAGTATGAACAAATATCATAGGTATGATATTTACTTGTTATGAATATATGAGGTTTTGATAAACCCGCCTGGTTATGGACTATACAGTCACCAGTGGATTTTATATGGGGTGTTATGACTTGCCCTGGGGTAAACCGCCAGGGCACATGTTGTTTACTTGTGTGCAGGGAATATGATAAACATGGTCTGCATAATTGATTATATTTTAAGCATAAGTAGCAGATCTTCAACAACAGATTGGCGGTTCAAAAGTGTTATGTAGATAAAGATGCATGATGGCATGACAGATCATTGTTTTCAAACTAGCCTATTACAAGGCATCTAGTGGCCCATGCTGTGGATGATAAGCCGGTCCTTGATCAGTTATCTTGGTCCTGGCGTGCTGACGATTCCGGGTCATTTTGCACCGGTTCTTCTTCTTCTTCCTCTTCACCCATTGGCTGGAAGTCAGATGTGGCCCAATTGATCCTAGTCAAAGCTTTGAAAATAGCTTCCTCGTCTATAAGAGTTGACGGGTCAATGTCAGGGGCAAAGGTATGCTTACGGGTTGGAGGGATGAGGTCCACGACCTCATGAACCGGATGGTACTTGGAGAGATCAGTTTCCTCAGCCAGTTTGCTTGCCCACAGACGCATCTCCCTCACTATCTTTGTGAAGTCATCAGCGCTGAAGGGAGACCCATCTTCTTTAAGATGGGACAGCCGGTTGATATCTCTTCCGGGTCAAGTTCTGCTTGCCACGCGCTTTTGCCCGGCTCAGGGCGGTGATGGCACTGGCTCTAGCGGCTGATCGCTTTAACTCCTCCACCCTTTGTGGTATCACAGACAGCTTCTCTAATGTTTCCTTGATGAGGGAGGGTGGTTGCTTCTTATGAGAGGCAACGGAGATAGCTTGTTGAGCGCCAGTATATAATTGTTCTACAAGCGTGTAGGCGGCTTTCAGCTTCATGCGCATATCTGAGCCAAAGTGGGAAACTCTGGAGCCTGCATTACCAAGCAAGTTGATAAGCCGGATGAATAATTATTCAAGGCATTGATGGTAAAATATTGAAATATATTGGCGGCTTAAAAGGGGAATAATGGTTCATGTCGGGTTACGGTTTATCAGTTAAGCCGCCCGAACAGTTGTCATGTTTCAGATCTATAAGTGAGGAATGTCTAAGTGATGGACAAACAAATTCTACAAATTGGTGCTGTAATTTTGGATCTACAATAGTTTGGAAATAAAATAAATTCTAGACCTAAAGTGAAGGCAGTGGAAGAACTCATGCGTTCGGATGGATCTTATACAGGAAAAATGCCTACTACAATGGGGGAAGGGATGCTAAGCTACTATTGCGCGTTTTCAATATCATGTTCAGATTCAACTATGCGATCTAAAGAGGAAAAAACGAGGAACAACGAAGAACTCCGATGAACTAGGCAAACCCTAGTATGAATCTGATGTAGGGTAAAGCGGGTACCTATTGATGCTGATGAACGGGGGGAGTGCGCCGCGTTTCTCTGTTCCGTTCAGGTTGATGCAGCAGTCGGAGTTGGAGACACTGGAAGAAGACGGCGGAGGCGGCAGAGCTCGGGCGCTGTGGAGTCGCAAGCAGGAAGAAGACAGAGAGGTAGGGTGGAAAAATGAAAAGAAGGACCCCCTGTCCTATTTATAAGGAGATGGATAAAAGGCATGCTCGGGAATCGAGGAGGCCAAAAAATGATTATGTGGCTGCATGGACGCCTCGATTTTCGGGAGGACCATTAAAGATAAAGATATACTGAGATGTTCTGGGCTTCATGCAAAGTTAATACGAGATGACGTCATGGCAGGTTAACACAATTCTGTTAGCTGATGTCATGGCGGGTTATAGCAAGATCATAAAAGTTGACGATGGAAGATTTTACTAAGTCAAGCACTGAAGATTGATGTGAACAAGTTCAAATCAACCTGGGGCCGAATGTTGGGGATATAACTATTGGGTATGAACCGCCCAGGAGGGGCCGGGTCATACACCTAGTGACTTAAAAGATGAAGATGGCGGGTCATGAAGCAAGCCTATTGAAGGCCCAAGACCCAGAGGCGACTTGAGGCCCAAGAGGATGAACTGCCATATGTTTAACTTGTATTGTAAGGCTAGCTTTGTTTGTCATCGAGCCGGACACGTTGTGTATGAGCCGGTCGGGACTCGGTAAGCTGCCGGACGTCAACCTGTCTATATAAAGGGGTGACCCGGCGGCGGGTTAGAACACGAAACAAGAGATCGAGAACTAGGTCAAGCGTATTCGCTCCCTAGTAATCAAAACCCAAGCAATACAACCCAAAACTAGAGTAAGCCTTTACCTCGTTGAGAGGGGCCGAACCAATATGAACTCTATGTGTCCTTTGTCCCGATTAACCCCTTCAAGCTAACCTAGCTGCGATGGCTCCACACCTAAGTCCTTTCGCTAGGGCATCTGTCGTGTTAAGTCGATGACATACTTCTTGCGCAAGCACATCGACATCGTCAAAATCAAGCTACCTTTGCGCAAGCACAAGAACGGCATCGCCAACGCCAACAAGAGGAAGAGCAGGCGCGCCAACACCAAGAAAAGCAAGACGTCGAAGCGCTACGTCAACAACAACAACAGCGTGCCCTCCACGACACAAGTCGCGCCATCGCCGACCGCAACCGACATACACGCGAGCAAGAAGAAGCACTTCGTGATGAAGCTCAAGATAGGAACTATCAAGCAAGAGTACACTGACAAGTTCCACAAGCTCGACAAGAACCTCAAGTTCGCCAAGAGCAACAAGACAATGGAAATCCTCCATGCCAAGAGCAAGTTGAGGGAGACAATCCTCCTTGTCAAGGACGTCATCACCCTCGACCCCAACACAATGAAGAGCAATGCGACGATAAACTCAAGTTCACCATGCCCAAGTTCACCGGAAGCAATGATCCCGAAGAGTACCTTTCATGGGCATTGAAGGTTGACAAGATCTTCCATTTGCACAACTATGAGGAAGAGAAGAATATCGCCATGGCATCCTTTGAGTTCCAAGACTATGTCCTCATTTGGCGGGAGCAAGTCATTGAGCGCCGTGAGGCAAGAGGTGAACCACCCATCACAACTTGGGCGCAAATGAAGGATGTCATGAGAGCATGATTTTTGCTTACCTACTACAACCGCGACCTCTTCAAGAAGTTACAACTCCTCAATCAAGGAACAAAGAGCGTTGAAGAGTACTACAAGGAAATGGAGATTGCCATGATACGAGCCAATGTCATGGAAGATGATGAGCAGGCATGTTTCTTGAATGGACTCAATCATCCTATCAAGAAGATCGCCGACTTCCAACCTTAGTCAAACCTCATCGAGCTAGTGCACCATGCTACCAAGGTGGAACGTCAAGTTCAAGATGACTTCAAATATGCCAAATACTTTTCCAAGACATACAGTTACAACAACCAAGCTTCAACGACTCCACCGCCTTCCACCTCAATCAAACCTTCTACAAGCAATGGCGACACATCAAGTTCTAAGAAAACTTCGACAACCTCAAGTCGTCCTCCTACTACAAGTAACTTCAAGCCGAGAGCTTCACCCTCATCTACTCCAACTGATGAGACCATCAAGACAAGTTCAATCAAGTGCTTCACGTGTGGCCGCCGAGGCCACAAGTCCTTCAAATGTACCAACAAGCACACCATGATCCTCAATGACGACGGAACCTATGACTCCATGAGTGAAGAGGAAATGGAAGCCCTTGAGCAAGTGGCCATGCACCAGCAAGTGAACGAAGATGAAGATGATCAAGTCTTTTGTGACGAAGATTTGAGCCCCGCTCTTATTGTCTCCAAGGCCTTGACCCTTCAACATCAACAAGACGAAGACCAAAGATGCCATATCTTCCACACAAAGGCGGGCATCAATGGAAGGTCCGTGAAGGTCATCATCGATGAAGGTAGTTGCCATAGCTTGGCGAGTGAAGAACGATGCTCCATGCTCCAATTGGTTAAGATGAAGCACCCGCATCCTTACAAGGTTCAATGGCTAAGTGACTCCGGCACTATTCAAGTGGAACACATGGTGCAAGTTTCCTTCAAAATTGGAGCATATGAAGACACTTTGGAGTGTGATGTCGTTCCGATGTTCGTTTGCCACCTCCTTCTTGGACGACCATGGCAATTTGACCGAGGAGTCATCCACAACGGACGTACCAATCAGTATAGCTTCAAGATGAAGGGAAAGGAGTACGTGCTACGACCTATGTCCCCTAGTTAAGTAATCACCGACAAGCAAACCACCCATTGTGGAGAGAATAGTGAGAGAGCGAACCACCAAAAAGAGAGTGAGCGCCACAAGCCCAAATTGTGTGCCTCCACGATGCGGGACAAGAAAAACTTAGTGCTATTTGCCACCAAAAGTGAGATAAGAGAAGTGTGTGAGAACCCATCAAGTGTTATGCACTATGTCATTTTGTGCAAGGACGAGGCACCAAAAACTAACACCTCCCACAATCTACCTTTAGTGTTATCTTCTCTATTGCATGAATTCCAATATGTTTTCCCCGACGAGCTACCTCCGGTCTACCTTCACTACGAGGCATCGAACACCGCATCGAACTCATCCCCGGAGCACCTCTTCCAAACAAGGCTCCTTACCGCGTCAACCCTGAGGAAACCAAGGAGATCCAATGGCAAGCACAACAACTCATCGACAACGGACATGTACGAGAAAGCTTGCGCCCATGTGTCGTCCCGGTAATCCTTGTTCCCAAGAAAGGTGGTACTTATCGCATGTGTTACGACTGTCGTCCTATCAATGCTATGACCATGCCTTATCCTTACCCCATTCCACGACTAGATGATATGCTAGATGAGCTTAGTGGAGCCACCATTTTCTCTAACATTGACCTTAAGAGTGGCTATTACCAAATTCGCATCCAAGAATGTGACGAATGGAAAACCGCTTTCAAAACCAAGTTTGGATTGTATGAATGGTTGGTCATGCCTATGGGCTTATCCAAAGCACCCGACACATTTATGCGAGTGATGCGTTTTGTTCTCTGCCCATACATTGGCGTATTTGTTGTGGTCTATTTTGACGATATTCTTGTCTTTAGCAAATCCCTTAAAGATCATGTCACCCATCTTAGAATCGTTTTACAAACTCTTAGAAAAGAGCGCCTTCATGCTAATATGGACAAATGCCTTTTTGGTGTTGATAAGCTTGTTTTCTTGGGTTTTGTAGTGTCTTCTATGGGTGTGCATGTAGATGAATCTAAGATCAATGCTATTAAAACTTGGCCACAACCAACCAATTTGCAACAAGTGTGTAGTTTCCTTGGTTTAGCCGGTTTCTACCATAGATTTGTTAAGGATTTTAACACCATTGCATCCCCTTTACATGCTTTGAGTAAGAAGAATGCACCCTTTGTTTGGGGACCATCTCACCGCATTTAACGAACTAAAAAATTTGCTTACTCATGCTCCCGTGCTTGCATTACCCAACTTTGACAAAACTTTTGAAGTTCATTGCGATGCAAGTGGTAATGGCATAGGAGGTGTGTTAATGCAAGAGAAGAGCCCAATTGCTTACTTTAGTGAAAAACTTTCTGGAGCGCAACTCAATTATCCCATCTATGACAAAGAGCTATATGCTTTAGTGCAAGTTTTGCGTGAGTGGGAACATTATCTTCGCCCTCATGAATTTGTCATTCATATCGACCGTGAAACACTTAAATATCTTAAGGGTCAAACTAATTTGAATAAGCGTCATGCTAAGTGGAGTGAGTTTCATAGAATCATTTCCTTATGTCATCAAATACATCAAAGGTAAGGAAATTGTTGTGGCGGATGCTCTTTCCCGCAAATGCATGCTTGTTACCAAACTTGAATTGAATGTCATTGGCTTTGAGCACATAAAAGACTTGTATGCGAATGATCCTACTTTTGCTATTCCTTATGCCAAATGCTTGACACATACGTCTTGGGAACGCTATTACACCAAAGATGATTATCTTATGAGAGCTAACAAACTATGTATCCCCGAGTCTTCTCTTCGCTTGTTACTTTTGCAAGAATCTCATGGAGGCGGACTAATGGGACACTTTGGACGCGACAAGACATTCGCTATGCTCTCCAAGAACTACTTTTGGCCCAAGATGTTCTGCGCCGTCTCACGCTTCACCAACCGATGCTCTACATGTCGCAAAGCTAAGTCAAAAGCGCAATCCCATGGTCTTTATATGCCACTTCCTATACCGTATCACCCATGGGAAGACATTAGTATGGACTTTGTGCTTGGCTTGCCTAGAACTCGAAATGGCAAAGATTCCGTATTTGTTGTTGTGGACCGTTCCTCTAAGATGGCACATTTTATCCCATGCAACAAGATAGATGATGCTTCACATGTTGCAAATCTCTTTTGTAGGGAAATCTTGCGTCTACATGGAGTGCCAAAGACGATTGTTTCGGACCGTGACATCAAGTTCCTAAGCTACTTTTGGAAGACGCTATGCGCCAAGCTCGGAATCAAGCTCTTGTTCTCTTTGGCATGCCATCCACAAACCGACAGCTAAACGGAGGTCACGAACTGGACGCTATCTACTCTCCTATGCGTGTTGATCAAGAGGAACATCAAGGAGTGAGGAGTGTCTACCCATCACCGAGTACGCCTATAACCACGCAAGACATTCGACTACTGGCAAGTCCCCCTTCGAGGTCGTCTATGGTTTCAACCCATTGTCCCCATTGGACATTCTACCCCTACCACTACAAGAACTCTTTCACACGGACTCCGAATTGGGTGATTCTTTTTTTGTTGGGAAGTAGATTTCGTGCTGTTTCCAACCCAATTGGATTCACCTTCAAATTCATCCGAAGCATTGAGTTATTGATGAAACAATCTGATGCTGCAGCAGAATCTGAGTCAAACTACAAGTCCAATGGTGTTGCATCGCCTCTACTTAGGCCCATGAGTCTTGTATGACCTAGAGTTAGTTTTAGGCTGCCTTGGGACATCCTCCCACCTCCTTGGTCGCCATCCCTTGCTCCTATATAAGTTGATCCATCTAGTAGCTTTTTCCCCAGGATTTGTTTAGCTAAAAGTTAGCCATTGCAACTTCGTGTACTTCGTTTGTGTCCAATGACCAGACCAAGACCGCTTTCGGATCCCCACATTTATCAATACTTCATATATATTCACAATATTCATATTGCATTACCATATTCTTGCTTGTTCTTTGATTGCATGCAGGAATATACCTTCGTGGTCAGGCTGATCGTGTTTCCAGCATCGTCAGTAACCTCGGGAGATTGGTTTAGCGATTGTTAAGGCGCAACGTCGTGCACGTTTGTAGTCGGATCGTCAAAGTCGTCTCCACCAAATCGATAGTTATCATCTCATCGAAAGATCGGGACCCTCGCCTCTATCAACTTGAATATGTCACATGCATCATGATAACAACATTTAAAATGTTTATTTTTTTGCATTAATTTGAATAAATAACTTGCTAAACGGTTTATTTCATAACTAAAAAACATAGCTCCGAATTAAATAAATTATATATGTAAATTGACTTGAAAAACGTGTAGAATAGCATAGTGCACTTACTTTTCCTGTTTAACAACATTAAAATTGTGTTTTGGGAAGAATAGTAGCAAATTCAAAAATTGCATATGGGAATTTTCCAAAATTGTATGTGTTGCTTCCGGGTTCATTTAAATTGCCTAGATAGGTAGTTTACTTATGCTTAACCTCTTGCCATGTTTAACAAACATTTAATATTCATGCGTAGCATAAACGAGGGTGAACTAAATAAATTCATTGCGAAGCTTCATTTAATGTGTAGTATTGTTTGTTGCACTCTTGTCATGCCATGACTTGTAAACCGGATATGCATCATACTTGTTTGTGCATCATGTCATGATTATGATATGTGTGTTTAACTTGTTGTTTGGTTCTTTCCGGTTGTGCTTCTTCTTGATAGTTCCCGATTACGCTTCGGAGTTGTGAGGATTCGTTCGACTGCGCTTGTTTGACTACTTCACGGATTCGATCTTCTTCCAAGCGGGATTCCAGGCAAGATGACCATTACCTTGAATATGACTACTATCTTTGCTTGCTAGTTGTCTCGTTGCTATCACTTGGTCTCACTACCTATCACTTGTTCGTCAGCCTCCCAAATACCATGATAAGCCTCTAACCTTCACTATCCTAGCAAACCGTTATTTGCCTATGTTACCAGTTTGCTCAGCCCCTCTTATAGCATTGCTAGTTGCAGGTGCAATTGCAGTTTGTTTAGGGACATGGACATCATTGGATACCACACTATCTTGTTATTTAATTAATGCATCTATATACTTGGTAAAGGGTGGAAGGCTGGGCCTTCTACTTGGTGTTTTTTTCCACTCTTGTCGCCCTAGTTTCCGTAATACTGGTGTTATGTTCCTTGATGAGCGCTCCTAACACATTTGGTGGTTTATGGGCCCCGCTTGATAATTCGTCTTTGAATAAAACTCTTCCAGCAAGGCCCAACATTGATTTTAAAGTTAGCCAACATAATAATTCTGATAATTAATTAAAGCATAGGGCGTCACAAACCCGCTGATTCTTAATTCCACGTAAGCAAGCCAAGTCGTGTGCGGCTTCCCCCGGGGCAACTCGGGTCTAAGTTGCCGTATGTTGTGCTCATCCGGTCTTGTTCTCAGAACGAGGTAAGCGTGGCTCCTATCGGGGTTGTCGGCACGGTGGGAGGTCTTGTTGCACTTGTTTTACCCTAGACGAATGTATTGTTCACTAGGATTCGGAGGATACTTCGGGCTATCCCGACATTGTGGTCTTTCAACGCAACTTGTGGTAATTTATGATAGACGAGTTGGAGCATCCCTGTAGGGTTAAATCTTTTGGCAAGCCATGCCCGTGGTTATGTGGCGACTTAAAGATTTATAATATCCGGTTGTAGAGAACCTGACACTAAAGCTAACTAAAATTACACCAACATCGTGAGTAACCATGATCATCTCTTTTTAAGGGAGTTCTGGAAGAGAACACGGTGGGGTTATGTATGACTTGTAATTATGTGTTCAGGATCACTTCTTGATTATTACTAATTCACGTCCATTTATGCGTAGCTTACTCTTCTTATGCTTTTACTTGTAAGTTAGCCAGATACAAATGCTTAGTGCTTGATGCAACCTCACCACTTAACCATTACATACCCATTGAAGTATTGTTAGTATTGATACCCATGGTAATGATAGATGCAGGTACAGGTAAAATGATGCTTTGACGCGAGAGCGATGCTTGTTCTATTTTGAGTCCTTCTTCTTCTTCGTCAATCATAAGATGGGTTCCTGGTTGGCAGCCTGGGATTAGCAGGGTGGACGTCATTCTTCTTTCGTTTGATTTCACCCATAGTAGGGTCCTGCTCTTTTGTATGATGGTTGCCATGTATTGATGTATCACTACAAAAAAAAAACCACTACCGTGATGATACGTGTTTGTCACAGTAGGTCACGTTTTCTGTCATGCATGTACATCCATGACGATTTTATGACAGAATCAAGATAGTCATACCTGTGCTCTCGTAGAAGTGTTCCATGACATTACCAAAATTATCATCACAGAAGTGTCCACTTCCAGGACGATAAATCGTGTTATAGAAGTGTTTTCGTTAAGGGTAACCGACATGTGGCATCCACCATAACGGGTTACCATTAAGCTATCGGGTTCCGGTTTGGATCTGGTAACCCGTTAACAGCCCGGACCAATGGGGATTTTCCACGTGTAAAATTCGCATTCACCGGCAGATCCACGTGTTGGCCCAGCATTCGGACAGTTGTCATCCAGCGAATAGACGGGATGCGCCTATGATACGTCGACACGTCTCGGCCCAACAGTGGCCCATTCAGGTTAAAAGGCCAGGCCTGTCAAAATAAGCGGTTCGGCCCATTAGCGGCCTACTTGAATCAGGCCCATTCACAAGCACGACCCATACAAGTTACAAAGAATCGGCCCATCAAAGGCCCATTCTAGATTTGACAATTTCCAGCCCATCATCAGTTCCAACCTGTTAACGGTCCACTACGTCTTTGGGCCCAATTATGGCCTGAGCTTCTTTCAGCCTATTAGTAGCCCATCGTCAGTTCCAGCCCGTTAACGACTCGGAACGTCTTTCGGCCTTTTCTCGACCCATTCTACAGTTGGGCCAACTTCTAGCCCATTGTGACTTTAGGCCTGTCCTCAGCCCATTCGGTGAATGGACCAATTCCTAGCCCATTTTTTTCTTTCGGCCTATTAACGACCCGCACAACAGTTGGGCCTTTGACTGTGCAACCTAATTTTGGGTTCATTAGCGGCCCATGTTCCGCAGGAAAAATTTCAGCCTGATGCAACTTTCGGCCTGTTAAAAGCCTAGTTTGCAAATTGGGCCTTCTCTGGCCCAAAACACTTTTGGCCTCTTACTGGCCCATAAAGTAAAAGGGCCGAGACAAAATTGACATTTTTTTGGCCTGCTAGTGGCCCGCAGGCCATTTCCATTTAAACGTCCCTATCGAGCTTTTAGCCTGTTAACAGCCTGCTAAGATCCGTTATTACGGTGGGCCACATCATTTGGGATCCACTAAATATAATTTTGACCAGCCCAATTAAGGCCCGCTTTGACCACACATGTTTGTTCATTCGGATGGCGTCCAGGAAATGTTTGGTTGTGTTGGCCCCCGTTTCAACGATATAGCATATTCAAAGAATTATCCTACTTTATACTATCGCCTCTAAAAAACATACACTATACAATAAAGAGACTAAGGCATAGAAACATAGAATAATCCTACACTATACAATAAAGAAATTACAGCCGATTATACCCACTGGGCATTATAGTTCAGCACAAGTGATAATAAAGCGTACACAAACAACAAATTACATACACCGGGCAAATAAAGCTCATACATCATGGACACGCATCAACAGAACTTACCATTTGAACTATAATCTCTTCAGAAAATAGGATTGGCAGGATTCAGATAGCACAATTTTCAGTCTGCAAAATCTCTAATTCTTTCATGGTTACCTCAGTGTCTCATTTCATTTTTTGACTCCTGCATCTAATACCTGCAAGTCCAGTCTCAACTTGTTGATTGCACGTTGAGAATCATGTACATGTTGTCTTGCCACCTGTAGTTGATTCTCGAGAACATCAACACATTCCAATTCCTATCCATAATCATTTGGTAACGGCCATGCCGCACTGCTCGCAGATCTTTGTGTTGATGTCACTTCATCCTGAAATGTTTCTGTAAGTACACATGACTAGGGCAAAATATAGTTACAACGATGAAGCGAGCAAGGCAGACTATTTTGTACATGGCAAAACAGGACTAAAAATAATTTTACACGTCATGAAGCATAAGCAGGTGATATTTTAAAAATTATAAAAATGGTAGTCTGTGCAGCCCGCATACAGAAATCTTCTTAGCTCACTAGAGGAGCGTGATGTTGCGGCCAAATCCAAAACACAGACAGGTTACAAATTTAGACAGCATGTTGCGTATAAGTAAGTAAGAAGTTGGCCATTCTGTAGCTCAACTAAAGTCTCAGGGAGCATAATGAACAACA
This sequence comes from Aegilops longissima, assembly GCA_021605205.1. Taxonomy (NCBI): domain Eukaryota; kingdom Viridiplantae; phylum Streptophyta; class Magnoliopsida; order Poales; family Poaceae; genus Aegilops; species Aegilops longissima. The sequence continues at coordinate 328,773,551 of CM038678.1, read as the reverse complement.
GAGGGATTCATACAAACCTACTACAACAAGCAAAACTATGCAATCATTAGCCTAGTATAAACTAGATTGTGAGCCTGATGCAGTAATAGTTGGTTAATAGACTTCAAAGCTTCAGGCACACTTCGCCAGAGTAATTAAATGGTTAGGCCTTTAATTATGTCAACTAATAGTTATATAAGTACCCAACATCATGCATCATTCTTTGGGCATCTCATTAACTAAGGACAAATAAAGCAATTGAAAAGAGCAATTTAGCTATGCCTGAAACAAACAAGCAATTGAACTGTTGAGTTGGCAGCATGCATACATGCACGCCTCGATAACATCCATGGCCTAGCTACATTTACTATATAAAGGAACAAGTAATGTAAAATTGTTTTCCCCCTATGAAGTATCTCAACTAGTATGTAATCAATATCCTAGTAATGATAGGGAGGCTAATGATGTGAATATGTGTTTGGTTATGACATTTATGACATCGACAACTCTACCATGGCAGGAAGCAGTTTCACACTGTTCAGTACTATAAGATTTTTTAGATATTTAAAAGTAGACTACATCCGTAATGAGTGAACAGACACATTAAAATGTGTTCACATACATATGATTTACAAAAAAAGTTAGAACATCATATAGTAGTGAGTGGAGGGGGTTTTAATCAATGGCCCAATGACTGTGTTACAAGTGAAGAACCCTACGCAAGCACAATGTCAGACAAATAGGATGTCCTGGTAATTGTAATACAATGACTTACCTTAACTGGTTGACCAGGCTCAACGCTGCTCCTCCTTCTCTTGCAAGGCTCCTTCCTAACATCTTGTACTCGGAAATCCTCAATCTTATCTTTGTTGCACCCCCTCTGCAAGGTGACACAAACTAGTTATTGGTCTCCTTGGAAGATAAATATGCATACTTTCCAGTCTGTGAACAACACAAAAGGATGAGATTATAACAAAAAAACACCACATAATGAAACATGCCACATCTCTTGCACACAATGAAATGGGCATTTACTATGTGTGCACTATGTAAAAACTAGGCATACCTTTGAACTAGATCTCCAAGTACTCTTGGAGAGCCTACTTTAGTGTACAACCAAACCTTTATGTCACCTATGAGTTATACAAGCCCCCACTACAGCAGCCCTTAGTGTTTAAATCATTGACAAAGCTCTGTTAGGTCAAGAACAACAAGTAATCAAAGCAAACAGTCGTAGTATGGCTGGATGATACAAACAAGCAATTGAACAAATGTGTGAGAAAATCTTACATATCAAGAAAAGAAGCATAGCAGGAGGCTTAAATACCATCACTTGACTGACCAGATTTAAGGGGCATTTAAACATCATGTGCAATGTATGAACTAACATAAACATTGCATATTTTAGATTCTATAATGAAATGCACATGTATTAGGTTATGCCATGTATCATGATGCCTAAATGTACACTATAGCAGGCAGGAGTGATTCATCATTGCACGCACAATTGAACTGCAGGTTAAGGGCCAGTTCTATTCCGCCTTTTCAGAGCTTATTATCAAAATAAGCCATAAAAGATGTAAAGAACTCATCTTTGAGTTATGGTCTTGGGCTTAATTTATTTCGCTTTGGAGGGGGGTGTTTCGGGTAGAAGCTCACTAAAAATTGAAGGGAATAGTGAAATGACTTTGTTATCTACCTATATTACACTCAAAATGCCACTGCTCACACCCGCGTCACACCTGATCCTCAAGTAAAAACAAACACGCAATCGTTCATTGCCCTACCCGCTTGCATCTCCTCTCCCCTTTCCCTCTACCTCGATCCCCTGCCTGCAGCACTAGGGTTCCTCCAGTGAGTCGTTGCCACTGGTCCCATCTGGCCTGGTCCTCAATGATGCTCTGTCCAGCTAGGCTACATGGCCGGTGGGTAGGGCCAAATCTTCCCGGCTGCTCCGTCCTCTGGCGCCGCCCCTCATTCTCATGGTCTCCAGCAGCTGCTCCGTTGTGGTCCGTCCAACGCACTACTCCGGCAGGCGCCGCACAACTACGGCCGATGCCCCACTGCTGCAGAAGGCACCTCGTTCCCCCTCCCCTCCTCCCAGGTCGTGGCCTTGAGGTGTTGTTGAATGATGAGCTCATCCAACAAGGTGAGGATCTCCTCTGATTTTTGCCAAATTTTCATTTTGACCCGCTATATGATGAATTGCTATGAGCTGCTTCTGCTGCTGCTATATAATGCATTGCTATGAGCTGCTCCTATTGCTGCTATATGATGAATTGCTATGAGCTGTTGCTGCTGCTATATGATGAGTTGCTATAAGCTGCTCCTGCTGCTGCTATATGATGAATTGCTATGAGCTGCTCCTGCTGCTATATGATGAATTGCTATGAGCTGCTCATGCTGCTGCTATATGATGAATTGCTATGAGCTGCTGCTAGTATATGATGAATTGCACACTGCTGTTGCTCCTGTATGATGAGTTGCTATGAGCTGCTGCTATATGTGCTTTCTGGTAGGGTTGATATATGATAATAACCAACCACTTGGACCATCAAATTTCGATAAATAATTGTTCTTCATTTAAATTTAGGTCATGTGTTCTTCATTTAAATTAGGCAATGGGATCTCTATGGAAGACATTGACCAAAGTAGATTGTAGATGGTATCTTTGTATTTGCATTTTGAACAAATATTGATGGTCTGTTTTCCTATCATATTAATTACTGCACTGGGTTTAATTTGTGATGTTTGCAAGTCAAATTAATTTTCATATGGGCAGCAAAATGACAAAATATAATGCAATCTAGACTTTTCACTCATCATACCACGGATAAGCTCAAAAGGCAGGCAATGAAAAGAATTGGTTGGCTTATTATCTAGAGCTTATATTCAAAGGTGCTTATTTTCTTAGGATAACTCGAAATAACTGTCCCTAAGAAACTTGGCCAATAGAACTGACATACAAATAACATGTCACGATGATTGCAATGGAGGCCAAGTTCTGCCAGATTCTCCCAGAATCTGTCCCCTACCCAGATTCTCCCAGAATCTTTGAGCCCCATTTGTTTTACAATCCAATCTAGTTAGAGTCTAATTAGGTAAGATTGTAAAACAAAAGGGGGTCAAAGATTCTAGGAGAAGCTAGAGAGGGGCAGATTCTGGGAGAATCCTACAAAAGAACTCAGCCGGAGTGACCTACCATAGCACACTGTATAGGCTCACCGCTGCCTCTCCTTTTTTGCGATGTTCCATGAAATTGCCACATACATCTTGTACTTTTTCATTGCATAACCCTATCTGCAAGTTGACATGGCTAATTTCAGATATCTCTACATGATAATACATTGCATATCCCTTGCGCATATTTAAACCACCAATTAACGATTGTGTGCGTAGCATAAACTAGCCATGACTCTGTGTGCTAGACTAGAAGGCACTCTAAGGGAGCCTAATGTAGTGCACTGGAATTCCTACATGCCACCTATGATTTTGTGTAATGTACTACCTCTGTTCCTAAATATATATCTTTGTAGAGATTCTAGTATGGACCACATATAGATGTATATAGATGCATTTTTGAGTGTAGATTCACTCACTTTGCTCTGTATGTAGCCTATAGTGGATCTCTAGAAAGACTTATGTTTAGGAACAGAGGGAGTATCATGTATGACATCTACATATCTAATTAATTTAGTACCCAGTAGTGGAAATCATTGTCTGCACAAAGGGATTACTGGTCGAAAATCCTAGCAAAGCATGCTGGCGGGCACACAACAATACAAGAGAGAGACACACACTTACAAGATCATAGCAATGCCTCAGTCTAGGATCTTGGTTGGCCAAGATGTTAGATCCAGAAGAAACATCATCCTTGTAGTTTTTGCCATCTGCATAACACGTAACAGCGACATGTTAGTATAAGGAGATCTAGAACTGTCGAGTAGGGTGTTTGTGGAGTGGCTCCAATAGGGTGGACTACAGTGTGGGCGAAGCAGATCTAAGGCCGTGGACGAGGGCGTCGGTGAAGATGCTCCGGTGGTTGGGTTCTGGATGGTGTCGGCGATGCGGATCTGCGGCCGTGGACGGGGCGTCAGAAGCTGCTCTGGTAGGTTGGATGAGGGTGCGACGAAGCGGATCTAAGGCCGTGGACTTGTGCGTTGGCAAAGCGGCCCCGTAGGGTTGAGAATGGTATAGGCGAAGCTACTCCGGTAGGGTTGAGGATGGTGTCGGCAAAGCGGCTCCGGTAAGGTTGAGGCAGGTGTCGGCGAAGAGGATCAGAGGCCGTCGACGGCGGGGACTAGGAAGGAGCCGCTACAGATGCGCTGTGCTTGACAAGAGTACCAACGAAGCAGATCCGGCACCATGGACAAGGCCGACACTGAATGGGCTGTGGTACAGTGGTGGATGAGCAGTGAGGGAGTCCTGGACTAGGGGGTGTCCGGATAGCCGAACTATAATCTTTGGCCGGACTCCTAGACTATGAAGATACAAGATTGAAGACTTCGTCCCGTGTCCGGATGGGACTTTCCTTGGCGTGGAAGGCAAGCTTGGCGATACGGATATGTAGATCTCCTACCATTGTAACCGACTCTATGTAACCCTAACCTATCCGGTGTCTATATAAACCGGAGGGTTTTAGTCCGTAGGACGAACAACAATCATACCATAGGCTAGCTTCTAGGGTTTAGCCTCTCACGATCTCGTGGTAGATCTACTCTTGTACTACCCATATCATCAATATTAATCAAGCGGGAGTAGGGTATTACCTCCATCGAGAGGGCCCGAACACGGGTAAAAACATCGTGTCCCTTGTCTCCTCGTTACCATCCGCCTAGATGCACATTCGGGACCCCCTACCGAGATCCGCCGGTTTGACACCGACATTGGTGCTTTCATTGAGAGTTCCTCCGTGTCGTCACCTATAGGCCCGATGGCTCCTTCGATCATCAACAACGACGCGGTCCGGTGAGACTTTTCTCCCGGTCAGATCTTCAGATTGGCGGCTTTGCATCTGCGGGCAATTAAGCAGCCATCCGGAGCAGATCGAAGCTACGCCCGCCATCGGTCAGATTTGGAAGCTTGAACTATACGGCCGATATCCGCGGAGACTTGATCTTCGACGGATTCGAGCCACAGCCAAGCGCGCCGCATTGTCTCGATGGGCACGATCTAGCTCTGCCGCCGAACAGTGTCCTGGAGGCCGCACCAGTGCCCGCTCCGACCCTTAATCCGGAGCTGGATTCCTCGATCGAGGACGAGTGGTTGGACACCGCCTCGGGGGCTACGATCTCAACGGCGATTGAGCCGAACTCTATCCCTGTCCTTTGCGAAGACCGTGACTCCAGGGTGCCGGACCCCTCGCCGGACTCCGAACCCTCCGTGCCCCTGCCAATCAAATCCGATTGGGCACCGGTCATGGAGTTCACTGCCGCGGACATCTTTGAGCACTCGCCTTTTGGCGACATCCTGAATTCGCTAAAGTCTCTCTCTTTATCAGGAGAGCCCTGGCCGGACTACGGTCAGGAAGGTTGGGATGCGGACGACGAAGAAATTCAACGCCCACCCACCACCCACTTTGTAGCCACTGTCGATGATTTAACCGACATGCTCGACTTCGACTCCGAGGACATCGACGGTATGGACGGCGATGCGGAGACGACCAAGACCCCAGTGTTTGGTGGCACTGGAAGGCCACCCGTCATCGACATATACATGGTGAACATCCCAAAAGATGGAAGCGGCGATGGAACAACGGAGGATGACCCTCCAAGAAGCAATCAAGCGACGACGTCGGTGGCGCGCTCTAAATCCCGCCACAGCAAAAATGCTGATTCCGCACGGGGATAATAACACCCGGACGATGTCGAAGACAACCCCTCCAGCAGGACTCGGCGCGGGAGGAGGGAGAAGCAAGTCCGCACGACAAGTCTGCAGAAAAGAGAGGTAGAGGGCGATAATTATCGCCTCCCCTCGAAGATGAGGCAAGCCTCAACGATGACGAATTAAATCGTGCACGAGGATCCCGCCAACAGGGCGTTTTAAACGCATGCTTGTAGCCACGGCAAGCAGCCTCAAGAAAAAGCAGCAACAACTTAGAGTGACCAAGACACGCTAGCTGACAGATGGACTAAAGTCCTTGCAGCCGAAGAGTATGAACTCGAACGCCCCTCCAAAAGCTACCCCAAACGCAGGCAGTTGCCTCGATCAGAGGAAGAAGCACCCAAGTCACCAGCACATGATGCGGCCGACCGGCCACCCCGTGGCCGCGACAGAGAGGCCTCTAGACCCTCCATTCAAGCCGCACCCCGACGCCGCTCAAAAAGTACCAAGGCACGGGAAAACGCGCTGGACTTGCGAGATATATTGGAGGATAAGGAAAAACATACAAGATCGATCTACGGATCGCGTGGGCGCCCAACGACTCGGGATGATTACCGTCACGCCGGATACAGAAACTCCGGCCGGGCCGAACACAATAGACAAAACTCATTTGAGCTGCGTCGTGATATAGCCCAATACAGAGGCGCCGCACACCCACTATGCTTCACAGATGAAGTAATGGATCATCAAATCCCTGAGGGCTTTAAACCCGTAAACATCGAATCATACGATGGTACCACAGATCCTGCGGTCTGGATCGAGGACTATCTCCTCCATATCCACATGGCCCGCGGTGATGATCTACACGCCATCAAATACCTCCCCCTCAAGCTTAAAGGACCAGCTCGGCATTGGCTTAACAGCTTGCCAGCAGAATCAATTGGTTGTTGGGAGGACCTGGAAGCCGCATTCCTTGATAACTTCCAGGGCACATATGTGCGACCACCAGACACCGATGACCTTAGCCATATAATTCAGCAGCCAGAAGAATCGACCAGACAATTCTGGACACGGTTCCTAACAAAGAAAAATCAAATCGTTGACTGTCCGGATGCAAAGGCCCTTGCAGCCTTCAAACATAACATCCGCGACGAGTGGCTTGCCCGGCACCTAGGACAGGAAAAGCCGAAATCCATGGCAGCCCTCACAACACTCATGACCCGCTTTTGTGCGGGAGAGGACAGTTGGCTAGCTCGTAGTAAAAACTTGACCAAAAACCCTGGTAGTTTGGATACCAAGGACAGCAATGGCAGGTCGCGTCGCAACAAGAACAAGCGCCGCGTGCGACAACAATGATGAAGATCGATAGTCAATGCCGGATTCAGAGGCTCTAAACCCGGTCGCGGAAGAAGCCATTCAAAAGAAATACAGGGGCCGTCAACTTGGACCGAATACTCGATCGCTTGTGCCAAATACATGGCACCCCGAAAAACCAGCCAATCACACCAACAGGGATTGTTGGGTGTTCAAACAAGCGAGCAAGCTAAGTGCGAACTCAATGACAAGGGGCTGCATAGCGATGACGAGGAAGAGCCCCGGACGCCGAACAATAGAGGACAGAAGGGTTTCCCCCCACAAGTGCGGACGGTGAACATGATATACGCAACCCATATACCCAAAAGGGAGCGGAAGCGTGCGCTAAGGGACGTATACACGATGGAGCCAGTCGCCCCGAAGTTCAACCCATGGTCTTCCTGCCCGTTCACCTTTGATCGAAGGGACCACCCCACTAGCATCCGTCACGCCGGTTTCGCCGCATTGGTTCTTGACCCAATCATTGATGGATTTCACCTCACTAGAGTCCTGATGGATGGCGGCAACAGCCTGAACTCGCTTTATCGGATCTGGGCGCAAAATGGGCATAGACCCTCAAGGATTAAACCTACAAAGACGACCTTTAAAGGCGTCATACCGGTGTAGAGGCCAATTATGCGGGCTCGTTACACTCAAGTGGTCTTCGGATACCGGATAACTTCCGAGCGAAGTGTTAATCTCCGACATAGTCCCGTTCCGCAGTGGCTATCACGCACTGCTCGGACGAACCGCATTTGCAAAGTTCAATGCGGTGCCGCACTATGCATACCTCAAGCTCAAGATGCCAGGCCCTCGAGGAGTAATCACGGTCAATGGAAACACCGAACGCTCTCTCCGAACGGAGGAGCACACGGCGGTCCTCGCGACGGAGGTGCAAAGCAGCCTCTCACAGCAATTCTCGAGTCCGGCCACTAAACGTCCGGACACTGTCAAGCGCGCCCGGAGTAACCTACAACAAGACCGCCTGGCACGATTCAAGCACGCATAGCAATCCGGCCCCAACCCCAGCCCTCGCGAAATTGCGAAGCCAGTATTACGTGTACATAACTACGCTCTGGAGATACCATGGGCATAAGGGGAGGGGCACGACCACGGCACGCCAAGAATGCGGCTCGACCGCACCAGGGGCTCCTGATTGTGTCATTCTTTTTCTTTTTTCTTTTTTATTTTTTCTTACTTTCAGGACTCCGTTCTCCAGAAGTCCTGTCCGGCACTAGAATTGCCGAACTAACGATGCAACAGCCAGGGAAGCAGAAAGCTACGTCGAGTGTTCAGGTGGTCTCTACTACGAGCATTATACCTGTTTTACATACCATCCCGCAGCTTACCCCTGGAGGGGGACATGTTAAATAGTTCCATCCCTTGCTTATCGCACAATTTGTATCGTTCTGCTTTTATTCGCAGTTTCTTTTTAATAACCAATACATAGCTTTTGCCTATTATTGCATTTTTTTCTATATATATGTTCATTTTATGACATGTCGCACCCGTACACCTTGGTACGGCCAATACACCACGGGCTTAAGTACCCCAAAATCATGGTGTGATAAGTCCGAACACTTTCACAAGTGCGGCACCCCGAACTTATAGCATTATATGAATCGGCTCCGAATCATGTCTTGGGTCAATAGTTGGGTTTGCCCGGCTCCCGTGTTTTGGTACCTTACGTTCCGTTATATCGGCTAAGATAGCACCGGGAGAACCACTGCGATTGTGCCCCGGTTGAGCTGGGTTGAGCACCTCAGTGGAGAAAGCTAAAACTGACCGTCATCATAGGGCGAGAGCCGGTCGCTGTTCGAGAGGTTTTTCTGGGTCCCTAAAGACCTATGCCGCTTAGAGCGAGGAAACGGAATAGTCCGGCCAAGGCGTGGATAACGCCCTGAACTCGGTCTTCCGAATACTAGGGGCTTCGCCGAAATTTAAAATTATAGAATTCTATGGCTAAGTGAGAGTGTTTAAGCATTATAAGTCCGGTTGCCTTGTTCGTTGCGTTGAACGCCTCCCTCGATGGACCCAAGAATGGGAACAAGAGCGCTCAAGTTTATCCCGAACACCCCAGCACTCGTGGCATGGGGGCTGAAGCCAACGACTTGCCATCTCTCAAATTTGATAAACGGCCGCATAGAAGGTAATATTTTAAATTAACAAGCGTTGCTTAGCGCATATGAACAAGTTTTTCAGCGTACAGGATAACAAATGCGAGTCTATTAAAAAATTACATCTTTGGAGCACTCATCCGCTATACGGAGGGCACCTTTCAGGAGGCCCTCATAGTACATTTCGGGCGTGCAATGCTCCTTGCCCTTCGGTGGCCCGTCCGTCACAAGCTTCTCCACATCCAGCTTTCCCCAGTGCACTTTAGCACGGGCAAGAGCCCGACGGGCACCTTCAATGCAGACGGAGCGCTTGATGACTTCAATCCTTGGACAAAGGCCCACCAATTACCCCGACTAGCCCAAAGTAGCTCCCAGGCATGGCTTCTAATGGCCACAGCCGAACTACGAGGGCCTTCATGGCCTGTTCGGCGACCTTGTGGAGCTCGACCAGCTGCTTCAGCTGGTCGCTTAGGGGCACCGGATGTCCAGCCTCAGCATACTGGGACCAGAACACCTTTTCCGTCGAGCTCCCCTCCTGGGCGCGGTAGAACGCGGCAGCATCAGACACACTACAGGGCAAATCTGCGTATGCTCCTGGAGAGCTCCGAATCCGGGTAAGTAATAGGTAATTCACTTTCACATGCATAAAGAATGCCTTACCCGCCGCTATCTTCTTTAGCGATTCAATTTCTTGGAGGGCTTTTTGGGCTTCGGCCTTAGCTGTTTTGGCACTCACAAGAGCCGAGGCGAGCTCGGACTCTCGAGTCTTCGAGTCACGCTCCAAACTCTCGTGTTTTTCCACGGGAGCCTGGAGCTCTTGCCGCACCTCTGCCACCTGCTCCTCTTGCTTCTCTCGCTCGGTGCGCTCCGCCGCCGCTTTGCTTTCGGCCACGGACACCGCTTCCTTCAGGGTCGCCACCTCGTTCGTTGCCCCTGCAGTACCCATGTTATTCCTGTTATTTTTTGCAACCGAAACATTTCTATAAGGTATTTCTTTAATAAGGTATTACTTACCTTCCTTGTCCTCGAGCTGCTTCTTGGCAAGGCCGAGCTCGTTCTCGGACTGCTCGAGGCTCTGCTTCAATGCATTGACCTCCGCAGTCAGTGCGGCAGAGGTCAGCAACGCTGCCTGCATTCCCATATTGACATACTTATGTTAGACTCCTGCGTATATCTTTTTAGATCCTTAGTCCGACTTTTCTTTCCGAACACCGAACTAAGCATCAGGGGCTATTGTCTATGCGGTAATATTTTTACATATTCTAAACTTACCTCAAAGCCTGTTAGAAGGTGGTACAGCTTGGTCGGCCCGCTCTTGGCGGATCGAGGCTGTCCGGATCACCGCACTCATAACAGTGCGGTGCTCCTCCTCGATGGAGGCGCTATTAAGCGCCTCCAGTAAGCTATCCGATGCCTCCGGCTGGACGGAGGACACCGGCGTCTTACCCTTCCTACCAAGGGACCGCTTGCCGGACTCCGGAATCGCTGAAGGTTCTGGTATGGAGTCCGGACGAGGGTCGGGCTTAGAGCCCTTGGGGATCTCGCCCCCCACACGCCTGGAGTCCGGGAGGTTGCCTTGCGGCGCCTCCTGCGCCACCTCCTCTTGAACAGGCCCCCCTTGGGGCCCCACCTCGGCGTCGTCCACAGCATGAGGTGAGGAGGCGGCCGGAAGTGAAGTACTCTCCATTTCCGACGAACTCAGGGACCCGCTCGACGAAGTGGCGAGCTCGCCCTTGGGCGGGCTGCATGATTGTTCGGCATTAGAGAACACTATGCAATGATAAAAAAGCCATGGGTATCCGGACACTTACGATCTCGTTAGGGGCTTGGCCCTTGTTGGCCACTCCTCCTCGTCGTTGTCGACGTTGGTGGAGAAGTCCGGAGGAAGGGTCCTTCCCTTCTTAGACCCTCCGGCCTCCCCAGTTGGGGCGGCCTTCCTTTTCTCTCTCTCCCTGGGAGAGGCTTCTTTCCTCCTCCTCGTTCTCGGAGAAGATTCTGCTTGAGAATCGACAGACTGGCGTCGGGAGCTCCTTGAGTTCCGTGGCCTCCTTCTTGGCCTTTTTCTCCGACACCACATGAGGTACCGGAGCCAGCAGCCCCGTCAATCGGGCGTCCGCTGGGTCTTCTGGCAAAGGAGCCGGACAGTTAATCTATCCGGACGTCTTCAGCCAGTCATGTCAAAGGTTAGGGAGTTTTAGATCCCACATAGAGTCAATCTATGAAAAACAAGAAGTCCCATAAAGGGTAAAATAACTTACCTCGCCGGCTTGACGCTGCGAGCTGTATCCACGATCTTCTGTAGCGGATGAGGGAGCCTCGGTGCCCTTGAACAGCACCTTCCAGGCGTCTTCATACGTAGTGTCGAAGAGCCTTTTTAGAGTTGAGTGTTGTGCCGGATCGGACTCCCACAATTTGAAGGCCCGTTGTTGGCATGGGAGAATCTGGCGGATGAGCATCACCTGGATTACGTTGACAAACCTGAGATTCTTGTCCACCAGGTTTCGGACGCATGTTTGGAGTCCGGATAGCTCGTCTGAATTCCCCCACATCAGGCCCGTCTCTTTCCATGATGAGATCCGTGTGGGGAAGCCAGATCTGAACTTGGGGGCCGCCGCCCATTTGGGGTCGCGCGGCTCGGTGATATAGAACCACCCCGATTGCCACCCCTTTATTGTCTCCACGAAGGAGCCCTCGAGCCAAAGGACATTGGGTATCCTGCCCACCATAGCGCCTCCGCACTCCGCCTGTCGGCCGCCCACTATCTTCGGCTTGACGCTAAAGGTCTTCAACCATAAACCGAAGTGGGGTTGGATGCAGAGGAAGGCCTCGCACGACGATAAATGTCGAGATATTGAGGATGAAGTTTGGGGCCAGATCGTGGAAATCCAGGCCATAGTAGAACATGAGCCCCCGGACAAATGGGTGAAGTGGAAAACCTAGTTCGCGGAGGAAGTGGGTGAGGAACACCACCCTCTCATGGGGCCTGGGAGTGGGGATGAGCTGCCCCTCGTCGGGTAGCCGACACGCGATGTCGCCGGACAAGTATCCGGCCTCCCGCAGCTTTGTGATGTGCCCCTCCGTGACGGAGGAGGCCATCCACCTGCCTCCCGCTCTGGACATAGTTGGAGAAGGTTGATGTGGGGTGTGCGGACTTGGGCGCTGGAGCTCGAGTGTGCAGAAATGGATGAGCAAAGGTGGAAGAAGGCGTAGGTGAAAAAGGTGGATCCTTATCCCCTTATATGGACGGACGAAGCTATGCGTCCCCCGCCAGCCTGGTAAAACTCGCTTATCTCCCAAGCGCCGTAATCAAGGGTGCGGTTGGGTTACCCACGTTCGTATTGATGAGAATCCCGGAATAAGAGGGCACGATCTATGCTTTGATAAGACGTGCCAGGGAAACCGCCTCGCTAAACGCGCTGAGGTGGAACGGTAAAAAACGATTCATATAAAGGCCTGGCCGTGGTGTGATGTCACACCGCGGAATACGTCAGCAGATCTGTGCAAAATTTATTTTCTCTACGGTGGTATGTGGAACTTGTTTTGCAGAGCCGGACACTATCCTTGTGTTCAAAACCTACTATGAAGTATTCGGAGGAGGAACCCGCCTTGCAATGCCGAAGACAATATGCGCGCCCGGACTCGTCGTCATTGAAGCTGGTTCGGGGCTCTTGAGGAGTCTGGACTAGGGGGTGTCCGGATAGCCGAACTATCATCTTTGGATGGACTCCTTGACTATGAAGATACAAGATTGAAGACTTCGTCCCGTGTCCGGATGGGACTTTCCTTGGCGTGGAAGGCAAGCTTGGCGATACGGATATGTAGATCTCCTACCATTGTAACCGACTCTGTGTAACCCTAACCTATCCGGTGTCTATATAAACCGGAGGGTTTTAGTCCGTAGGACGAACAACAATCATACCATAGGCTAGCTTCTAGGGTTTAGCCTCTACGATCTCGTGGTAGATCTACTCTTGTACTACCCATATCATCAATATTAATCAAGCAGGAGTAGGGTATTACCTCCATCAAGAGGGCCCGAACACAGGTAAAAACATCATGTCCCTTGTCTCCTGTTACCATCCGCCTAGACGACAGTTCGGGACCCCTACCCGAGATCCGCGGTTTTGACACCGACAAGCGGTCTACTTGTTTACGGGGAGGTGGGAGGGTAGATGCAGCCAGCAGTAGATCCGGCGAGGTGGATGCCCTTTGGCGATGAATGGGCTCTGCATGCGCGGTGGATGAGCAGTCTAGGGTTTCGAGAGGGGACGGGTATAAAGGCCGATGAAGTATGGACGACGTGATGTAAGATGCTCTGGTGCTGTGGAGTTAGTCGTTTTTGCGGGAGGGTGAGAGGAAATGGGGGTGCCGTGTGGTGGGGGGAACCGGAAGTTACCAAAGCAGCCTTGACCTATTATGTAAATGAGGGCTGTATTGTAACTATTGTTCTCCGTGCACCATGGACAAAAGGGGAATTTTGCATGCTAAAGACTAGGTGGCAGAAATTTTGGAAGGAGGCGGGAGATTTTGCCGCCCGCGGGATCGGACGTATCTAGTTTCAACTAACTTTAGATAGTGCTAGCGGGAAGGTCATGCGAGACTGTGTACACGGGGCACACGTCAGCATTTAATAACTGGTGTGAAGTCCACCCCAGAAAAAGACAATAACTCGGGATGATGTACCGATAACTTGGACGTTCACACGGGCGCGACCAATCGTAAGGGTGTAGAGGTGCGTTCACAAAAAAAGGGATCAAATGCTCAACCTATGTATTTCTTGTGTAAATATATAGTTTAGTGCTATTGTTTATTTACTCCAAACATAATGCATTTACGTGTTATTGTAGAGGCGCACAATTTTTTTTGGATATTGTAGTCCCACAAAAGAAATGGATATTGTAGTCCGCTAATTAAAAGTGTTACTTCATATGATTACATAGCCTCCATTTCATAAATTACGTACCCGTTGAATTCATATATGAATATTACATATATTACTTCATAATAGAACCTTAAATCATCCAAGACTAATGAATTTGAATGCAAGACTAACAAAGGTGCATGTACATGATAGCTACAGTGGTTGTTTGAAGTAACATCACTGTAACTTTGGCATGCACAATTGAAAAGGATTATCTCTATTCTTATAAAAAGCAGAGTTGGTGATGATGGTGTGCCTGCCATCCTACAAGATAGGCCGTCCAATCTATATCTAACAGATAGGAAGGAAACTATGGCAATTTACGCGCACTCCTCTCCACATTTGCCGATAAGGCCTTCCCGCATTCATCCTTTTCTCCCACAAGATAAACTACTCACACAAATGCATCTTGATGTTCCATGCAACGCACAATCATCTTGCTAGTTTGAAAAACAATGTGATATGTGAGTGTCCAATCTTTATAGCGTTGAATCGATATTGTATCTTTGGCCATGATACGAAGTAAATATTGATTTATGTTCAAGCGATGCACGTCCATGATCGCTAGATAGTGATACGTGAATGAATTGTGCAATCTCTCTCACACGCATACATATCTCATTTCTCCGTGGGCATTGGAATCACACACGCGCACTTCGTGTATTTCTCTCCCTCCGTCAAGGTTTGAATTTGTCTTTCTACCCCCGTCCTACAAGTCTCTCACACAGAAACACACACGCTCTCCCTGCCGAACACGCGCACCCCTTTAATTTCGCCCACCCACCGCCACTAATGTCTCGAAGTATAATTATGTCTCGCTCACATGCAGGTTAACTCGAGTCCCTGAACCATATGAATACATACAATGGGATTCCAGCAGAGCACCTTTTGTTTTGGGAGTTCGCTCCCTCTCTCTCTCTCTCACACACACACGCGCGCGCGCGCGTAGACATTGTTTCTCTCTTCTTTTTTTTTCTGGCACTTGCATGCACACCGCTTGTTTATCTCTGTGATGCTTTAAGTATGCCTCGCACACATGCTATCTACCTATCCCTTAATTTAGATATGTGTCACACAAACTCCTTCTCCCTATATCTAAGTGTCACTGCCCCCCCCCCCCACACCCACACACACACACTTCCGACACTGAAGGAGTAGGGTGCCACCTCGATCTTGATACTAATCTATCTACTGGCTTATCTCTCAAACACACACACACACACACACACACGCTACCCGACACCGAAGGAGTAGGGTGGCACCTCGATCTTGATAGTAATCTATCTACAGGCTTCTCTCTCAAACACACACACACACACACACACACACACACACACACACACACACTCGCTAGTTGTGCCTCTGTGCCTACTGCGTGCACACTCTCGATACGTCTCTCTCTCCCTCCCCCTCCCCCCCAACAATGACAACAGAAGGGTGACAACTCGATCTTCATCTTAATCTATCAATTGGCTTCTCTCACACACACACACACACACACACACACACACACACACACACACACACACACACACACACACACACACACACACACACACACACACACACACACACACACACTAGTTGTGTCTCTGTGCCTCGCTCACACACACTCGATACATCTTTCTCTCCGTAGCCCCCTCGATATGTAGACTTCTCGCGTGTGCACAACTGTAGTGACGATGACGCTGAACCCAGTGTGCCTTGTTTTTACCGGCCTCATGTGATAGTTTTCACCCTGTTTTCTGTTAATTAAAAAGGCAACCTTTTCTTTGTTACTACTAGTGAATCTGAGATCATTCGGGGCAGACATAAAATATATCACTTCAACCCAATTATCGCAATAACTATTTTAAAAGAAACTAGCTAGATGCATGTGCGTTGCATGGAACATCAAGATGCATTTGTATGAGTAGTTTATGTTGTGAGAGAAAAGGATAAATGAGTGAAGGACTTATTTACAAATGTGGAGAGGGATGTGGGTATCTTTTTGCAAAATTATCATAGTTTCCTTCCTATCCGTTAGATATAAATGTGACAGCCTATATTGCAGGATGGCAGGCACACCATCATCACCAACTCTGTTTTCTACTCCCTCCATTCCTAAATATTTGTCTTTTTAGAGATTTCAACAAGTGACTACATACGGAGCAAAATAAGTGAATATACACTCTAAACTATGTCTATATACACATCCATATGTGGTAGTCCATTTGAAATCCGAAAAAGACAAATATTTAGGAACGGAGGAAGTATAAGAGTAGACATAGAGATATATCTCCAGCATCGTCCACAACGAACATGTGCTGGACTGGTTAGCGTCGGATGCTCACAACGCGATGACCTGAGTTCAAATTTTGTCTTTAACTTTAGATTTTTATATTATATATTATTTAATATATACTTCTTTAGCTACTGTACTGACAGTGGAACCCACAGAGTACTTAGAATACAAGATTAAGGATGGATTTGTTTCGTTTTAACTTTCTGTACGATGCTGTAGCTACCCTGCAAGTCATGTACACTGTACATGCAATTAACTTTTTATAGAGGGAGAATCATACACGCAATTAACTCAAATGGATTGGATATGACTCTAATATTTCCAGCATAAGAGCATCTCCAATGGCAGCCGGCAAGTTTCCTCCCGCTTCCTTCCGCGGAGGACGACATCCAATGCCAGCGGCATACATTTTCACAACTCCAACCAACCAGAGGAAATTCGTGCAAACATAGACTGATTTCATATAAGCATGAAGGATATTGTATATAAAATCCGGATCTTCATATAAACATGATGGATATCATTACATTTACATGAACTAAGCGGTGCTAATCCGGCTCTCGTGGTATAATTAATACTTAATCTAAATGGCCGCCCGCGGATCCCTTTGTCTTCCTCATGTCCGGCAGACACTTGCGGTGTCGACGAACATCCTCGGAAGAGACGAAGCAGCAAAGAAACCACCTGTATACACAGTAGTCGCCTCGGTGGTGGCCTTCATGAGACCCAAGTGGCGGCGGCCTCCCGTGTTCTACTTCTCCTTGATGATGGCAGCGGACACGGAGAAGCTGGCCACCGACTCGTCGCTCTCCATGCACCCGGCTTCTGTCTCTGCCTGCATGGCGCTGCCGCAGGCACGGGAGGCGCGCCCACAGACACGAGAGGCACGGCCACCACAGACACTGGTGGTGCGGTACGACGCGGCAGCGACATCGCCCGTGCCGCCGTGCTCGCCACCGTGCCGGCGTGGAGCAACTCGCCACTCCTCATCGAGCTGAACTGGAGCGGCGAGTTGCTGAACCACGCGCAGGCTTGGGGCGACAACTGGCTCCATTGGGCCAAGCGAGGTTGGTGAAGCACCGAGCGGCCTAGCTCGTATCCGGAGGGCTCGATGGGCCACCGAGCCGGGTAGTATGTCGGAGAACGGCTCCTCGGAAGCCATCGGAAGAGTGGAGAAAATGGTGAAGGAGGAGATGGGGGAGCGGCGGAGAGGTGCGATTCTTGCCCGCTGTCTGTCTGATCTTGTTTAAATAGAGGGCAGACGGTAGGAGCTTGGCTGGCGTCTGGCCTCGTTTAAACTGAGGGCGGACGGGAGGAGCTCGGTCGGCGTTGCGTTTAATTCCACCCTCGTAGTAGTAGTAGAATGGACGTGTGGCCAGAGTATGTTTCTCGGTTTGCATGCAGGTTTAACGGAGGCGTTTGATGGAGGCGAGGAGGCGTGTTCAGCCGGGCGTGTAGCGAGTGTCGCAGTACTATTCGATTTGATAGCTACTTGTAAACCAGGACAGTTCCCGATATGGCTTTAATGTAGACAAGGGAGAGGGTAGCGGTTACCGAAATGTTGAACGGCCAATAATGCATCCTCCTTCAATTAGCATTATGAATGCATGAGGGAAGTAATGGGAGGAGGATGGGGAAAAGAGGCAGCACGGAAAAAAAGTGAATGCAACGCAGTTTGCACTCATATAAAGGCGCCCCTCCATTCCAATGCATCTACCACATCGTACGCACCTAAGCACCGACACTAAGACCTCTTCCAATGGATAGTTGCTTAGATGAGGTGCTAAGCACATTAAATAGTTTAGCAACTATAGTCCCCAATGCATTGGTGCTTAAGTTGTTGTTGCTAAGCTCCTTTCATTTAATGACTTAGCTACTAAACTCTTTCATGAATTGGTGAGCTTGCTTCATTTAAATGTTTGGCTAGGTTTGCGCGCTTGGCATTGGTTCTTCCTGGGGTCACCAAGCCCATCTCTCTCCTCTTAATTGTCTTGCCACATAATATTTTTTGCCTACATGGCAGGCTTAGCACCTGTACAAAGTGGAGCATTCGGAAGGGCCTAAGCGCAAAAGTGCTCACTCCAGACCCATGGTGGCGATGCACGCGAGCGACCAGCGGCTATGCCAGATGGTCCACGACGCCGGCTTGCGGCATGGCACCGAGGATCGTCTCCAGACGGTGTTGGTGACCGACTGGTTCATGGCCATCGTCGACGCCAACTACGACTCTCAGTTGGACCAGATGATCGTTGCCACGATCAACAAGTTCACTGTCGTCAAGAAGCTAGTGGACGACATTGCCATACTCCTCCAGCTCGCACGCCCGGGCTCCTCTTTGCCTGCCACCCTAATCGGCCTCCATGGCGAGAATCTCTTTCAAGGACTGGTGGCCCTGTGACTGCCCGCCGATGCAACGAAGAATGTCCACCCGGAGGTCGCACTCGCCGCGAGGTGCCTCGCCCTGCAAGAAGTTGTCGACCTACACATCCACGTGTAAGAGGAAGTCGTGTACATAGGTATCTACAAGGCCGGTGAGGACGCTGCGACGTTGGCCTTCGTCAATCGGCTGGAAGCATTGGACGCCTTTGTTGAGAAGCACCTTGACCTCGCCAGAAAAGCCGCCGCTCCAAAGCCGTCGGTCGGTGTCCCGGCGCACTGAATCGAGGAGGAGGAGGTCATACGTTGATGGATGCATCTTTCTCCTTGCCTCCTGTAACCACCACTGCGATCGTATCATCGTGGCCTTAATTCTTATTGTGCTATTGCATTCTCATTCCAGTCAATACATACATGTGCTATCCCTTTGCTCACATTTGGAGGCAATTATATGCGTCACTGTAACTAGTACTCCATCCGTCAATTTAGAAGTTGTGCTTACCTTTTCCATCAACTTCGTGCAACGCATGTGCATCTTGCTAGAAACACTACAACATGTCGGACCGCATGTGACCAAACCGATGATGCGCCAACCTAGCTACTACCTTGCTTATCTGGAGGAAAAAGCCCTGCCCTAGCGTTTCCAATCATTATTTCTATCTATCGATCGTGCCAAGGAGCAGAACCAAATGTTACAATTTATACATGTTTCTCTACTCCTATAAAAGACTCAGTTGGTGATGGTGGTGTGTCTGCCATCCGTCATTTCTGACCATTAGATCTGCATCTAACGACTGTGAGGTAAGTTGTGGCATTTTTGCAACAATGGCCCACTTCTCCGCTCCAATTTGCAGAAAACCCCTTATTATCTTGAAAGCAACCACATCCCTCCTTCACCTCATCAAAACAGCCTGAGAAATATATTTTGAGTGAAAAGTAATATATTTTTAGTGGTATATAAGTATATCAAAACAAGAGTGTTTTCTTTCAAGTTTGTGAACAAGAGTACTATTCTACTTTGGATCCGTCGCAACGCACGGGTGCATTGCTAGTAAAAGGAAAAGGCCTGGCGCGTTCGTGTCGCACCCCCATGCCCGGGAATCGAGAGTACTCCACGGCCCGTCCAGCACGCCACATAGCTAGGGAAGGCGTGTTGCCTAGCATTTTCACATTCATGTGGGACCGCATTTGAGCAAACCGATTATCGGCAAACTGCACCCCGCTCGCCGCGTTGGAAAACTGAAACGAGGAGGGGAAGATCTAGTTGTAGCACGGAAGCCAATAAATTTGGTGTCAGATGGGGCTCGTTGATAGAGTGGGAGCACTCCGTACTACTACTCATACTACGAAGTTTGTACTACAACTACTACCACTATACAACTAGGTATGTGCACGACACAACATCGTAGGAACAAAAAAGGGAAGATCTTGTTTTGGGTGATTTATCTTTTTTCTGCTCAACATAGTATGAATAATATGATGTGGGGGGCACCCATGAAGCTTATGTGGCTTGGTTGCATGACTAGGAAAGGCTAGAGAAAAATAAATAAATAATGTGCTTAGAGTGCACTCCACTAAATAGATACTTTGGATCCATTGCAACGTACGGGCCGACACATTGGTTGTAGTAAGAAACAAATTTCGGGTTTGGCATGAGTTCGTACTGCGGGAGCACTGATACATCTCCAACGTATCTATAATTTTTGATTGTTCCATGCTATTTTATTATCAATCTTGGATGTTTTATAATCATTTTATATCATTTTTTGGTACTAACCTATTGACATAGTGCTAAGTGCCACTTGATGTTTTGCCATGTTTTTTACATCGCAGGAAATCAATATCAAACGGAGTCCAAATGCCACAAAACTCCATGATGATTTTTTATGGGCCAGAAGGAAGGCAATGGGCCCTCGTTGCACCTGGGGGGGTGCCCCGAGGGGGGCACAACCCACCAGGGCGCGCCAGGAGGCCCAGGCGCGCCCTGGTAGGTTGTGCCCACTTCGGGTGCCCCCAGGACCGCCTCTTTGCTCTATAAATACCCCAAAAATACCAGAACCCTAGAAGCGTCGACAAAATATTCATCCAGCCGCCGCAGAGTCCAGAACCACCAGATCCAATCTAGATGCCATCACGGAGGGGTTCACCACTTCCATTGGTGCCTCTCCGATGATGCGTGAGTAGTTCTTTGTAGACCTTCGAGTCCGTAGTTAGTAGCTAGATGGCTTCCTCTCTCTCACTGAATTCTCAATACAATGGTCTCCTGGAGATCCATAAGATGTAACTCTTTTTGCGGTGTGTTTGTGGGAATCTGGTGAACTTCGAGTTTATGATCAGTTATACCGATGCTTGATCCCAGTGACAGAAAGGGAACCGACACGTATGTATCGTTGCTACTAAGGATAAAAAGATGAGATCCCTTCTGCCGCAATAGATAATGGATCTTGTCTACATCATATCATCGTTCTTATTGCATTACTCCGTTTTTCCATGAACTTAATACACTAGATGCATGCTGGATAGTGGTCGATGTGTGGAGTAATAGTAGTAGATGCAGGCAGGAGTCGGTCTACTAATCTTGGACGTGATGCCTATGTAATGATCATTGCCTGGATATCATCATAATTATTTGAAGTTCTATCAATTTCACAACAATAATTTGTTTACCCACCGTTTGCTATTTTCTCGAGAGAAGCCACTAGTGAAACCTACGGCCCCCGGGTCTTCTTTCTCATATATTTGCCTTGCGATCTACTTTTCCTTTGAGTTTTTATTCAGATCTATTAATCCAAAAATACAAAAAATACCTTGTTACATTTTATCTTTATTTATTTTATTTGGCGTTCGATCTATCAATCTACTACAATTTACATCACGTCCGTTTGCCTATCTTGAGGCGTCGTACCCTGGAAGGGACGGACAACCCCTTTAACTCATCGGGTTGCGAGGTGTTGTTGTTTATGTGCAGGTGCTGCTTATGTTGTGTTGGTTGGTTCTCCTACTGGTTCGATACCTTGGTTTCATCACCAAGGGAAGTACCTACCGTCGCTGTGCTACATCAACCCTCCCTCTCCGGGGAAATACTGACGTAGTTGCAGCAACCATCAAGGAGAATTTTTGGCACCATTTCCGGGGAGGATCTTCAACATAACCAGGTTCCTAATCACAAATCTCATCTCCTTTCAATTCACATTTTTGCCATTTGCCTCTCATTTTCCTCTCCCCCAATTCACAAAAAAATTGCTGTTTTGTTCGCCTCTCTTTTCCGTTCGCCGTTTCCTTGCCAGATCTGTTTTTGAGTGCAATCTTGTTGCATGGTCATCATGACTCAAGAGAACACCAAGTTATGTGATTTCTCAAATACCAACAACAATGATTTTATTGACACTCCGCTTGCTCCTCCCGCCACTAGTGCGGAGACTTGTGATATTAATACGGCTTTGCTGAATCTTGTTATGAAAGACCAATTTTCCGGTACTCCTAATGAGGATGCCGCGTCCCATCTTAATACCTTCGTGGAATTATGCGATATGCAAAAGAAAAAGGATGTGGACAACGTTGTGGTCAAGATGAAATTATTTCCATTTTCTTTGCGTGATTCTGCAAAAATCTGGTTCTCTTCTTTGCCTCACAATAGTATTGATTCTTGGAATTAGTGCAAATATGCTTTCATCACTAAGTATTTTCCGCCTTATTTCCCTTAGAACCCATATCATGAATTTCAAGCAACTTGCATATGAGCATGTTGCACAATCTTGGGAAAGGATGAAGATGATGCTAAGGAATTGCCCAACTCATGGGTTAAATCTTTGGATGGTCATACAAAATTTTTATGCAGGGTTGAATTTTTTTCTCGAAATCTTTTAGATTCCGTTGCGGGTGGAACTTTTATGGAAATTACTTTGGGTGAAGCCACCGAATTGCTTGATAATATCATGGCAAATTATTCACAATGGCATACCGAAAGAGCTCCTACAAGTAAAAAAGTTAATTCGATTGAAGAAATTTCTTCTTTGAGTGATAAAGTTGATGCTGTTATGAAATTAGTTGCTAGTAAAAGTGCTCCTATTGATTTTAATGATATGACTTTGTCTACTTTGATTGAGCAAAATAGTGATGCCATTGATGTGAATTTTATTTCTCGCAATAATTTCAACATCAATGCTTATAGAGGAAATCTTAATCATAGGCCTTTTCCTAGTAATTCCTCTAATAATTATGGTAATTCCTATGGAAATCAACCTTTCTATAATAATAGGAATACCTCTGATCTTGAGAATAATATTAAAGAATTTATCAACACGCAAAAAGTTTGCAACACTTCCATAGAAGTAAAGTTGAATAAGATTGATGACTTGTCTAGAAGTGTTGATAGAATTACTCCTGATGTGGAAAATCTCAAGATGAAATTTTTTGTGCCTAAAGTTGATGAGTCAATTAAAGCTCTTTATGTTTCTATGGATGAAGGCAAGAAAAGAACTGCTATGCTTAGAGCTAAAAGAGAATTATTAGAAAACGCCTTTTCTAGTGATTATTCTTGCAAAAATGATAAAGATCTTAAAATGATTGGTGTTTATTCTATTGATTCTTTATTTAGTAAAGTTAATAATGATGAAAAAGGGACTATAGAAGAGTCAACTTTAGGTAGAAGGCGTCCCAATATTTTGGAGGGTGAAAATCTTGTTGAGAAAAATGAAAAAAGTGGGTTTGAAAAGGTCAAAACTTTAGCTAGTTATGCACCCACTATTTTGGGTTACAAAGACTTTAATTATGATAGTTGCTGTTTGATTGATTGTATTTCTTTCTTGCAATCCATGTTGAATTCACCCCATGCTTATGAACAAAACAAAGCTTTTACTAAACATATTGTTGATGCTATGATGAAAGCTTTGGAAGAAAAATTGGAATTAGAAGTTTCAATTCCTAGAAAATTGCATGATGAGTGGGAACCTATTATCAAAGTCAAGATTAAAAATTATGAATGTTTTGCTTTGTGTGACTTGGGTGCTAGTGTTTCCACAATTCCAAAATCTTTATATGATGTGCTTGGTCTTACCAATCTTGAAGAATGTTCTTTGAATTTGCACTTGGCGGATTCTACTATTAAAAAGCCTATGGGAAGAATTAATGATGTTCTTATTCTTGAAAATAGGAACTATGTGCCCATAGATTTTATTGTTCTTGATATTGATTGCAATCCGTCTTGCCCAATTATTCTTGGTAGACCGTTTTTACGCACTATTGGTGCCGTGATTGATATGAAAGAAGGCAGCATCAACTTCCAATTTCCTTTGAGAAAGTGTCGGGGAAGCTGATCGTGGCCCACAAACACCTATGGGACCGGGTCCCTTGTGGTTCGGAGAGGGGCGGAGATTGCACAAAGAGCGGATCGAAGCGATGCACACGAGCAGATTTACCCAGCTTCGGAGCTCTCCGGAGAGATAACACTCCTACTGCTGCTTGGTTGATTATATTGTGTTCTTGCTAGGGAGCAATGGAAGCTACAAAACCTAGCCTGAGTGTCGTCTCGTATGTGGCAAATGAACTGAACCGGAGCCGAACCCTTTCTACGTTGCACTTGGGCCTCCTTTTATAGGCACAAGGGGTCACCACAGGTGGCAAGTAGACAAGGGTAAAATAGTAAAACAGAGGTTGGTACACGCTTTATAAAGTGTACAATGATCTATACCTAACTCGACGGCAAGGGACAAGAGCCATAAATGTCCGTCCCTGTCGCCTGAATAGTGCAACAGGGACCGTCAAGTGCGCCTCCGTTTTCCACGATGGTAGCTTGTCAGCGCCGCTTATCGCCGCTCCCCGCTGGCTGCACAGCTCATTGACACGTTGGCCTGGGAAAGCCCCATGGCGACACGTTGGCGGATGAGCTGGAGCGGAGATGAAGAGGTTACTGCCGCGACAAGTGCCTTGCAGCGCAGGTCCTTGTCGCGCTCGGGAGCTTATCGCCCGTAAGCCTTCCGGCAAGCTCCTCTTGCGGGATCTTGTTTCCTTCGTGTCTTGAGTGTCCTTCCCGACAAGCTCCTCTTGCCGGGCCTTGATTATTTTGTTCTTGAATGACTCCAAAGGAGTCGCTGAGGACCTTAGCGGTCACCAGGCCAGCCACGCAGTGCAGTGCTGCGATTTGTCCGTGCACGAAGTTCGGGATACTAGGGTACCCCTACTCTAGTACACCGGCAGAGCCCCGGCTTGGGCCACACACGGCGCCAAGCTCTGTTGGGCCAGCCCAAAAGCGATTGCACGGCACGCGGCTGGATCATGCAGATTATTCGCCGGACCCACCACGTCCCCCACGAGCAGCACGTTCGGACGTGGCGTCGTGGGAGAGATCATGGGGCTTTCTTTAATGGGAAAAGCTGGAGCGCCGTCCCTCTCCCCCCTTATATGCAGGGGGAACAGGGGCAGGACGCCCACTTGCCCATTGCCGTCACATCAGAAACCACCGCCGCTCCCCCCATTGCCACCGGCGCCACCAATGCCGTCGACCTCCATCACCTCCCCTCATGGCTCCGGAAGCCGACAAGGGAAAGGCGTGAAATCGGCCGGCGCAGCTGCTCATGGCCGCTGGAAGGAGCGGGCCCTCTTGATCCCACGCTTGCGGGAAGGAGCTGCGGAGCTGTATTACCTTTTCAGTCGGCGGAGACACGGGCACACCCGCGCACGAGGGTCATCTCCGCTGCCACATCCGAGAAGGTTTCCATCGGGTACCCTTTCTTCGCTTTTCTTCCACTGCGGGCTCTGCCCGCCTTTTCAATTCTTTTGCGATGTCATGAACACATATGGCCTCCGTCTCCTTGATTTCACCCCAACGCCGTCCTCACCATGGCGTTTCGCACACCTCTGCGAGAACTTTGTCGGGTCCACCAAATGTCGCACTCTTCGCCATTACTTCACGCCCAGCGTAGAGAGAGAGAGCCGCTTGCGGAGGAATTGCATGGACCTCTAGGATCGGCAAAAGGCGTGATCTTGACGGAGAGCTGCGCAGCAAGTGGGAGGAGTGGAGAGCTGGTGGTGTTGGATCTTAGAGGAGGAGCCACAGCCTTTTACTGCCTGCGCCAAACTCCTATAGTCTTGCGGCACGATTGGAGCAACTTGGCGCGGAGGATGCCAAGTTGAAGATTGCCGTGACTAGGATCTTGCGCCTCCGACAGCGGGGCTTACCGTAGGAGCAGTTGGCGCGGACTTCTTCGCCGCCGCATTGCGCCCTTGCGGGAGAGGGGAGGCCAGCTTGGGAATTCCAAAGCGGCGGACATCATGAGGCTGCGTCTGGGCCTCAAGCGGAACTTTCTTGTCTTGGAGCTGGATGGCATGCTGCGGGAGCTGTTCAAGCGGATCACGGATCACCCAGTGGTTCATGTTGCCGAAGTCGTGCCTTATGCAACAAATCATCACTTGACCGCATCCAGCGATGATGCCGTTATGCGATTCCCACGGAATCGTTCCCATAGCAGAGCCCGCCGACGACGGCGTCGTGCAGCGATTCTTCGGCGACTTGGCGGAAGTGCCGATCCGTGCCGACGAGCAAAAGCGGCTCACCCGCGACACCACCGGCGGAGATGGGCGCGCCGCCACAAGGTTGGAGGCGGCGAAGCTGCCACCGCCCGGCATGTTTGGGTTTACCGTCGAGGAGGCGAGAAACAGCCGAGGCGGCAAGCCTTGCCGACCGAGAAGAGCTCGCCCGGTGAGGAGGAGCAGGCCGAGCCCGACGCCGACCGGATGAGCCTGCGGGGCACCTCCCTCCGCCGTCAAGTAGCTTGCCGGGAGGGCCAGCGCCCCGCCAGAGCGCCTCCGCAAGACGGAGAAGTGGCGGGCGGCAGACGGCCCAACAACCGCCTCGCCGCCCGCGCCGCTCCACCGCGGCAAGCAACTTGTTGCCTGGGGCGCCTCTGCCGCCACAAGAACGGGAGCGGGGCCTTCGAGCCACGGCCCCGCCAAGCGCCCGAGGGAGCCTACTCCTCCAGCTCGTCGCTCTGGGCGAATTTGATTTCTCCGCTCTCGGCTCAGGAAGAAGAGGAAGAGTAAGTTCTTGTCGCTGCTACTTGTAATTCTTCAATTTATTGCCGTCTTATATCGGCTTGCTTCATTCTGAGCTCTTTCCTTCTTGAGACGCTGGCTCGGAGGGCGTCAAGAGGGCCAAGACCGGTGGTTGTCGTCTCATATGATTCCCACAATGGCTGTGGAGGCACGTCCGAGACTCCCTTGCGGATCCGGCAACTCTTGAGCAGAAAGCAGCCCAAAGACAGCCCCCAGCGTAAGTATTTGATTCATTTCTTACGGTTAGGTGTGCTTGGGTGCTCTTTCATCACCGATATCTGACTTGTTGAATTATGTAGGAGCGAGCAGCCTCATCGGGGAAGCAGGAGGTCACTCCCAAGTTACGCTTGCTTCAACTATGCCGCCAAGGGAGAAGTCTCCGCCAAGGGAGCTCTCCGGCAAGGAGGCCTCTCCGACAAGGGAGCTTCTCCGACAAAGGGCAAGTGCCGACGACCCTCCGGTGGTGGAGACCGTGGCAACAGATCCCATTGCAGGTAATCTTATTGACTGAAAATTTCCCTTGGGTCTTTTCTCTTCTGTTCTTCTCTTCGAACATTTGCTTGACTTGTTCTTTTCTTTTTCTGATCATCAGATCTATCTGCTGGAGAGCCGATGGAGACTGAGGTTGCCGGGCGAGGAGGGCGCTCGCGGCAACAATGACGACGCCGCCAACATGGAGGAGGAGGCCGGCGGTGACGGGTCCACCGGCGAGGAGGCCGCCAAGGCTGCCGCGAGAGGAGGGGAGAGGTCCGGTGATCGTCTCGACGGCCCCGAGGCGCAGGAGCGCCAGCGCTGCACCGACCGCCGATGCCCCGCCACCGATGCCGCACCGGACTCTGAAGAGCCCCAGCCAGCGCCTATCTCAAGGCGGTGAAGGTGTCTTCATCAAGCTTCCATGGGCGTCGAGCTGTGGCGCCGGTCGAGGAGAGACCTTCGACGAGAGCCGCTTGCCTCTGCTGGCTGTCGCTGGTTAACGCGCCAAGCAGCAGCGATGGCGAGTCTGAGGAAGTCTTTGTCGCTCTACGCGCCCGACAAGCTAAGTTGAGTCGCGAAGCTCTTGTCGCAAGGGGCGGGCTGACATGGAGAAGCGCCAAGAAGAGCTCCGCGCGCCAACAAGGAAACTCTCCGGGACGTTGCGAGCGGGAGCAGCTTGTTGAGGCGCACGGCCTTCATCTTGGAGAAGGCCGAGGTCGAGGAGCAGCAAAGGCTTGCCGGAGAAGCTCTGCGCAAGAAGGTGGTGGCGCGCGGAAGATCAACCTCGATAGCTACGAGGAAGATCTTGCATGCGAGCAATCAATTGGCGGAGCACTCAAGGAGGCAAAGGACGCCGCCCGTGCTGCCGAGACCGCCAAGAAGGAATTGGAGGCGAGGTGGCTCAGCTGGAGGCCACCCTCTGAAGAGCGGCGAGGAGGTCACCCGGTTGAAGCACTGAGCCGAGAAGGGCGCCTACACTCTCGGCGAGCTGCAGGTCGCTTTTTCTTTGAGAAGATCAAAGAGCTTGGCGCCGCCAAGGACTCCAAAGGCGGATCTGGAGCTGAGCCCGACCACTCGATGGAGGCGCTGAACGGCGCCAAGGATCGAGAAGCGGGCTGTTGGAGAAGATCAAGGCCAACGAGGAGCTGTTGGCGAATGCCGCGACGCCAGAATGATCTCGAGATAGCATAATGCACCGGATGAAGGTCTTGTGGACACCGCCGTCGGCATCCATAATGAGTGATGGAGTTGGGGATGGTGGATCTTGGGTACTCCACCGGCGAGAACCTCCAACCCAGCGCCAAGCTCAGCCTATTTTTCAAGGGCGTGTTGGCGGGTCTCCAGCTGCTCGAGAGGAGATCCCAAAGCAGCTAGCTGAGGAGTCGCGTCAAGTCTGCGCAGGGCCCTCTCGAATGTCTTGAGGAAGGTGTCCTTCCGCAATCCAGCGTCAACTTCACCAATGTCCTCAAGTCACTTTGCCGCCAAGCCGGCGTTGAAGCGCTCAAAGCCCTTGTCGCACCCATCGTGGGACGGGGTGAGCGAAGTGAAGAGGGTTGATGGCGACCGCGTGGACTAGGCCGCCAAGTTTTATCTTTCCTTTGTCGCGAGACCATGTTTAGAACAATTCATTAGATCTCGACAAGTTATTTTGTAATATACACTATCTTAGGCGATCGCAATGTTATTTCCTCTACTTGATTTCTTCCCTTGTATGTTTTATGCCCCTCGCTTTTAGGGGACTTGTCGGTGCAAACACCTTTGCCTTGGCCGAGTCTTGAACGTCGGCGACTTCTTTGGCGATGCTGCCTCCGACAAGCAACCTTGTCGCAACTAGTTGCAGCTCACTTAGGTTGTTGAGCGGACTCAAAACAACGTAAGGGCGCAAGCTAGCCGCGGGTTGGTTCCTCCGCGCACGGGTTTTCCATACAAAGTACTATCGTTCAAGGAAGATAACTTGAAAATTTAAAAACTGATTGCTTAAACTTAGCAACTTAGCTTTTCTGTTGTTTGCTTCCCGGCAAGGTGATACTTCCTCGAGCGACACTTGGTGCGACACTTAGTGGCCCACACCATTATCTTCTCCTCCCCCGGCCCACACCATTATCTTCTCCTCCCCCCCTGGTTAACTTGTGGGTGGATGAACCTTGCCTTCTTTTGAGAAGAAAGAAGAGAAAATAAAGTTATGGAGCCTAGTGGCTCGTTATCGCTTACCGGGTGTGGATGCTGCACAAAATGTTAGATAACACATGCATATAAGATTATGAAAGCATGTATTGACAAGTTGTGCGCAACACATAGGCTTTACTGATGCACGGGGTCTGCGCCCGGCTTTGTACAAAGGATTACATGCAACAGCGGCAAGACTTGTACAAAAGGGTGGTTGCGGAGCAGTTCGGCAACGCGCCTTATGGGTAAAACTTACGAAGATGCTCTATATTCCAGGAGTTGCTCACCGGAACGCCATCTTCGGTCTCAAGGCGGACAGCGCCGGGCCTAGTGACTCGTTTCACCCGATAAGGGCCTTCCCACTTCGGCGTCAACTTGTTGGAATTCTTGGCGGATTGAACGCACCGAAGAACAAGGTCGCCTTCCTCGAAGCTTCTGGCATTAACTTTGCGGCTATGGTAGCGGCGCAAAGCTTGCTAATGTGAGCAGCTCGTATAGTAGCTGAAGACGATCCTCCTCGAGGAGCGCGTCATCTTATCGCAGCTGCTCTTGCTCAAACTCATCATAAGCGAGTACTCGAGGCGATCCGTATACGAGTTCCGTGGGGAGAACTTCCTCTGCTCCATAGACTAGAGCAAAAGGTCTACGGCGATGGCTCGATTTGGCGTCGTCCTGATCGACCAAAGAACCACCGGCAGCTCCTCGATCTAGTTTCTTCCGCACTTGTGCAGCACGTCGAAAGTTCGGTCTTGAGTCCCCGCAGCACTTCAGCGTTTGCTCTCTCGCTTGACCGTTGCTTCTTGGATGAGCAACGAAGCAAAGCAGATCTTGGCGCCAAGATCTTGGGCGTCTTGCATGAAGGTGCGGCTCGTGAAGCGTGTGCCGTTGTCGGTGATGATCTGTTAGGAATCCCAAAGCGGCAAACAATTGACTGAAGAACTTGATCGCCGATCGTCTTTGTCACCTTCCTCATTGCTTCCACTTCCGGCCACTTTGTGAACTTGTCGATTGCGACGTACAAGTACTCAAAGCCCCGACAACTTCGGGGAAGGGGCGAGATGTCGAGCCCCGGACGAAAGGGCCAGGATAAAGGGATCGTCTGGAGAGCTTGAGCTGGTTGGTGTATCTGTTTTGAATGGGCCTGCACGCTTCACACTTGGTTACTTGCGATTGCATCTGGAGGGCTTCGGCGGAAGAAACCTTGCCGGAAAGCTTTGCGGCAAGTGCCCTTGCACCAATGTGGTGACCACATATGCCTCCATGTATCTCTCGCCAACAGCTTACATCCATCTTCGGGCAAATGCACTTCAATTTCACACCGTTGAGTCTTCTTACATGCAGGATGTTGTCAACAAACTGGTACATACTTGGACTGCCGGGCTACTTTTTCCTTCTTCTTGCTCTTGGGAAGTTCTCCTGTTTGAAGGAAATGGACGATCTGCTGTGCCCATGCTGGAGCTTGTGGCTCGACAACAAGGACTAAAGGCTCATCTGCTGCTGCGAGAACATCAGCTTCTACGAGAACTAGTGGCTCGGCCGGAGCTTGATGATCCCCGGCAAGCTTGCCGGAGCAAAACTTGTTGGGAGCGTCTGCTTCAACGAAACAAACCCTAGGGCTCGTCGGAGCAGACTGCTCCTCAGCGATATTTGCGTTGATTTTGGGGACCTTCTTGGCGGCGGCTTCAGGGAGCTCTGCCGGAAAGTAGTCACCAGAAACCAACTTCCTCTTCTTGTTCTGCCCAGTTGATGGTGTTACAGTTGGTTGAGTCAGCTTGAGCACAAAAATTCCTGGTTCCACAGGTAACTTGAGTGCAGCACACTTTGAAAGGCCATCAGCAATATCATTCTGAGCTCTTGGAACATGTTCCATTTGCAGGCCTTCAAAGTGTTCTTCTAGCTTTCTCACTTCATCAACGAGGCTTCCATCAATGGACTCGATAGTCTTTGTTTACTTGGCGGACGACAAGCTGCGAGTCACCCCGACGATAAGCTTCTTGATCCCAAGGTCCACCGCGATTACGAGACCGGCAAGCAAACCTTCATACTACTGCAGTATTGTTTGTTGCTTGCTCCTTGGGAAAGTGCATCTTGACTATGTACTTGAGGTGCTCTCCGGTGGGTGCGATAAGCAAGACGCCGACACCGGGCGCCTTGCGAGAAGGCACCATCAAAGTACATTAGCCACTCTTTATTTGCCTCCTTGACGGGGATGCTCGTCTCTGGAATTTCTTCATCTTGCGTTGGCGTCCATTCTGCTATAAACTCTGCTTTGGATAGTTGAAGTGCTTTCAAACCTGAGGCCAAAGCTTGGCAGTTCGATGCCCACTCAACAATCCTGCTGTTGCTTCGGATTTTGCAATATCCTCTTCAACGGAAAGCGAGTGACAACTGTTATCTCATGTGCTTGGAAGTAATGGCGCAGCTTTCTCGAGGCCATGAGGAGGTGAAAAGCAACCGCACACCGTAGTACCTTGACCTAGCCCCTGCAAGGGAACCGACAAAAGTAGACCGGCGCTGCACCATCCTTTTACGTGTCTTGTCGCAATCTGTGCAGATTCGTCCTTGTCGGGACCAGAGCTTGTGGCGAAGCCCCCTTGTCATTGGATGCACCTGCCTCGGTTGCGGCTCATCATCCGCCTCCTCTCCGCTACTAATGCAGCACTAACCACTTGATTGGTTGCCGCTATATACAGCAGCAACTTCTCTTGTGGCCTAGGTGCGACAAGTATTGGAGTGGAGGACAGGTACCTCTTCAAGTCCTGCAGCGCAGCCTCCGCTTCGGGAGTCCATTTCATTGGACCTGCCTTTTTCAAAATCTTGAAAAATGGCAGGGCGCGCTCAGCAGACTTAGAGATAAACCTGCTGAGAGCAGCCACGCAACCGGCAAGCCTTCTTACATCCTTGACGCGCTTTGGTGCTTCAATCTGCTCAATGGCCTTGATCTTGTCGGGATTGGCTTCAATTCCCCGCTGAGACACAAAGAATCCGAGAAGCTTGCCGGAAGGGACTCCAAACACGCACTTCTCGGGGTTGAGCTTGAGGTTGATCTTGCGCATATTTGCAAAAGTCTCATCCAAATCTTGAACCAGAGTTGCTTTGTCCTTGCTCTTGACCACTATGTCATCCATGTAGGCTTCTACATTTCTGTGTATTTGTGGCTCAAAGGCATCATGGACTACTCTTGCAAAGGTTGAACCAGCATTCTTCAAACCGAAAGGCATACGATGAAAAGTATGTGCCACATGGTGTAATGAATGCGGTTTCTCTTCATCCTCCATGCCATGAAAATTTGATGATATCCTGAATATGCATCAAGAAATGAAAGCAAATCACATCCAGCCGTGGAGTCAACAATCTGGTCGATCGTGGCAAGGGAAATGGGTCTTTGGGACAAGCTTTATTAACATCCGTGAAGTCAATACAAAGTCTCCATTTCCCATTAGCCTTGCATACAACTACGGATTGGCCAACCACGTGGGATGGAGCACTCCTCGACAAGGCCTGCTGCTTCCAACTTCTTGATTTCTTACGCTATGAATTCTTGGCGCCCAACGCTGTTTCCTAACTTTTTGCTTGACGGGCGGCGTGAGGACAGACAGCTAGGTGGTGCTCAATTACTTTCACAGGAACACGGGGATGTCAGATGGTTGCTATGCAAACACATCGACATTCGCCCGCAAGAAAGCAACGAGCTCGCCTTCCTATTTAGGGTCAAGCGTGGCACTGATGGTGAAGGTACCACCAGTGCCGTCCTCCTTGGCGGGCACCTTCTTGGTCTTCGGCGGAGCTGCCATCGTCTTCTTGCACTTGCCGGTGGAGCTCGATGGTGCGTCCTCGACGGTAGCGCAACACTCCGAAGAGGTGCGCTTGCCGGAGTGGGCATCATAGCTCTTGCCGGACTTGGTCTTCTTCTTCCCCCCGGGAGCTTCAGCGGCAAGTGGTTTGCTATCTATCGCAGCTGCTGCATCCCGGTAAATCTTGTCGCCGCAGATAAGCGCATCCTTCTTGTCGCCATGGACAGAAATGACGCTTATCGGGCCGGGCATCTTGAGTAAATTGTAGGCGTAATGAGAGGCTGCCATGAACTTGGCAAGTCTTTGGGCGGCCAAGTATGCCATTGTAGGGCAATGGGAAATCGACAACGTCAAATGTGACCCTCTCAGTTCTGAAGTTGAGCTCGCGCCAAGCGTTACCGGCAACGTGATTTTCCCTTTGGGCTTGCTCCTTCTGGGTTGATTCCTTGAAAGTGCGGTTTCTTGAGCTCATTGTCGAGGATTTGAAGTTTCAAGCACCGCAGAGGAGATCAGGTTCAGGCCGGCCCGCCGTCAACCAACATCTCGGTGACCTTGAGGTTGCGGATTGTTGGTGAGACCAACATCGGCAAGCACCCGACCGCAGTTATGCGATCGGTGGTCCTCAATGTCAAAGATGATGGGCGTGCTAGACCACTTCGGAGGTTTTGCGACTCCACGGATGGTTCTGCTGCATTAACCTCTCGCATCCATTGTTTGAGTTGGCGGTGCGAGGTATGCAGAGAAGCACCACCGCCAACGAAGAACTTCTGTTGCCTTGAAACTCCTGCTCATCGCCTTCATCTTCCTCCATATCTTCGTCATCATCATCGTCTTCGTCCTTGTCGCGGCCATGGGAGGTCTGTCTCCTTGCCGCTGCTTTGCCTTGCCTTGGCGCCCTCCCGCCGGGTCTCTTCTTGTTAGCTGCCCTGCACCTTCTGGGCCTTCTCCTTGTCTCGCTTCAGATTATTACGCCTTCAGTTCAACAAGCTGCTCGACTTTCTTGCAGCTCGGAGGTCGTGGCCCTTGGTGCGGTGAATCTTGCAAGATCGCTTGTTGAGCTGTCCTCGCTTGTCGGGCGGCCGCCACCGCTTGGTGGTCGGTGTCGGTAACAACCTCCTTGCCGGAGCCACCAGCCTTAGCCTTGCCGACACCGCCTCCATTGCCGGACTGCTCGACAACTAGTACCTCCTTGTTCTTCTTCCTTCATTGTTCGCCGCCGCGGCTCTTCCTTGCAGGCGGTCTCCTCACCGCCGATTCCGCTCCCACATTCTCTCCCGGAGTCTTCTTCCTCCTCGTAGCGTGCACACTTGTCGGCCAAGGCATACAGCTCACGACATCCTTGACTTTGCACATCGCCATCTCCTCCTCATCCTACGGTTCCGCACGCTCGATGAAACGCTACCGATCACCACTGACAGTGGTGGACGTCTGGGATGTTGTAGTGCACACGATCTGAATCTCTGGATGAACTTGCGCAGGACTCTCCTCCTTCGGGCAAGCGGTGAAGGTCACTCTCCGGCCATGAGGCTTGTGGTCGCCGTGAAGGCGCCAACAAACCGATGGCACAGATCTGCCCAAGAGGATATGGAACTGTCCGCAAGTGCATGAGCCAAGATCTCACGTTTGGCTTGAGCACCGAGGGAAGTAGTTGGCAAGGATCTTGTCGTCTCGCCCCCCGCAGCTTGCACCGCGATGGTGTAGATACCGAGGAACTCGAGGGTGTGTCCTGCCATCATACTTTTCTCGCACATCCGGCTTGAAGTTTTTCTTGTCAGGCCATGGACTTGCCGCAGCTCACGAGTGAACGCAGGGCAACCTACACAGACTGCAAGTCGCTGGTTCCTTCGGGCGCATGCATATCGACATGGGCCCAGCGCGCTGGTCGGATTGACGTCGCGCTTCTCTTCGCACTCGGCGCGGGTTCGGCGCCTTCTTCTTGTCGTTCCTTAAGAACTTGGCGCTGATCACGGCGAGCTCATGGATCCGACGATGCGCTGGAGTCGCTGTCGATGTGAATCCGAGGAGCTGGTGATCTTGGCCTTCGGGAAGGGGAGTGCATGGTGGTGTCACCCCCGCAGGTCTCGCCGCCACCGGCTCGTGCCTTGTCGCCTCGCCGCGGCAAGGACGCAGTTGGTTGCCGCGAACGTCACCGCTGGCAAAGCCGATGAGACTACGGATCGTGGCCCTCCATTAAATCGACCTTGTCGGCCGTTGGAGGGTAGTCTAGAAGTAGCCGGGCTCTCGCCAAGGCTTCTGCTGGAGTGGTGGGTGGCAATGGCGTACGGAGCGAGGAACGGGATGTGCTCGGACTCCTAACCAAGTTAGGAGGAGCAGCCTCCCGCCCAAGCGACCGTACTCCGCTCGTACCGGCATGCTGGCGTGCATGCGGGTCTTGAGGGTCTCGGGATCCTCCGGCTTGGCCTTGATCCAACGAGCGTATGGTGCTGCGAGCATCATGATTCTGTCGGTCCCGCGCCTCCTGAGAAGGACGCGGTGCGGATTCGGACGCCGATGCCTGCGTCGCCTTGTCCTTGGACCTGGCGGCGTCGTGGGCTCTCTCGACGACGCCCGTTCCTCCGCCAGCGTCTTCCCTACCACCCGTCAGCTCCGGCGGTGGTGGGTTCGACGCGGACGGCTCTGCTGCCGCCGAAGACTTCTTCTTCGGTGCCATGTTGATGAAGATGATGATGAAGTTGCTCGTGTGACCGCTGGATCAGGTTCACACAGCCTCGACGCCCTACGGGCGCGCCAAAGATGTCGGGGAAGCTGATCGTGGCCCACGAACACCTATGGGACCGGGTCCCTTGTGGTTCGGAGAGGGGCGGAGATTGCACAAAGAGCGGATCGAGCGATGCACACGAGCAGATTTACCCAGCTTCGAGCTCTCCGAGAGATAACACTCCTCTCGCTGCTTGGTTGATTATATTGTGTTCTTACTAGGGAGCAATGGAAGCTACAAAACCTAGCCTGAGTGTCTCTAGTCTCGTATGTGGCAAATGAACTGAACCGGAGCCGAACCCTTTCTACGTTGCACTTGGGCCTCCTTTTATAGGCACAAGGGGTCACCACAGGTGGCAAGTAGACAAGGGTAAAATAGTAAAAACAGAGGTTGGTACACCGCTTTGTACAGTGTACAGTGATCTATACCTAACTCGACGGCAAGGGACAAGAGCCATAAATGTCCGCCCCTCATCGCTGAATAGTGCAACAGGACCGTCAAGCGCCTCCGTTTGCCACGATGGTAGCTTGTCGCCGCTTATCGCCGCTCCCGGCTGGCTGCACAGCTCATTGACACGCTGTGTTCGGGAAAGCCCCATGGCGACACGTTGGCGGATGAGCTGGAGCGGAGATGAAGAGAGTTACACGCGCGGCAAGTGCCTTGCCGCTGGCAGGTCCTTGTCGCGCCGGAGCTTATCGCCCGCCAAGCCTTCCCGACAAGCTCCTCTTGCCGGGATCTTGTTTCCTTCGTGTCTTGAGTGTCCTTCCGGACAAGCTCCTCTTGCCGGGCCTTGATTATTTTGTTCTTGAATGACTCCAAAGGAGTCGGCGAGGACCTTAGCGGTCACCTGTGCCAGCCCCTGCTGCTGGAGGTCTTGACGTTGTCAGGCACGAAGTTCGGGATACTAGGGTACCCCTACTCTAGTACACCGACAGAAAGGTTATGGAACACTTTCCTAGAACAAAAATCAGGCCACCTTATGAATCAATCATGAGGGCATCCTATGGATCTCGAACCAAAGATGACAAAACTTAGATCCTTGCCTTATGCCTAGCTAAGGGCGTAAAACTATAGCGCTTGTTGCGAGGCAACCCAATGAATAAAAATTTATTTTTGTTTTTTGCTTTCTATTCTTGTGTGTTTACACAATTATTCTGCTGGTATGATTGTGCTTTTTATGTTTTAATTAGTGTTTGTGCCAAGTAAAGCCTTTAGGATCTTCTTGGGTGATAGTTGTTTGATCTTGCCGAAAAAGACAGAAACTTTGTGCTCATGGAAATAATTTTCATGAATCACAAAAAATAGATTTTTTCCATTATTCTTTTTACACAAGATTAATATACAAATTGTAACATCCCAAATTTTCAATTTGGAATGTTATACATAGATCATTCATGCATATCATATTTTATTACATTTTTTGGCGATCCTCGAAATCCTAAGCAGCTCAAGGACCCTCAGAGAGAGTTGGGGATTTAATTGTTTTCATATTTGAATTTTATCAAATATTGAAACGAGGATTATTGGTTTTAATTATTTTTCTCTCCAAAAATATTTCATCTTAAAATATATGAGAGGAGATAATATGACTTCTCCAAAATAATTGAAATATTGGAGGAAAAATATTAAAATCAATATTTGACTTTGTTTGGATTTTATTTCTATTTTATTTGCATTAGAGAAATTGCATGTTTTTTCAAAATTGCATTTTAGGGCCAAGAAAATGTTCATCTCGTTCTAAATATTCTATTTAGACGGTGAAAATTTGTTTTGGTATTTTCAGATTTTTATTTTATTTTATAGGATTTATTTAAGTTCCGGTGAAATTATTTAAAGAAAATCTCTAGCGCCCGACTGGGCCGAAGCCCAGCCAAGCCGGCCCACCGCCCCGCGCCTCGTCTCCCTCCAGGAGACCGAGAGGCCGCCGCAGTCGAAGCCGAGTCCGGCCGGGACTCCTCTTCCCGCCCCACCTTGCCCCCTTCCCAAAGCAAGCCACCGCCGCCGCCCCCAAATCGCCACCCGCCCACAAGAAGAAGAAGAAGAGCGTGCGCCGTCTCGCTTTTCGCCCGCGCCGCCGCCACACCACCGCCGCCACCGCACCGCCCGCAGCCCGCCGCCGCGCCGAGCGGCGCCGATCTCGTCTCGGCATTCGGTTTTTTTTCGGTTTAGGTAAAAACCGTCGGTTTTTCTAAAACCCTAGTTTCGTTTTTTTAGATCAGTTCGCCGGTTTTCACGGTTTAGTTTATATAGCGGACGTTCATCCGTACGTTCGTTTTGACGAACGGTTTTCGCTCGTTAGTACAGACAACGAACGTTCGTTCGTTAGCCAGTTCGGAATCAGGAGGTTCAAGCACCTAGATCTTCGTCTGGAAACTCTCTTTCTGTTTAATCAACTTGAACAAGATTTTGGTACTGTAAAATTTGACTTTAGTTCAGATTAGTAAACGGATCTTGTTTCTTTCGCAGTTTGAGTTTCGTTGCTCCGTTTGATTTGATTCTTTTCGCAAACCGGAGTTCTTAAGTTGAAATTTCTGGTCAATTCTTCTTATTTGAGTTTTGCCCGTGCATCTTTGCTTGATTGCTTATGTATGCTATTGTTTGTTTGTGATAGAATTCCTGGAGTGCGAAGCGTGCTACTACGAGTCCCTAGGTTTTGCGGATCGTCAGCAAGGCAAGTAACACATTGATCATACTCCTTTCATACCCAGTTTTTATGCATTAGTTCCAATCCTAAAACATTGCATGATTAGGATGTGATTAACTTGTGGGTATTGGGAAGTAGTTGATGAGGTAGAACCTATTGCCCTGTTATATTCAAACCATGGGAGTTACTTCTACGTATCGCTTATATTGCTATGATATGCTCGTAGACGTGGTTTGGGTGAGTGAATCCATGACAGATGTGAGATTGTTAATTAATGGTTCAACTAAGGTGGCAACTTAAATACACATCTGGGTGGATTGCTTGTCGGGCACCTGGAGAATCCAGTGTTGTCCTAGGATATCCCGGAGTACCTATGTGATAATCCTAAGGTCCGCCACCCAGGCTCAAAGGGAACTGAGATATTTTCATGCTAGAAACTTGCGTGTGCAGCCACAAGCTATTATGGGCTCTAGCATAGTTGAGTAAGTTGCATGAGTTCTTGAAGAGGTGGATCAGCAGGTAGAGGGATGTAGGTTT
This sequence comes from Aegilops longissima, assembly GCA_021605205.1. Lineage (NCBI taxonomy): Eukaryota > Viridiplantae > Streptophyta > Magnoliopsida > Poales > Poaceae > Aegilops > Aegilops longissima. The sequence continues at coordinate 328,734,315 of CM038678.1, read as the reverse complement.
GGTATGGTCTGCCCGGAGTAAAGAGTTAATGTTTCTGAAAGACTGTGTCTCGATCATCCGTCTCAAACACCATGTAGTGCGAGAAATCCAATGGAGGAGATCGAGTCTTGTGGGAAAAAATGCGCAAACCTCTGCAGAGTGTACAATCTAATCATGGTTAGCCGTGTCCCCGGTTATGGACATCTTGAGTATCTAGTACTTGGATTATCCTAAGTATCTCATCACTCTAAATTAATATTGTTGGGTTGATAATTACTTTTAATTGGGATTGAGTTGGAGGAACCTTCTCAATGATGTTTCAACTACCATGATAGTTAAAATAAAACTTATTCCTTTGTTGTAGGGAAAAATTGGCTTTTCGCAAAAACTATAACCATAGAGCTTTCCACCAGCCAAATATGCATGTAGTGATAGCATTATTCCGTTCTTGCTCTACTGTGTTATATTGCCAGCATATTCCATGCGCTGACCCGTTTTCGGGCTGCAACGTATTATGTTGCAGACTTTTCAGATGAGGAGTAAGGTTCGTTAGGTCGTTGCCGTGCAGCTCAGCTATGCCGTTGGAGTTGATGGACCCACTTTATCTTCCAAGCCTTCCGCTGTTATCGTATTAGATGGCCTTAAGCCATATTTATTGTAATAAGTTCTCTTTAGAGACATTTGATGTAATAAGTGTGTGATTGCTACTCTGTTATAGATCCTTCGAGTACTGTGTGTGTCAGCATTACCGATCCAGGGATGACACTGAAGCACAGAGACTTGAGTGTTTGAGGCCGGGTCGCTACAAGATGGTATCAGAGCACACGCTGAGTGTAGGACGCGACCACTAAGATAAGCCATAGGTCCCTCTTCTCTACTCATTTCTAACTCCTCTCCATTTTCTACTCCTTAAGATGGCGGAATTGAAGAACAAGTTTGCACAACTGGATGAAGAGACACCCTTTGGACGCCACTTGAAGGAAGTCGCTAGGTACTTGAACATCGGAATACCAAGCTTCACCGGGACTTACAACGCCACTTTACCAGAAGAGGAGCGCTGGATGATTCAAGTTCAAGTTCCAAGAAGGACGTTCACGCCAACCACTAAGCCCATAGAATTTTCTTTTGAAGCACCCACCTGGAGTCTAGGCAAGAGCATGGCAGCCCACATTACCATGGGATGCATTGGAGAAGTCTACAACAAGGATCTCAAGGACACCATTTGTCAGATATGTGGGCGCCGAGATGAGCAATGGGAGATGATTAGCACCAAGAAGGACAGATCCATTGCAGCTTTCATCCAGGAGTTAAACCAGCACATTCGACACCAGGAGAATCAGATGTGCGCAAACATGATAGATTTGAAGAAGGCGGAGACAAGGATCATCGAGCTGGAGGAAGAACTTAAGTCTACACGCGATGGATACGAGGAGGAAATTGCAACACTATTGGAGAAGAATGACGACCTGATAAAGAAGATCGGAGTATTCATGGGAGACCTCGCGCCAGGAGGAGAGGACGACGATTCAACCTGCCCGGAGAACTACATCATCATCGACGACACCGACTCCGACCCTAGTGATGATGACTTTGAAGACGAAGCTGGAGCAGACATCATGGAGTCTTCCACCGATCAAAATTTCTAGATGACCACCAAATGACTAGTAGTATTCCCCCTTGTATATAGTAGTAGTTGAGCACTTTTAACGATAGTTCTAGAACGTTTGTATGCCCTTGCTTGATTGATTGAGTGAAATGATTGTGTTTGTCTCATGTGCATATGGGTAGTGCTTTCTCACTAGACCCCCTTTTCTATTCTAATCTCTCCCCTCTAAAACCCACCAGATGCCTCCGAGACGTGACACCGGATTTGCCTTCCCGCTGGAGCTCAATCAGTTGATCCAGTAGCAGAATGCCTTGATGCAATTGTTAGTCCAGAACCAAGGCAACAACAACAACAACAACAACCCGCCTCCAGTTGACAACTTAGCTCGCTTTCTGAGGTTGCAGCCGCCGGTGTTTTCCAGTAGCACCGAGCCTATAGTTGCTGATGATTGGCTACGCCGTATTGGAAGGAGTTGACCACCTCGGGTTGCCAGAGATCTTTGAGAAGGTGCGCTTTGTCGCACATCAATTGGATGGACCAGCAGCCTCATGGTGGGAGAATTATACGGCCACTTTCCCCATAGCCAACGTCATTTGGGATCAGTTTCAGCAAGCTTTTCGCACATCCCATGTCTCAACTGGAGCTATTGTAGCGAACTGACCCAAAATCGGTCAAATCTCTATGTCTGTACCATCCCAAGATCATGCTGGTACTCACAGTACATCGATAAAGTAATCAAAGTTCAATCACACCTGAATACCATTAAACGATTCTCATATAGAGTCTTTATTACAAGGGAATAAATTCGGCTCAAGGCCAACTCATGAGAAATAAACTAATAACACTGCGGAAGCGTCGAAGATAAGCGAGTCCATCCGACTCAAAGGGCAATCGCAAGCGCGAGCGTAGCCTCACTCCGATCGAATATATCTACGCAACATAATACGTTGCAGCCATGTAGGTCAGCTTTTGGAATAAGCTGGCAAGTCATGAAGAATAACAATAATAAATTTACTAACTCTATATGCATTTTGGCTGTGGAGCTCTAAGTTTCTTCATTTTGCGAAAAGAAAATTTTATCCTACTACAGTGGACTTTGCTTGCAAATTACTACATTTGTTGGTAGTTATTGAGATGGTTCCGCCAACCAATATCTCGTTCCCAATTATTAAGTCATAAAACCCCTCAATTAATTCATTAGTTTTAGTGTTGAGATATCCGAATACTTCCAAGTTCCAGAGGCTCAAATGTCCGTGAATCGGGACACGGCTAATCGATTAGATCTTTAACTCGCAGAGGGTTGCGACTTTCCCGCAAGAATCATTCCTCCTTTTAAGTCTTCGCACTTCATGGTGTTTGAAGACGGACCAATGAAACAGGTCTTCCAAAGAGTTCTTCCGCCACCGCCGTACCCATCCAATCCTACCGTTCTTCTACTTCTCGTAGTACCGCCCAGCCAGCGTCACTACTAGGGTCAACCCAGCCAGAGCCCATAATGGCTTGCGGCTGCACAGTAAGCTTCGGTCATGGGGCATCCATCCTTCTCTTCGTGGCTGGGTGAAGCTTTCGCAAGATGTCATGGCACTTCTCCATGCATCCCGCCACCACTGGTTCTCCAGGTGCCCGTCAACCAAATCCTCCACCCAAGAGTGATTTTCAAGTCCATCTTGATCATTGTAGTTCATGGGGTTGTCATCATCATTGACTCTCACATCTTGCTTATGAATTTCACTCAACCCAAAACCCGCTCACGAGCATAGCAAAGTAACTACTACGTCCGGGGTCATGGTAACAAGGGATTGGTTCATCCTACCACATGATACTACTCAAGTTTAATGACTTCAAGATTTCACTCTGCATGCATGGTGGGGTGGTGACAATTTCTAATGCACAAAAACATAGGTATGGAAATAACATGATCAAAACTTGCCTTGCTGATGATCCTCGTAAGCTAAAGAGTCGTAGTAGCAAGCTTCGCACTCCGGAAACTCTACCGAGACAAACAATAACATAATAAGCACAAAGCAATAGGATCACACAACATAACAAAGTAACATAACACAACAAAACAACCAAAACCAAATCCAAAAAGGAAACTCAAAGAAACCAACTCAAAGTTTTTTCCTACTTCAAATAATAACTAAAAGTAGTTCTATATAATAAAAATTTTCTTAACATAACCTAATCATGGTTTTAGGTTAACTTAATGTAAAAGGATTCACTAAGCAACTAGGAGCAAAAAGAATTAATTAAAAGCTATTATAAAACTCATTTTAGGCCTAATCCAATTTCTATTAAGAAAATAAATTAAAACTTTTATTAATTATAAATAAAAGTTCATCTACTAGAGTGACAGAAACTAACCTAGAATAACTAATCACAAGTTAAAAATAAATTCATTTACTAATTAAAATATTAGGAAAACATGAACTAGTTAATTAATTAGGATTAATAGGATTCTGCTTAAAACTAATTATTTATTAATCCTAAAATACCCAAGTTAATTTCTAGGGTTTGGCAATGTTAAAATAAAGTTGGGACAAAAGAATCATGCAAAATAATTTTTCTAACTCAAGTTATAGCAGATTTACTATTCTGGCTAAAACTAAATTAAAGCAATTTTAATTATTTTTAACATAGCTAAATATATATTCTACAGAAACTAAATAAAATTTGCAAACTAACAAAAAAGAATCATCTAAAAATAATAAACAGAATAAAAGATATCAATTTTTGAAAATGAAACTATTCTCGCTAAAACAGAAAATCAAAATAAAAGAAAAAGGCCTAATGGGCCTATATCGTGTCTCTGTCGTTAAATAGCCTAACGGGCCTATTGGTTTAAACTAAAACGGGCCGGCTAATTTACTAAAAACCCTATCTAATAAACCGAATGAACCGGCCGGTTTTCTAATAAAAACGTACCCCTTCGGGGGTTCTAATCGTAGCCGTCCGCTTGAGATCGGACGGGGGGTGTTCGGTGGCTTACGGAGTCCGACGACGGCAAGGGCGGGGCGCGAAAGGCTGGGCTTCAAGGCCGGTGAGCTCGGGAAGTCGTCGGGAGGATCTTGGGAGCACGGGGAGGGGTTGGTGGGGTCGGGGTTGGTCGGGAGGCTAGGGCGCCAACGGCGGCGACTTTGGCGTGAGGGAGCTCTGGTCTCCGGCGTGCTCGGGAGAGAGAGGGAGAGGGCTCCATGAGGCTAGGGGGGAATGGGGTGCGGAGGGTTCGGCTTTTATAGCTGGGCCTCGGGCGGCTTCGGGGTCGATCGGGCGGATCGGAATCCGGATCCTTCGATCCGCGATCTCAGCGTCGATGATGCGTGGGCGAGGGGAAGAAGATGGGCGGGCCCACGGGTCGAGAGAGAGAGGAGGTGGGGTCGAGCGGGTGGCCGAGGCCAAAGGGATTCAAGAGCGGCGAGGGTGAGGGAGGGCTGGTCGGGTGGGTTGGCGATTGGCAGTGGGGCACTGGCTGGTCAATAAAGGTCTTGTGCACTGGTTGGGCTGGGTAGCCTAGCTTGGCGCCGAGGGGGTTTTCCTTTTTAATTTTTTTTTTAAAATAAAACAAAACAGAAATAAAACAATATCTATAAATATTTTATATAGGGTATATATATACCAAAATGATCAGGGAATATTCCTTTCATTTGAACATTTTTCCAAAGGCAAAATCCAAACTTTATAAAAATCCATTTTTTCCAAATTCAAATAAAATTCAGATTTGAATCCAAATCTTTTAGCATTGTTTCCTCTGATATTTTTTTGGAGTGTCATGTTTGCTCCTCTCATACTTTTGATCAAGTATTTATCAGGCTTAGTTTTTGAAATGATTCCCACTTGCCAAAGTTTGAAATTCAAATTCAAAACTCAAAATTCTCTGAAACTTCAAATGGCATTCAAATTCAAACAGGATGCATAGGATGCTTAGCTATAATTGTAAAACATTCCAAATAGGAAATTTGGGATGTTACAAACCTAGCCACCTTAAGATGAATCTCGCCCTCGAGATTCGGGTTGGCTAGCAAATAGGCGCGGTGGTCTCAAGAAGGTCTTCTTCGCTCCTGTGTGGCTTCTTCCTCGGTGTGGTGACTCCACAAGACCTTGCAAAATTTGATGACCTTGCTGCGGGTGACTCGCTTGCAGTTTCGAGAATTCGGACGGTTTCTCCTTGTAAGTCGATCACCGCAAGCTGTATGGCCTCTAGGGGCACTTGTGTCTCTCAACGGAACATCGCCATGTCGGCATGGCACTTCTTCACCGAGAAACGTGGAAGACATCATGAACTCCGGACAATCCTTCCGCAATTCCAACTTGTATGCAACTTCTCCACGACGCTCGAGGATTTTGTAGGGCCAATGAATCGGGTGCTAACTTTCCTTGACACCAAACCTCTTGATTCCACGAAGTGGAGACACACGAAGATATGCTCGGTCTCCCACTTCGTAAGTCACCTCCTTGCGCTTTCATCGTCGGCATAACTCTTACGTCTCGACCGTGCTATCTTGAGCCTGTCTCGAATCAACTTGACTTTCTTCGAATCCTTGATAAGGTCGGAACCGAAAAGTGATCGATCTCCAACACTATCCCACAAAGAATGGTGTTCGCACCTCCTTCCGTATAGAGCTCGAAAGGGCCATCTTCAAACTGGATTGATAAATGTTGTTGTATGAGAACTCACAGACGGCAAATTATCATCCCAGCTAGACCCATAGTCTAGCACACAAGCTCTCAACATGTCCTCCGTAATCTGGTTGACTCTCTCGGTCTCATCCATCTGCTCATGGATGTAAAGTCGCATCAATTCCAGCCTCGCACTCCAAAGTTTCATGCAATCGCTTCCAAAACTTTGAGGTAAACTGCGTTCCTCTATCTCGACACGATTTTCCTCGGAACTCCATGCGGATATACGATCCTGGTCATGTATATCTTGGCCAACTTGGCACCGGTATAGGTAGTCTTCACGGAATGAAGTGAGCTACCTTAGTCAAACGATCAACTACTACCCAGATAGAATCATAACCTGAACGGGTCCCGGTAATCCTGTGATGAAATCCATACCAAGTTTCTCCCATTTCCAATCGGAATCGGCAAAGGTTGAAGTAACCCCTCTGGCTTCGATGTTACGCCTTTACACGCTGGCAAACATCGATATCGCTACGCACTCGGCAATATCCTTCTTCATACCGCCCACCGTAAACTTTGCTTCAAATCCAGGTACATCTTGGTGTTGCCGGGTGAATCGAGTACGGTGAATCATGAGCCTCTGAAGAATTAGCTTCTGAGCTCGGGATCATTGGGCACATAAATACGATCCTCAAACCATATAGTTCCATGTTCATCCTTACGGAATCCTTTAGCTTTTCCTTCATCCATCTTTTGCTTAATCTCATCAATTTCCTTGTCCGACTTCGGGCTTCACGAATCCTTTCGGTCAAGGTGGACTGAACTTCCAGAGTTGCAACAAATCCTTTCGAACTATCTCCGATCGGAGATCTACGAGGTCATCGACTAACTCACGGGTAATCCTCCCGCTGTAAGAGTATTCACATAACTCTTACGGCTCAAAGCATCTGCTACAACATTAGCTTTACCGGGTGGTAATGCAATCTCATGTCGTAGTCCTTTATCAACTCTAGCCATCTCCTCCGCTCGAGGTTCAATTCCTTCTGCGTGAAGATATACTTCAAACTCTTGTGATCTGTGTAGACATCACAATGATTTCCGATGAGGAAATGTCTCTGTGTCTTGAGTGCATGCACTACACCTGCTAACTCCAAATCATGCGTGGCATAATTCATCTCATGAGGCCGAGCTGTCCGGAGGCATAAGCTACAACCTTACCTTCTGCATCAATACTCCTCCGAGTCCTTGACGAGAAGCGCCACAATAAACCTGGTATTCCTTGTGTATGTCCGCAAAATCAACATCGGGCTGTGACCAACCGCTTTTAATTCCTGAAAACTGGCTTCACATTCCTCGGTCCAAACATACTTGGCTTCCTTCTTCAACAGCTCACCATGGGCTTGGCAATCTTCGAGAAGTTCTCAATGAACCTCCGATAATATCCTCGCGAGTCCGAGAAAACTGCGGATCTCCTTGATCGAGGTGGGTGATCGCCAATCGGTGATGATTCAACCTTGGCGGGATCAACTGCTATTCCTTCTCCTCGAAATAACATGTCCGAGGAATCCAACTTCCTTCAACCAAAATTCACATTTGCTGAACTTGGCATATAATTGATGTTCTCGAAGTTTCTCCAGAACTAGACGCAAATGTTCCTTATGCTCTTCCTCGCTCTTGGAGAAAGTCAATATATCATCGATGAACACCACGACAAACTTGTCCAGATATTCCATGAACACCTTGTTCATCAAATTCATGAAGTATGCAGGAGCATTAGTCAATCCAAATGACATGACGGTATACTCATATAAACCATACCGTAGTGAATGCTGTTTTGGGTATATCCTTTTCACGGATCTTCAATCGATGATACCTCGATCAAGATCGATCTTAGAGAATACCTTGGCTCCAACAAGCTGATCAAACAAGTCATTGATCATCGGCAGAGGGTACTTGTTCTTGATGGTTACTTCGCTCAATGCATGATAATCCACAACCATCCTCAAGCTTCCATCCTTCTTCTCTACCAAAAGAACTGGGCTCCCCAAGGTGATGAGCTTGGACGAATATATCCTTTCTCCAATAACTCATTTATTTGATCCTTGATCTCTTTCAACTCATTCGGTGGCATCCGATAAGGTCTCTTGGATATTGGGGCTGTGCCGCAATAGCTCAATCAGAAATTCAATGTCCTCGTCGGTGGCATTCTGGTAATTCCTCCGGAACACATCGGAAAGTCTTGCACTCTGGCACTTCCTCCGAACAACTCCCGTGAGGGAATGCACTGATTCTTCATCCGGCTGTGCTGGCTACATACTTGATCCTCTTACGCGCCCGGTGGTGAGCGAGAATAGACTTATGCGGCACAGTCAATGTTCCTTCAAACTTTGACAACCAATCCATGCCTAGGATTACATCCAAGGTCTGAGTTTCCAACACTATGAGGTCCACGGAAATTTGTGGTTCCCGATGTTGAGGGTTGCAGGACAGCCTACACCGCCATCATTTCTCCTCCTGCGAACCGACGAAGGGGCTTCTAAGGGTTCTAGTGGGCAACCCGTATTTTTCCACAACTACCCTTGATATGAATGAATGCGTTGCACCGTAATCAAAGAGAACCAAAACTGAACGTGAATTCAATAAAAATTACCAACCACGATTGTTCGGCTGATCATAGACGCCCTCCACGCTGATGTGGTTCACCCGAGCACGAGGGAACGGATTGGGCTTCTTCGCTGAGCCTCCATTGCCATTTCCATTCCTCTGCTTGGCCTCCGGGCAGTCGGTGGCGTAGTGCCCCGCCTTCCGCACTTGAAGCGGTGATGTGGCTCAGATCCTTCTGAGCCGGGTAGAACGGTGCTGATTGCCATTACCATTTCCATTGCCATTGCCATGGCCTGACTTGTTGTCTGGCTGCGGTTGTTCCCATTTCCTCCATGGTTATGACCTCCATGGTTATGATGGGTGTGCCCTCCCGAGTATGGTGCATAGCGGGCTTCGCTGAGCTCCCGAGTTGTGTTTCCCAGGCTGTACTTCCGCTATGCTTTCTATCTGCTGCTGCTTGCCTTCAAGAATGGTGGCCTTGTCTACCAGCTCCCGGTAGTTGTTGAAGGTAGCCACAATAAGCTGCATGCTCAGTTCATCATTGAGTCCCTCAAGGAACTTCTCCGCTTGGCGGCATCTGTGGCCACATCATCGGGGGCATAGCGAGCGAGCTTGCTGATTCATCCACGCATCGTGCCACAAACGGTTCCCGGGCGCAAGTTGCGGAACTCACGCTTCTTCGCACTCATGGCTCCAGTGAGACATGAGCGGTGCGGAAGGCTGCTGGAATTGATCCCAAGTGATGGCACCAATGGGAAAAGTGGCGGTGTAATTCTCCCACCAAGAAGCTGCAGGTCCATCCAGTTGATGCGTGCAAAGCGCACCTTCTCAAAGATCGGTGCATCCAACGGTGACTAGCTCTTCCGACTTTATGGAGCCAATCATCAGCCACAATCGGCTCGGTGCTACTAGAGAACACTGGCGGATTCAACCTCGTAAATCGAGTCAAGTTGTCCACATGGGTGGTGGCGGTGGCGGTGGATTGTTGGCGTTGTTGTTCGATTCTCGAATAAGTAGCTGCATCGGTGCATTCTGCTGTTGGAGCAGCTGGGTGAGCTCGGCGGAAACCAAAGGTCATGTCTCGGAGGCATCCGTGTGGTGGAGGGATGAGAATATTAGAATAGAACAATGGTCTATGAGGAATAACACTACCCATATGAATGCACAATCATAACACACCAATCATTTATTCATACCACTCAAACATGGTTCAACTCGATTACAAAAGCTCATGACTAATCAAGGAAAACATCGGCCTAACTGATCGATTTAAAAAGTAAAAGATAACATGGTGGTCGACTAAAAGTCTTCATCGCTGGCGCCTCCTCTTGGGGTTTCCTTCTGGTACTCCTTCAAATCCTGATCATTGCTCACGAGGGTGCTTCATCTCCACTCGGGTAAAGGTCCTCTCCCAAGTCCATCTTTTCCTCTATCGCGCAAGCTTCATCTTCGGTCGTCGACTATCTCCATGAAGTCCGTGATTTCTTCCTCATGGCCAAGGAAGTCTCGCGTGCCTTCTCTTCCAGCCCATTCGCGGAACAAAAGCTTCCGGTGTGTCTTCGAGTTACGGCGAGTCCGAATCTCCGTTTCTCGAGAAGACACTCCAAGTCCTGGATGTACGAGAGAGGAATCGCCCTCAATGGTACGGATGATATCTCCATTCCTTGCCTCGCGAGAAACCATGGCGAGGTCCGAGTGATCGAGCTCGCCTCAGATTCCTCTCGGAGATGTCCAAGTGCTCGATAGATCGCCACGCCCCTTCCGATGATCCAGCTTGAACTCGGTGAACTCAAAGTTGATAGGCTCCGTGTGTCCTCCAAAGGTTCTCCAGGATATGCACTTCAATCCTGTAGCGGGTGTCCGCGGAAGTGCATTAGTTGGCTTCCCGTGATCGAGGGCAGAGCAATCTTCACTGCTTCACCATCTGGACCAGCTTTCTTCGAAGGGCATCGCCTCATCGGGTGATGAACTCCGTAGCAAACGGGGTGAACTCGGCGCCATCTAGAATGTTGCAAATGGGAGAAGAGTCGAATTGAACAGGGGAATTATGGAATGAAAAGGATTCAAAGTAAATGGTCTCTTCCTATGGCTTTCCGATCCTAGGGGTTACGATCCCACGGTCAGCGTGTGCTCGATACCATCTCTCAGAGTGACCTGACCCAAAATCGGTCAAATCTCGTGGTTCTGTACCATCCCAAGATCATGCCGGTACTCACAAGACATCGATAAAGTAATCAAAGTTCAATCACACCTGAATATCATTAAACGATTCTCATATAGAGTCTTTATTACAAGGAATAAATTCGCTCAAGGCCAACTCATGAGAAATAAACTAATAACACTGAAGCGTCAAGATAAGCGAGTCCATCCGACTCAAAGGGCAATCGCAAGCGGAGCGTAGCCTCACTCCGATCGAATATATCTACGCAACATAATACGTTGCAGCCATGTAGGTCAGCTTTTGGAATAAGTCGGCAAGTCATGAAGAATAACAATAATAAAGTTACTAACTCTATATGCATTTTGGCTGTGGAGCTCTAAGTTTCTTCATTTTGCTAAAAGAAAATTTTATCCTACTACAAAGGACTTGCTTGCAAATTACTACATTTGTTGGTAGTTATTGAGATGGTTCCGCCAACCAATATCTCGCTCCCAATTATTAAGTCATAAAACCCTCAATTAATTCATTAGTTTTAGTGTTGAGATATCCGAATACTTCCAAGTTCCAGAGGCTCAAATGTCCGTGAATCGGGACACGGCTAATCGATTAGATCTTTAACTCGCAGAGGGTTGCGACTTTCCCGCAAGAATCATTCCTCCTTTTAAGTCTTCGCACTTCATGGTGTTTGAAGACGGACTAATGAAACAGGTCTTCCAAAGAGTTCTTCCGCCACCGCCGTACCCATCCAATCCTACCGTTCTTCTACTTCTCGTAGTACCGCCCAGCCAGCGTCACTACTAGGGTCAACCCAGCCAGAGCCCATAATGGCTTGCGGCTGCTGCATGTAAGCTTCCGGTCATGGGGCATCCATCCTCTCTTCGTGGCTGGGTGAAGCTTTCCGCAAGATGTCATGGCACTTCTCCATGCATCCCGCCACCACTTGGTTCTCCAGGTGCCGTCAACCGCCCTCCACCCAATAGTGATTTTCCAAGTCCATCTTGATCATTGTAGTTCATGGGGTTGTCATCATCATTGACTCTCACATCTTGCTTATGAATTTCACTCAACCCAAAACCCGTCACGAGCATAGCAAAGTAACTACTAAATCCCGGGTCATGGTAACAAGGGATTGGTTCATCCTACCACATGATACTACTCAAGTTTAATGACTTCAAGATTTCACCATCTGCATGCATGGTGGGTGGTGACAATTTCTAATGCACAAAAACATAGGTATGGAAATAACATGATCAAAACTTGCCTTGCTGATGATCCTCGAAGCTAAAGAGTCAGAGTAGCAAGCTTCACTCAGGAAACTCTACCGAGACAAACAATAACATAATAAGCACAAAGCAATAGGATCACACAACATAACAAAGTAACATAACACAACAAAACAACCAAAACCAAATCCAAAAAGGAAACTCAAAGAAACCAACTCAAAGTTTTTTCCTACTTCAAATAATAACTAAAAGTAGTTCTATATAATAAAATTTTCTTAACATAACCTAATCATGGTTTTAGGTTAACTTAACAGAAAAGGATTCACTAAGCAACTAGGAGCAAAAGGAATTAATTAAAAGCTATTATAAAACTCATTTTAGGCCTAATCCAATTTCTATTAAGAAAATAAATTAAAACTTTTATTAATTATAAATAAAAGTTCATCTACTAGAGTGACAGAAACTAACCTAGAATAACTAATCACAAGTTAAAAATAAATTCATTTACTAATTAAAATATTAGGAAAACATGAACTAGTTAATTAATTAGGATTAATAGGATTCTGCTTAAAACTAATTATTTATTAATCCTAAAATACCCAAGTTAATTTCTAGGGTTTGGCAATGTTAAAATAAAGTTGGGACAAAAGAATCATGCAAAAATAATTTTTCTAACTCAAGTTATAGCAGATTTACTATTCTGGCTAAAACTAAATTAAAGCAATTTTAATTATTTTTAATATAGCTAAATATATATTCTACAGAAACTACATAAAATTTGCAAACTAACAAAAAAAGAATCATCTAAAAATAATAAACAGAATAAAAGATATCAATTTTGAAAATGAAACTATTCTCGCTAAAACAGAAAATCAAAATAAAAGAAAAGGCCTAATGGGCCTATACTCGTGCCTCTCGTGCGTTAAATAGCCTAACGGGCCTATTGGTTTAAACTAAAACGGGCGGCTAATTTACTAAAACCCTATCTAATAAACCGAATGAACCGCCGGTTTTCTAATAAAACGCACCTTTGGGGGTTCGATCGTAGCCGTCCGCTTGAGATCGGACGGGGGTGTTCGGTGGCTTACCGAGTCCCGCGACGGCGGCGGCGGCGGCGAGAATCGGCTTGGGCTTCAAGGCCGTGAGCTCGGGAAGTCGTCTGGAGGATGCGGGGAGCACGGGAGGGGTTCGGTGGGGTCGGGTTGGTCGGGAGGGCTAGGGCGCCGACGGCGGCGACTTTGGCGGCGAGGAGCTCGGGTCTCCGGCGTGCTCTGGAGAGAGAGGAGAGGGCTCCATGAGGCTAGGGGGGAATGGGGTGCGGAGGGTTCGGCTTTTATAGCTGTGGCCTCGGGCGGCTTCGGGGTCGATCGGGCGGATCGAATCCCGGATCCTTCGATCCGCGATCTCAGCGGCAGGCGATGCGGGCGAGGGGAAGAAGATGGGCGGGCCCACGGGTCGAGAGAGAGAGGGAGGTGGGGGTCGAGCGGGTGGCCGAGGCCAAAGGATTCATGAGCGAGGGTGAGGGAGAGGGCGGTCGGGTGGGTTGGCTGGGCCATTGGTGGGCAGTGGGCTGGGCGGGCAAAGGGCGGCACTGGCTGGGCCTGGGGTGGTTTAGCCGGGGCGCTCGAGGGGTTTTCCTTTTTAAATTTTTTTAAATAAAACAAAACAGAAATAAAACGATATCTATAAATATTTTATATAGGGTATATATATACCAAAATGATCGGGAATATTCCTTTCATTTGAACATTTTTCCAAAGGCAAAATCCAAACTTTATAAAATCCATTTTTTCCAAATTCAAATAAAATTCAGATTTGAATCCAAATCTTTTGGCATTGTTTCCTCTGATATTTTTTGAGTGTCATGTTTGCTCCTCTCATACTTTTGATCAAGTATTTATCAGGCTTAGTTTTTGAAATGATTCCCACTTGCCAAAGTTTGAAATTCAAATTCAAAACTCAAAATTCTCTGAAACTTCAAATGGCATTCAAATTCAAACAGGATGCATAGGATGCTTAGCTATAATTGTAAAACATTCCAAATAGGAAATTTGGGATGTTACAGCTATGAGCATGAAGAAGCGTGAGTTTCGCAACTTACGCCAGGGGAACCGTACTGTGGCTCAGTACGTGGGTGAGTTTAGCAAGTTATCTCGCTATGCCCCTGATGATGTGGCCACAGATGCCGCGAAGCAGGAGAAGTTTATGGAAGGGCTGAATGATGAGATGAGCATGCAGTTGATGGTTGCAACATTCAACAACTACCAGGGAAGTACGGGGAAGGGAGGTATAACTCAGGAGCTCAGCAGAAACCTCGCCTAACCCCAAACTCGGGAGGACTTGTTCATAACCATGGAGGTCATAACTACACCAGAGGAAGTTCGCATAACCACAATGGTTCTAAGAATGGGAATGGGAATGGAGCAAGCAACAATCAGAACCGCTCCAATCCAGCCACACCCACCAAGAGAGATCTAAGTCACATTACTTGCTTTAAGTGCGGGAAGACTGGACACTATGCCACGGAGTGCCCTGAAGCGAAGAATGGAAATGACAATGGGAGCGCTGGGAAGAAGCCCAATCCATTCAACAAAGGACAAGTGAACCACGTTAACGTGGAGGAGGTTGAAGAGCAGCCAGACGCGGTTATAGGTAAGGTTTTGGTTAAGTCTTTTACCGCCCTTGTTCTTTTTGACACTGGTACATCGCATTCATACATATCAAGGGGATTCATGGATAAGTTTAAACTATCAACCCAAAACCTTAGGACCCCTCTGTTAGTAAGTTCACCTGGAGCAGAGTATATGGCTAGTCGATAGTGCGACCAAATACCCTTAACCATTGGTAGCCATGTTTTCCCGTCAGACCTAATAATTTTGGAGTCACGAGGATTGGATGTGATATTAGGCATGGACTGGATGTCAAAGTATGGAGGAAGCATTGACTGTGCTAGTAAATCGATTTATCTCACCACCCCGGAGAGAAAAAGGATTAAGTATGTATCTAGGCATGTGCCTAGGAGGAGCCAAGTAAATACCCTCACGGGAGTTGTTCAGGAGGAAGTGCTTGTAGTGAAGGATTACCCGGATGTTTTTCCAGAGGAGTTACCAGGCATGCCACCGGATTGAGACATTGAGTTTTTGATAGAGCTATTGCCAGGTACAGGGCCAATATCAAAGAGACCCTATCGGATGCCCGCAAATGATCTGGAGGAGATTAAGAAGCAGATCAAGGAGTTATTGGAGAAAGGTTACATTCGACGGAGTTCATCACCATGGGGAGCCCGAGTGCTTTTGGTTGAGAAGAAGGATAAGTCTCTAAGAATGGTTGTTGATTATCGTGCGTTAAATGAAGTGACGATTGAGAACAAATACCCACTGCCGATGATCAATGATTTGTTTGACCAACTGCAAGGAGCTAAGGTGTTTTTGAAGATCGATCTGCGATCAGGGTATCACCAGCTGAAGATTTGAGAGAAGGATACACCAAAGACATCATTCACCACATGGTACGGGTTGTATGAGTATACGGTCATGTCATTTGGACTGACTAACGCCCCTGCCTACTTCATGAGCATGATGAACAAAGTGTTCATGGAATATTTGGATAAGTTTGTTGTGGTGTTCATTGATGATATAATGGTATACTCGAAGAATGAGGAGGAGCATGAAGAGAATTTGCGTTTAGTTCTCGAGAAACTCAGGGAACACCAGTTGTATGCTAAGTTCAGCAAATGCGAGTTTTGGTTGAAGGAAGTCGGATTCCTTGGACATGTTATATCAGGAGAAGGAATAGCGGTAGACCCTACCAAGGTTCAGTCAGTCACTGAATGGTTGGCACCCACTTCAGTTAGCGAGATCCGCAGTTTTCTTGGACTCGCGGGATACTATCGAAGATTCATTGAGAATTTTTCCAAGATTGCAAAGCCAATGCCGGAGTTATTGAAGAAGGATACCAAATTTAAATGGACGAAAGAATGCGAGACAAGCTTTCAGGAGTTAAAGAAACGTTTGACTACAACCCCGGTGCTGATTCTGCCAGATATACGCAAGGATTTCCAAGTGTATTGCGACGCCTATTGCCTAGGACTTGGAAGTGTGCTTATGCAGGATGGAAGAGTTGTTTCGTATGCCTCATCACAAGTAAAACCGCACGAATTGAATTATGCCACGCATGATTTGGAGTTAGCAGCAGTAGTGCATGCGCTCAAGACTTGGAGACATTACCTTATTGGAAATCGCTGTGATGTGTACATGGATCATAAGAGTTTGAAGTACATTTTCACACAGAAGGAGCTGAACCTTAGGCAGAGGAGATGGTTGGAGCTCATAAAGGATTATGACATGAAGCTGCACTATCATCCAGGCAAGGCCAATGTCATAGCAGACGCTTTGAGTCGGAAGAGCTATGCTAACACCCTAGTGAGCACGGGATTGCCAAAGGAGTTAGCAGAGGATCTCTGGGAACTTCGATTGGAGATTGTTCCTAGAGGTTTTGTTGCAACAATGGAGGTTCAGTCTACA
The DNA here is from genome assembly GCA_021605205.1 of Aegilops longissima. Lineage (NCBI taxonomy): Eukaryota > Viridiplantae > Streptophyta > Magnoliopsida > Poales > Poaceae > Aegilops > Aegilops longissima. The sequence goes on along the minus strand of CM038678.1, from coordinate 328,717,599 downwards.
TTGTTAAGAAAGATTCGAGAAGCTCAGAAGGATGACAAAGAGATTGTCGAGATAAAAGAGAGAATCAGCAAGGGAAAGGCCAAAGGTTTTCGTGAGGATGAACACGACACCTTATGGTTTGAGGACCGTGTTTATGTACCAAATAACACAGAGATCAGGAAGTTAATACTTCAGGAGGCTCATGAATCACCATACTCGATACACCCTGGAAACACCAAGTTGTATTTGGATTTGAAGGAATGTTTCTGGTGGACTGGTATGAAGAAGGATATTTCCGAGTATGTAGCCGTATGTGATGTATGTCAGAGAGTGAAGGCAGAACATCAAAAGCCAGCAGGATTGTTACAGCCTATGCCGATACCCGAATGGAAGTGGGATAAACTTGGCATGGATTTTATCACCGGATTGCCCAGGACCAAATCGGGATATGATTCTATATGGGTAGTATTTGATCGCTTGACCAAAGTAGCTCACTTTATCCCAGTGAAAACAACCTATACAAGTGCGAAGTTGGCCAAGATATACATGACCAGGATTGTATGTCTGCATGGAGTTTCGAGGACCATCGTATCAGATAGGGGAACACAGTTTACATCAAAGCTTTGGCATCAACTACACCAGACTTTGGGAACGAGATTGGAGTTCAGTATAACATTTCACCCGCAGGCGGATGGACAGACCGAGAGAGTCAACCAGATTCTGGAGGACATGTTGAGGGCTTGTGCGCTAGATTATGGATCTAGTTGGGATGACAATTTTCCCTACGCAGAGTTCTCATACAACAATAGCTACCAAGCTAGTTTGAAGATGGCACCGTTCGAAGCCCTGTATGGACGAAGGTGCAGAACACCGTTGATGTGGGATGATGTTGGAGACCGACAGTGGTTTGGACCAGATTTGATCAAGGAGTCTGAAGAGAAAGTTAAGTTGATCCGAGATGGACTGAAGGTAGCTCAGTCCAGGCAGAAGAGTTATGCAGATTCGGAACGCAAGGAGGTAACCTATGAAATTGGAGATAGAGCATATCTGCGAGTATCACCCTTGCGAGGAGTGAAACGTTTTGGAGTTAAGGGAAAGTTAGCCCGAGATTTGTAGGACCGCATCGTGTTTTGGAACGTATGGGAGAAGTTGCCTACAAGTTGGAGTTACCTGAAGAACTGTCAGGAGTTCATAATGTGTTTCATGTTTCACAGCTGAAGAAGTGTCATGCTGAGATGGCCGATATACCGTTAAGAGATACAATACCCTTGGAAGCGATTCAGTTGGACAGTGATCTTACCTATCAGGAGAAGCCAGTTAGGATTCTTGAATTCGCCAGTCGAGTCACCCGCAGTAAGGTTATCAAGTTTTGCAAATTTCAGTGGAGCCACCATACCGAGGATGAAGCCACCTGGGAACGAGAGGATGATCTTCGCAAAGACCACCCACACCTATTTTCTAGCCAACCCGAATCTCAAGGGCGGGATTCATCTTAAGGGGGGTAGGTTTGTAACATCCCAAATTTTCAATTTGGAATGTTATACATAGATCATTCATGCATATCATATTTTATTGCATTTCGTGTCGCGATCCTCGAAATCGTAAGCAGCTCAAGGACCCTCGGAGAGAGTTGGGGATTTCATTGTTTTCATATTTGAATTTTATCAAATATTGAAATGAGGATTATTGGTTTTAATTATTTTTCTCTCCAAAAATATTTCATCTTAAAATATATGAGAGGAGATAATATGACTTCTCCAAAATAATTGAAATATTGGAGGAAAAATATTAAAATCAATATTTGACTTTATTCGGGTTTTATTGCTATTTTATTTGCATTAGAAAAATTGCACGTTTTTTCAAAATTGCATTTTAGGGCCAAGAAAATGTTCATCTCGTTCTAAATATTCTATTTAGACGGTGAAAATTTGTTTTGGTATTTTTAGATTTTTATTTTATTTTCTAGGATTTATTTAAGTTCCGGTGAAATTATTTTAAAAAAAATCTCTAGCGCCCGACTGGACCGAAGCCCAGCCAAGCCGGCCCACCGCCCCGCGCCTCGTCTCCCTCCAGGAGACCAAGAGGCCGCCGCCGCCGAAGCCGAGTCCGGCCGAGATTCCTCTTCCGGCGCCGCCTTGCCCCCTCCCCCAAGCAAGCCGCCTCCTCCTCCCCTTTATAAGCCGCCCTCCCTTTATAGGCCGCCGCCCCGCCCCAAATCGCCACCCTTGCCAGAAGCAGGAGCAGCCAGAATCGCCCGCCGCCGCTTGCCGCCAAGGCCGGCCGCCAGACCACCGCTGCCCCACCACACCGCCCGCAGCCCTACCGCCCCACCGGAGCCGCCGCGGAACCCGCCGGAGCCACCACCGATCTCGTCTCACCGTTCGTTTTTTTCCGATTTAGGTAAAAACCGTCGGTTTTTTAAACCCTAGTTTCGTTTTTTAGATCGGTTCGCCGGTTTTCACGGTTTAGTTTATATAGCGGATGTTCGTCCGTACGTTCGTTTTAACGAACGGTTTTCGCTTGTTAGTACAGACAACGAACGTTCGTTCGTTAGCCTGTTCGTCAGTTTTCTTTTTCTCGGATTTTCCGCGATTATTTTTTATCGCGATTTCTGATCTGATTTTTGTTTTAGTTTATCTTTTCGCTCGTTTATCGGAATCAGGAGATTCAAGTGCCTAGATCTTCGTCTCAAAACTCTCTTTCTGTTTAATCAACTTGAACAAGATTTTGGTACTGTAAAATTTGACTTTAGTTCAGATTAGTAAACAAATCTTGTTTCTTTCGCAGTTTGAGTTTCGTTGCTCCGTTTGATTTGATTCTTTTCGCAAACCGCAGTTCTTAAGTTGAACTTTCTGGTCAATTCTTTTTATTTGAGTTTTGCCAATGCATCTTTGCTTGATTGCTTATGTATGTTATTGTTTGTTTGCGGTAGAATTCCCGGAGTGCGAAGCGTGCTACTATGAGTCCCTAGGTTGCGGATCGTCAGCAAGGCAAGTAACACATTGTTCATACTCCTTTCATACCCATTTTTTATGCATTAGTTCCAATCCTCAAACATTGCATTATTAAGATGTGATTAACTTGTGGGTATTTGGAAGTAGTTGATGAGGTAGAACCTATTGCCCTGTTATATTCAAACCCTGGGACTTACTTCTACGTATCACTTATATTGCTATGCTATGCTCGTAGACGTGGTTTGGGTGAGTGAATCCATGACATATGTGAGATTGTTAATTAATGGTTCAGCTAAGGTGGCAACTTAATTACACATTTGGGTGGATTGCTTATCGGGCACCTGGAGAATCCAGTGTTGTCCTAGGATATCCCGGAGTACTCGTGTGATAATCCTAAGGTCTGCCACCCAGGCTCAAAGGGAACTGAGATATTTTCATGCTAGAAACTTCCTTGTGCAACCACAAGCTATTATGGGCTCTAGCATAGTTGAGTAAGTTGCATGAGTTCTTGAAGAGGTGGATCAGCAAGTAGAGGGATGTAGGTTTGGTATGGTCTGCCCGGAGTAAAGAGTTAATGTTTCGAAAGATCGTGTCTTGCTATCCGCTTTCAAACACCATGTAGTGCGAGAAATCCAACGGAGGAGATCGAGTCTTGTGGGTAAAAGTGCGCAAACCTCTGAAGAGTGTACAATCTAATCATGGTTAGCCGTGTCCCCGGTTATGGACATCTTGAGTATCTAGTACTTGGATTATCCTAAGTATCTCATCACTCTAAATTAATATTGTTGGTTTGATAATTACTTTTAATTGGGATTGAGTTGGAGCAACCTTCTCAATGATGTTTCAACTACCATGATAGTTAAAATAAAACTTATTCCTTTGTTGTAGGGAAAAATTGGCTTTTCGCAAAAACTATAACCATAGAGCTTTCCACCAGCCAAATATGCATGTAGTGATAGCATTATTCTGTTCTTGCTCTTCTCATGTTATATTGCCAAGATATTCCATGTGTTGAATTGTTTCGGGCTGCAACGTATTATGTTGCAGACTTTTCATACGAGGAGTAAGGTTCGTTAGGTCGTTGCCGTGCAGCTCAGCTATGCCGTTGGAGTTGATGGACCCAATTTATCTTCCAAGCCTTCCGCTGTTATCGTATTAGATGGTCTTAAGCCATATTTATTGTAATAAGTTCTCTTTTGAGAGATTCGATGTAATAAGTGTGTGATTGCTACTTTGTTATAAATCCTTTGAGTACTGTGTGTGTCAGCATTACCGATCCAGGGATGACACTGAAGCACATAGACTTGACCGTTTGAGGTCGGGTCGCTACACAAATTACCCTGGTCGTCCTAATTTGGTAGAATTTTTGGAGTTACAGAAGTATTCGCCAAAGTCAGATTACAACGGACTCTTCTGTTTTGATAGATTCTATTTTCTGTGTTGTTGTCGGTGTACAAAAGTAGAGGCTCTCCTTCTGACCCCTTTACTTGTGCATGGGCAGTCAGAGCCACGAGCCACGGCCGCACATAGCAGGGCAGAGGAGGGGAGCCGGAGAGAAGCTGATGCACAGGATGGCCAAGGCAACGCCAGGACCAGAAACACCGAAAAGCAAGAGGGTGAGGTGGACTTCCACGGCAAGGCCCTTGCCGGGGCTGCCTCCGCGGCCCCGGCAAGAGCCTTGCCGGGGCAACTTGCCCGACGCCAGCAGAATGAGCCACCATTGAGCCCACGGGTTCCAACTCAACCAACCGCGTTGGAACTAGGGCTCGGGAGGCACCTCCGTGGTGGCATGCAGATCTTTGTCAAGATCATAAACATGTGAGATCAGATGAGGACCAGAAGACAGCGACCCTTGGTGAGATCCTTGCCGAGGAGATCCACAAGACCCCCGGCAAGCGCCTTGCCGGGGACAACTGCAACGCCACGGCAAGGCCCCTACCGAGGGCGTCAGCAGGGCCACAGCCAGGCCCGCGTCGACCAAGACTCCACCGCCGTCCCCAAGTAGCTGCTAGCTCAACCAGTTGGGCAGGCACCTGCATGGCGACGGGTGGTCCCTACGCCAACTCAGCAAGCACCTGCGCGGTGGCATGCAGATCTTCGTGAAGACCCTACCACCGCGCCACCTCAGCTGCCTGCCTACCTACATGGCGCCGCATGCACCGCTGGCCTGGGCGCGTGTCGAAGCAAGGCGAGGCGGCAACGGACGGGACGGGCCTCGTTCCCGTCCCCAATAAAGCTAAGGGGCACCTAAGCTACGCATTAAATGCATCGTGTCCTGTAACACGAGCGATAAGCTCGAGCACTCTAGACCTATCCACCTCCTGTGTGCCACTGTGGCAACCCCTTTCGACTATAAAAGGAGGCCCATGGTATATTGGAGAGGGATTCGAGTCTTTTGAACTAGGAAGACACCATAGCTAGTTCGAGAGCTCAAGAACTCTCTCAAATACACACCAAAGCAGGACTAGGGTATTATGCATCCTCGCGGCCCAAACCTGGGTAAATGATCCTTGTGTTGACTGCTAATCCTACTCTTCTCACAACTCCGCGCCCCGGCAACTGCAGTAGGGATTCTTGTGATCCCATAGGTGTCGTTACCCACCGACATCTTTGGCGCGCCAAGTAGGGGGCGCAATTGTGAAAATCTGGTCCAGTAGTTATCCTAGCAGTTCTTCATCGCCATGGCTGCCAAGAAGAAGACGATCATGGCGATCGGCTCGTCGGGAGCCGAACGGCCCGTGCTAGTGCGGACGAGCAGCGGGGTCGGTCGCGACAGACCCGGCCGCATCCGCGAGCACCAAAGATCGCTCTGGCAGTCGAGCTCGGCGAAGCGGCGCTGTTCGGCGCCAGCGACGGGCCACATGCCACCAAATCCAAAGACAGAGCTGGCCCCCCCGCAGGCGGTGCGGGGTCCTCCAGGAGTGTCGTTGTGCCACCCACGGGCGGCGCAGCAACCTCCAAGATGCCCACGCCGGCGCTTCACAGTAGCGCTTTTCCTGTGGTCTTGCGCGACGCAGCAGCGCCACCACACTGGAGACCCCGGACACCGCCGTGGAAGAGCTATATGCATCGCCCACGGACGGCGAGTCCAGCATGCTCGCCGAAGTGCTGGCGAAAATGGCACGCAGCCGCTGGGCCGTGGTAGAGGTCCTTCTAACATAGTTAGAAGTCGAAGCGCGCCACGGTCCATGCAGCTGTCACCACCACCCACGCCAGCAGAAGCTTTGGCGCGAGCGCAGCTGCTCCTCGACTTCCCTCCTCTTGCGGAGAAGCTCGACGAGTGGAGAGTCACCATCCGGAGCCTCGTTGCCGTCACCAATAAAGATGATCCGCGACCGGCGGGGCCTTCCAGACGGCGCTCCGTCGAACCACTGCATGCCAGCGGTGGAGGGGCCGAGGGTGCTGCGGCCACGGTGCACTCTCCTCCTCCACGCCAGCCACCGCTGGTGTCGGTCCGTCGCCATGACACTTGTGATAATATTTCCATAGCGTCGTCCGACCCACGGACCCACCGCGACCAATGCCAAGTTCTTCAAGAACAAGCTCACGAAGATGCTCGAACCACTATCGAGCGCCGGCGTGATACACGCCACCAGTCGGACAAGCGAGCAGGACCCGCTATGGACCACCCAGCACCGGGGGGCTTCGGCGGCCTACCTTACGAGGTGGGCAGCCCAGCCTTTACCCGTGATCTGTGGCAGTTCCAGTGGCCATCCCACCGCACGTTCAAACCCGACTTCGGCGAGAAGTACACTGGCAAGACCCATCCGTCAGAGTTCCTCAACATCTACACCATCGTGATGCAGGTTGCCGGAGCTCGCGACGACAAGGTGCTTGTCAATTACTTCCCGTTGGCACTGAAGCCCAATGTCATGTCTTGGTTGATGCACTTGCCGGCGGATTCCATTTCTTCTTGGTCGGATCTGTGCCATGAGTTCGCTACGCCTTCATTGGAGGCCACCAAGCTCATGGCCAGTGCCGATGATCTCGCATATCATTCCCGTATGAAGGGGAAACCCTGTGCAAGTACATCCAGAGATTCAGCCGGGTGTAGTATAACATCCCCGACGTACATCCCGCCACCGTGATCAGCGCGTTCCATCAGAACGTGAACAACCGCAAGATGCACGAAGAGCTGGCGATGACCAAGGTTAAGGATGTGGCCGAACTCTATGTTCTGGCCGATAGGTGCGCCCGGGCTGAAGAGGGAAGGAAGTACCCAGCGAGGACGCAGGTGCGGAAACCGACTCTACTGATGAAGACACCGCCGCCCCAACGAAGAAGGGCCGACATTGCAACAGGAAACGCAAGGGCAAGACCGTGCTTGCCGTCGAGGCATCCGACAGCACCGGCGCCGCCAAGAAGGCCAAGGCAGACGACCCCGACAAAGATATCGCTGGGTGCGCCGCTTGTCGGGCCTTGGCGGCTGCCGACAAGCCAGGGGGCTCTGACAAGCAGTACTGCAAGATCCACCACACCAAGGGCCATGACCTCCAGAACTGTCGGCAAGTCGAGCTGCTTGCTGAGAAGCAAAAGGCCGAGTATGAGAGGCGGGACAAGGAGAAGGGTCGTGACAGTGCCGAGGATCCGGCAGAAGCGTATGCCAAGGAGGCCGCGCGGCAAGGACAACGAAAGCAAGAGAGATCGCCGCCCGGGCCGTGACAAGAAGCAAGAAGATGATGATCATGACGAGTCCGGGCGATCAAGAGTTCCGTATACACGGAGGCCATGTGCGCCGATGGTGGAGCTCGCTGCATACTTCTCACCGCTTAGCTCAAGTAGTGGCGCGTGAGATTACAGCAGCGGAGCCGCTGCTCGACGCCGTAAGCCGCTCAAGTGGTCCAAAGATGCCCTCATCTTTGACGCTGAGGACCACCTTGACCGCACAACCGCGGTCGGGTGTTTGCCGTTGTTGGTCTCGCCAACGATACGCAAGATCAAGGTGAACAAGACGTTGGTTGACGGCGGGGCCGGCCTGAACTTGATCTCGCCCGTCGTGATCAAAAGGCTGCAAATTCCTCATGGAGACCTCGAGGAAACGGGCACGTTTCAAGGGGTCAATCCGGGGAGGAGCCAGCCGAAGGGGAAGGTCACACTGCCCGTGACGTTTGGAGGAGAGTTGAACTACAGGACGAAGAGGATTGTCTTCGATGTAGCCGAGATCCCCTTGCCCTACAACCGGATCCTCGGTCGCCCGACACTGGCCAAGTTCATGGTGGCGTCGCACTACACCTACAACACGCTGAAGATGCCTGGGCCGATGAACATCATAACAGTCCCCTCCGACAAGAAGGACACGCTGATCTGCGCCGACCTACTCTATCGGGAAGCAGTTGCAGTAGCTGCCGCCAAGGCACTTGCTCCTGCCACTGAAGCCCCGGGATGGAAGAAGAAGACCAGCAAGACCTCTCGCACCCACTCCAGCAAGCTCACCTCTTCAGAGTGTTGTGCTACCGTCGAGGACGTGCCAGAGAGCTCCATTGGCAAGAGCAAGAAATCCAGAGCTACACCACCAGAGACCAAGAGGGTGTCCGTCAGGGAGGATGGCACGGGAAGGGCTTTCACCATAAGCTCCACCCTCGACAAAGAATAGGAAAGCGCCGTCACTTTCCTGCGGGCGAATGTCGATGTGTTTGCATGACAAGCATATGACATCCCCGGCATTCCCAGGGAAGTGATTGAGCACCATCTTGCTGTCTGTCCCCATGCGCGACCCGTCAAGCAGAAGGTCGAAGGTGCTCGAAAGGCAAGAGTTCATCACAGAGGAGATCGTGAAGTTGAAGCGGCAGGTTTGGTGAGAGGAGTGCTCCATCCGACGTGGTTGGCCAATCCGCTGGTGGTGCGCAAGGCAAATGGGAAGTGGAGGCCGTGTATTGACTACACAGATATCAATAAGGCTTGTCCCAAGGACCCCTTCCCGTTGCCGCGCATCGACCAGATTGTTGACTCCACGGTCGGGTGTGATCTGTTGTCATTCCTCGACGCCTACTCGGGCTACCACCAGATCTTTATGACAAGAGAAGATGAAGAGAAGACAACATTCATCACCCCATGTGGTATGTATTGCTTTTTACGGATGCCTTTCGGGTTGAAGAGTGCTGGCTCAACGTTTGCAAGATCTGTCCAAATTAGTTTTGAACCCCAGCTGAAAGTGCAACTATCCCTGGGTGGTTTTGGTAATTCCTAACAACATATAGCTCATTGAGCTAACATTATTCCAAGATGAATATTTCAGGAAAAGCTCAATGAATGGCATGGCATAGATGAGGAAAGTGGACCCCTCAAAATACTAAGGATAAAAGGATTGGCTCAAGATCAAAAGCTCAAGACTCTACATTTTATATTTTAGTGATCCAAGATCACATTGAGTCTATAGGAAAAGCCAATACTATCAAGGAGGGATGAGGTGTTGCTTAATGAGTTCTTGCTCCATAGTGCTTAGTGATATGCTCCAAAGCCCTCAACTACTTTCTCATATCCACATATGACCTAAACCCAAAGTCAAACTCGGCCCTACCGATTCTTTCTATCCGGCGCCACCAAGTTCAGATGTCATAGCCACTGCCACAAACCCTAGGCAAATCGGTCTTACCGATAGGGACCTCGGTCTCACCGAGATGGGATTGTAATCTCTCTTTTTCCCTTCGTAACATTTCGCTCCCACCGAGATGAGTGATTGGTCCCACCGAGGTTGCAATGTAAACTCTCTTTTTCCCTTTCGTAACATTTCGGTCCCACCGAAATGAGCGAACCGGTCCCACCGAGTTTACCTGACCAACTCTCTGGTTAGCTTATTACCAAAGTCGGTCTCACCGAGTTTGTGTAATCGGTCTCACCGAGATTACGTTATGCCCTAACCCTAACCCTATCGGTCCTACCGAGTTGCATGTCACCCCAATCAAAATCCTAACGGTCACTAGATTTGCTGAATCATCCGACCGAAGTTTCTCAATTCGGTCCCACCAAGATTGGTAAATTGTGTGTAACGGTTAGTTTTTGTGTGGAGGCTATATATACCCCTCCACCCACTCTTCATTCGTGGAGAGAGCCATCAGAACGAACCTACACTTCCAATACACATTTTCTGAGAGAGAACCACCTACCCTTGTGTTGAGGCCAAGATATTCCATTCCTACCATATGAATCTTGATCTCTAGCCTTCCCCAAGTTGCTTTCCACTCAAATCTTCTTTCCACCAGATCCAAATCCTGTGAGAGAGAGTTGAGTGTTGGGGAGACTATCATTTGAAGCACAAGAGCAAGGAGTTCATCATCAACACACCATTTGTTACTTCTTGGAGAGTGGTGTCTCCTAGATTGGCTAGGTGTCACTTGGGAGCCTCCGACAAGATTGTGGAGTTGAACCAAGGAGTTTGTAAGGGCAAGGAGATCACCTACTTCGTGAAGATCTACCACTAGTGAGGCAAGTCCTTCGTGGGCGATGGCGTGGTGGGATATACAAGGTTGCTTCTTCGTGGACCCTTCATGGGTGGAGCCGTCCGTGGACTCGTGCAACCGTTACCCTTCGTAGGTTGAAGTCTCCACCAACGTGGATGTACGATAGCACCACCTATCGGAACCACGACAACAACATCCGTGTCTCCAATTGCGTTTGAATTCTCCAAACCCTTCCCTTTACATTCTTGCAAGTTGCATGCTTTACTTTCCGCTGCTCATATACTCTTTGCATGGTTGCTTGAATTGTGCTAAGATTGCTTGACTTGTGCTAAGATAGCTAAAATCTACCAAAGACTAAAATTGGGAAAAGGATAAGTTTTTATTTGGTCAAGTAGTCTAATCACCCCTCTCTAGACATACTTTCGATCCTACAAGTGGTATCAGAGCTTTAGTCTCCATTTGGTTTGATTTCCATAGCTTTTGGTGGTCATAGCCTTGGTTTCACAACCTAGGAGAGTATGGCGTCTAGCGAGGGAAATTATCACCGTAGAGGTCCTTACTTTGATGGTACTAATTTTGCTAGTTAGAAGCATAATATGAAAATGCATATTCTTGGACATGACCCCGCCGTTTGGGCTATTGTGTGTATTGGCTTGCTAGGTGAATTCTTTGATGGGAGAGAACCGAACCATGAAGCTAGCGCGGAAGAGTTGAAGATGCTGCAATACAATGCTCAAGCTTGTGATATCCTCTTCAACGGATTGTGCCCCGAAGAATTCAACAAAATCAGCCGTCTTGAGAATGCAAAGGAAATTTGGGATACTTTGATTGAAATGCATGAAGGTACCGACTCCATCAAGGAATCCAAGTTGGACGTGCTTCAAAGTCAACTTGACAAGTTCAAAATGAAGGACGGTGAAGGTGTCGCTGAAATGTACTCTTGCTCTTATCACAAATGAGATTGCCAGCTTAGGAAGTGAAGAGATGACCGACAAATTCATCATCAAGAAGATCCTAAGAGCTTTGGATGGAAAATATGATACCGTGTGCACATTGATCCAAATGATGCCCAATTACAAAGATCTCAAGCCAACGGAAGTCATTGGAAGAATTGTTGCTCATGAGATGTCACTCAAGGATAAGGAGGAACTTCACAACAAGTCAAGTGTTTCTTACAAAGCCTCATGTGAAGCCCCCACATCATCAAGTGAGAAACAAACCTTCAATGAAGAATTGAGCTTAATGGTGAAGAACTTCAACAAGTTCTACAAGAATAGAAGCAAAGAGAAAAGCTCCAAGTCAAGTCCTACAATGACAAAAGATCTTCTAGTCGAGAGCGAAATTGCTACAATTGTGGGAGACCTGGACACTATTCCAATGAGTGTACGACACCCTACAAAAGAAGAGAAGAATCACCACCAAGAGAGAGGAGGAGTAGAGATGATCGTTATGAACGAAGACCCTCACGGAGAAGCAAATATTCAGAAAGGAAGGACAAGTCATCAAGGAGCTACACAAAACAAAGACATCAAGCTCATGTTGGTGAATGGGTATCCGGCTCCAACTCCGATAATCACTCCAAGAGAAGCTATCACTCCGACTCCGAATATACTCAAGATGAAGGTGTTGCCGGTCTAGCCCTTGTGTCAACCAACTCCTACGACATATTTGATTCACCAAATGAAGGAATTGGAAGATGCTTCATGGCCAAAGGTCCAAAGGTAACACATCCCGAGTATGTTGATTTCAATAGTGATGAAGATGACTTGTTAGGTGATGATGATTTACTTGTTGACAACTCTAGTGATGAATACTATGATGAAACGTCAATTAATCATGCTAATCAAGATAAAACGAATGACAATGATAAGGAGAAGATTGAGCTTCTAACTAAAGAACTAAACACTCTTAAGTTAGCTCATGAAACTATCTTAGAAGATCATCGAGAACTTTTAAAGACTCATGAGAAGTTACGCTTTGAAAGGCTCAACCTTGAGCAAGAGCATGAGTTCTTAAAGGCAATCAATGATGATCTCCGCAAGAAAAGTTCTTATTACATTGCCAAGCGTTTACTCCTATCTACTTACATGCCTCAAGTCAAGTCTAGTAACAAGAACAAGAAGGATTCTTCCTCTAGTAGTAACACTACTAGGAAAAGGCCTACTAGTGGCACACCAGTTTTGCCTACTAATGGCGCACTACTGGTGCGCCACTAGTACCATGCCACTAGTATTATATACTAATGGCGCACCACTGGTGCGCCATTAGTATCTGGTATACTAATGGCGCACCACGACGTGCGCCATTAGTATAGACCAACATGCGCCATTAGTATGCCTCCCAGGGGGCCATATTTACCCATGTGCTTTGGCATACTAATGGCGCACTGCGGGGTGATGTGCTATTAGTATCTTAGGCATACTAATGGTGCACTGTGTAGTGATGCGCCATTAGTGTCCTTTGCCATACTAATGGCGCACTTTGAGGTGATGCGCCATTAGTATGAATATTAGGTTTTTTTTTACTTTTCTGATTTTTGCACAGATTACAAAATATATTATTGGACAGAATATAGACAGGACCACACAAAGAACAACAGCAGATTCATCGAATACAATAGAAGATTAGTCTTTGAATACAATTCATCATATTAGTCTCCGAATTCAAAAGACCGAACAAAGATAGAACATTACAAGTCTCGAGACCGCGAGTAGCGAGTTTGTCTTCACATTACAAGTCGATATCGATCATCTAAACTACCATCACATAGAAGAGAGCTGCGGTCATCACGATGAGCAACATCGCGATGAAACTGGTCTTCATCGGGTTCCTCCAACGCTCCCTCCTCTCTCCCGCTAGATAGCGGGTGTATCTAGATTCCGCCCCGCCCTAGTGGTGTACCTTTGTAATCATATCGCTGAAACAGTGAACCTGTCTCCAACACTCCTCCCGGTCGTCATAGACTCCGGGAACCTTACCCTTGTACACGACATACGACGGCATCTCTATGCACAAGACAAACAATAGACAATAAATAAGCAATATATAAGTATGCAACAAAAGGATCGGAAGAGAAAAGCAAGACATTAATAGCACGATTCATGGTCCTACTAATAAATAGCATCGATTACATCTAAGTTGAACGACTGTCCAAACCAAAGAGACATACAAGTTCATTAATGTTTAATTACAACATGAGCCAATCAATGTTTCAGAACTACACATAGCATCACTACTTTCGACTCGACTCATGGGACCGAAGCGTGGATGAAGCCGCCGTCTATCGTGATGGTCATGAAATCGCGGGCGTTGTCGGCCTGCATTTGTAGTGTTGTGTCTATCTCACTGTTGGACGGTTGATGGTAGAACTGCCCCGAGGTACGGCGACATCTTGATGGATGATTTCGCAAACTTCGATCGATGCGAAGAATTCTTGTCCGATGTCCGCGTCTGGATTGCCGACAAGCTCGCGCCCAATCTTTGAGATTATCCGTAGCAAAGGTGATGATGGTCCCATACGATCGACCGCATGTGATGGAGGGCGAGTAGGCATCCTTCGACCACAAAGCGGCTGCTTGACGCAGGAGAACATTGTATTGTGGGCTAACACGCGCTCGCCGCACCTACTAATCGGCTGGTGAAGGTGCTCCAGATTTGGCGAGCTGGGAGAACATCATCAAGAACTTTCTTGATATTTGTGTAGTCTATCTTGGAGTCACGGTCCGGTCGAAATACGTGGCCATGGAATATTTCGGCTTAAGAGGATGAGTGTGCAATGTGTCACCGCACATAACACGTAATGTTAGAAAAAAAGAACGATCGAAATCTAAGAAATCATATGTTACGGGCGGTTAGGGGATGACTTACTCGGAAAGTAAGGCACGAGGAAGTTATCCTTATCTGGTCTGCCGTAATGACGCCTTCGAGGTAAGAACTCGCGACATGCGGTCCCCAGCGCTGCCCAAGATCTTGGCACGCATGTAGAAGGGGTCGATCGTCACGATGTCCGGGTCTTGTCTCTAATGATCCGCATCTCCATACTCAAAAAAAACAGCCGAACGAAGGTGTAGTGCAGCGGATGAAGGTTAAACATAGCAAAGATGTCATCAAACCGCAGGACGATCGCACTTCGCTTACGCCATCCACAAAGCCCTTGCCCTCCGCACCTTGGCCACGAAAACCGGTATGCCACATCATTCTGCCCGAGATGCCGCTTCTCCAAAGAAAGAACACTGTCATGCAGACTCCGCATAGCACCGGTTGCAGCATTGAGCATATTTGGCGGTAGCATCGCCCTACCCGCCACATGCACCCTCCTCGAGATATCCTTAGGTGAAGGTGGCCCGTCGTGAGCACAGATCATACTCGGTGCCGGCTAGCTCGCACCGGCGCCCTTTTTAGTCTTTCGTTTCCGTCCCTTCTTCTTGATCTGATGTAATGGGACCGAGTTCTGCTCACAGACCGCCTTCTTGAGCGTGTTGGGGCTGATAATATTTCGCACCTCAGCTATCTCGAGGCTCGGTGAAGGCGGAGCCGGAGGCGCCTCTCGAGAACTGAATGCCGACGACGCTTTGCTGTAATTGGGTTTCTCCGCCGCATCAGCTAGATCGCGGTCGCCTTGGTTGGGTTCTTGAGAAGGAGACCCGCAAAACTCGTCAACAGATCCATGTTCGCAAAGTACTTATCGATGTTGGTAAATGTACCGTCGTCGTTGTCGCCGTCGTCCGGATCTCGTGCTATATGCATGTCCGGATCTGTGCCATAGGGATGTCCGCATGTCCGTAGAAGGCGGCGTTCTTGCCATGGCTTGGCGCCGCACGATCGGGCGGTCTTGTTCGTGGGGTGGTGTCCCCGCCCCAAACGAATCCGCTCTTCGCCAAAGCAGGGCCAGCTTATGCGAGCACTAAGGGTCATCTCATCTTCTTCGCCGCCCCAGCGGGTCGAATCGGAGGTAACAACTCGTCGCAGCTCGGCAGCACCCGAACCAGTTCAACCCTATACACTATGGGTGGCATCGGATTACCGTGGAACACGGGTTGCTGGTTGAACGATTTCGCCTTGGCGACATCAACCAACTCGCCACCCATGAAGTGCAGGAGAGTGCAAGGAACGTCAGCGGCGCCCTGCGAAAACATATATGGCGTCAGGGATGCCCAGTCAAAGGCAAGGAGATGAAGTCATCCGCCGAGAGGCTTAGTTACCGTGATGCCGCCGAGCTCGGCTAATGTCGAGGCATCGCCAACGGCGGGCGGTAATCGACGGAGGGGCCGCTTGTCGGGCGAGGTGCCGCCGGCGACACCCGGTGCATTAAGCTCCAATGCCCGTGCCGGCGCGGAGACACGAATACCGCCCGCCGGAGACACCAATGGCGCCACGGAGACACCAATGGCGCCGCCGCGTTGCAGCGAAGGTTGGCCGTGAAGCTGGGAACCGGTGGAGGCCCCTGTTGGTCGCCCGCAATCCACGTCGTCAGCCCATGAATCAACATAGGCACCATGGTGGTGAGCGTCGTTCCCAGTTGTTGTTGCACTTGCTCTTGGAAAATCTCCGGAATCCGCGCCACTTGTGCCTTGAGTGCTTCAACCTCGCGCGACTGGCTTTCCGAGCTGGTCTTTTTCTCCTTTCGCCCACCAGCGGTATAGTGTGACGACCATTTTGTGGACAAGCCTTTGCCGGCCACACGACCAGTTGACATCGGCTTACTGAGCTTATACTTGTTTTTCATTACGTTCAACGCCCTATTTAAAGGGGTGTCGAAAGGGGACATCGAGGGAGGCGGCGCTCGGCTCGGGGACGGCGAGGGAGGCGGCGCTCGGCTCGGGGACGGCGAGCACGGGGGAGGGCAGCGGGTGAGATCGATGAGGCGGGGAGATTAGAGAGATTGGGGATTTAGTGTGGGGAAGCTTAATGGCGCACCTCGTGGCGCGCGCCATTAGTATGTTTTTTAGATAGCAATGGCGCACCCCCAGCAGGTGCGCCATTAGTAATCTTTTTTTTACGTAGCAATGGCGCACCATCCAGAGGTGCGCCATTAGTAATCTTTTTTTATATATATAGCAATGGCGCACCAGCCATAGGTGCGCCATAAGTAATTATTATTATTATTATTTTTTGTTGCATCTAATAATTTTTAAGAAAATGAATATGAATATGAAACAGTAATAATTTTTTATAAAAACAGTAATAATTTTTTAAAAAATATCATCAAATTTGTTATTTGAAAATATTTATGAATATGAAAAAATATCATCAAATTTATTATTTGAAAATATCATCAAATTTGTTATTTGAAAATATAATCAAATTTGTTTTTTTTTGCAATTTTAGTTGCATTCATTTGTGACGGTGGAGCGGGCCGGGGAGGGTGCGGGGGTCGGCGGGCGGTGGGTCGTCGGCGGTGGTGGAGCGGGAGGTGCGGTGGGTCGGTGACGGGTGGAGCTGGGGGTCAGCGGCGGCGGCCGGTGGAGCAGGGAGGGTGCGTGGTCGCCGGCAGCGGTGGAGCGGGAGGTGCGGTGGGCTGGTCGTCGGCGGCGGGGAGCGGGGAGGTGCGGAGCTGGGGGTCGGCGGCGGCGGCCGGTGGAGCGGGGGAGAGGGTGCGGGGGGTGCTCGGCGGCGAGGGGGACCGGATCTGGCGAGGTGGGATAGCGATCGAGATGGAAGGGGATCGAGATCGAGTGTCCATGAAATTTAAAAAATATTCATGAGTTCAAAATAAAGTGCCCATGAAATACAATCGAGAAATGAAGGCTACAATTGAAATACAATCGATCTTAGCTAGCTATCTATTCACAATCTTCTTGCCCTTATTTTTTCAGAATGGAGTTCTTCTCTTGAACGAACGCCCTTAGGTAGGGTGGTCCTGCTTCTTCTTGTGGTGTATGTCGATACTTCATCGTCGCCGCCATGTTCCATCTTCGGTCGCCGATTTGTCAAGTCTTGCTCATTGGCGACTCCATCCATTCCGATGATCTTCCTTTTGCCTCTCCTCATGACAACACGACTGGGCTTTGGCGGGTCGGTAATGAAGAAGCATTGGTCCACTTGGGAAGCCAGTACCCATGGCTCATTTTTCTCGGTGACGTTTGCGCCCGTGGTCTTGGATTTGGCTTCGGGTATAACCATGGTGGTGAAATACCGGTCTTCTTTTATGACGGTCTTGGCCCATCTGACACGGAATATTGGGACCTTCTCTCCAGCGTAGCTCAGCTCCCAGATCTCCTCGATCCTTCCGTAGTATCTGTCCTTGTCGTTACCGGTGTAGGATTCCATCGTTACCCCGGAGTTCTGATAACCATCGCTCTTCATGTCCTTGTCCTTGGTGTAGTGTAGCGACCAGACCCGAATGGATCTAGCGCTCTGTGCTCAGTGTCATCCCTGGATCAGTAATGCTGACACCACATAGTACTTCGAAGGATTTATAGCAGAGTAGCAATCACACACTTATTACATCGTTGTCCACAAGGGAACTGAATACAAAATATGGCTTAAGGCCATCTAATGATAACAGCGGAAGGCTTGGAAGATAAGCGAGTCCATCAACTCCAACGGCATCATCGAGTATAGAACCACGACCTAACACCTTACTCTGTAAATTCGAAAAGTCTACAACGTGAAAAGTTGCAGTTCAAAATGGGTCAAGACATGGAATATGCCGCAATGTAACACATAAAGAGCAATGAATGAATAAGCCTATACTACATGCATATTTGGCTGGTGGTAAGGCTCTACTGTTACATTTGCATAAAGCTGATTTTTCCTACATCAAAGGAATAATTTTATTTAACTATCATGGTGGTTGTTAAACATTGAGAATGGTTGACAAGATCCTCAATCCCAATTAAAAAGTACTCAACAAAACCCAATAACTTTTATTTAGAAGTAACATGTTGAGATTCACATGATAATCAAGTACCGGAT
This sequence comes from Aegilops longissima, assembly GCA_021605205.1. NCBI lineage: Eukaryota > Viridiplantae > Streptophyta > Magnoliopsida > Poales > Poaceae > Aegilops > Aegilops longissima. Next base: position 328,699,352 of record CM038678.1, on the reverse strand, counting down.
ACTCAAATTGTCCATAACCGGGACACGGCTAATCATGATTAGTTTATACACTCTGCAGAGGTTTATGACTTTTCCCCACAAGACTCGATCGCCTCCGCTTGGTTCTCGTGACTACATGGTGTTTGAGAAACGGATGACCGAGACATAGTCTTTCGAAGCGCTTAGCACCTTACATGTGGGTAGACCGTATCAACCTACATCCCCTACATCAGCTAGCCTACCCGTAAGAGTTCGCACAACTTAGTCAACTACGCCAGAGCCCATAATTGGCTTGTGGCTGCACACGGAAGTTTCCAGCTTGAATAATCTTATGATCCCTTAGAGCCCGGTGGCGGTCCAAGAAATACTGAGCAAGTCTCGATAGAAACCAGTGCCTCAATCCACCCAGATGTGTGTTAGGTTGCCACCTTAGATAAACCATTAATTAACAATCTCACATCTGTCATGGATATTCACTCACCCAATCCACGCCTACTAGCATAGCATGGCATGAACAAGCAAATCGAGAAGTAACTCCCAAGGTTTCATAAGTAAAACAGTAATAGGTACTACTCAATCTACTTCCCAATACCCACAATTTAATTAGATCCTAGTCATGCAAGTGTTTGAGGAATAGATCTAATGCATAAAACTGGGTATGAGAAGGGTATGATCAGTGTTACTTGCCTTGCCGATGATCCGCGAGTCCTAGAGATTCAAGTAACAAGCGGCGACCGGTGATCTAACGCAGACAAACAACAAGCATACAATAAGTACTCATCTAATGCACAGGAAATCTCGAATAAAAGATCTAACCAGAAAGTTCAACTTAAGAACCCTGGTTGCAAAAGAATCGAATCAAAACAAACTCCGAAAGTCGAAACTCGAGAGAGAACGTCTCGATTTAGCGATATGAAATTAGGTCAAAATTTCACAGTGGCAAAACTCTGTGAAAGTAGGGTAGTCGAACGGCGGTTTCATATTTAAACTCCAGCGCTTGAATCACCTGATTCCGATAAACGAGCGAGAAATAAAACAGTTTTGAAAATCAGATCTGAAATCAAATCGGAAAATAACGGATTAAATCCGATTAAAAGAAAAACGACGAACGAGTTAAAAGCGAACGCTAGTTAATGTAACGAATCTAACGAACGCGTTCATTGAAACGAACGGTTCGTGAACGTCCGCTAAATAAGAAAACCGAAAAAACAAAACCAATCTAGGTTTTTTTAAAAAACCAACATGTTTTTTTTAAAAAACCGGATCGGTTCGAGGGGAGAAACCGGTTCGGGTGGCGGGCGGGCTACCTCCGCGGTCTGGCGGGCTCCGGGCGGGGTCTCCGCGGGTCGGGCGGGTCGGTGGGTGGCGGCGGGTCGGCGAGGGGCTCGGGCGACGGCGGCGTGCTCGCGACGAGGGCGACGGCGGCGGCGTTTGGGCGACGGCGGCGGCGGTTCGGTCGAGGCGGCGGCAAGGGGCGATGAGAGAGAGAGGGGGGGGGCGGTATTTAAGGAGGGGGGCTCGGTTGCTTGGGGGGGGGCGACGGGTCCCGGGCGGAGCGGACTCGGGCGGCGGCGGGCTGGCTTGGCGGCGGGGCAGGCGGCGGCGGGACACCGGGCGCGGAGCGGAGCGGAGGAGATGGCGGGGCGGCTGGGCGGGGGGGCTGGCTGGCTGGGCAGTGGGCCTCGGTCCAGGGGCGCGTTTTTTAAAATTAAACCAAAACAAAATAAAAAAATACCAAATGAACTCAAATTAAATAAAACAAATTTTCCCGACTCCTAAAATGAGTCGAACAAAATGAACTTTAAAAACAATAAACATGCATAAAAATTTTTAAATGCTCATTTTTGCCTAAGCAAAATAAATCTTCAAAACCAAATTTGGTTTATTTATAATATCTTCATTTTTTTCCTAATTGTTTGGGAAAGTCATATTATTCCCTCTCAAGATATTTTTGTAGGAAAAACTTTATGAAGATAATTTAAATAATCCAATGATCCTATTTTCAAAATTTGAGAGATCCCAAATATGAAAATTATGAAACTTCCAACTCTCTCCGAGGGTCCTTGAGTTGCGTGAAATTTCTAGGATCGGAAAAAAATGCGAGAAAAAATGATATGCATGATGACCTAATGTATAACATTCCAAATTGAAAATTTGGGATGTTACAAACCTACCTCTTAAGATGAATCTAGCCCTCGAGATTCGGGTTGGCTAGAAAATAGGTGAGGGTGGTCCTTACAAAACTTCCTCTCTTTCTGTGTGGCTTCATCCAAAGGTGGTGGCTCCACCGAACTTTGCAAAACTTGATAACCTTGCTGCGGGTAACTCTGCTGGCATAATCGAGAATCTTAACCGGCTTTTCCTCATATGTCAAGTCATCCTTCAACTGAATTTCTTCCAGTGCACTTGTGTCTCTTAACGGTACCTCGCTATCTCGGGTGACATTTCTTCAATCGAGAAACATGGAATACATCATGAACTCCCGACAGTCCTTCCGCAATTCCAACTTATACATAACTTCTCCCATGCGTTGCAAAATCTTATATGGTCCAACAAACGGGTGCTAACTTTCCTTTAACTCCAAAACGCTTAACTCCTCAAGCGGGGATACTCGAGATATACTCTGTCTCCAACTTCATACTCGATTGCTTTGCGCTTTGAATCGGCATAGCTCTTACATCTGGGTGGGCTACCTTGAGCTGTCTCAATCAACTTAACTTTCTGTTCGGACTCCTTAATCAAATCTGGTCCAAACAACCGACGATCTCGGTTTAGTCCCATGACAACGGTGTCCTGCACCTTCTTCCATACAAGGCCTCGAAGGTGCCATCTTTAAGCTGGTTTGGTAGCTGTTATTGTAGGAAAATTCTGCATACGGCAAATTGTCATCCCAACTAGATCCATAATCTAGTGCACAAGCTCTCAAAGATGTCTTCCAAAATCTGATTGACTCTCTCGGTTTGTCCATCGGTCTGTGGGTGGAAAGCTGTATGAATTCCAATCGGGTTCCCAATGTTTCGTGTAACTGGTTCCAAAATTTCAAGTAAACTGGGTTCCTCTCATCGATACAATGCTCCTCGAAACTCCGTAAACACACAATTCTGGTCATGTATATCTTTGCCAACTTAGCACTGCTATAGGTAGTCTTGACTGGAATGAAATGGGCTACCTTGGTCAAACGGTCGACTATGACCCAAATCGAGTCATATCCTGAACGGGTCTTTGGCAAACCTGTGATGAAATCCATGCCTAGTTTATCCCACTTCCATTCGGGTATCGGCAATGGTTGTAACAATCCTGCTGGCTTCTGATGTTCCGCCTTTACTTTCTGACATACGTCGCAAACTGCTACATACTCCGCAATATCCTTCTTCATTCCGGTCCACCAGAAAATATTCTTCAAATCCAAATACATCTTGGTATTTCTCGGTGAATCGAATAGGGTGAATCATGGGCTTCTTGTAAAATCAACTTCACGATCTACGGGTCATTGGGCACATAAACACGGTCTTCAAACCATAGGGTATCGTGCTCATCCTCACGAAATCCTTTAGCTTTTCCTTTGATCATTTTCTCCTTTATAGCGGCAACTTCCTTATCCGCCTTTTGGGCTTCTCGATTTTGTCCATCGCTGTGTCATTGAATTTCCAATGCTGCTACATAGCCTCTGGAACTATTTCCAAACATAGCTCTCGAAGGTCCTCGGCCAACTCATTGGGTATTCCTCCCATCATTAGGGTATTGACGTGGCTCTTACGGCTCAATGCGTCTGCTACGACATTAGCCTTTCCGGGGTGATAATGCAATCTCATATCGTAATCCTTGATTAGCTCTAACCATCTCCTCTGTCTGAGATTCAATTCCTTCTGTGTGAAGATGTACTTCAAACTCTTGTGATCCGTATATACTTCACAATGATTTCCAATGAGAAAATGTCTCCATGTTTTCAAGGCATGCACAACGGCTGCTAACTCCAAATCATGAGTGGCATAATTCAACTCATGGGGCTTAAGTTGTCGTGAAGCATATGAAACAACTCTTCCTTCCTGCATAAGCACTGCTCCAAGTCCTCGACGTGAAGCGTCGCAATACACCTCATAATCCTTAGTTTGATCTGGCAATATCAAAACTGGTGAGGTAACCAATCTTTTCTTCAACTCCTGAAAACTTGCCTCACAGTCCTCAGTCCATATGAATTTGTTTTCCTTCTTCAACAATTTTGTCATAGGCTTTGCAATCTTTGAGAAATTCTCAATGAATCTTCGGTAGTATCCTGCGAGTCCAAGGAAACTCCGAATCTCTCCAACTGTCGTTGGTGCTTCCCATTTGGTTACGGTCTCAACTTTTGTGGGGTCAACTGCTATTCCTTCTCCGGATATAACATGTCCGAGAAATCCAAGTTCCTTTAACCAAAATTCACATTTGCTGAACTTGGCATACAACTGGTGTTCCTCGGTTTCTCCAAAACCAATCTCAAATGTTCCTTGTGTTCCTCTTCATTCTTCGAGAAAATCAAATGTCATCAATGAACACCACGATTTAACTTGTCCAAAAACTCCATAAACACTTTGTTCATCAGGTTCATAAAATAGGCTGGTGCGTTAGTCAGTCCAAATGACATAACGGTATACTCATACAGATCCATATCTCGTGGTAAATGCTGTCTTGGGTATGTCTTGCTCCCGAATCTTCAATCGATGGTACCACGATCGCAATTCGATCTTAGAGAACACTTTGGCTCCTTGCAAGCGATCAAACAGATCATTTATCATCGGTAGTGGGTACTTGTTCTTGATTGTTACTTCATTCAATCCACGATAATCAACAACCATTCTCAATGATCCATCCTTCTTCTCACCAATAAAAGGGTGATCCCCAAGGTGAAGAACTTGGGCGAATAAAACCTTTATCCAATAGTTCCTTAATCTGCTTCTTAATTTCTGCCAAATCCTTTGCGGGCATCACATGACGGTCGCCGATATCGGGCCTGTTCACGGCAACAGCTCGATCAAAAACTCAATGTCTCTATCCGCGGCATTCACAGCAACTCTTAGGAAATACATCGGGATAATCCTTCACCACTGGTACTTCTTCCTGTACCACTCCTGTTAAGCAATTAACTTGTGCTCTCCTCGGCTCGTGCCGTGATACATACTTAATCCTTCTTCCTTCTGGTGTGGTGAGCAAAATTGACCTTGTGGTACAATCTATGTTTCCTCCATACTTTGATAACCAATCCATTCCTAATATCACATCCAATCCTTGGGATTCCAGAACTATTAGGTCTGAGGGGAAAACATAGTGTCCGATCCTTAGTGGTAGTCGATCACACCATTTACTAGCCATGTACTCTGCTCGGGTGAGGTTACTAGCATGGGTGACCTAAGGGCTTGGGTTGGTAACTTGTACTTATCCACAAATCCCTTGATATGTATGAATGCGATGCACCAAGATCAAAAAGAACAACTGCAGAAAAGACTTAACCAAAAACTTACCGACATCGTGATCGGGCTGATCTTCAACCTCCTCCACATCAATGTGGTTCACTTGTCCCCTGTTGAAAGGGTTGGGCTTCTTTCGAGCTTCCATTGCCATTTCCATTTCGCCTACGGATAGTCATTTGCATAATGCCCATCTTGCGGCACTTAAAGCAAGTAATGTGACTCAGTCTACCTTGGATGGTGTAGTCGGGTTGGTGCGGTTCTGTCTGTTGCTTCCTCCATTCCGCTCCCATTCTTGGTGCCATTATGGTTGTGCGAATTACCTCCTCCATGGGTATCTGAAACTGAATTCCTGATTTAGGGGTATAACGTGGCTTCTGCTTTGGGATCTGAGTTATACTTCCCTTGTCCATACTTCCGCTTGCAGTTCTCAATTTTCTTTGCTTTCCTTCAATCATGAGAGCTCGGTCTACTAACTCCTGGTAGTTATTGAAACTTGCTACCATCAACGGCATCTGAACTCATCATTCAGTCCTTCTAGAAACTTCTCTGTTTAGCTGCATCTATAGCAACGTCATCCGGGGCATAACGTGCTAATTTGCTAAAGTCATCCACGCATCGCCAACAGTCCTTCCTCCTTGGCGTAAGTTGCGAAACTCACGCTTCTTCATGGCCATGGCTCCTGCTGAAACATGGGCTGCGAAAAGCTTCTTGAAACTGGTCCCATGTGGCGGTGTTCACGGATAAGTGGTGTGAAATTCTCCCACCATCTTTGCTGCGGGTCCTTCAAGCTGATGTCTGCAAACTTTACTCTTTCACCATCCGTGCATCCTGCATGGTCAGCTCCTTCCTATCTTGCGGAGCCGGTCATCTGCTACAATTGGCTCGGTGCTATTGGAATACACCGCGGGTTCATCTAAGGAAACGAGTCGATGATCCGCAGGGTGGTGGTGGCGGTGGGTTGTTGTTGTTGTTGTTGTTCTGCACCAATGTTTGAATCGGGTATTCTGCTTTGGATCAATTGGGTGATCTCTGGCGGGAAAACGAATCCGGGTCGCGTCTCGGAGGCATCGATGGGTTTAGAAAAGGAGAGAAAGGTAGAATAGAATGAGGTCTAAGGGGAAATCACTACCCAAATGCACATGAGCAAATGCACACAAATCACTTCATTCAATCAAACAAGGGTTACAACGATCTAACTATCGCAAAAGTGCGTGTATTATAAAGGTTTACATGGAGGGAATACTACTAATATGTGGGGGACTTCTACTAATTTGAACCGTGGAAGACTCCATGATGTCCGCTCCACTTCGTCTTCAAAATCGGGTTCACTTGGATCCGAATCTGTGTCGTCGATGTTGATGTAGTCGATTGGGTGTTCGACATCTGGTCTTCATTCTGAGCGCCAACTTCTTCTTGAGTTCTTCGATCTCGTACTTAAGATCGTTATTGTGTCTTGCCAGAGCTACGATCTCGTCCATGTAGTCCTTGCGTGTAGTCTTTAGTTCTTCTTCCAATTTGATGATCCTTTCCTTCGTCTTACGCAACTCCAACATGTCATTGCACATTTGATTCTCCTGGCGTCGAATGTGCTGATTTAACTCCTGGATGAACGCTGCAATGGATCTATCCTTCTTGGTGTTGACGACGTCCCAGTTGTCATCTCGGCGTCCGCAAATCTGGTAGATGGTGTCCTTGAGATCTTCTTGATAAACTTCTCCAATGCGTCCCATGGTGATGTGAGCTGCCATGCTCTTTCCCAGACTCCAAGTGGGTGCACTGAAAACACTATCTATTGGCTTGGTGATTGGGGCGAATGTCCTTCCTGGAACGTGAGCATGAATCTTCCAGCGCTCCTCTTCAGGCAGAGTGGCGTTGAAAGTCCCGGTGAAGCTTGGTAATCCAATGTTCAGGTACTTAGTGACTTCCTTCAAGTGAAATCCAAAAGGTGTGCCTTCATCCGGTTGGGTGTACTTGATCTTCGCGTCCGTCATCCTAAAGAGAGTAGAAAAGATGAGGAGTTAGAAAATGAGAAGAGAGAGTGATCTATGGCTTTAACTTAGTGGTCGTGTCCTACAGTCAGCGTGTGCTCTGATACCATTCTCTCTGAGCGACCAGACCGAATGGATCTAGCGCTCGTGCTCGGTGTCATCCTGGATCGAATGTCTGACACCACACAAGTGCTTCAAGGATTTATAGCGAGTAGCAATCACACACTTATTACATCGTTGTCCACAAGGAACTGAATACAAAATATGGCTTAAGGCCATCTAATGATAACAATGGAAGGCTTGGAAGATAAGCGAGTCCATCAACTCCAACGGCATCACCGAGTATAGAACCACGACCTAACACCTTACTGTCATTCGAAAAGTGCGCAACGTGAAAAGTTGCAGCCAAAACGGTCAACACATGGAATATGGCAATGTAACACATAAAGAGCAATGAATGAATAAGCCTATACTACATGCATATTTGGCTGGTGGTAAGGCTCTCTGGTTACATTTGCATAAAGCTGATTTTCCCTACATCAAAGGAATAATTTTATTTAACTATCATGGTGGTTGTTAAACATTGAGAATGGTTGACACATCCTCAATCCCAATTAAAAAGTACTCAACAAAACCCAATAACTTTTATTTAGAAGTAACATGTTGAGATTCACATGATAATCAAGTACGGATACTCAAATTGTCCATAACCGGGACACGGCTAATCATGATTAGTTTATACACTCTGCAGAGGTTTGCGACTTTTCCCCACAAGACTCGATCGCCTCCGCTTGGTTCTCGTGACTACATGGTGTTTGAGAAACGGATGACCGAGACATAGTCTTTCGAAGCGCTAGCACCTTACATGTGGGTAGACCGTACCAACCTACATCCCCTACATCAGCTAGCCTACCGTAAGAGTTCGCACAACTTAGTCAACTACGCCAGAGCCCATAATTGGCTTGTGGCTGCACACGGAAGTTTCCAGTTTGAATAATCTTATGATCCCTTAGAGCACTGGGTGGCGGTCAGAAGAAATACAGCAAGTCTGATAGAAACCAGTGCCTCAATCCACCCAGATGTGTGTTAGGTTGCCACCTTAGATAAACCATTAATTAACAATCTCACATCTGTCATGGATATTCACTCACCCAATCCACGTCTACTAGCATAGCATGGCATGAACAAGCAAATCGAGAAGTAACTCCCAAGGTTTCATAAGTAAAACAGTAATAGGTACTACCTCAATCTACTTCCCAATACCCACAATTTAATTAGATCCTAATCATGCAAGTGTTTGAGGAATAGATCTAATGCATAAAACTGGGTATGAGAAGGGTATGATCAAAGTGTTACTTGCCTTGCGATGATCCATGAGTCCTAGAGATTCAAGTAACAAGCGGCGACTCCGGGTGATCTAACGCAGACAAACAACAAGCATACAATAAGTACTCATCTAATGCACAGGGAAATCTCGAATAAAAGATCTAACCAGAAAGTTCAACTTAAGAACCCTGGTTGCAAAAGAATCGAATCAAAACAAACTCCGAAAGTCGAAACTCGAGAGAGAACGTCTCGATTTAGCGATCTGAAATTAGGTCAAAATTTCACAGTGGCAAAACTCTGTGAAAGTAGGGTAGTCGGAACGGCGGTTTCGTTACGAAACTCCAGGCGCTTGAATCACCTGATTCCGATAAACGAGCGAGAAATAAAACAGTTTTGAAAATCAGATCTGAAATCAAATCGGAAAATAACGGATTAAATCCGATTAAAAAGAAAAACGACGAACGAGTTAAAAAGCGAACGTTCGTTAACAGAACGAATCTAACGAACGCGTTCACTGAAACGAACGGTTCGGTGAACGTCCGTTAAATAAGAAAACCGAAAAAAAAAACCAATCTAGGTTTTTTTTTTTAAAAAAAAAACCGAACATGTTTTTTTTAAAAAAAAAAAAAACCGGATCGGTTCGAGGGGAGAAAACCGGTTCGGGCGGCGGGCGGGCTACTCTCGGCGGTCACCGGCGAGCTCGTGGGTCTCCGGCGGGTCGGTGGGTGGCGGCGGGTCGGCGAGGGGCTCCGGGCGACGGGCGGCGTGTTCGGCGACGAGGGCGGCAGCGGCGTTGGGCGGCGGCGGCGGCGGTTCGGGTCGAAAGTCTGGGCGGCGGCGATGTGGAGAGAGAGAGGGGGGGCGGGTATTTAAGGAGGAGGGCTCCGGTTGCTTGGGGAGGGCGGACGGGTCCGGGCGAGCCGGACTCGGGCGGCGGCTGCCGGCTGGCGACGGGACACTGGGGCGGAGCGGGAGGCGGGAGGAGATGGGCTGGGCGGGTGGGCGGGGGCTGGCTGGCTGGGCAGTGGGCCTCGGTCCAGAAGCGTTTTTTTAAATTAAACCAAAAAATAAAAAAATACCAAATGAACTCCAAATTAAATAAAACAAATTTTCCCGACTCCTAAAAATGAGTGAACAAAATGAACTTTAAAAACAATAAACATGCATAAAAATTTTAAATGCTCATTTTGCCTAAGCAAAATAAATCTTCAAAACCAAATTTGGTTTATTTATAATATCTTCATTTTTCCTAATTGTTTGGGAAAGTCATATTATTCCCTCTCAAGATATTTTTGTAGGAAAAACTTTATGAAGATAATTTAAATAATCCAATGATCCTATTTTCAAAATTTGAGAGATCCCAAATATGAAAATTATGAAACTTCCAACTCTCTCCGAGGGTCCTTGAGTTGCGTGAAATTTCTAGGATCGGAAAAAAATGCGAGAAAAAATGATATGCATGATGACCTAATGTATAACATTCCAAATTGAAAATTTGGGATGTTACATGTAGAATGTGTAGCCATTGATATCGTACGCCTCATACGTCATCAGGTTATGCTCGGCGCCCTGTGCAAGGCGAATATGAGTTGTTCTTCCGCGGAAGAATCCTCATGTAAAGGGTACGACAGAAGCTTCTGCTTGAACCAACGCGTGAAACATGAGTTGTGCTCTTTGATTATATCTCCGTCCGTAAATCATTGGCCTCGGTCATTGTACGTCTTCTCAATAAAGGTTTTGTGCTCTACCACCTAAGGATCGACCACGTCTATGTGTTGTAGTGCGACTAGGTTTGCTCTTTCAAAGTCGGCGAGTCGACCCTCGAAGTCGACATGCATTTCGCTGGCGACCCTCACGGTGACCCCATCCAGCGAGCCTGCCGAGGTTCTGCTGACGGGCAGACCAGCGGGTTCTCGATGCCTAGATAATTCGTGCGAGAGGAGATGCACTCTTGGTCGAAAAGCCCTGGCTATGCTTCCCTCGGGCGTGACATGTTGCGTAACGTATCCTTTGATGACACCATTCATCCTTTCAAGCGGCATCATGCTGTGCAGGAGCGTCGACCGAGTTGGATGATATCCTCCACGATATGGACCAGCAGATGCACCATAACGTCGAAGAATGCGGGCGGAAGTACATCTCAAGCTCGCATAGTATCACCACGATCTCTTCTTGTAGCCTCTGAGTTGCCTCATGCCAACCGACTTACGAGAGATGGCGTCGAAAAAGTTGCATAGGCCAAATAGCGTTTCACGCAGACGTGCGCGTCCATGATCCCACGGATTGCAATCGGAAGTATCTGCGTCATCAAGACGCGTGATAGTCATGAGACTTCATCCCGCTGAACTTCTACTTATTTGGGTCTAGGTATCGCTTATCTTCCCCAGCGTATCAGAAGGAAGTTTTACTCCTACGAGGCAGGTGAAAAACTGATCGATCTCCTTCTGACTTAGAGTGAAGCACGCGAGAGGTTAGTCATTTCCGGTCTTCTTGGCCTTTTTGCCTTTGCGACGACTTTCAGTGTCCTGCTTCGCCTCATCATCATCATCATCACCATTAGCGTGAAGCTCCTCCCTGATGCCCATTGATTTCAAGTCTGCCCTTGCTTCCGGCCCATCTTTGGTCCTCTCTGGCATGTTGAGCAGGGTACCAAGCAGACTCTCGCACACGTTCTTCGTGATATGCATGACATCAAGGCTGTGAGGCACACGCTGGATCTTCCAGTACGGCAAGTCCCAGAAAACAGACCTTGTTTTCCATACCTTCAGCAGCGACTCTGGCGCTTTTCGCTTCTTTCCCGGCTCTGGTGCCTTTTGCTTCTTTCCCGGCAGTGGGCAATATTTCTAATTTTTCAATAGCTCGTCTATTTCCTCGCCGCTCCTCGTATGTGGGCGTCTTCGGGGTTCGGTTTCACCATCGAACAGATCCTTGCGTTTCCTCCACGGGTCATCATCGCGAAGCCACCTTCAATGTCCCATGAACACGGTTTTCGAAGACCCGGGATCTCTATCTAGCTGGCGTCGTTGTTTCATCCATGCACCGACGCATCCAAAAATCTGTGGACCACCTGCCCGCGAGATATCCGTAATCGAGATAGTCGTGCACCGTCGTGAGCGGTCACGGCTCTCATCATGGAAATATTCTTTCTCTGCGGCGTCCCACGTATTGGCTGGCGTTTTCCACAGCGTGTCTAGCTCCTCTTTCAACAGCCCCGATCTGATTGATGTCGTTCCTGGTTGTTTGGCCCTTCAATTAGCATACTCATGTGAATTTACTTCCTCTTCATGCACAACTGTGGGGGAAGGTTGTACATCCACACAAACACAGGCCAGGTGCTATGTGTGCTTCTCTCGGCTGCCAAGCGGATTGACTCCATCGGTGCTCGCGCCCGAGCGATGTTCCTTGGATCCTTCCAAATTCTGGGTGTTGAAGTTCGGCGCCCTTTGGCTCCCATCCTTAGGGTGACTCAGCATCTTGTCTTTTTTATTTATCTCCGGATCATTTGCGTCATCTTATCGCTTCTTCTCCTCCCTATCTGCGTGCCAACACAGGAGCTTTGCTACCTTAGGGTCCGCTAAATACCGCTGCAGACGAGGAGTGATCGGAAAGTACCACACCACTTTTCGAGGAGCTTTGTTCCTCTTCTTGTATCGAGTGACGCCGCACACCGGACATATGGTAGACTCCGCGTGCTCGTCCCGATAAATGATGCAATTGTTCATGCACACATGGTATTTCACGTGCGGTAAATGCAGAGGACACACGATTTTCTTCGCCTCCTCGAAACTGGTCGGACACTTGTTCCCCTTGGGAAGACGTTCGTGCCAGAATGACATGTTCTCGTCGAAGCATGCGTCGGTCATTTTGTGTTTTACCTTCATCTCCAGAGCCATGAGCGTTACTTTCAGGCGGGTATCCTCGGGCTTGCATCCTTCATACAATGGAGTAACCGCATCTATCTCCAGCTGATCCAGCTTGGCTTTCTCTCGGGCGGTAGCTCTTGTGTTATCCGTCTGCTTGAGAAGCAGCTCTTGAGTATGAGGTCCTGCACCCATCCCATCGATGGTCCATCGTCGTCTGCTCCGCTGGCATCTTCATCTTCATGATCATGCCCTTCGTCTGCTCCGACATCTTCCTCATCATCATGTCCTGCATCTTCTACATGATGACTGTGTACAGCATCACCGTCGTGATCATGTCCCGGAGATTCTTCGTCTTCTCGCCCGCCCGAGTCTTGATCATTTCTTGCCCGGCCCCCATGGACGACTTCATAGTCATCTTCATCACCTTGCCAACGATAGCCATCCATGAAACCACGCAAGAGCAGGTGGTCCAGCACCTGCCCAGAATCCGGGTCCGCAATAAGGCTCTTCAGCTTGCATCTTTCACACGGACATCTTATCTCCATCTCGATCTTTTGAAGCATCTTGGCCTTCGCGGAGCTCAAAAACCTATTCACGATGCCTTCGGTCATCGTGCGGACCATGGTCGCCTGCGGGGTAGAGCAAAACGAGATTCTAGAACCAAGAAAAAATTTGGCATGACTTTCCCTAAAAATAGGACCAAAAACAATGCATAGTGCCAAAATTCTCGCCGAAACGGAAATGAATCAACATTCTGGCAAAATATTGGCAACTATCGCATTTCAAATACCGGTACCTGCGAACACAAACATATATGCAACACAACAAACATATGCAACACCACGAACATACATAGATCTAGCTAGGCCACAAAAAGTGCATGTGCACGTTGTTGGAGAGGGAGAACAACATAAAGATAGCTTCCCCCCTTACTTACCTATCAAAAAAAGGTAATTTAACCACTTAATTTGGATGAATCTATGGTGCAAATGAGGTGAGGAGGAGGAGGCAGCCGAGACAAGCTTGGAGGAGGAGGTGGATAGAATGAAGTGGGGAAAGTGAGTGGGTAGGTGTGGCTGTCCAAAATATCTTGTTGGTCCCAGGTTACTAATGGCGCACCACCGCAAATGCGCCATTAGTAACCCCTGATTACTAATGGCGCACCGGTGGTGGTGCGCCATTAGTAGTTTTGCAAAAAATAATAAAAATATATACACTAATGGCGCACCGTTGCACGGTGCGCCATTACTAGTTTAAACTAGTAATGGCGCTTTGTGCAGCAATGCGCCATTAGTAGTTTTGCAAAAAAAAGAATAAAAAAAACAACGATAGTGGCGCCTTTGTTTGGCGGTGCGCCATTACTAGTTAGCACTAGTAATGGCGCACTTTGCCGAGATGCGCCATTAGTATGTTTGGAAAAAAATTGTTACTCTTGGCGCACCATGTGCACAGTGCGCCACACTAATGGCGCACTGCACATGGTGCGCCACTGCTATATAGTAGTGGCGCACCACATGACCGGTGCGCCATTAGTATCCATTTCATCTATAGCCCTTTTCCTAGTAGTGTAACAATAATCATGCTAAACCCAATGATGTTGCTTCTAGTAGTTCTCTTGATTCCACTAATGATTCTCTTAGCCAAGTTACACTTGAGCAAGAAAATAGCTTATTGAAGGGAATTATAGAGAAAGGTGTTTACAAGAGTCTTGCCGGGAGTAAGCAATTTGAGGAAATTGTACGCAAGCAAGGAAGGCACCGGAAGAACCAAGGTGTTGGTTTTGAACGAAAGTTCAATGCCAATGGAGTTGAGTGGGAAGAAGATCAATACCCCATGACGAAGTTTGTTCCTCAACAAGAGAAGTATGATCCTACTTGTTTCAAGGGGACATAAGCTCAAGATGATCTTCCACCACAAGACCACAAGCAAAAAGGCAAGGATAAGCTTCAAGAGGAGATTTATGCATTTGAAGAAGCTCCAAAGGCCTTGGTCAAGTGGGTTCCCAAGGCTACATCAAGCTCTACTTCACACGACTACAACTCCAAGGATTCCCATCAAGATGATGTGGATCCCGAAGAAGAAGAACTAGATAGTTCTTGAGGGTGACTCCGCCAACATATTTCACTCATATCATTTTGGCAACTACAAGTGCAATCAACTTTCACATCTTGCACTAGTTCAAGGAGTCACAAACCCTCTTGTTGGTAAGACAAGGGACAAGGTAACCTAATGCTTTCATAGACATCATCTTATGTGTGCATCACTCTTTGTCTATGGATATCCTTGTTTGTTCCTTGTGGGACTAACCTGTGTAGGTATTGAGAGTGCAACTCACTCCAAAAGGATTGCTCCAAATGATCTTCATCAACATTGAGCATCCACATCTTCAACACCTACATGAAGTCATCATCGACAAAACCCAAGGTTAGTTCTTCCCTCTAAAGGGGGATCTCACATCTAGGGGGAGCTTTACTCTACGAATTGAGCTAAAGCAACTCTAATGGTGTGAACACATCAATGCTTTATGAAAAAGTGGTAACCCCACTTGAGCTTAAACGATGAGTATGACCTATGATCAAATGTTCTCATTTGACTCCTAAGTCAATATACTCATATATAGATGACCTAGTAATCGACAATTGCTTGATGATACTAGAATTGGTTGTGCATGCTTTGCCACATATTTCATTTGCCATTTTATTGTGTGAGCATGATGGTTGCATATTTTACTCATTCGAGGACATCCACTTGTTGTTTTGATTGAGTGGTTTCTTTTTCTTTTGCCAAGTGGATGGACAAGAATGCCTAAGAACCTTCTCTAGCTATCTATGCTCTTCTCATCTCAAACTCTATTCATCTGCATCACAAAATTTGATCAAGTCAGATTCGAACCACTCGTGTGAGGAGCACTCGAGTCCCGATTAAGTCATAGACTTAAACTTCCAAAACTTCTTTGTGCATTTCGGTCTAACCGATTCTTCCATTTCGGTCATCCGAGATCACTAAGTCGATCTAGGTTTTCAATCTCGGTGCAACCGATTTGAACTTCGGTCACACCGAGTTCTTTATGCTTGCTTGCGATTATGCATCTCAGTGCCACCGAAGTTGTTCCACTCGGTCACATCGACAGGGTCGGGCTATATATACCCACGGGCAAAAATTTGGAAACTTTCTCCAAACTCTTTCACCCGCGCGTAGTCCGCTCTGCCTCCACGGTCTCCGAATCCTCCTCCTCGTCGCCAGCCGCCTCCAGTCGCTGGTCTCCGCCGCCGTCAATGGAAATCATCCCCACCGTTGCCGCCGTAATGAGTTCATCGCCGAACTAGGGTATGGACTCGATCACTGTGCTATCCCCGTCCGATTCCTAGCACATTGTGTTCAACATGAATCTTGCCACGATTGAAACTATCCTATCCAGTCAAAACACTCCGTAGATTAGAGATGAATTGAAATTTTAGGGTTAGGTTTCCGCCGAAACCATCTCGGACCCACCGGGTTGTAGAACTCGGTTCCACCGATTCGGCTAAGGCCATTGCACATGTGGTTCTCGGTCTGACCAAGAATTGCAAATCGGTGTGACCGAGTTCAGGACTTTGTGAAACCCTAGCAGTCTCGGTGCCACCAAACTGTGACTTGGTCTGACCGAGTTCACTAGTTTAGGTTCCAAAAGCTGCTTCGGTATCACCGAGTTTACAAATCGGTAGATCCGAAATGCTTTATATGGAACACTAAAACTAAGTTTTTGACTCATTCTTTTGCAAAAATCTCTGTATTTTGTGATGATCATCCACTCTATCTCATCTATATCTATTCACAAGGTCTGCAGTCAGTGTTTGCAATATGTCTGATCAGAGTGACAGCCAGAACAAGTCAGAGGAGCAGGTTCAAATGAGTGAGGGCACTAGTCCCTCTAGCAGCTCTGATGAGGGTAGCAGGAGCACACCCGACAACTTACCCAAAGCTGCCACGGGACCAGAAGAAGAGAACCTCGAGAATCTGAGGATGAAGACTATGTGGCTGTTGAGGATGAGGCCATTTCAAGAAAAAGGTGCTCAAGAAGGAGTATGGCACAGCTGCTGCCACCAAGCCTGGTATGAAGACCAAAGTACCTGCCAAAAGGATTCCCATGTCTAATGCCAGAACCTCCACTCAAGCATCATTGGAATCTGAACCCAAAGAGGCTACTGCAAAAGGGAAGAAGAGGAAGGAAAGGGTCAAGAAGACCATGGCCAGAGTTATTGGAAAGCCTTCCATGATGGAAGAGGAGGAAGAAGAGGAGGTTGCTGCACCAGCACCCAAGGCTCAGAAGCTTATGGGTGATGCAATCAGGTCAAGGGATGCATCATCAAAGCCCAAAGAAGCACCCAAAGCTGCCTCCAAACCCAAGACTGTACCTAAGAGGAGTACCGGGAACATTCCAGCTGCTGAGAAGAACAAGGCCCCAGTGCTTGAAACTGTTGCTGAAGAAGAAGGTGATGAGACACATGTCTTGAGAAAATTGAAGCCAAAAATTCCAGATCATAATGATGCTCATCCTGTAGCTGAGAACATGAAGATCAGGAGAGACTCAGGATTAAGGCTATGGAGAGAGTCTGATCCATATGCCACCAGAAGGAGGACTGCTGTTGACTACAGGTTCCACACAAAGGAACAACAGGATTTCTATGAGACAGTGTTGTTGGACAAGAAGCCAATAGTGTGTGACATGAGGTGGGTCGACTGGACCTACATGAAGGAGAATGAAGAACACTATCCTGGTGTGTATGACAGTTTCAGTGCTTGTGGAGTGGCAGACTTTGTTGGGCAGAAGCTCACAAAGTGGAATGAGGAGCTCATAATGCAATTCTACTCCACAACACACTTCTATCCAGATGGTAGGATAGTATGGATGTCTGAAGGTACTAGGTACCAATCATCTATTGAAGAATGGGCCAATCTGATCAATGCACCTAAGGAGGAAGAGGATGACTTGGATGTCTATGCCAAGAAGAAGATGGATCACAACTCTATGGCACATATGTACAAGGAGATCCCAGATGCTGCTATAGAATCACACAAGTTTGGATCAGTACATTATCTTCTGTCAGGACTGCCAACCATTAACTGGATCCTCAGGCACACTCTATTGCCCAAGTCAGGTGATCACAACATGGTCCGAGGCCATGCAATAAATCTGCTACACATATTTGATGTGCCATAGAAGTTCAAGGTCATGAGCCTTATAGTTGAGACTATCAAGAGGACAGCTGCTGACCAAAAGAGGAGTTGTGGATATGCCCCCCAGATCCAGGAGCTGATTAACTCCAAGATGGGCACATGCACATACCTGTTTGACAAGGAGCACATGCCTATCTATCCAGACTTTGAGGACAACCAAGTGGTTATGGATGAAGATGAACCATCTTCAGTGCAAGCACAAGCTAAGAAGGAGAAGGCAAGGACTGAGAAGGCTGCCAATATGCCAACAATGGAAGAGGCATCTCAGTACTTCTTGAAGAGCAAACATGATCAACTTGGCTACTTGATTGCATCCACTCTGAGGATTGAGAAGGGGCTGGCCACCTTGACTCGAAACTAGGAGAGCTTGGAGAGGATCATGGAGCAGAAGTTCTATGACATGGATGTGAAGGTGACAGAGATCCAGTCAGTTGTTGAGCAACTTCAGGATGATATGCAGGAGAGGAAGGGCAAGTCAACCACTAAGGCATTTGCCAGAGTGCCTAGAGCTCGAGAGATCAGCTGCGGTGCCGTGATGAGACACGAGCCACTTCATGCACCAGCTACAGCTTCAGTGCCACCAGCTCCAACACCTACTCCACCAACTCCTTCTACATCAACAGATGCTTTCATCCTTGGCGTTCTGTCTACACCACCACCTGAAGATCAAGCCTGAGAGATGATTTAGTACTATGCATTTTCTATGAACTTTTTGGTAACTTGTCGCCAAAGGGGGAGAAAAATGTATAGATCATAGGCTTCGAGAGAGAGTGTTGCTTTTTATTCTCTCTTGCTTTGGTGATTGAACTTTATTTGCTTGTTTGAGATACATTATGTTTGTGTGATACTTGGATGATCACGTGTTTGATCATATGCTACATTTATGCTTGTTGGATGACATTATCCTTTTTATCTCTATATGATCATTCACTTTGCTTGGTGATGAGTGCATTTATGCAACTATTATCATTTTGAGTGCTCCACCAAGATGTATGTGACATGGAAGAGTAACCCATGAGCCTAACTTCTTGTGCATTTGCAGTCCAAAGCAAATCTTAAACTATGCACAAATTTAGGGGGAGCTCTTGCTTATCACATCTCAAAGCGACAATGTTTTTCACTCTTATTATCATTTGTCGAAGCTTTGATCTATATGTTGTCATCAATTACCAAAAAGGGGGATATTGAAAGTGCAACTATCCCTGGGTGGTTTTGGTAATTCCTAACAACATATAGCTCATTGAGCTAACATTATTCCAAGATGAATATTTCAGGAAAAGCTCAATGAATGGCATGGCATGGATGAGGAAAGTGGACCCCTCAAAATACTAAGGATAAAAGGATTGGCTCAAGCTCAAAAGCTCAAGACTCTACATTTTATATTTTAGTGATCCAAGATCACATTGAGTCTATAGGAAAAGCCAATACTATCAAGGAGGGATGAGGTGTTGCTTAATGAGTTTCTTGCTCCATAGTGCTTAGTGATATGCTCCAAAGCCCTCAACTACTTTCTCATATCCAGATACGGCCTAAACCCAAAGTCAAACTAGGCCCTACCGATTCTTTCTATCCGGCACCACCGAGTTCAGATGTCATAGCCACTGCCACAAACCCTAGGCAAATCGGTCTCACCGATAGGGACCTCGGTCTCACCGAGATGCGATTGTAATCTCTCTATTTCCCTTCGTAACGTTTCGGTCCCACCGAGGTTGCAATGTAAACTCTCTGTTTCCCTTTCGTAACATTTCGGTCCCACGAAATGAGCGAACCAGTCCCACCGAGTTTACGACCAACTCTCTGGTTAGCTTATTACCAAAGTCGGTCTCACCGAGTTTGTATGTCGGTCTCACCGAGATTACGTTATGCCCTAACCCTAACCATATCGGTCCTACCGAGTTGCATGTCGGTCCCACCGAAAATCCTAACGGTCACTAGATTTGCTGAATCAGTCCGACCGAGTTTCTCAATTCGGTCCCACCAAGATTGGTAAATTGTGTGTAACGGTTAGTTTTTGTGTGGAGGCTATATATACCCCTCCACTCACTCTTCATTCGTGGAGAGAGCCATCAGAACGAACCTACACTTCCAATACACATTTTCCGAGAGAGAACCACCTACCCTTGTGTTGAGGCCAAGATATTCCATTCCTACCATATGAATCTTGATCTCTAGCCTTCCCCAAGTTGCTTTCCACTCAAATCTTCTTTCCACCAAATCCAAATCATGTGAGAGAGAGTTGAGTGTTGGGGAGACTATCATTTGAAGCACAAGAGCAAGGAGTTCATCATCAACACACCATTTGTTACTTCTTGGAGAGTGGTGTCTCCTAGATTGGCTAGGTGTCACTTGGGAGCCTCCGACAAGATTGTGGAGTTGAACCAAGGAGTTTGTAAGGGCAAGGAGATTGCCTACTTCCTGAAGATCTACCGCTAATGAGGCAAGTCCTTCGTGGGCGACGACCATGGTGGGATAGACAAGGTTGCTTCTTCGTGGACCCTTCGTGGGTGGAGCCCTCCATGGACTCGCACAACCGTTACCCTTCGTGGGTTGAAGTCTCCACCAATGTGGATGTATGATAGCACCACCTATCGGAACCACGACAAAAACATCCGTGTCTGCAATTGCGTTTGAATTCTCCAAACCCTTCCCTTTACATTCTTGCAAGTTGCATGCTTTACTTTCCGCTGCTCATATACTCTTTGCATGCTTGCTTGAATTGTGCTAAGATTGCTTGACTTGTGCTAAGATAGCTAAAATCTGCCAAAGACTAAAATTGGGAAAATGATAAGTTTTTATTTGGTCAAGTAGTCTAATCACCCCCCCTCTAGACATACTTTCGATCCTACACCAGCTCCATAGAAATATGGAAGCACACATGGATGACATAGTGGTCAAAACCAAGGACAGGGCAACTCTTGTACAAGACCTGGAAGAGACGTTTGCCAACCTGTGCAAGATCAACCTCAAGCTAAACCCTGAGAAGTGTGTCTTCGGCGCTCCGTCCGGCAAGCTTATCGGGTTCTTTGTGTCGTAGCGTGGGATCGAGGCAAACCCAGACAAGATCAAGGCTATTGAACAGATTGAGGCGCCCAAGAGGATCAAGGATGTGCGTCGGCTCACTGGCTGCGTTGCCGCCATGAGCCGATTCATCTCCAAGTCCGCCGAGCGCGCCCTCCCCTTTTTCAAAATCTTGAAGAAGGTAGGCCCAACGGAGTGGACCCAGAAGCCGAGGCGGCGTTGCAGGATCTGAAGAGATACCTTTCCTCCACGCCAATACTGGTTGCGCCTAAACCACAAGAGCCGTTGCTGCTGTATCTAGCGGCAACGAATCAAGTGTTCAGCGCCGCACTGGTAGCACAGAGGGAGGTCGACGAGGAGGCAGTGGCAACGGCAGGACCAGCGGATGGCAAGCCAGAGATACCCCCGGCAGGGCCTGGTGCCAGCAAGGCGAGGCCCCCGGCAGGGCCTGACGCCATCGGAGCAGTGCCCGCGCAGTCAAGTGAAGTGGTGCAGAAGAAGAAGATGATGCAGCACCCGGTTTACTTTGTCAGCTCCCTCTTGCAGGGGGCTAGGTCGAGGTACTCCGGTGTGCAAAAATTGCTCTTCGGCCTCCTTATGGCCTCGAGGAAGCTACGTCATTACTTCCAAGCCCACGAGATCACTGTCGTCACTCGCCTCCCGCTGCAACAGATGCTGCACAACCCAGATGCGACCGGAAGGATTGTTTAATGGGCCTTGGAGTTTTCGAGCTTTGGGTTGAAGTTTGAAAGTACCTCGACAATGCAGAGCAGAGTCTTGGCGGAGTGCATTGCAGAATGGACCTCGACGCCCGACGAAGAAATCCAGGAGACCGCTCTTCCCGGCAAGGAAGCAAGCCGTGTCTGGATCATGTACATTGATGGGGCTTTCTCGCTGCAAGGCGCCGATGCCGGTGTGCTGCTTGTTGCACCCACCGGAGAGCACCTCAAGTATGTGATCCAGATGCACTTTCCCAGGGAGATGTCCACAAACAACATGCTGAATACGAGGGGCTGCTTGCCGGTCTCAGGATCGCGGCGGACCTCGGGGTGAAAAAGCTCATCGTTAGGGGTGATTCACAGCTTGTCGTCAGACAAGTTAACAAGGATTATCAGAGTCCGTTGATGGAGGCCTACGTAGATGAGGTGAGGAAACTGGAGGAGCACTTCGACGGTATACAAGCGGAGAACGACATCGCTGACTACCTGTCAAAGCGCGCTGCATTCAAGCTACCTGTGGAACTAGGGTCCTTTTTGCTTCGGTTAACTCAACCATCCATCGAGCCATCAACAGAGTAGAACAAGTGGAAGAAGTCAGGCCCCGGCAAGTACTTTTCCGCCGAGCCCCCAGGGGCTGCCGGTAAGGGTGTTGCCGCGGATCCTGAGCCTGCCGAGGGACGGCTGGCTCCGGCAGGGCGCCAAGCCCTGGTCGTAGAGACGGCTGCCCCCATGGCGGAAGAGATGCCTTTGGTCCTTGCCGTCGAGCCCTAGGCTCCAGCATGGGCACAACATACCGTCCATTTCCTCCAGACAGGGGAACTTCCTGAGGAGCAGGAAGAAGCGGAAAAAGTAGCCCGTCGGTCTGCCTTGTACCAGTTCATCGATGACGTCCTGTACAGAATAAGACTGAATGGTGTGAAATTGAAGTGCATCCACCGGGAGGAAGGACTGGAGCTGTTGGTAGAGATACATGGAGGCATATGTGGCTCCCACATAGGGTCAAGGGCCCTTGCCGGCAAGGCATTCCGGCAAGGCTTCTTCTGGCCCACCGCCCTTCAGGATGCAATGGCACTAATAACCAAGTGTGAAGCGTGTCAGTTCCATTCAAAGAAGCTTCATCAACCAGCTCAAGCCCTTCAAACAATCCCTCTCTCCTGGCCATTTTCGGTCTGGGGGCTCAACATATTGGGCCCCTTCCCCCGTGCTGTCGGGGGCTTTGACTACTTGTACGTTGCAATCGACAAGTTCACAAAGTGGCCGGAGGTGGAACCGGTGAGGAAGGTGACAACACAGTCAACCGTCAAGTTCTTCAAGGAACTAGCCTGCCGTTTTGGTGTGCCAAACAGAGTCATCGCCGACAACGGCACGCAGTTCACAAGCCACACCTTCATGCAATACATTCAAGACCTCGGTAGCAAGGTCTGTCTTGCTTCTGTGGCCCACCCCCAGTGCAACGGCCAAGCGGAGAGGGCAAATGCTGAAGTGTTGCGAGGCCTGAGAATGAAGACTTTTGACAAGCTGCATAAGAGTGGAAGGCGCTGGATTGATGAGTTGCCGGCGGTTCTTTGGTCGATCAGGACGATGCCAAATCGAGCCACCGGCCAGACACCCTTTGCCCTAGTATTTGGGGCAGAAGCAGTTCTCCCCACGGAACTCATATACGGGTCACCTCGAGTGCTCGCTTATGATGAGCTTGAGCAAGAGTAGTTGCAGCAAGGTGACGCAACGCTCCTTGAGGAAGATCGTCTTCGGGCGGCTGTGAGAGCAGCACGCTACTTGCAGGCTTTGCGCATAGACGCAAGGTCCATGCCCGAATCTTTGAGGAAGGCGACCTTGTTCTTCGGCGCGTTCAGTCGGCCAAGAATTCCAACAAGTTGACGCTGAAGTGGGAAGGCCCTTATCGGTGTCTGAGTCACCAAGCCCGGCGCAGATGCTACGAGACCGAAGATGTTATCCCAGTGAGCAACTCCTGGAACATCGAGCATCTTCGCAAGTTTTACCCATAAGGCGCGGCTTGCCGGGGCCCCCGGCAAGCCACCTTTTGTACAAGCTTTGCCGGCAAGGCATGTAACCCTCTGTACAAAGCCAGGCGCAGACCCTGAGCAATAAACGAAGCGTTGGCGCCCTAAGTTATAGCATGCATGCTAGGTTAAGTCTCTTCCTCGGTTAGGGTTGATAGTGCTTAGCGACGACTAACCCCTAGCCTAGAGGTCGAGTGTGTGTCTTTCTGTCCTCTTTGGTTCACAGGGCACGTGGACATATCTCCTGAGCCACTTGGGAGAAAGAGGATGGACCGGCGCTCCGGCCCCGGCAAGCCAGACCGCCGGGGGCTGAAGACACAAGGATCCAACCACGGCAAGCCAAGGTTGCCGGGGGCTGCGGATTCAGATAAGTCTTTTATCCCATGTTATGCACTTCCATATAGAACTGGGACATATGAAACCTCGTTTATATTCTTAAAAACCATCGTGCTCCCCTTTTCCCATACCCAAGAACTACCCCCTGGGTCGGAACTTGGTCATACTCACGGTGGCAAGAGAAATGAACGAGGGGGCTAACCCTGCTCCGCCCCTGCTTCCGCCAAGAGTGTGAGAATGGTCGACCAAAGCGGTGGGACGGCAAGGCTTGTTGCCGGGCGACAATGTTTACCTTAGAAATAACAAGGATTCATCCTTGGCATGGGCCACGCTCACACACAAAGAACCCGGCAAACACCCTTTTTCATTAAAAACGTCCCATACAGGTACAGTTCGTACGGAAAGAAAAACATGAGCAAGGGGATTACAAGTTTCAAATCTAACAAGTGCCCGCAGGCTTACAAACTAAAAAGAGATAAGGTGCCCGTAATCCCTTTCTTGTCCCTCTCCCCAGGAGGTGAAACAAGACAGCAGGAGGGCGAAAGGAGCGCCTAGGCGAGGTGCGAGAAGCAGAAGGCGCCAAGAGGGCATCCCTGTACCGGCGGAGGGGCTGGAAGATGAGGCAACGACCCGAAAATACACGATGAAGGCGTCGGTGCCCGCATACTCTAAGTTGACGGCCGTCGCCCGCCTTCTTCACCTTCTCCGGCCCTCCTACGCCAGCCGCCCAAGGAGGCGATGGGGAACGCGCCGATGGAGAGCTTGACGAGGAAGGCCCTCGGTAGGGCGCGCGGCCGAGGGAGGGGCAACGTGATCAGTCGAAGTCGGGGTCGTCATCCTGCCGCCCGACTCCGTCGCCATCGCTGTCGCTGTCCTCCTCGTCACTCCCGCTCGAGGAGGAATCTTCATCGTCGAAGGAGCTCTCCACACAACACTTCAGGCGAGTTCCAAGATCTCCGAAGACCTTGACGGAGAGTAGGCCGCCCTCCATTAACTTGAAGTAGAGGACGAGCCCCACCGTCAGGCTGTGGATGCGAGCAACTGTCTTCCATCAATGACGGAGATACATAACATGCAGAGCGGGGAAGTCGACATCGACCAGCGTACCGCCGATCCCATAGCTCGTCATGTGCAATCTGGGGGTCTGGGGCGGATCGAGATCCATCTCCTCAGCAAAGGGGGTGGGGATACGAAGACGACGACGTGGTGGCTGGCCCAGCCTGATGAAGAACTCGCGGGGCTGGTCCCTGACGTGACCCTCCATCGCGGCAGGCACGGTCGCCGCGCCACCTCGTCCCCCTCTCCCCCGACCGCCACGGCGACCTCGGCCATGCCCCCTCCCCCTCCTCTCATGGCCGGCTCCGCCGCCACGGGTTTGTGGGAAGGAGGGACGCGGTGACGAGCAGCAACCCTCGCCTTCATCGTTGAAGGCCCAGCGGCTTCTCTCGCCATGGCAGGTGGAAGAAAGAAGCGGAGGTGGAGGAAGATGGAGGCTGAAGGAATGTGGGACGACTCCCCCCTCCCCCCTCCTTATAAAGGGGCGGGGTCGAGGCTCGGCCGCCCCACTCAGCCAATCCAGCCGTCGGAGGCGCAGGGAATCAGGACCGACCCGCTGCCCCGATCAGCGACGACCTGGTTTCCCGCCTCCACCGCCCGCCACTTGCATGAAGGACGCGTGGCGAGCGAGGAGGGCCAAAAGGACGGGTGAGACGACCGTTCCTTGCCCCGTGATCAGGGGGCGCGGGCGTCTTGAAGACTGCGACCCGAGTCCATCCAGTAAATGAGCCGCGCCTCCACGCTCCCTCTTTTTATGGGGAAGGCGCGAGCCGCCTCTTTACCATGATGTGACGCATGCATGCGAATAACGCCCCACGCATGTTGCCCATGCCACACACGATCCTCCACGACGCGCGTCCAATGCGGGCCGTGGGGAAGCGCATCAGACGGAGAGTTACTGCGGTAAGATCCGCCCCGCCTGCCCGCGCACCATTCTGGGCCTGGCCCAACAACGTGTCGCGCTTATGTGTGGCCCAGGCCCGGGGGCTCCTGTCGGTGTACAAAAGTAGGGTCTCTCCTTTTAACCCCTTTACTTGTGCATGGGCAGTCAGAGCCACGCGCCACGGCCGCACGTAGCAGGGCAAAGGAGGGGAGCCAGAGAGAAGCCGAAGCACAAGATGGCCAAGGCAACGCCAAGAACAGAAATACCGAAAAGCAAGAGGGCGAGGTGGACTTCCCCGGCAAGGCCCTTGCAGGGGCGGCCTCCGCAGCCCCGACAAGAGCCTTGCCAGGGCAACTTGCGCGACGCCAGCAGAGTGAGCCACCCTTGAGCCCACGGGTTCCAACCCAACCAACCGCGTTGGAACTAGGGCTCGGGAGGGACCTCTGTGGTGGCATGCAGATCTTTGTCAAGATCATAAACATGTGAGATCAGATGAGGACCAGAAGACGGCGACCCTCGGCGGGATCCTTGCCGAGGAGATCCACAAGACCCCCGGAAGCACCTTGCCAGACAACTACAACGCCACGGCAAGACTCTTGCCGGGCCCCCGACAAGGCCCCTGCCGAGGGCGTCAGCAGGGCCACAGCCAGGCCCGCGTTGACCAAGACTCCACCGCCGTCCCCAAGCAGCTGCTAGCTCAACCAGCTGGGCAGGCACCTCCGTGGCGACGGGCGGCTCCTATGCCAACTCAGCAGGCACCTGCGCGGTGGCATGCAGATCTTCATGAAGACCCTACCACCACGCTACCTCAGCTACCTGCCTGCCTACATGGCGCCGCATGCACCGCTGGCCTAGGCACGTGTCGAAGCAAGGCGAGGCGGCAACGGACGAGACGGGCCTCGTTCCCGTCCACAATAAAGCTAAGGGACACTTAAGCTACGCATTAAATGCGTCTTGTCCTGTAACACGAGCGATAAGCTCACAACACTGTAGACCTTTCCACCTCCTGTGTGCCACTGTGGCAGCCCCTTTCGACTATAAAAGGAGGCCCATGGCATACTAGAGAGGGATTCGGCTCTTTTGAACTAGGCAGCCACCATAGCTAGTTCGAGAGCTCAAGAATTATCTCAAATACACACCAAAGCAGGACTAGGGTATTACGCATCCTCGCGGCCCGAACCTGGGTAAACGATCCTTGTGTTGACTGCTAATCCTGCTCTTCTCACAACCCCGTGCCCCGGCAACCGTAGTAGGGATTCTAGTGATCCCATAGGTGTCGTTTCCCACCGACAGTTGTGTGCTTATTTTGATGGCTCTATCGTTTTGTTTGATGAGTTTTTGCCATAGAAAAGTTGGAATACAGTAGATATAATCCAAAAACAAAATATGAATTGGTTTGATACATCACTTATAGTAGTGGTTTGCTTTCTTATACTAACGGATCTCACGAAGGTTTTGTTGAGTTTTGTGTGATTGAAGTTTTCAAGTTTTGGGTTATCTTACGATGGATGAAGGAAGGATGTAAGAGCCTAAGCTTGGGGATGCCCCGGCATCCCAAGCTATTATCCAAGAATGAGCAACCAACTAAGCTTGGGGATGCCCCGAGTGGCATCCCCGCTTTCTTCCAACAACTATCGGTATTTTACTCGAGGCTATATTTTTATTCGTCACATGATATGTGTTTTGCTTGGAGCGTCTTGTATGATATGTGTCTTTGCTTGTTTTATTTTGTGTTTTAAGTCATCAATCCTTGCTGGACACACCTATTTGAGAGAGCCAAAATTATATCATGACTTGTTAGAATTGCTCTCTATGCTTCACGTAAATCTTTTATGAGCTAGGACTTGCTCTAGTGCTTCACTTATATCATTTTGAGCACGGTGTGCTTTGTTATTTTTGAAGAAATGCTCTCTTGCTTCACTTAGATTTGAGAGTTAGTAAATTTTTTAAGAAATTCTCTCTTTCTTCACTTAAATTATTTTGAGAGAAAGAAAAAATTTTATGCTCATGATCTTCACTTATATTTGTTTGAGCTTATGAAAAAGCAACTCATGAAAATTAGTCCCAAAGTGATTGATATCCAAGAAGGATAAAGAAAAGAATGTCATGAAGATCATTGGACAAAATAAACTTGATTCCCAGTAATAGTTTTGAGATATGATGATGTGATATGTGAGTTATGTTGATGAGTAATTGTGCTCTAGTAAGAATATTGGTGTTAAGGTATGTGATTCCCTATGCATGCACGAAAGTCAATAATCATGCAATGAAAATTATATCCTACTTGTGGTGCATTATTTGGTGTTAATTATGCTTAATGCTTGCTTATGAGATTATTCGTTTCTTGGTTGGTCGATTCTCAATCTTTTTGCTAGCCTTCACTTTGCACCAAGTATGACCTCTACTTGTGCATCCAAAATCCTTTAAACCAGTTTTGCCACATGAGTCCACTATATCTACCTATATGCGGTATTCTTTTGCCTTTCTAAGCAAATTTGCATGTGCCATCTCTAATTTTCAAAATAAACCTCTCTTTTGTGTGTTTGTTTCGCTCGCGGAACGGTAACGGGTGGCTAATATTTTCCATGCTATATGTGTTATTCTCACGATGAGTGTTTATTCACTTGCCATTGCACGAGAGTAAGGCAAAAGTCTTAGGGATGCCCAATCCCAAAATGCAAAAATGAATTTACTTTATGTTTCAAATAATAAATTCCTTGGAAAGTGTTGGGATGGAAGGCACCTGTGGATACGGCTAGCCATGGAAAGTGAAAGAATGGTGGAAAAAAGGAACAAACTTAATTTTCTGTTTGGGAACCGCCTATGGCATATCTAGCATGGAAAGTGTTTGTAGTTCTATGTCGTTTTTGTTGGTGGGATGGATACACCTCCCAAAATGTTTTTATCTCAAAATTTTTGCTTCGAGCTCTGACACCTCTACAAATCCCTACTTCCCTCTGCGAAGGGCCTTTCTTTTACTTTATGCAATTTTTATTTTGAACTTGAGTCTCCATCTTCTCTTACAAAAGCACCAACTAGAAGGCAATATGATCATGCTCAAGTATTGGATGTAGTTAATATTCGAGTGTGTTTCATGAATGGATCAGTGTTTGAGCATGATGGGCTAGGGATAAATTAGTTTAGCATTGATATTTTGAAAGTCATGGTTGCTTGTTGATATGCTTGAGTATCTAAATTATTATGTCAAAACTAGACTATTGCTTTGAATCACATAAAAGTCCAAATGTCCATGCTATAAAGAAAAGAATATGATATGACTTGATGAACAACACCCCACATCAAAATTTCTGTTTTTATCACTTACCTACTCGAGGACGAGTAGGAGTTAAGCTTGGGGATGCTGATACGTCTCCAATATATCTATAATTTTTGATAGTTCCATGCTGTTTTATTATCAATCTTGGATGTATTATAATCATTTTATATCATTTTTTGGTACTAACCTATTGACATAGTGCCAAGTGCCAGTTGTTGGTTTTTCCATGTTTTTTACATCGCAGGAAATCAATATCAAACGGACTCCAAATGCCACGAAACTCTAGATGATTTTTTATGGGCCAGAAGGAAGGCAATGGGCCCTGGTTGCACTGGGGGGTGCAGGGGGCACAACCCACCGAGTAGCGCTAGGAGGCCAGGCGCCACTGGTGGGTTGTGCCCACCTCGGGTGCCCCCTGGACTGCCTCTTTGCTCTATAAATACCCCCAAAATACCAGAACCCTAGAAGCGTCGACGAAATATTCATCCAGCCGCCGCAGAGTCCACAACCACCAGATCCAGTCTAGACACCATCACGGAGGGGTTCACCACTTCCATTGGTGCCTCTCCGATGATGCGTGAGTGGTTCTTTGTAGACCTTCGGGCCCGTAGTTAGTATCTAGATGGCTTCCTCTCTCTCGCTGAATTCTCAATACAATGGTCTCCTGGAGATCCATATGATGTAACTCTTTTTGCGGTGTGTTCGTTGGGATCTGATGAATGATGTCTACTATGCAACCTTCTTCTTGTAGACGTTGTTGGGCCTCCAAGTGCAGAGGTTTGTAGGACAGTAGCAAATTTCCCTCAAGTGGATGACCTAGGGTTTACCAATCCATGGGAGGCGTAGGATGAAGATGGTCTCTCTCAAACAACCCTACAGCCAAATAACAAAGAGTCTCTTGTGTCCCCGACACACCCAATACAATAGTAAATTGTATAGGTGCACTAGTTTGGCGAAGAGATGGTGATACAAGTGCAATATGGATGGTAGGTATAGGTTTTTATAATCTGAAAATATAAAACAGCAAGGTAACTAATGATAAAAGTGAGCACAAATGGTATTGTAATGCTAGGAAACAAGGCCTAGGGTTCATACTTTCACTAGAGCAAGTTCTCTCAACAATAATAACATAACTGGATCATATAACTATCCCTCAACATGCAACAAAGAGTCACTCCAAAGTCACTAATAGCGGAGAACAAACGAAGAGATTATTGTAGGGTATGAAACCACCTCAAAGTTATTCTCTCGGATCGATCTATTCAAGAGTCCATAGTAAAATAACATGAAGCTATTCTTTCCGTTCGATCTATCATAGAGTTCGTACTAGAATAACACCTTAAGACACAAATCAACCAAAACCCTAATGTCACCTAGATACTCCAATGTCACCTCAAGTATCCATGGGTATGATTATACGATATACATCACACAATCTCAGATTCATCTATTCAACCAACACAAAGAACTTCAAAGAGTGCCCCAAAGTTTCTACCAGAGAGTCAAGACGAAAATGTGTGCCAACCCATATGCATAAGTTCACAAGGTTGCTAAACCCGCAAGTTGATCACCAAAACATACATCAAGTAGATCACATGAATATCCCATTGTCACCACAGATAAGCACATGCAACACATACATCAAGTGTTCTCAAATCCTTAAAGACTCAAATAAGATAACTTCAATGGGAAAACTCAACCCATTACAAGAGAGTAGAGGGGGAGAAACATCATAAGATCCAACTATAGTAGCAAAGCTCGCGATACATCAAGATTGTGCCAAATCAATATCACGAGAGAGAGAGAGAGAGAGAGAGAGAGAGAGAGAGATCAAACACATAGCTGCTGGTACATACCCTCAACCCCGAGGGTGAACTACTCCCTCCTCGTCATGGAGAGTGCCGGGATGATGAACATGGCCACCGATTATGGATCCCCCCTCCGGCAGGGTGCCGGAACAGGGTCCCGATTGGTTTTTGGTGGCTACAGAGGCTTGCGGCGGCGGAACTCCTGATCTAGGTTATGTTCTGGGGGTTTCTATATAAATAAGAGGTTTTGGCATCAGGAACAAGTCAGGGGGGTCTCCGAGGCGGCCACGAGGTAGGGGGGCGCGCCCCCACCCTCGTGGGTGCCTCGGGACTCTTCTGGCCCATCTCCGATACTCCGTGGGCTCCTTCTGGTCCAAAAATAATCTCCGTGAAATTTCAGATTAATTGGACTCCGTTTGGTTTTACTTTTCTACGATACTCAAAAACAAGGAAAAAAACAGAAACTGGCACTGGGCTCTAGGTTAATAGGTTAGTCCCAAAAATCATATAAAATAGCATATAAATGCATATAAAACATCCAAGATTGATAATATAATAGCATGGAACAATAAAAAATTATAGATACGTTGGAGACGTATCAATGAACTTCGAGTTTATGATCAGTTATACCTTTTTATATCCATGAAAGTTATTTGAGTTTCTTTGATCTCTTATATGCATGATCTCTTATAGCCTCATATTTCATCTCTGATATTTGGGTTTTGTTTGGCCAACTTGATCTATTTATCTTGCAATGGGAAGAGGTGCCTGGTAGTGGGTTCGATCTTACGGTGCTTGATCCCAGTGACAGAAAGGGAACCGACACGTATGTATCGTTGCTACTAAGGATAAAAAGATGAGATCCCTATCTACCACAATAGATAATGGATCTTGTCTACATCATGTCATCGTTCTTATTGCATTACTCCGTTTTTCCATGAACTTAATACACTAGATGCATGCTGGATAGCGGTCGATGTGTGGAGTAATAGTAGTAGACGCAGGCAGGAGTCGGTCTACTAATCTTGGACGTGATGCCTATGTAATGATCATTGCCCGGATATCATCATAATTATTTGAAGTTCTATCAATTTCCCAACAGTAATTTGTTTACCCACCGTTTGCTATTTTCTCGAGAGAAGCCACTAGTGAAACCTACGGCCCCCGGGTCTTCTTTCTCATATATTTGCCTTGCAATCTACTTTTCCTTTGCGTTTTTATTCAGATCTATTAATCCAAAAATACAAAAATACCTTGCTGTGTTTTATCTTTATTTATTTTATTTGGCGTTCGATATATCAATCTACTACAATTTACCTCACGTCAGTTTGCCTATCTTGAGGCGCCGTACCCCGGAAGCGACTGACAACCCCTTTAACTCGTCGGGTTGCGAGGTGCTTCTTACATTGTGTTGCTTGGTTCTCCTACTGGTTCGATACCTTGGTTTCATCACTGAGGGAAATACCTACCGTCGCTGTGCTACATCATCCCTCCCTCTCCGGGGAAATACTGATGTAGTTGCAGCAACCATCAAGCACCACAAGGCCTGGTGCAGGAGTTACTTTCCCTCTCGGGACGCACAGGACCGAGCTTAAGTGGCTTAGTGCACCGGCCTATGAGTCAATGACATGTGGGCCTTAAATGCGGCTGGCCCATAGTCATTCTAATGAAAGCAGAGCGGCGGTGGGGCCGAGAGGGGTGAGGCGCAGGTCGGTGGACGAGGCTTGCCTGCTCCGATCCGTACTCCTGTACCACTAATTTTCATCCAATGGTTATAATAGATTTCCTCGTGTGGGTCATCTATAGCCTCAAAGAAAGGTAAACAAAGGCCGTATTTCCAGGAAATAATATCTTGCATGAATCTGTACACACATGCAAGACCCTTTCCTTTCCCGCTCGTCCTCCTCCGGATCATCAGATGCGTTGACAATGCCGGTGCCAATGCCAGAGCATCGCAATAGGTGCCTGCCTAAGCCATGCAGCACGCTACGGCGCTAGCGAGTACCACCTCCTCCACGCGAACATCGGCACCTGGCCCATGCACATGCTGCTGCTCCCGTAGTATTTGACCCGCATGTTTGACTGCAGGACCACACCGATCTCGGACAAGACCATTGAGCTTGTGGCCAAGAAAAATCTCTACCCGGCCGACGCATGTCGAGGTGCTTGACTGTTGTGACGTGACGCATGACATTTACTAGCTCGCGCTCCGGATGAGCGGCAGGGTGCTGCTCCCGATTGTCAGTGGTGCGACAGCAACGACGGTCGGGTGGGAGGTTGGGCGGGAGCCAGTGATCTACCTGGGGCACATAGCTCGACTTGGGCTCAAGATTCCGAACGCTTGCACCGTCTCGAGGATGTTCCACTCAGCGACGAGGCTAGAATGCTGGATACGTATAGGCGTGTGCTCGTGGGCGGGAGCAACTTGCTCAACGGATACCGATTTGCGAACTTGATGTACTTGACGTAGTTGAGCCAGTGAGCTGGAGGCGTTCCTGTCGTCGTACGTTGACTCGTGGCTCAACGCGTGCGGCCACGTGCCAGCGTAGGTCGGCTACGGGGAAGCGACATCGATGTGGTTTGAGATGCCCAGCTGACCATTGTCGCGGCGGCGTTCGCGACTCACTCGTTTGAGTTGAACTAGCCGGTGGTGGCCTGGCCGTGGCGAGGGTGCCACATCTGGACGTCGGGGCGTTATTAGGCGTAGGGGGCTGTTTGGTTTCTAGCCACATCTTGGCACACTTTGCCACACCTCACCTTAGACAAGTTTGATCAAGTTATGTGGGTGATTGGTTCTAGCCACACCTAAGGCAAGATTGTTTTTATGAGAAGTGAACCCCACATGTCATCGACACAAAAAGTGTGGCAAGATTCCCTTAGGCAAGCCAAAGTGTGGCTAACAATTTGAGCAACTCAAGTTAGGCAAGTGTGGCAAAATAATGCGGCAATATATGGCAAACATAGTCACAATCCAAACAGCCCCTAGGTGTCCGTGGAAGGAAACTATGGCAACTTTGCAAAAAGATACGCACACCCCTCTCCAGATTTGCAAATAAGGCCTTCCATCGTTCATCCTTTTCTCCCACAAGATAAACTACTCATACAAATGCATCTTGATGTTCATGGGCATCTTGCTAGTAAGAAACAAATCTTGAGTTTGGCACGAGTTTGTGCAACGGTAGCACTACAAGGCTTGGCGCAGGAGTTACATTCCCCTCTCAAGGCCCACGGGACTGAGCTTCAGCGCCTTACTACACTTGCCTTTGAGTGAATGACATGTGGACCCAATAGGTGGCAGGTCCACATGTCATGCTCCTGAAGGCAGAGGGGCGGTGGGGCAGAGAGGGGTGAGCCGCAGGACGGGGGACGTGCGGTGTCATGGGTTCGAGCAGCGTCGTGGGAATCGCGTGTGGCTATGGTAGAAACTTGATGCTCGCCGCATTTCAGCTGGCCCACATGTCATGCACACAAAGGCAGATTGGTGGTGCGGCCGAGAGGGGTGAGGCGCACATCGGGGGACGTGGTGTCATGGGTTGGAGCGGCGTCGTGGGAATCGTGAGTGGCAGTGTATGAAACGTGATGGTTGCCGTAGTTCAACTTCCATGGACAAGCTGTCATGTCTACTGACACATGCATTGCATACCGATCACTGGAAGGAGTAGTAGAGAAAGCTAGGCGGATAAATAGTTCCTTATAGAGGAAATATTTTTTTTACAACGGAGGAAATAGTTCGTCCATCCATAATGCCCTGCTGCTGGTGCAGCTTCTTCTTCTTCTTGTTGTTCTCATTTTCTGTGGGAGACGGCTTCGCAACAAGCTCTTTGGACCTTGTAGCTATCTCGAAACTCACACGGGCATCGAGGGCAGCATATTTTATCCGCTCGTACGTCAAGGGATAATTCTCCATCCAGATGACCTTAATGCTAGCGTCTCGTCACCCTTCTGAAGATTTGTTCTGAGCACAAAATTTTCTAGTCGAATAGGGATGGTGTCTGTTTATCACAATCTTCTACAGGAATTTTGATTCTGGCTTGTAGGTCAACGATGCTTTTCAAATCAAGGTTGAACGGCGCCAGCTTCTGTTTGTCCCCTTCGATGGCTGCCTGGTATGGAGGTATATGTCCTCCAGAGACAAGAAATCATGGAGCTCACCTGGTATGGAGGGTGCGTGTATGATGTGGTACACCAAAACATCATCTTCAAGGCACAACTGAAGGACGGCAGTGCGTTGGATCTTCCAAGTGGCACGCTCCATGTACTCTGCTTCGAGACCGATGACCTTCATCTCTACCTTTTGGAGGGAGTTGGATACATTGTTGATCCACTTCCGAACAACCCCTGGGTGGTCGGTGACGGTGGCAACTATGCTCAACGAGCCTTTGATGAGGACATGTTAGACGCTGAAAACCTCCATCTGGATATCTTTCGCTATTTGGAACCGTTGGACCGGAGGGCTATGGTTTGGAGAATTAGGATTAGATGGCTAGTCTAAGTGAAGAAGATGATTATTTAAAGGGGCTTCGGAATTACTCCAGGAGTATGTGAAGAGGTTAAAACAATGTGAATGCCGTGGGGTTTGGAAGCAAATGAAGATGAAGGAGAGGTGAAGAAGCCAAGGAAAATCGGTTCCCGATGGAGAAGTAAATGGGAGAAGTGGCCTACACGCAGTTGATTAGACGGCTAGGTAGACTAAATGAAAAGGCTATGCGGGTAGACTGAGGAGTGGTACCTGTCTGTGTACGTGCCCATCCTTCTAGCGCTACATGTGCCACTAGCTAGTTGAGGTCACTCTTTCGAATCACCGTGGCGACACATTTTATGATTCCTTTTTATTTCTGCACCCCTCATGACAGGTGGGACCTATGTAAACAGATATAAAAAATGTGTCGTAGCTGGTTCGGATGGAAATTGGCGCGTGCGTGGGAGACACAACATTCTCTGGTTAAGGAATATGCGGTTATCCTAAAAAAAGCCCGTCTTCGCGCTTCCGCATGCACGAGAATTTGGTTCTGCTTGCAATATGGATGATACCTAGAGGACAAAGTGAACCCAGAGGCATGCTAGCATGGGAGACCTATTTCCGCTATATAGTACTACTCCGTATGTTCCTACTAGTAGTAGTACAACTGTGCTACACTTGATGGTCAAAATATTATTCATCCGGTCCTCACAGTGAAGTGACAAGACCCTGCGCCCGAGGTGATACTAGTCCAGGCGGCGTGTTCGGGTTACCAAAGTCAGCCTCACCTTGTGCACTGTGCAGTCACTATCACCGCCCTGTATAGCATGCCTCGCCTTGTCTCCCTCTCCCCTAGCACCACTCCATCTCTATCTCCGTCTCGCCGGAGATCATGAGGTCACTCTTCATCATCTCACTGTGCCCCCGCGTACCCTTGCCTCGCTCGCCTCCCCCAATACCACTATTCCCTCGCTAGCCGCTCCAGCACTGAGAGCCTTCTCCCCCGTAAATCAAACCCCCCAAAATCCCCACCTTCCAAAATCCACCATAGCCGAACGCGAAACGTGCAACATCCATATGAGCCACGATTGGAGCAATCGCCCCAGTGACATCCTCGACCTCTGTTGTTCGTGTATGGATATGTTGAGTGCCGTGCGACTGGCTGCATGCTCGATGGACATGCACACGGCCATCGTCGAAGCGAGGCCTAAGCTTCAAGACACCCTGCTTGCTGCTATCTGGTCTTGCGAGATTTGCTCACCATGATAAGGAGGCGTACAAGATGCCCCTCGACTTCAATCCGACCTCCATTAGCCGAAACTTCCTTGCAGGTATGTAGTGGGTCGCCGTACATCATTTCCCTTGACTTCGATCCAATCACCATCGCCCGAAACTTCTTGGCAGGTATGTACTGGGTCGGCATGAACTCCCACTGGATGTCTGCCATTAGAGAAGACGGGAGAAAGTTGGTGCTCGTGAAATTCCAGACCTCCAATGAGATTATCCTTACTCCATTGGATTATATAGGGTTTACCGTCGCGGTCCAAGTCATCTAGATTACCATGTCAGTTGGACGGACCTTGTTTTGCAGAAGATTGTAATCTGCCAAGTGCCCATGCGACTTGTGGATTACGAAGACTTCAAGCTAATTGCCTTGTTCGACCGCGGACTCGCCTATCTTTACGCCGGTGCCTTCTTTAGCTGGAGACAACTTAGCTCGCAGTGGATCATCAAAGCTGATACACACTTCTGTGATGCTATTAAACACAATGGCATCATCTACGCGATCGACAAAGAAGATGGCACCACGTATTGCCGGGACGGCGCGTGTAAGTTATTTTTGTCTGATGTTAATGACAATGCCATGACATTGTTTGAACTTTTTGTGGTGATTGGCATATCCCTGTTTGAGTAGAATTTGAGTAGAACTATGGCAATGTATTAGAGATGCCGTAAATCAGCTATATTTGGAATGAGTTAATTCATGCGATTGTGACCATGTTACAGCCAATTTGTACCCTCGAATAATCAAACGGTTAGGAAGATATGGATATTCTCCTTATTTTATATTAATCTATATACTACTCCTCCGTCCGAAAATACTTGTCCAAGGAATGGATGTATCTAGATGTATTTTAGTTCTAGATACACCTATTTGTATCCATTTCTATGACAAGTATTTCCGAACGGAGAGATACTAAATATGAGTGTGTATCAATAGCCATGTTAGTTTCCTCATTTTCATGATGTAGAAACATGCATCACACTGTTGGTTTCATCTAACCATACATTAGGGAAGTAAATGTGCATATGGAGAACTCTATATTTGGAAGTAGTGAAATCCTGTAATGCTTACCATTTGTACATACCTATATTCGCCCTTCAGCAATCAATGGCTAGAATAATATCCTCGCAAAATTTTTGCCCACAGAACATGAGTATATAACAATGCATGGTCTGTTAGTTTCCTTGAAGAATTTGTTTGTGAGGAGATAACATGATTACATAACATGCATGACATGGTAGTTTCCTGTGAAGAATCGATTGCGAGATAACATGAGTATAACCATGCATGGCACTTCTAAATTTTTGAACCCAATAAACATTTCCCTATATTTTCCTCTCAGTTCCAAAAGGGACATATCAATGATGTTTCTTGCATTATCCTACTCATACTCTAAACAATGCTGATCTTACATTAACAATGCCTGTCCTTTTTGATATGATGAAGTGTCCCAATAGTTACTACCCTTTGTAATCACACCTCCTTTGCCAAAAACAGGGAAGCACAACTGGTTCCTCGCTCAACCAGACGACGACGACAAAAGACTGATGATCATTCACACACATGAGCCAGAAAAGTTATATTGGAAAAAGCCCACTGTGTACAAGCACCGTGAAATACGTGAGTATCCGGACAGTGGTTGTTACGTTTATGAGCAGGATACTAGCTTGTTGGGGCCTTCAGGATTTTTAAGTTGGAGGCGGGTAAACAGCCTTGGTTCACACTCTTAGTTTCTTGAACTCAATTATCCGATTAACCTGGAGATCACCGTTGGCAAGGACCTTGATGGCTGAGAGGCTCTGTTTGCTATGGAAAACTATGTCTACACGGCGAGCCCTAGGACTTCAGGAGCAAACTCCCTTGATTGTCAATGATACAGCCTGCAGCCAAAAGAAGGTGAGAATGACAAAGGCATCTAGTAACTTTGATTCTTGGATGTCTCAAGTCCGACAGGCAGTCATGTGGTTCAAGCCTTCTGGTTGATAGGTAATTGGGCTGTTGCGTCAAAAGGGTGGAGTACTGGTGTCTCCAGATCGCTGGTGGCTGAAGCGGGGCTGCAAATTATGATGGTGTTGGATCATCCCTCTTCGAATGACTTGTTGTATTTGCTGCTTGTTCTGGATGGGTAGTTCTCTCTTTTGTTATGCATATTCCTTGTCATTTGGTCATCCTCGTCCATGTCACTCTTACTATGTAATAGTTGCCTCTATTTAGAATGTCATTCTCATCTCGATCACGATAGTATGAGCGCTGCAGATGGTGTGTTTTGGTGGTGTAGCAAGACTTCTTATGAACTATCATGTCTTGTTGTTTATGTCAGTAGTAGTCACTAGTTAGTGTTTGAATGTTGTGTATATATATATATATATATATATATATATATATATATATATATATATATATATATCATAGTTTGAACTATTTATTGTCTCGAACTGGTGGTGGGCTAAATAAGGGCATCACCGTTCTCCAGTGTTCAGAGTATATCTCCTTTTTTCAAGTTATAATTTGAGCTCAGTGTCTTTTCGATGATGTACACTTGTTTGGGCCAGTGAGGTGTTGTTGAATATGGGCCGACTAGTAACACAATGCCAAACATGTCAATTATGACTCTCAGGCCGGGCTCTCAAAAGATCCTAAAAAAGACCGGGCTCCCAAAAAAAAGATAGAAAAAGGACTCTTAGGCCGACATGTGGGCGCCACCAGTGTTTTCATGCACTTGCGCGCCGAGAGCATATTGGCGCGTCTTCGCAAGTCAAGCTACCTTCTCATCCCCAATCTCCCGCCCCTCCCCCACCTCTGGAATCTCGATTCCTACTCTAGTTCCCCCAAATCCCCCTCCTGTACTCCCTATACTAAAGTGCACTATCATGTCACTGGGCGCTGCATGCTGTCGCTCAACAGTGGCATGGCGGCGCTTGACGACCGGTTTGCCAGCAAAGTGCTAATGGTAACCATCAACAGCAACCGGCCTCCCATGTCGCCGGATGAACTTGTCAAAGCTCTTGGCATTGCGCACGACATACAAATAAGTGACTTGCTCGTCGAAGTCTGTCCACCACCGGCTGATTTCTTCGTCAGGTTCCAGACAACTTTCAACTACAGTCGTGTGTTCGAATCTTCCCGGTGTTTGTTCTGCGATGGCACGCTGGTGAGCTTTGGTCGGTGGCACCCAGGATAGATGGGGCTCGGTGCCCTCTGAGCTTGAGTTTTTAAAAAGCTTACCTTCCACGGCATGCCTCGACGTGCTTGGAACAGCGAGTGCATGAATGAGCTTATCAACGACCTTGGAGGTGAGCTCGTAAGTATGTTTGTTCCTCCAGACAACTGGGCTCTGACGGTTATGGCATG
The DNA here is from genome assembly GCA_021605205.1 of Aegilops longissima. Classification (NCBI taxonomy): domain Eukaryota; kingdom Viridiplantae; phylum Streptophyta; class Magnoliopsida; order Poales; family Poaceae; genus Aegilops; species Aegilops longissima. The sequence goes on along the minus strand of CM038678.1, from coordinate 328,659,322 downwards.
GATGAAGAAGCCGTCCACCATACCGAAGGTGATTGGTGTTGAGATATCGTTGCAGGAACAGGGGTTGTACTATTCGTAGCCACTAAGGCCGCCGCGGACCACGTCAGGGATGTACCTGTATCGAGTGTTCGTGCATGTCGAAGAAGTGGTCAATCCATCAATCGAAGTCCTGCCGCCACCGCTGGTGCCAGGGTCCGTTGACGATGTCCATTACAAGAGTCAATGTCAGACCTTCCCCGTGTTTCTCGGAACGATGGATGGGGCACGGGGCCTACTCCATCGGCGGTGGATGCCACTCCTTCTTTGGGAGAAGAGGCACGGCAGGCTTCCTGGATGTGCTCTAATTTGAGGTAACAACTGAATCTTGTCAGATACTAGTTAAATCCGAGCTATCGGTGTGAAGCACTGATGTGCTAGTACATTTGATTGTGACCTGTTCTATTTTTGTACCTGAACTTTTTTTAGAAAGGGTTGTACGTCAACTTAATGTGCCAGCAGAACCTATTGTGTTGTCTATCTGTTTTCTTTGCACAACATTCAAGATATTTCCCCGTCATTGATAAAGACGATGAACCATTATGTACGAGTTCCTTGGTTTCAACATAGCCCTACCCATAGTGATCCACTGCTTCCACCCGATTGTGCGCTGCGTGAAATTTTTGTATGCAAGTTCAGTGTGCTATGATGTTCTATATGATTGTGTCAACTATATAAGTTTTTACTGAGCATCGGCAATGCATATGGCTGAAAGATGTATTTACGAGCATCGATTGATGGGTCTCACTCTCTCTCTCTCTCTCACACACACACAAGTGGGACCCATTGAATTAATTCTTCGCTCATGACAGCTTTTAATTAGGTTCCACTGTACTCTAACTTTTTTCTTAAGTTATTAATTGAGCTCAGTGACTTCAAAAAGTTGTACAGAAGCCTTGTTTGGGCCTTTCCGACATCGTTAAATGTGGGCTGAGTAGCCATGTAAAGTTGTACTGTACTACACATGCCTTTTTCTTGAACATCAGCAATGCAACTGGGCCAACAGTTGTACACAATATCCTAAAACAAGCGCAGGCTAGCCTATCTTTCTTTTAATCAAATGCACAACCCAGTTCATTTTTTATATAATAAGATTACCAAGCCCAACTTATTTTTTAATAATATTCGTATCTCAATATTATTTCTATACGAAATGCTCAATCCAGACCATCACTGTTTTTTCACCCATCCCAGAAAATGGGTCTATTTCTACTACAATCAAATGGCTTGTAAATTATCAGAAATGATAAATGCGCTGCATGTATGCAATATTATTTTTGACCCAGCTCAGTAAATAGGTGTATTCGAATAAATAATCAAATGCGCTGTAAATTATCATAAATAGTATTTTTTGAGAAACAATTATCATAAATAGTAAATCGACTATTATTATTATTTTTAACCAGCCCAGGAAATAGATTATTTTTTGAGTCAAAGACCAGGAAATAGATGTATTGGCAAACAAAATGAAGTGGGCTGTAAAACCTAAATAAATGGGCGCATTCATACAGACTTTGAAGCTGACTTTGTTGGCCCACTAGACGAAGCCTGCGCAAGGTGTTGTCCAATTAGTGAACAAAACGATTTAATGGTCTAAAACAAAGAGTCAACAAATTATTCTAACATTTGTAGTCATTGGACTGACATCCAACAGCGATCCTGGTTCGTCAATCTCTGATCTAGTTGCTCTTGCTCCAGCCGCCAAAACCATCGCTGGCAGGAGCACCTGCATCTGCCACCCGTGGCCGGGTGTGCTACCGCGCAAGCCTCGCCGCCCCACTCTATTCCCAACGGTGGCCAGGTCATACCTTTACTCACCCACACCTTCTGTTATTCTCCGGCAAAGGCCGCCTCACTCGGCAGCTGAACCAGTCCCTCGTACTCCCCTCCGCCAGGGACTCCAGTGCCCCTTGTTCCATGACTCCAGATCGTTCCCATCTTAGGCCTCGCTGTCGTCCATTGCCTTGGTGCTCTCGGCATGGCATGGTCAACGTGGTCAAGGAATGCCTTCCATCGGAAGAGGACTGTACGTGGAGAGGTTGACAACTGGGTCCACGGCCGCAGCAAGGAAGTGCCTCCTTATTACGCGCAAAATAATGATTCCTCCACCTGACAGCGGGACCTACCGGAAGGGCCTTGAAAAAAAAACGTTTCCCCCTGATAGCTGGGACCCACCAGCTACATCTTCGTACGCAAGGAAGTGCATCCGTATTATGGGCAAAAAAATGATTCTTCCCCTGACAGCTGGGACCCAACAGCTATATCTTTGCATGGAAGGAAGTGCCTCCTTATCCTCCCTGACAGCTGGGACCCACCAGCTATATCTTCGCACTGAAGGAAGTGCCTCCTTATCCTCCCTGACAGCTGGGACCCAACAACTATATCTTCGCATGGAAGGAAGTGCCTCCTTATCCTCCCTGACAGCTGGGACCCACCAGCTATATCTTCGCACTGAAGGAAGTGCCTCCTTATCCTCCCTGACAGCTGGGACCCATCAGGTCGAACCGTACGTCGGGTTATCTGTCTGGTCGTGATCGTGTATGTACATATTGGTCGATCGGTCTATCTGCAGCAATGAACCGTGCCCGAGTAAGGAGATGCACGTGTCCTAGTAGAGGCCCAGACGTAGCATGTCACGCAGTCCCGTCTATATATATCGTGTACACGTACGTGCAGCCACGCTACAAGAAATTAAATATGGCTACGTACTTACATAAGGGCGGGGTCTCGAACGCGTACTCGCGCATACGTACGACCATGGCTCGTGTATATGGAGAGGCAATGGACGGCAGCGACCTCGTCCTGTTCATCAGTAGCTAACCGGCTGGGTCGGAATAGAGGAAACAACGTTGTGTTCACCGGGAGCCAAGTGACTGGGTCGGAATGCGCCATGTTTATCGGGAGGCAACATACTGTATCGGAATGGGTCATGTTCAACGGGAGCCAACTGGCTTGGACAGAACAGCCAGAAATGGGTCTGGCGTACCGCAAAACGGAGGAAAACGACCTTCTGTTCGACCACGTATGGTCGAAACGGGGTTCTGTTCATCGGGAAGGGTCTGGCGTACGGCAAAATGGTGGAAACAGACTGCTGTTCGAGCTCCTATGGTCGAAACAGGGTCCTGTTGATCGAGAGGGGTGTGGCGTACCGCAAAATGGAGGAAACGGGCTTCTCTTCGACCTCCTACGGTCAAAACGGAGGTCCTGTTCATCAGGAGGGGTCTGGCATACCGCAAAACGGGACTCCACGAGCTACTGTTCATCCACCATTGACTTCCTCGAGCCTCCACCTGCTACTGTTCATCCACCGTCTCCAGCCTCCACCAGCCACTGTTCATCCAAGGGCTACTATTCATCCAGCCTCCACCGGCTTCAGTTCAACCAACCTCCACGGGGTCCTGTTCATCCACCCCCAACCGGCCTGGGTGCGTGGCGGCCTCCTTGGGCTCCTGTTCATCCAGCGACAACCGCATACTATATCCCATGGGGTATTGTTCATCCAGCGGCAACCGCCTATACACACGGCCGGGGTCCTATTCATCCAACCCCCACCAGGAACTGTTCATCCACAGCTAACCCAACCGGCTCGACTCACACCATGTCTCGACCCATTCTACGTATCGCGCGCGCGACAGCAACGGGCACTGTTCATCCAGAGGCAACCCAATCAGCTAGCTACATCTCGCACGGGGGTTCGATCAGCTTCAGTAAGCATGCAACATCAGCGATCAATCAGGTTCAGTTAGAAGCGTAGGAGCCTCGGTTTGGCTCAGTTAGGAGCGAAGGGATCGATCGATCGGCTTCAGTACATAGCAGCAGGAGATTGCTCGGGTTTAGTTATAGCATCACGGCTTACACCACGCGCTTGTACGAGAGAAACGTGCAAACCACACTGCGTCGCTCGCCTCGACCACCCACCGTAACCAGGAACTCCCCTATATTTTCCTCGCCCTCGCTTCTACCATGATTTTTCTCCGTCATGGATGGCCCAAAGAATGTCATGCAGGTGCGTCTCCGGCCCGCCTAGAACGAAAAGCCCATTTTCTGTCATGATATTTTGTCATAGAAGTAGGAGCCCCCCACATTTATGATGATACCGGCTTTTGTCATAATTATCGTCCGCATGCTCTCCACTCTACTACGCGTGTTGATAAAGAAGAACATCAAGGAGTGGGAGGAGTGCCTACCTATCGCTGAGTACGCCTACAACCGTGCAAGACATTCGACTACCGGCAAGTCCCCCTTCGAGGTCGTCTACGGCTTCAACCCGTTGTCCCCATTGGACTTTCTTCCTCTACCACTACAAGAGCGCACAAACATGGACGCGAGTGCCTGAGTCAACTATCTCAAGAAGATGCATGAAGATACAAGGCACACCATCGAGCGCCAAGTACAACGACTCGCGACCAAGCTCAACATCAACAAGCAACCCATGATATTCCAAGTTGGAGATCTTGTGTGGCTACACCTTCACAAGGACCGCTTCCCCAACGAACGCAAGTCCAAACTTCTACCACGAGCCGATGGACCCTTCATGGTGCTTGCACGCTACAACAACAACGCTTACAAGATCGACCTCCCATGCGACAAGTACTCCGTGAGTGACATCTTCAACATCCAAGATCTCTCCCTGTACCATGGTGATGAGGATTTCGATCCGAGGTCGGATCCTTCCCAAGGGAGGGGAGATGATGCGGAGCATCCTACGATCATCCCCATGGACCTACCATCGTCTCATCAAGAGCCAAGAGGACCCATGACACGAGCACGAGCTAGAGCTCTTGAGAACGAGGTGACCTCCTTCCTTAGTGATATCACATACGATACACTCGAGACATTGCTACTACCTAAGTCCGATATGCTATGCATGATCAGGTGTCAAGAGGACTCTCCCGAAGATGCTCGTGAAGACGGACAAGCTGCCAAGTCCATGGATGAAGAAAACCAACAGAAACGGTCAAGAACACCTCCCAGGCCCCGGACATCCGACCCGAGCCTGGAAATCCGGCCAGACGCCCGAATATCCGGCGCCACGCACCAGAACCTACAGAAGCTAAACCCTCCAGCCCGGACAGCTCGGCCCCTCCCGAAGCCCCGGACATCCGACTCCATCTGTCTGCGCACAGTAAAGGGCCGAGGCCCATGTACCCTTTCGCCCCCTAGACTATATATTCTCCATCCCCTTCCTCTTTCTAGGGTTAGCAAAGGATTAGCTCATGTTTGTGTGAGAGCTTTGCTCATCCACTTGGTTACCTTCTCCTCGGAGATCGCGCCTCCACCGGAGAAGATCCTTCCAAGAAGATTCAAGACCCCCTCTTGGGTGGCCCCATCGAGACCTCCTCACGGAGAAGAACCGGTTACCTTTGTATCGTCCCTTGTTGACTTTGGATCATGTATCTCCCTTTGTGTTCATCGATCTAGCGCATGTGTGATCTATTCTTGTTGGTTGAGTGATTGTCTCGTGATTCCTCTCGTGTTTCCCCTTGTTTTCCCCTCATGTTCTTCGTGTTCTTCGCAGGATCTACTCCTTTCGTGAAAGATCGGCCGTCTAGGGTTCCACCCTACATCATAAACCAAGCACAAAATCTATGGTAATATCTTCCCATGGGTGATATGGAATTGGAAGGGGTGTATAAAGACCATGAGATTGAGCTTTGGACTTAGCTTTGCGACATGTCGAACATCGGGTGGTGAAGCGTGAGACGTCGCGGAACATCTTGAGCCAAAAATAGTTCTTAGAGAGCGTAGCAAATGTCTTGTCACGTCCAAAGTGTCCCATTAGTCCTCCTCCATGAGATTCTTGCAAAAGTAACAAACGAAGAGAAGACTCAGGGATACAGAGTTTGTTAGCTCTCATAAGATAATCATATTTGATGTAATAGTGTTCCCAAGATGTATGCATCAAACACTTGGCATAAGGAATTGCAAAAGTAGGATCATGCGCATACAAGTCTTTTATGTGCTCGAAGCCAGTGACATTCAATTCAAGTTGAGTGACAAGCATGCATATACGGGAAAGCGCATCTGCCACAACATTTTCCTTGCTGTCGGTGTCAAAACCGGCGGATCTCGGGTAGGGGGTCCCGAGCTGTGCGTCTAGGCGGATGGTAACAGGAGACAAGGGACACGATGTTTTTACCCAGGTTCGGGCCCTCTAGATGGAGGTAATGCCCTACTCCTATTTGATTAATATTGATGATATGGGTAGTACAAGAGTAGATCTACCACGAGATCAAGGAGGCTAAACCCTAGCAGCTAGCCTATGGTATGATTGTTGTTAGTCCCACGGACTAAAACCTCCGGTTTATATAGACACACGATAGGTTAGGTTTACACGAGTCGGTTACAATGGTAGGAGATCTACATATCCGTGTCGCCAAGCTTGCCTTCACGCTAAGGAAAGTCCCATCGGACACGGGGACGAAGTCTTCAATCTTGTATCTTCATTGTCTTGGAGTCCGGCGCGATGATAGTTGGCTATCCGGACACCCCTAGTCGAGACTCCTCGGTAGCCCCAGAATCAGGCTTCAATGACGGCGAGTCCGGCGCGCATATTGTCTTGCATTGCAAAGCGGGTTCCTCCTCGAATACTTCATAGAAGGTTTTGAACACCAGGATAGTATTGGCTCGCAAAACAAGTTCCGCATACCATCGTAGAGAGAATAACTTTTGCACAGATCTGCTGGCGTACTCAGCGGTGTGACATCACACCACGGCCGAGCCTTTATATGAATCGTTTTTACCGTTCCACCTTAAGCGCGTTTAGCGGCGGTTTCCTTGGCACGTCTTATCAAAGCATAGATCATGCCCCTTATTCCGGATTCCCATCAATACGGACGTGGGTAACCCAACCGTGCCCGTCGCCGCCTCCTCTATCAAAGGTGAGTCCTAATCGACCACGGGTGGGCTCTTGGTATTCAACCTCTTTATAATGAGACCAAGGCCCTCTTCTTTTACACCCTCCATCGAGTTAGCCTCGCGCCGAGTTCTAACACCCAAAGCTTCAGATTTAGGCGCCGGACCTTGACGATGTCCGGCTCCGACCAACACGGCCGATGGATGTCCTCCTCCGTCACGAAGAAGATGTGCTAAAGCTGCGAGGCGCGGTATCTAACCGGCGAAATCTCGCATAGGCTGCCTGCTCGAGGCAGGTCATTCCCACTCCGAGCCAGCGAGAGCGTGGTGTTCGTGTCTCACTTCCTTTGGGGTTTAGGCTTCCCGACGGATCCCTTTGTGCGGGGGCTCATGTTTTATTATGGGCTGGATTTCCATGACTTGAATCCGGAGTCCATCGTCCATATCTCGTCATTCATTGTAGTATGTGAGGCCTTCCTCCATATTACCCCTCACTTCGGATTGTGGCTCAAGACATTCAAGGTGGAGCCAAAGATGATCGGGGGGCAACAAGCAGAGTGCGGAGGGGCGGTCATAAGCAAATGTGATGATGCTCCGTGGCCCGAGGGCTCTTTTGAAGAGGAGCTTAGTTTGTGGCAGCAGGAGTGGTTTTATATCACGCTCCCGGGGCACCAAATGGCGGCGCCCCGCCTTCCGCTCAGTCCACCATAGCGGCTGGCATCATGGGTCAACAAGGGGCTCGACTGGGGGCTGTCCAAGGACGTTCCTTTGCTGCAGGGCGTGTCGAGACCTCCAAGAGAGGGAGATCAATCTGGTTGCGGTGGCGCAGGTTATGTTGATCCGGCGTATACGCGATGGGAATTTAATCCGGAGGACCACGAGCGATGGGAATTTAATCCGGAGGGACCACGAGCTCTCAAAATTTTATGGGCACAGCGCCCATGGAGATTTATAAACTGTTCTTGGATCACAAGAGAAGTGTCCGGACTGGCCGAGGACGCAGGACTAAGCTGCAATCGCCCAGATACTCAAGTAAGTAGTCCTGTAACGGACAAGCTGTTCGTTCATTTATCATATATATATATATATATATATATATATATATATATATATATATATATATATATATATATATATATATATATATATATATATATATATATATATATATATATATATACCCTTTAAAGGAGCCGTTTCTTGAGCAGAGTGGATAGCCACGGCAAAGTTAATAAGGTGTCCGGCTCCTCCCGGAGACCACGCGGATCCCATGTTGACCAAGATGTTGAAGGCGCGCCTTTTGAAGAAAGCGAAGAGGGAGCGGGAAGCAGCTGCCTCTGAAGGAGGCTATCCGGGAAGGAGGATTAAAGCGTTAGCCAATAGAGCGGGCGTAAGGCAGCAAAAGCAGGAGCCGGGCAAACCCAACATTTGACCAAAGACATGATTGAGCTGATGCATATAAGGCCTAACTCGAGGCGCGAATACTCCCTAAGGTATTCGGTCTTTATAAAAACAAGCAGAATGATGCCCTAAGCCCCAGTGTCAGTGCAGCATAAAAATTCTGGTGCGGCCAATGCCAAAGCATGACCTCCTCCTCGGTTATAGTAAGAAATCGGGATGTATATCAACAAGAGACAGTAAAAAGGTTTATGCAGGGTCTTAATCGAAAAGAATCCTTGCAGCGGGTCCCTCTGCGTCTGCTTTGTGTCTCCGTTGTGCCGTATCACGGGCGGGTGTATACGTTGTTCATCTGTAAAAGAGAGGAACTTAGTTTAAAATAAAAAGGACGTGCGAAAGATGTACTTTATATTAAATAGACAGAGTACGATTTGAAGAAGTGAATAAAGTGAGCTTTAGTGTCTCTTGTGATACATGCGTGCAGCCCCTTGTATGGGGGTATGCCGCTAGTAGGCGCCGGACTCGTCTAGCCGTGTCCGGGGTTTGAGTGACCAATTCAGGCTCTTTGACTAGCGGAGCCGGATAGGTGTGGGGCTGTCAAGGCAGTCTCACGTTCTTCCGTGCTCGAGTAACACTTAATACTTCCTTTTAATGAGATGATGCCGCGTGGACCGGGCATTTTAAGTGTTAGAGATGCATAATGTGGTATTGCGTTAAAGCGGGCGAAAGCTTCGCGTCCCAATAGTGCTTGATGGCTACTTTTGAATGGGGCGACATGGAAGATTAACCTTTCGCGACGGAAGTTTTTGGATGAACCGAACACAACTTCTAGCAGTATGGAGCCCGTACAATGGGCATATGGGCCTGGCATTACTCCTTTAAAGGAGGTGTTGCTACGGCGAATTTTGGTTGGGTCTATCCCCATTCTCATGGATTGTGTCACGATATATCAGGTTTATGTCCTTGCCGCCATCCATGAGGACTTGTGTAAATTGGAATCCGTCTATTATAGGATCCAATATCAAGGCAGTCCATCCTGCGTCCGGATACTTTGGAATAGTCCTTATGGTCGAAGGTGATTGGTTTTGATAACCCGGTGTGCGGGCGCGCATTTTAGTGGGCGCCGCTCTTTTTCCTTTGATCACGTGAAGTGAGTTTACTATTTTAACCTCTTGTGGGAAATTCTTTTGTTTTCGGGGCTCGCTTGTGGTGCTCGTCGTCATCTTCACTTGGTGTGTCGAGCCCTTGTGTTGGCGTTGAGTCAGCCGGACTGTTTGAAGACCCAACAATCTCTGTGGGTATGGTTTGCGAGGCCTCCGGAGTCTTGTGGATTTGACATATCTTGTCCAAGATTTTGTTTAAATTGGATAGCTCATCGCTATTGTCCTTAAAGGGCAGTTTTTTATTGTTCTGCCATGAGCTTTTGAATCCGGCGTTGACTGCCGAGCTCTTTGGACCGTTGCTCTTAATCCGGCGCTGGTCCTTGTTGCGCCGTGGTTTCCCATTTCCATCCCTGATTTCGGATGTACTTGGGTCTCTGGTGCTGCATCTTGCTAGCCAGCTATCCTCTCCCGCGCAAAAGCGGGTCATGAGGCTTGTTAATGCGGCCATTGTTCTTGGCTTTTCTTGGCCGAGGTGTCTGGCGAGCCATTTGTCTCAGACGTTGTGTTTGAAGGATGCTAAGGCTTCGGCGTCCGGACAGTCGACTATTTGGTTCTTTTTAATAAGGAACCTATTCCAGAATTTCCGGGCTAACTCTCCGGGCTGTTGAGTTGTGTGACTTAGATAAATCGCATCCGGAGGGCGGACATAGGTCCCCGAAAATTTGCTCAAACGCATCCTCGAGCTCTTCCCAGCTTCTAATGGTATTTTCGGGAGGCTTTTAAGCCAATGCCGAGCTGGCCCTTTGAGTTTGAGGGGTAAGTATTTTATGGCGTGGAGATCGTCTCCTCTAGCCATGTGTATGTGGAGGATGTAATCCTCAATCCGAGACTCGTGGTATGTTGTTCCGTCGTATGCCTCTATGTTTACGGGCTTGAATCCGCTGAAATTCATGATCCGGCACCTCATCGGTGAAACATAGGGGTGTCTGGCGCCCTATATTGGGTTTGCCGTGATGTTCGGATATTTGGCGTGTTGCATTGCTTTGAAGAGCTTGCTTTCTTGGCCCATAGATGGACCTAATGGGCCATCCTTTGATCTGAATCCTTATGCGGATCGCGTCTCGGCTTGTGATGGCGCCCTTTGCCGCTCTCTTTTTGCCGTGGGGTCGTCCATCCGACCGGGTGGCCGTCTTACTTTTTGATTGTGGTGGCTCTAAGGCCTCCTCGTCAAATTCGGGCAGTAGCTTTCTTTTTGGGTAGCTCTTTGTTCGGCGACTGTCGCCGTATTTGTCTGCGGTGTTGAATACTTTGCTCCATCTGATCCTAAGTGCATCTTCCGCTGTTTTGAGCTTCCGCTTCTGCTTTTTCAGGCTACGCACGGTGGTGACGAGCCTTTTCTGGAGGTTATTTTGCTCCAACAATTTGTCCGGCGTGAGATCGTCCGGACTGTTATCTTTGCTGGGGACGGGTTGTTTATCCAAGTTGTCTTGTTCGGACGATTGCTCGATAGCATGTTCGTCGTCCACCGGTTCGCCCTGCTCTATTGTTGGGTCTCTGTTGAGGCGGGACTTGGTTCGGTGTTTATGTTGCCGTTTTGACTACTTTTCGAGGGATTTATCCTTCGTAGCGTCCCGTTGTTCCTCGTCTTCATTTCCTTTAGGTGTATCCACCATGTATACATCATGGGATGAAGTGGTTGTCCAGCATCCTATAGGCGCTGGTTCATGGTTGTCTCCTACATTGTCGTCCATACCGTCGATGTCTTCGTAGTCGAAATCGAGCATGTCGTGTAAGCTTTCGACAATGGCTACGAAGTGGGTGGTGGGTGGGCGTTGAATTTCTTCGTCGTCCGCATCCCAACCTTCCTGTCCGTAGTCCGGCCAGGGCTCTCCGGATAAAGAGAGAGACTTTAGTGAATTCAGGATGTCGCCAAAGGCGAGTGCTGAAAGATGTCATGACGATGAACTCCATGACGGCGCCCAATCGGATTCGATTGGCGGGGCCTTGAGGTTCGAGTCGAGAGGAGTCGACACCACAGGTCGAGGTCTTCGCAAAGGACAGGGATGGAGTTCGGCTCCATCGCCGTAGAGATTGTAGCCCCCGAGGCGGTGTCCAACCACTCGTCCTCGATCGGGGAATCCGGCTCCGGATTAAGGGTCGGGCGGATCTTTGGTGCGGCCTCGTGGCCTTTGTTCGCTGCGAGCTAGATCATGCCCATCGAGGCAGTGCGGCACGCTTGGCTGCGGCTCGAATCCGTCGAAGATGAAGTCTCCGCGGATATCGGCCGTATAGTTCAAACTTCCCAATCTGACCTGATGGCGGGCGTAGCTTCGATCTGCTCCGGATGGCCAAGCGAATTGGCCCGCGATGCAAAGCCGCCGAATCTGAAGATCTGTCCGGGAGAAAAGTCTCACCTGGACCGCGTCGTTGTTGATGATCGAAGGAGCCATCGGGCCTATCGGTGGCGACATAGAGGAACTCTCAATGAAAGCACCAATGTCGGTGTCAAAACCGGCGGATCTCGAGTCTGGGGTCCCGAACTGTGCGTCTAGGCGGATGGTAACAGGAGACAAGGGACACGATGTTTTTACCCAGGTTTAGGCCCTCTCGATGGAGGTAATACCCTACTCCTGCTTGATTAATATTGATGATATGGGTAGTACAAGAGTAGATATACCACGAGATCAAGGAGGCTAAAACCTAGAAGCTAGCCTATGGTATGATTGTTGTTAGTCCTCGGACTAAAACCCTCCGGTTTATATAGACACGGATAGGTTAGGGTTACAGTCGGTTACAATGGTAGGAGATCTACATATCCGTATCGCCAAGCTTGCCTTCCACGCCAAGGAAAGTCCCATCTGGACACGGGATGAAGTCTTCAATCTTGTATCTTCATAGTCTTGGAGTCCGGCCGCGATGATAGTTCGGCTATCCGGACACCCCCTAGTCCAGGACTCCATCACTTGCCTTTAATATACTTGATGACATAAGGAAATGATTCAATGAATTCACTCCATTTAGCATGACGCTTGTTCAACTTAGTTTGACCCTTAAGATACATCAGTGTTTCATGATGGGTGTGAAGAATGAACTCATGAGGACGGAGATAATGCTCCCAAACATGCAAGACTCTCACTAAAGCATATAGCTCTTTGTCATAGATGGGATAATTGAGTTGCGCTCCGGAAAGTTTTTCACTAAAGAAAGCTATAGGGCGCTTCTCTTGCATTAATACACCTCCTATGCCATAACCGCTAGCATCGCAATGAATCTCAAATGCTTTATTGAAGTTCGGTAAAGCAAGAAAAGGAGCATGTGTAAGAAAATTCTTAAGCTCATTGAATGCAGTATCTTGGGATGGTCCCCAAACAAAAGGCGCATTTTTCTTACTCAAAGCATGCAAAGGTGAAGCAATGGTGCTAAAATCCTTCACAAATCTATGATAGAAACCGGCTAAACCAAGAAAACTACGCACTTGTTGCAAGTTGGTTGGTTGGGGCCAAGTTTTAATAGCATTGATTTTAGATTCATCTACTTGAACACCCTTAGGAGACACAACGAAACCCAGTAAAACAAGCTTATCAACACCAAAAAGGCATTTATCCATATTAGCACGGTTCTAAGATGGGTGACACGATCTTCGAGAGATTTGCTAAACACAAGAATATCGTCAAAATAGACCACAACAAATACGCCAATATAAGGTCAAAGAACAAAATGCATGACTCTCATGAAAGTACCGGGTGCTTCGGATAAACCCATTGGCATAACAAGCCATTCATATCAGCCAAATTTGGTCTTAAATGCGGTTTTCCATTCATCACCTTCTTGGATGCTGATAACCCACAAGTATAGGGGATCAATTGTAGCCTCTTTCGATAAGTAAGAGTGTCGAACCCAACGAGGAGCTAAAGGTAGAACAAATATTCCCTCAAGTTCTATCGACCACCGATACAAGTGTAACATCCCAAATTTCCCATTTGGAATGTTTTACAATTATAGCTAAGCATCTATGCATATTGTTTGAATTTGAGTGACATTTGAAGTTTCAGAAGATTTTGAGTTGGAATTTGAATTTGAATTGGCAGTTGAAATTTATTTCAAATCAATGCCTGACAAATACTTGAGAAAAAGTATGAGAGGAGTAAACATGACACTCCAAATATGTCAGATGAAAAACCTTGCCAAAAAGTTTGAATTCAAATTTGATTTTTATTTGGGATTTTAGAAAATATTTTTTTTAAAGTTTGAGTTTTGCCCCTGGAAAAATGTTCAAATTATAGGGAATATTTCCCTGATCATTTTGATATATATATGTCCTATATAAAATATATATATTTTATTCTCTCTCTCTCTAATTCAAAAAAGGAAAAGAAACCCCAGGCGCCAGCCAGGCCAACCGGCCCAGCCAGCGCCAGGCGCAGCCCACCAGCGGGCCAGGCCAACCAGCCCACCAGCGGGCCGAGCCGACCGACCCAGCGCCGCGCCCGAACCCCCTACCCCTCGGTCGCCCGTCGCTCACCCCTCTCCCCTCTCTCACAAACGCGCTGGCCCCACCTCTCCCTTTCCCTTCGCCCACGTAAACCCATAGCGCCATCGCGTCGCCCGCCGCGGAATCCCGAACTTCTGGGATCGCCTCCCGATCGCCCCCTCCTCCAAGCGGTCCCCTATATACCCCCCTCGACCCGTTCCGCCCCGCGCGCCAAAACCTCCCCTCGCGCAATCGCTCGCCGGAGCCAGACGCCGCCTGCGCATTGCCCCTGTTCCGCCGCCCGAACCCCCGAGCTCCACCGAGTCCACCACCGACCCCCCTCGCCAAGCACCCCGGAGGCCTCCGCCATCTTCCCGACCACCGAACCACAGCGCCATCGTCGCCCGAGCCGCCGTCGACCGTCGCCGTCGTCTCCACCACGGTAAGTCGCCGGAGATGCCCCCCACCGTTAGATCTAAAATCTAGGGTTTAGATTAGATTTAGCGAAGGGGTAGGTTTTAGTTACGGTTTTTATTTTGGTTTAGTTAGTGGTTTAGTTAGACTGGCCCGACTCAGTTTATTTCCCGGGCGCGTTTTAGTTATTTGACGCCCGAGCGTTAGATAGGCCCATTAGCACCAGTTTTTCTTTTTAATTATATTTTCGTTTCTGTTTTTTTTACATAATAGTTTCAGTTTTGTAAAATCCATATCTTTTAATCTACTTAATATTTTTAATTGATCCTTTTTTTGTTAGTTTGAAAATTTGTTGTAGTTTCTGTAGAAAATATGTTTAGTCATGTTAAAATTATTAGAAATTGTTTTATTTTAGATTTAGACAGATTAGTAATTCTGCTATAAAATGAGTTAGGATTATTTTATTTTAGTGATTTTTTTGTCACTACTTTGTTTTGACCTTGTCTAACCGTAGGAATTTATTTGGGCATTTTAGATTTAATAAAAAATAGTTTTAATCAAAATCATGTGGTTCTTATTTATTTAACTAGCTACTGTTTTCCAATTGTTTTATTTAGCAAATAATTTTATTTTTCCTATGTGATAGTTTATTTTAGGTTAGTTTCTGTAGTTTTAGTACATGAACTTTTACTTACAATAAATAAATTTTTATTTTATTTTTCCTTGCTAGGATTGTTATAGGCATAATAGGAGTTCTATAATAGCTTTTGATGTGATTCTTTTTGCTCCTAGTTGCATGATGTTCTCTCTTACGTTAGTTAGCAAAACCCATGCTTAGGTTCTGTTAAGAAAATTTGGTTCTGTAAAACTATTTCTTGGTTGTTGTATGATGTGGTGAAAACATTGATTTGGATTTCTTCGAGTTTTCTTTGGGTTTTTGGTCCGGTTGTTTTGTGTGTTTTATGTTAGCATGCTGTTATGTTAATTGATCGTATGCTCTTATGTTTATATGATTGTTGTTTGTCTCGGTAGAATTTCTGGAGTGCGAAGCTTGCTACCACGAGTCCCTAGCTTTCGAAGATCGTCAGCAAGGCAAGTCATTTGACCATGTTTTCTTTTACAATACCTATGATTTTATTGCATTAGAATTATACCTCCCCACCATGCATGCAGTAGGTGAATTTTAAGTTATGTTCTTGAGTAGTATCATGAGGTAGGATGAACCAATCCCCCTTGTTACCATGGCCCGGGACGAAGTAGTTTATCTTTGCTATGCTCGTAGACGGGGTTGGTTGAGTGATTCATAAGGGAGATGTGAGAGTCAAGATGATGACAACCCCATGACTTCAAGCTCAAGATGGACTTCAAAATTCACTCTTGGGTGGAGGGCGGTTGTGGGCACCTGGAGAAAACCGGTGGCTGGCGGGATGCATGGAGAAGCGCCATGACATCTTGCGGAGCTTCACCCAACCACGAAGAGGCGGATGTATACCCCATTGACGGAAGCTTACGTGCAGCCGCAAGCCATTATGGGCTCGGCAGTCGACCGTAAGTGTGACTCTGGCGGACGGTGCTACGAGATGTAGAAGAACGTTAGGATTGGACGGTACAGCGGTGGCGAGGAACTCTTGGAAGACCCTGTTTCGTTCGTCCGTCTTCAAACACCGTGAAGTGCGAAAACTTAAGGAGGAGCGATTCTTGCGGGTAAAGTCGCAAACCTCTGCAGAGTGAAGATCTAATCGGTTAGCCGTGTCCCGATTACGGACAATTTGAGCCTCTGGAACTTGGAGTATTTGAAATCTCAACACCAAAATTAATAAATTAATTGAGGGGTTATTTAATAATTGGGAATGAGACATTGGTTGGCGGAACCATCTCAATAACTACCAACATTTTGTAGTATTTGCAAACAAGTCCATTGTTGTAGGGTAAAACTGGCTTTTTCGCAAAACAATGAAACTTAGAGCCCCACAGCCAAATTGCATATAGTGTTAGTAATTTTTATAGTTATTCTCTCTTCATGACTTGCCGGCATATTCAAAATGCTGACCTACACGGCTGCAACGTCTTATGTTGCAGAGGAGTATTCCGATCAGGAGTGAGGCTACGATCCACGCTTGGTGATTGCCCTATGGAGTCGGATGGACTCGCTATTCTTCTACGTTTCCAGAGCTTTATTTAGTTTATTTCTCATGAGTTGGCCTTCGGCCGAATTTATTCTATTGTAATAAAGACTCGATATGAGAATCGTGTAATAAATTCAGGTGTGATTGAACTTTGATTATTTCATCAATGTACTGTGTGTGCCAGCATGATCTTGGGATGGTACAGCTACACAGAGACTTGACCGATTTTGGGTCGGGTCGCTATAGAGATGGTATCAGAGCACACGCTGACCGTAGGACGTAACCCCTAGGATCGGAAAGCCATAGGAAGAGACTATTTATTTTATGTCCTTATCATTCCGTAATTCTCCCCTGTTCATTTCTGACTTCTCTTTGATTTTCAACATTCTAGATGGCCGCCGAGTTCACCCCAGTTCTGCTATCGGAGTTTTGCCAGCCAGATGAGACAATGCCTCTCGGCAAGAAGCTGGTTCAGATCGTGAAGAAGCTGAAGATTGCTCTGCCCTCGATCACCGGGAAGCCTACCAATGCACTTCCGACGGATACCCACTACAGGATTGAGGTGCACATTCCAGGGTGGACATTCAGAGCCCATTGACTTTGAGTTTACCGATTTCAATTGGATCCTCGGAAGAGACATGGCGATTTATCGTGCACTTGGACATCTCCGAGAAGAGTACAGGGCCGAGCTCGACCCATCAGACCTCGCCATGATTTCTTGCAGAGCTAGGAATGGAGATATCATCCGTACCGTAGAGGACGACTCCATTCTCTCATATGTCCAAGACTTGGAGTGTCTCCTCAGGAAACGGGAGATCCAGACTCGCCGTAACTCGAAGGTACACGGGAGGCTGTTGTTCCGTGAACTGGAACTGGAGGAGAAAGCACACGCAGACTTCCTTGACCATGAAGAAGAAATCAAGGATTTCATGGAGAGAGTCGACAAGCTGAAGATGGATGTTGCCGCATTAGAGGAGAAGATGGACTTGGGAGAAGACCTTTTTCCAAGTGGAGATGACGGACCCCTCGTGAGCAATGACCAGGATTATGAAGAGAGCTCCACTGAAGAAAGCCGCAAGAGGAGGCGCCGCATCAGAGGACGCCACACCGGAGGACGCCGCACCAGAGGACGCAAGGATAATTGATAAAGACATTTAGTCGACCGCCATGTTATTTTATTTTCGTCGATCAGTTAGGCCGTTATTTTCGATTAGTCGTGAGAATTTGTAATCCGAGATTGAACCATGTTTGAGTGGATTGAATAAATGATTGGTGTGCTTATGTTTGTGCATTCATTTGGGTAGTGATATTTTCTCATTAGACCCTTGTTCTATTCTAATTTTCTCATCCACTCCAAAACACCAGATGCCTCCGAGACGTGACCCGGTCTCAACTTTCCGCGGAGCTCACCCAAGCTGATCCAGAAGAGAATGCCCTCATGCAGATGCTCATCCGAACTGAATAACAACAACAACAACAATCCACCACCACCACCCCTGCTGACAACTTGACCTGCTTCCTAAGGCTGAATCCGCCGGTGTTCTCTAGCAGACCTTGAGGCGATTGTGGCCGATGATTGGCTCCGCAAGGTCGGAAGGAGTTAGCCACCGCTGGATGCACATATGTAGAGAAGGTGCGCTTTGCAGACATCAGGTTGATGGACCTGCAGCCTCTTGGTGGGAGAACTACACGCCACTTATCCCATCGCTACCATCACGTGGGATCAGTTCCAAGAAGCTTTCGCACCGCTCATGTCTCGGTGGAGCCATGAGTGCGAAGAAGCGTGAGTTCCGCAACTTATGCCGGGGAACCGTCTTGTGGGGCGAAGACGTGGATGAGTTCACAAGTTGGCTCGCTATGCCCCGGATGATGTGGCCACAGATGCCGCAAAGCAGGAAAAGTTCCTCGAGGGCTCAATGGCGAGCTAGGAATGCAGCTAATGGTGGCTACCTTCAACAACTACCGGAGCTGGTAGACAAGGCCACCATACTTGAAGGCAAGCAGCAGCAGATTGATAGCATAGCGGAAGTATGGCGGGGAAGTACAACTCGGAGCTCAGCGAAGCCCGTTATGCCCCATACTGGAGGGCATACCCATCATAACTATGGGGGACATAACCATGGAGGAAATGGGAACAACCGCAACCAGGACAACAAGACAGGCAATGGAAACGACAATGGAAACGGCAATGGCAACCAGCATCGTCCTGCCCCGGTTCAAAAGGATCTGAGTCACATCACCTGTTTCAAGTGCCAGAAAACAGGGCACTATGCCACTGATTGCCCGGAAGCCAAGCAGAGGAATGGAAACGGCAATGGAAGCTCAGCAAAGAAGCCCAACCCTTTTCCTCGTGCTCAGGTGAACCACATTGACGTGGAGGACGTCTATGATCAGCCGGAATCGTGGTTGGTAAGTTTTATTAAATTCACATCCAGTATTGGTACTCTTTGATTACGGTGCAACGCATTCATTTATATCAAGGGTAGTTGTGGAAAAGTACGGGTTGCCCACTAGAACCCTTAGAAACCCTCTTCACGTCAGTTCCGCAGAGGAGAAATGATGGCGAGTTTAGGCTGTCATGCAACCCTCAACATCGGAAACCATAAATTTCCGCAGACCTAATAGTATTGGAAACCCGGACCTTGGATGTGATCCTAGGCATGGATTGGTTGACAAAGTTTGAAGGAAACATAGATCGTGCCGCAAGGCGATTCTGCTCACCACCCCGAGCGTAAGAGGATCAAGTATGTATCCGGCGTATCCCGATGAAGAATCGGTGAATTCCCTCACGGGAGTTGTTCGGGAGGAAGTGCCGAGAGTGCAAGATTTTCCGATGTGTTTCGGAGGAATTACCAGAATGCCACCGACGAGACATTGAATTTCTGATTGAGTTATTGCCCGGCACAGCCCCAATATCCAAGAGACCCTATCGGATGCCCCGAGCGATTTAAAAGAGATCAAGAATCAAATTAATGAGCTATTGGAGAAGGGATATATTCGCCAAGCTCGTCACCTTGGGGAGCCCCAGTTCTTTTGGTAGAGAAGAAGGACGGAACCACGAGAATGGTTGTGGATTATCGTTCGTTGAGCAGCGTGACCATCAAGAACAAGTACCCTCTGCCGATGATTAATGACCTATTTGATCAGCTAGTTGGAGCCAAGGTATTCTCCAAGATTGATCTTGATCGAGGTATCATCGATTGAAGATCCGTGAAAAGGATATACCTAAAACAACATTCACCACGGTATGGTTTATATGAGTATACCGTCATGTCATTCGGATTGACTAATGCCCCTGCATACTTCATGAATTTGATGAACAAGGTATTTATGGAATATCTGGACAAGTTTGTCGTGGTGTTCATCGATGATATACTGATTTTCTCCAAGAGCGAGGAAGAGAATAAGGAACATTTGCGTCTAGTTCTGGAGAAACTCCGAGAACATCAGTTGTATGCCAAGTTCAGTAAATGTGAATTTTGGCTGAAGGAAGTCGGATTCCTCGGACATGTTATTTCAGGAGAAGGAATAGCAGTTGACCCGCCAAGGTTGTATCGATCACCGATTGGCGATCGCCCACCTCGATCAAGGAGATCCGCAGTTTTCTCGGACTCGCAGGATATTATCGGAGGTTTATTGAGAATTTCTCGAAGATTGCCAAGCCCATGGTGAGCTGTTGAAGAAGGACGCCAAGTACATTTGGACCGAGGATTGTGAAGCCGTTTCGAGGAATTGAAGAAATGTTTGGTTACAGCCCAGTGCTGATTTTGCGGACATACACAAGGATTACGGTATATTGTGGCGCTTCTCGTCGGGGACTCGGAGGAGTACTCATGCAGGAAGGAAAAGTTGTAGCTTATACCTCCCGACAGCTCGACCACACGAGATGAATTATGCCACACATGATTTGGAGTTAGCAGCCGTAGTGCATGCACTCAAGACTGGAGACATTTCCTTATCGGAAACCGTTGTGATGTTTACACAGATCATAAGAGCTTGAAGTATATTTTCACGCAGAAGAGTTGAACCTCGAGCAGAGGAGATGGCTGGAGCTAATCAAGGACTATGACATGAAATTGCATTACCACCGTGGAAGGCTAATGTTGTAGCAGATGCTTTGAGCCGTAAGAGTTATGTGAATACTCTTATAGCGGAGGATTACCCAGGAGTTACTCGATGACCTCAGAGATCTTCGACTGGAGATAGTTCCGAGAGGATATGTTGCAACTCTGGAAGTTCAGTCCACTTTGGCCGAAAGAATTCGTGAAGCCCAGAAGTCGGACAAGGAAATTGATGAGATAAAGAAAAGGATGAATGAAGGAAAAGCTAAAGGGTTTCGTAAGGATGAATACGGAGCTATATGGTTCGAGGACCGTATTTATGTACCCAATGATCCCGAACTCAGGAAGCTAATTCTTCAGGAGGCTCATGATTCACCGTACTCGATTCACCCCGGTAACACCAAGATGTATCTGGATTTGAAGGAAAGTTTACGGTGGGCGGTATGAAGAAGGATATTGCGAGTACGTAGCAGTATGCGATGTTTGCCAGCGAGTAAAGGCGGAACATCGAAGCCAGCAGGTTACTTCAACCTTTGCCGATTCGAGTGGAAATGGGAAAAACTTGGAATGGATTTTATCACAGGATTACCCACGACCCGTTCAGGTTATGATTCCATCTGGGTAGTGGTTGATCGATTGACCAAGGTAGCTCACTTCATTCCCGTGAAGACTACCTATACCAGCGCTAAGTTAGCCAAGATATACATGACCAGGATCGTATGTCCGCATGGAGTTCCAAGGAGTATCGTGTCGATAGAGGAACACAATTTACCTCAAAGTTTTGGAATCAGTTGCATGAAACTTGGCACGAGGCTGGAGTTCAATCAGCTTTTCATCCGCAGAGCAGATGGACAGACCGAGAGAGTCAACCAGATATTGGAGGACATGTTGAGAGCTTGTGCGCTAGACTATGGGTCTAGCTGGGATGATAATTTGCCATCGCGGAGTTCTCATACAACAACAGTTATCGACCCGATCGAAGATGGCCCCTTCAAGCTCTATACGGAAGGAGTTGCGAACACCATTTTTGTGGGATGGTGTTGGAGATCAAAACTTTTGGTCCCGATCTTATCGAGATTCAAGAGAAAGTCAAGCTGATTCGAGATAGGCTCAAGGTAGCTCGATCGAGGCGTAAGAGTTATGCCGACGAAGAACGCAAGGAAGTAACTTACGAAGCGGGAGACCGGCATATCTTTGTGTGTCCCCACTTCGTGGAATCAAGAGATTCGGTGTTAAAGGAAAGTTAGCACCCCGGTTCATTGGCCCCTACAAAATCCTCGAACGTCGTGTAAAAGTTTCTTACAAGTTGGAATTGCGGAAGGATTGTCCGGAGTTCATGATGTCTTCCATGTTTCTCGGTGAAGAAATGCCATGCCGACATGGCGATATTCCGTTGAGAGACTTTGTGCCCCTAGAGGCCATACAGCTCGACAACGGTGATCGACTTATGAGGAGAAACCCGTCCGAATTCGAGAGGCTGAACAGAGTCACCCGCAGCAAGATCATCAAGTTTTGCAAGGTTTGTGGAGTCATCATTCGAGGAGGAAGCCACACGGGAGCGAGAAGAAGACCTCCGCCGAGACCACCCGCACATATTTGCTAGCCAACCCGAATCTCGAGGGCGAGATTCATCTTAAGGTGGGTAGGTTTGTAACATCCCAAATTTCCCATTTGGAATGCTTTACAATTATAGCTAAGCATCTATGCATATTGTTTGAATTTGAGTGACATTTGAAGTTTCAGAAGATTTTGAGTTGTTGGAATTTGAATTTGAATTGGCAGTTGAAATTTATTTCAAATCAATGCCTGACAAATACTTGAGAAAAAGTATGAGAGGAGTAAACATGACACTCCAAATATGTCAGATGAAAAACCTTGCCAAAAAGTTTGAATTCAAATTTGATTTTTATTTGGGATTTTAGAAAATGTTTTTTTAAGTTTGAGTTTTGCCTCGAAAATGTTCAAATTATAGGAATATTCCTGATCATTTTGATATATATATGTCCTATATAATATATATATTTTTTTCTCTCTCTCTCTCTCTAATTCAAAAAAAAGGAAAAAAACCCCAGCGCCAGCCAGCTAACCAGCCCAGCCCAGCCAGGCGCAGCCATTGGCAAAGAGAGCAGCCACCAATGGGCCAGCCAACCAGCCCACCAGTGGGCGAGCCGACCGACCCAGTGCGCGCCGAACCCCCTACCCTCGGTCGCCCGTCGCTCACCCCTCTCCCTCTCTCACCGACGCTGGCCCCTCTCCCTTTCCCTCGCCACGCCAAACCATAACGCCACTGCGTCGTCGCCGCTGAATCCCGAACTTCTGGATCGCCTCCCCGATTCGCCCCTCCTCCAAGCCGGTCCCCCTATATATACCCCCTCGACCCGTTCCGCCCCCGCCTGGCCCAAAACCTCTCCCCTTGCAATCGCTCGCCGGAGCCAGACGCCGCCGCCACAGATTGCCCTGTTCCGCCGCCCGAACCCCCGAGCTCCACCGAGTCCACCACCCCCCCTCGCTCGCCAAGACTCGCCAAGGCCTCCGCCGTCTTCCCCGACCACCGGAGCCACCGCGCCATCGTCGCCCGAGCCGCCGTCGACCGTCGCCGTCGTCTCCACCACGGTAAGTCGCCGGAGATGCCCCCCACCGTTAGATCTAAAATCTAGGGTTTAGATTAGATTTAGCGAAGGGGTAGGTTTTAGTTTAAAAACCCGGTTTTAGTTACGGTTTTTATTTTGGTTTAGTTAGTGGTTTAGTTAGACCGGCCCGACTCGGTTTATTTCCCGGGCGCGTTTTAGTTATTTGACGCCCGAGCGTTAGATAGGCCCATTAGCACCAGTTTTTCTTTTTAATTATATTTTCGTTTCTGTTTTTTTTACATAATAGTTTCAGTTTTGTAAAATCCATATCTTTTAATCTACTTAATATTTTTAATTGATCGTTTTTTTGTTAGTTTGAAAATTTGTTGTAGTTTCTGTAGAAAATATGTTTAGTCATGTTAAAATTATTAGAAATTGTTTTATTTTAGATTTAGACAGATTAGTAATTCTGCTATAAAATGAGTTAGGATTATTTTATTTTAGTGATTCTTTTCGTCACTACTTTGTTTTGACCTTGCCTAACCGTAGGAATTTATTTGGGCATTTTAGATTTAATAAAAAATAGTTTAATCAAAATCATGTGGTTCTTATTTATTTAACTAGCTACTGTTTTCCTATTTTTTATTTAGCAAATAATTTTATTTTTCCTATGTGATAGTTTATTTTAGGTTAGTTTCGTAGTTTTAGTACATGAACTTTTACTTACAATAAATAAAATTTTTATTTTATTTTTCCTTGCTAGGATTGTTATAGGCATAATAGGAGTTCTATAATAGCTTTTGATGTGATTCTTTTTGCTCCTAGTTGCATGATGTTCTCTCTTCGTTAGTTAGCAAAACCCATGCTTAGGTTCTGTTAAGAAAATTTTGGTTGTGTAAAACTATTTCTTGGTTGTTGTATGATGTGGTGAAAACATTGATTTGGATTTCTTGAGTTTTCTTTGGGTTTTGGTCCGTTGTTTTGTGTGTTTTATGTTAGCATGCTGTTATGTTAATTGATTGTATGCTCTTATGTTTATATGATTGTTGTTTGTCTCGGTAGAATTTCCGGAGTGCGAAGCTTGCTACCACGAGTCCCTAGCTTTCGAAGATCGTCAGCAAGGCAAGTCATTTGACCATGTTTTCTTTTACAATACCTATGATTTTATTGCATTAGAATTATACCTCCCCACCATGCATGCAGTAGGTGAATTTTAAGTTATGTTCTTGAGTAGTATCATGAGGTAGGATGAACCAATCCTCCTTGTTACCATGGCCCGGGACGAAGTAGTTTATCTTTGCTATGCTCGTAGACGGGGTTGGTTGAGTGATTCATAAGGGAGATGTGAGAGTCAAGATGATGACAACCCCATGACTTCAAGCTCAAGATGGACTTCAAAATTCACTCTTTGGGTGGAGGGCGGTTGTGGGCACCTGGAGAAAACCAGTGGCTGGCGGGATGCATGGAGAAGCGCCATGACATCTTGCGGAAAGCTTCACCCAGCCACAAAGAGACGGATGTATACCCCATTGACGGAAGCTTACTGTGCAGCCGCAAGCCATTATGGGCTCTGGCTTGGTCGACCCTAGGTGTGACTCGGCGGACGGTGCTACGAGATGTAGAAGAACGGTAGGATTGGATGGGTACGGCGGTGGCGGAGGAACTCTTGGAAGACCCTATTTCGTTCGTCCGTCTTCAAACACCGTGAAGTGCGAAGACTTAAGGGAGGGAACGCTTCTTGCGGGTAAAGTGCGCAAACCTCTGCAGAGTTAAGATCTAATCGGTTAGCCGTGTCCCCGATTACGGACAATTTGAGCCTCTGGAACTTGGAGTATTTGAAATCTCAACACCAAAATTAATAAATTAATTGAGGGGTTATTTAATAATTGGGAATGAGACATTGGTTGGCGGAACCATCTCAATAACTACCAACATTTTGTAGTATTTGCAAACAAGTCCATTGTTGTAGGGTAAAACGGCTTTTCGCAAAACAATGAAACTTAGAGCCCCACACCAAATTGCATATAGTGTTAGTAATTTTTATAGTTATTCTCTCTTCATGACTTGCCGGCATATTCAAAATGCTGACCTACACGGCTGCAACGTCTTATGTTGCAGAGGAGTATTCCGATCAGGAGTGAGGCTACGATCCATGCTTGGTGATTGCCCTATGGAGTCGGATGGACTCACTATTCTTCTACGTTTCCGTAGCTTTATTTAGTTTATTTCTCATGAGTTGGCCTTCGGCCGAATTTATTCTATTGTAATAAAGACTCGATATGAGAATCGTGTAATAAATTCAGGTGTGATTGAACTTTGATTATTTCATCAATGTACTGTGTGTGCCAGCATGATCTTGGGATGGTACAGCTACACAGAGACTTGACCGATTTTGGGTCGGGTCGCTACAACAAGTCTACGCATGCTTGACGTTCGCTTTACCTAGAACAAGTATAAAACTAGAAGTACTTTGTAGGTGTTGTTGGATAGGTTTGCAAGAATATAAAGAGCACGTAAATAAAAACTAGGGGTTGTTTAGGTAAAGAAGAAATAAAGTTAGTATAGCGAGTGTGTGATAGAGGCAAAGGTGTCCCGTCTTTCGATGAGATGGTGATTATCGTTTCGGAGGAGTAGACTTTCATGATCCGACTACGAACGTACGAGGACGTCGCGCCTTAGCAATCGCTAAACCAACTCCGAGAGGTTGTTGACCACACCGGAGTACGATCAACCTGACCACGAGGGTCTGTTTCCTGCGAGAAAACGAAGAACAAGCAAGAAACTGAGATTGCAATATGGATATTGTGAATATAAGAGGAAAGCTTTATTAATGAAGGTGGGGTTCTGTGACGCCTTTGTCTGGTCGTTGAACACAAACAAAGTACGTGAAGTTGCAGCTATGGCGAACTTTTGATCTAAACAAAACCCAAAGTCTAAACGGTGCCCTAAGGGCTGTATATATGGAGGAAGAGGGGGGTAATTTCGTGGCCCTTGGGAAGGGGTCCGAAACCAACCCTATCTCTTGTTTCCCCACACATACAGACTCTAAAAACAGCTTATACTTATGTATTTCGAAATTACATGGGCCTGGCCCAATAATAAGGTGATGCAGCACCTAGAATAGCCTCTGGACGAAATTTATGAAGTGACATCTAGTATATTTCTCCAAGGCTTCATGCACTCCTTATGGTGGCTTCAAAGTCCTGAAATCATCACTTGTAACTCCGTTCTTGTTCCCCTTGCGCATGCCATCAACTCCATGCTTGTTCTTGCTCCAATGTTCATCCTTCTCCAAGATAGACCCTTCATTTGTAAGCAAAACAAATGTATCCAATTTAGGCAACATCATATTCTCATGAACATTAGAATCATTACCAAGAAATGAAAGTATCTGATAATTTAATTGGCGTGCGCGAGCTCTAGTAATTGGTCCAGTATGTATAGCAGCAGGGGCTGTGGGTGTAACAATGTTATTGATGTCCTCATCATCCTCCCCTTCTTGAAATCAAGTCGTCCTCGACGGAAGCTCATCTTCCTCACCCAAATAAGGATTCAAATCTGCAATGTTAAAAGTGGGACTAACCCCAAAATCTGCAGGTAGCTCAAGTTTATATGCATTATCATTTATTTTCTCTAACACCTTAAAAGGACCAGCAACACGTGGCATTAGCTTTGATTTGCGCAAATTGGGAAGTCTATCCTTACGCAAATGTAACCAAACAAGATCTCCAGGTGCAAACACAACATGTTTTCTACCCTTATCTCCTGCAAGTTTATATCTAGCATTCATACGCTCAATGTTTTCCTTAGTTAACTCATGCATTTTTAAAATTAATTCAGCACGTTGTTTAGCATCAAAATTAACCTTCTACGAAGATGGAAGAGGCAACAAATCAATAGGTGCACGAGGTAGGAAACCATACACAATTTCAAAAGGGCATATCTTAGTAGTAGAATGCAACGAACGATTATAAGCAAATTCAATATGAGGCAAGCATTCTTCCCACATTTTCTTATTATTCTTCAAAATAGCCCTAAGCATAGTAGACAATGTTCTATTGACTACTTCAGTTTGTCCATCAGTTTGGGGGTGACATGTAGTACTAAAAAGCACTTTAGTCCCAACTTAGCCCATAAACATCTCCAAAAGTGGCGAAGAAATTTAGTATCACGATCTGAAACGATAGTATTTGGCACACCTTGCTACCGAATAATTTCACGAAAGAACAAATCAGCAACATTAACAGCATCATCGCTTCTATGACATGGTATAAAGTGTGCCATTTTCGAGAATCTATCCACGACAACAAATATGCTATCCCTCCCCTTCTTTGTTCGAGGTAAACCTAAAACAAAGTCCATAGATATATCCTCCCAAGGAATACTAGGTACAGGCAAAGGCATATATAAATCATGAGGATTGAGTCGTGACTTAGCTTTTTGACATGTAGTGCAGCGAGCAACAAAACGCTCAACATCCCGTCTCATCTTTGGCCAAAAGAAATGTGTAGCAAGTATATCCTCCGTGTTCTTCACGCCAAAGTGTCCCATTAGTCCTCCTCCTTGCGCCTCCTGCAACAACAAAAGACGAACGTAGCTAGCTGGAATGCATAGCTTGTTAGCACGAAACAAAAATTCATCGTTAACGACGAACTTGTTCCATGTTCTACCTTCTTTACAATTCTGCAATACATCTTTAAATTTAGCATCATGCACATATTGATCTTTGATGGTCCCCAAACCAAATATTTTGAACTCAAGTTGTGAAAGCATAGTATAACGACGAGACAATGCATCAGCAACAACATTTTCATTACCCTTCTTGTGTTTAAAGACATAAGGGAAAGTCTCAATGAATTCAACCCATTTAGCATGTCTACGGTTCAGTTTTGCTTGACTTTTAATGTGTTTCAAAGATTTATGATCAGAATGTATAACAAATTCTTTGGGCCATAAATAATGTTGCTATGTTTCTAAGGTCCGAACAAGAGCATATAATTCTTTATCATAAGTAGAATAGTTCAGACTAGGCCCACTCAATTTTTCAGAAAAGTATGCAACAGGTTTGCCATCTTGTAATAACACACCTCCTAATCCAATTCCACTAGCATCACATTCAAGCTCAAAAGTCTTATTAAAATCAAGAAGTTGGAGTAAAGGAGCATGTGTCAACTTATCTTTCAATACCATGAAGGCTTCTTCCTGTGTGGTACCCCAAACAAAAGGCACATCTTTCTTTGTAAGCTCGTTGAGAGGTTCAGCAATGGTGCTAAAATCTATCACAAAACGTTTATAGAAACCAGCGAGTCCAAGAAAACTCCTCTCTTGTGTGACCATTTTGGGTTGCGGCCAACTCTCAATAGCTTCAATCTTGGCTTTATCAACTTCAATTCCCTGTGGAGTAACAACATAGCCCAGAAAAGATACTCGGTCGGTGCAAAAGGTGCACTTCCCAAGGTTACCAAACAAACGTGCATCACGTAGAGCAATAAAAATAGCACGTAAATGTTCCAAATGTTCTTCCAAATATTTTCTACAAATCAATATATCATCAAAATAGACTACCACAAATCGTCCAATGAAAGCACGTAAAACTTCGTTCATTAGTCTCATGAAAGTACTAGGTGTAGTAGTTAACCCAAAAGGCATGACTAACCACTCATATAAACCAAACTTAGTTTTAAATGCTGTTTTCCATTCATCTCCCAATTTAATACGAATTTGATGGTATCCATTACACAAATCAACTTTGGAGAATATTGTAGAGCCACTCGATTCATCAAGCATATCATCTAGCCTAGGAATAGGATGACCATAATGAATAGTAGTATTATTAATGCCTCTACAATCAACACACATACGTGACGTACCATCCTTTTTAGGCACTAGTATAATAGGAACATCACAAGGACTAAGAGATTCGCATATATAACCTTTGTCGAGCAGCTCCTGTACTTGACGCATAATCTCCTTCGTCTCCTCTGGATTGGTACGGTATGGTGCACGGTTGGGTAGCGATGCACCGGGAATTAAGTCAATTTGATGCTCAATACCTCGAATAGGTGGTAATCCTGGTGGCACGTCTTGTGGTAAAACGTCAGCGAACTCCTGAAAAATGTTAGTGACAGCAGGGGGCAAAGAAGAAGGCACGTCCTCGAATGAAAATAATGCCTCTTTGCACACAAAAGCATAGCAAACAGATTTGCTAAAATCTAGCTCATCAATATCAGATTTTGTGGCAAGTAAACATGCACTTTTCAATTTAATTTCAGAAGAATCACTAGGTGCTTTATTATTAGGTTTCATTTGTTGCTCAAATTCTTTTGCCACAATCTGTTTTTCACTCTTATTTTTCTCCTGTTTTGCTTTACTAGCTCTATTAATATCATCTTTCAAAATGGAATCAGGAGTCATAGGAAGCAAAGTAATATTTTTATCCTTATGAACAAAAGTATACTGATTGTTTCTACCATGGTGTAAGTATTTTTTATCAAATTGCCATGGTCTACCAAGTAATAAGGAACATGCTTGCATAGGTACCACATCACAATCAACATAATTAGCATATGTAGAGATACGAAAATGCACACGAGCAGTACGTGTTACCTTAACCTTGCCGCTGTTGTTGAACCATTGGATGTAGTAAGGATGTGGATGTGGTCTTGTGGTGAGAGATAGCTTCTCCATCGTCTCCATGCTAGCCAAGTTGTTGCAGCTCCCTCCATCTATGATCACGCGAACAGAACATTCCTTCACAACTCCCTTGGTACGGAACAAATTATGCCTCTGATTTTGCTCAGCTTGCTTGACTTGCACACTCAAAACACGTTGAGCAACTAAACATTCATACATGTCTGTGTCTTCAGGAGCCATGTATTGCATCTCATGATCAGAATCATCTCCACCGTGTTCTTCACGTGTAATAAGAGCCAAAGTCTCCTCCTCATAGTCACTAGCGGACTCATACCCACCATCCTCAGTAGAAATCATCACACGCTGAGATTTGCATTCTCTCGCATAATGACCTCTTCCCTTACAACGATGACAAATAATATCACTTGTGTGCCCTGTTGATGCCATGGAAGAAGAAGAGGTCTGTGCAGGCCCGACAGGTGTGCTCTTGGCAGATAGTGGTGGTTGTGCCTGCTTTCTTGTATCACGGTTGGAGGTGGCACCTGATGGAGGTGATGGTGCAGTGGAAGTAGAGGATGCACGTGGTGTCCATGACGAAGGTCGACCTGCAGAAAAGTTAGTTCGCGCCAATGCCTGTCGATCCTGCACTTCACGTTCAGCTTTACAAGCAAGATGGAATAAACGAGTGATATTATTATACTCCTTATACTCTAGAATGGTCTGAATCTATCTATTTAATCCACCCATAAAACGTATAAGCATAGCTTCATTATCCTAAACAATACCACATCTAATCATGCCAGTTTGTAATTCCTGATAATATTCTTCTACATAATTTTTTCCTTGTCTTAAACGCTGCAATTTTTGAAGTAATTCACATTGATAATATGGTGGAACCCAACGAGTATGCATAGCAGTTTTCAAAGCAGCCCAAGTAGTTGGAATATTATTCGGATATAATTTACGATGTTCAGACCACCACACACAAGCAAAACTAGTGAAAGCACAAAGTGCAGCAGCAACACGTCTCTCCTCGGGATATTCTAAACATGTAAAACGTTGTTCGGTTTCTAACTCCCAAGTAAGATATATATCAGGAACATATCTACCCTCAAATGATGGAATATTCAATTTCAGTTTAGGAAGATGGTCATGATCTCGTACCTGAGGGAGAGCCCTACCATTGTGATTATTTGCATGTGGACGACCTGGTGGTTGTGGTGCTGGTGGTTTGATGTAGGGTGGAACCCTAGGGGCTGATCTTTCACGTTTGGAGAGGATCCCTACGAGGAACACGAAGAACGAGCGGAAGAGCATGAGGGAAATCACGGGGAAAACACAAGAGAATCACTCAAACCAACAAGATCAATCACACATGTGCTAGATCGATGAACACAAAGGGAGATACATGATCCAAAGTCAACAACGGACGATACCAGTGGCGGTAGCTCATCTCTGAGAGGAGGTCTTGAATCCATGAGGGATCTTCCCGTAAAGGGGTCTTGAATCCATGGTGGATCTTCTCCGAAGAGGTCGCGGTCTCTCACGAGGAGGAGATCCGATATGGATGAGCGAAGCTCTATCTAACAATGAGCTAAATCAACGCTAACCCTAACTAGGAGGAGGTGGAGGAGTATATATAGTCTAGGCGAATGAAAGGGTAAGTGGCTTCGGCCCAACACACGGGCAGGCACACAGGCCTCAGACGTCCGACAGGTACCGGACGTCCGGTGGCTCGCGAGGGTCCGGTCGTCCGGTGCATGTCGGACGTCCGGCATTTTGGCTCTGGACAGGTGGTGTCGGACGTCCGGTCGGCGTCAGTCGTCCGGGCGCTGGAGAGTGTCGGACGTCCGGTGGCTCCGGTCGTCCGTAGATTCGGCTTGGGTCCTTATGGGCCGGACGTCCGGGCTGGGCCGGTCGTCCGGTGGCTGTAGCTTCGCGCAGCTTCTTCTCTTGGTCCTTGTACTTGGCGTCCTCGCTAGCTGTTCTGTTGGATGTGGTGGCCGTGGCTTTCCTCCAAGTACTGATCATGCATAGAACACACGTTGGAGGTAGTAGCCATATCTCACATGTAGAAAGTGATGGTTCAGAGAGGAGCGAGTTCACCTTGTGTCCAATGGCGTATGTTTGAGGTCTCGTCATATGTCCACTTGGGGTTTGGAGAGTAGTCGGAGTGTACATGGGGATGAACGTGGGATGCTCCGCATCATCTCCCCCCCCTTTGGGAAAGATCCGACCTCGGATCATGATCCTCATCACCATGGAAACGGTTGTCGTAGACGGACTTGTAGTTGGACGAAGTTGAAGACATGGCGCAATCCAAGTAGTCCAAGGTGTCGCCGGAGTGATAGACATGCAAAAGGAGCAAACACAAGCAACACTCGGAAATACAATGGTTAGCGCACACAAAGTGTCCATCATGTAAGAATGAGTCCGTGCGGCAAGATTGGTCGTGATAAAGCGCATGAAGCTTATCGAGATGATCTAGAATGAGATGCAAAGCATTCATGGGAACAAAAGCATGGTGCACAAAGCGACAAATTCTACCATTGTGCAAAATGATGTCATAGAGAGACGGTTCATCAATAGCATGAATATGGTAATGGATGCTCAATATGATTATGTTATCATTCAATTGATGATAAGCAATATGATCACGATGTATGAATATGCCATCAAGAAAGATCACAACAAATTTGCTAAGGAAATGCACAAGCTCATATATCATGGATGACATGGGAATAGGTGCAACAAGACAATCATAATGTGTGTCAATCCATGCATAGGGTGCAAATTTGTCATGGGCGGTGTTGTACCATAGCTCGATGTCGTGGCACTCCTCAACTTGAAGGTCCATAGGGCCCATCTCCAATGTCGGTCCTCCATCCAATATATGTATCATGTAGACAAGAAGAAGGGAACAACAATGAAAGAGTGACCCATCCAATATGCGTATTTGAGGATGGCTCAAAGGGAAGGAGGTCACCTTTAGGAGTTTCTCAAGGATGATGGTGTCGCGCATCTTGTATGCCTTCACATAACCAAGTTGTCTCGTGATGTTACCGCCTTCTGAATCCTTCAAAATGAAAGAACATGACAAATACTCGGAAAAAAAATGAGGTTAGCAGAAGTGCAAAACCTATCATTCGTGTGGTAAGATACTCAACAAGTATATGCATCATGCTCATCATAAGAAAGTACAAGGGAGCATTTCATAGTATGGAGGCATATGATGCGAGAACAACCAAATACAATAGGCTCAAGTAAACAAGCATGCATCACAAGCAATTTGTCAAAGTCTCCAAGACCAATAAGCATAGTATGGTTGCACTCAATACAAGATGATATAAGAGATGCAACTAATGGAGACAAGAGACAATGATCATGGCAAATCAAGTGAGAGGCATGAACATATATGTCATCAACCCAAGAAAGCAAGTGATAGTGGAACATGGGTGATGCAACATAGCAAGCAATCATAGCGATCAAGTCAAGCAAGCTAGTAGTGCGAAGATGCAACGTACTAGAAGGAATCATGGCAAGCATGTCATGTGTGCAAATAGTGGGCATGAGTAAATCACATGACATAGCACAAACATGAAAGCAAGATATGAGCAAAATAGCATCAATAGCATGGGGCACATGAAAAACATGGCAATAGCAACAAGGATCTCCACCAAGCATGAAAATACACATAGGAGTATCATAATGGTGAATCATGGGTAGATGCAAGCAAGGGTCACAATTGCATTTCAAAGGCATAGGAGCAAAAATAACATGCAAAGTGAACACGATAGTATGGGCATAAGGTGACAAGTGGTAAATAGCCCATAGCCGTGTGAGAGACAAGTAAAAGAGATGCGCGTAGTCCTTGCGCAAAAGGAATGGTGGGAATGAAAGTTCACGGGATCCCAAGTCATCATTGCTCTCAAGAGCTCGTTTCGTCAACTCATGGGTTTGAGAAGTTGACGAGTATACGTGAGTACCTACACAAAACAAAGACAAAGGAAAAATTGTGTGTGCATGGTATATGTACACATCATCCATCATGATGCGCACGTGCATGTGTCGATTAGCACAAAATAGCCAATGCTCAAATAAATGACATGCATGATATAGAAACATGTCGTCCATCATGAGAGGTTTGTTATTATGTATGGCATAATGGAGACTCAAAGGATGTAATGCATCATGAGAAACATCGAGAACATTGTTATTCATGTTATGCATATGGTGTACACTATCATGGAATCATGGAAAGTGTGGAATGCATCAAGATCTCCTAATATGTATGAGGAAACTATGGGGTCTCCTCATGAGAATTAATGGAAACATCACATGGAGAATATTGACAACATCCAAAACAATGCATATTTGGAACAATGTGAGTATGGCATGGCATAGTAGATGAATTGCGCAAATCATGTAAAGGAAGCATGGCAATATTATCACATGAAAAACAAAAGCCAATGACCATCATCTCGTCATCTATGCCATAAGTGCAAATGGGATTGATTTTAACGGGGCATGCATAGTTACTATGTTGAGATTGAAATGAAGCTATATGGGAGATCTCACTCATAGCATATGACAAGTTCAATGGATTGTGAAACATGATGTGACCAAAAGAATTTTCACATGATATCCTATGGAACATAGCATCACAACTAGGCAACTCAACATGCTCATCATCATATTCATCATAAATAGGTAGTCAAGGCATGAAGAAGTCTCACTAGCATGAAGCATGGAATAGGTGGATCAACATCATGCAAGCAATCATTGTCAAGAGAGTCCACTAGTGGGACAAGAGAAGCACCATCACCTATGTTACCTTTGGAGCGTCGCTCATGTGTTGTAGGTGAGGTGTTGAAAATCCACTCGTTGTCATCTTCATCTTGATGGAACCATGTGGGGAGTGCATCATCGTCCACCATGGCCATCGATTTTCCCATTGGAGGGATGGACTCGTCGAGGATAGGCATGTCGTCATGTAGGAGACCTAGCACCAAAGGAAACACACTCGGAGTAGAGGTTAAGTCATTAGAAATCATAGTGGCCTCACATGTCGTGTCAACTACCTCACTCACTATGTGTTGTGGCTCACTCACTCCCTCTTGGATGCTCTCACTCACATGGTTGGTGAAGCCACTCAAATGGTGCTCACCCTCACATAGGATGTGTGGCATGCTCTCAAGTGTGGGACTAGTGGTGGTCACACTCATCCTCTCATAGGAAATGCTCTCAATGTCATATAGGGTGGAGTCACTCATGTCACTCATGGGTTGGTGGCTCTCCTCACATGGCAATTGGGCCATCTCAACATATGTGGGTGTCGTAGAGATGTAGGTGCAAATGTCTCCATGCTCAACTCCTATCGCCGTGGTCGAAGGGGATGGCCCTTGCTCGACCTTCTTGTCGCCGTCTTGTTGTTGGAGGCCCATATGATGTGGCACCTCGTAGCTCGTCTCCATGACCGAAGGGAGTGTCCCATGCTCGGCCATCTTCCTTGAGGGGCTTCCAAAGATGGAAGTGTAGCCCTTGCTTGTAGCTAGTCGCCTTGGACTTGATGAAGTCGTTGTAGGCGTACTCGTGGGAAGTAGGCAAAGATGCCGTACCTCCAAAGGCGAAGATGCCTTGATAGAACTTGGCGAAGATGCCGTGGTGGTTGTTGTAGTCGTAGCACCGTCTTGGTGGTGGTCGTCTCGCGGTCTTCTTTTGTGCTCTTGAATCTTGGACTTGGCGTGAAGTAGGGCTTGTTGGGACATGTGTACTTGCGCTTGTGGAGCATCTTCATGATGATGATGTCATTGTCGTGCTTGAGCTCGTAGTAGATGCCATTCGTCGTCGTCATGCACATGATGCTTGAAGGTGACTTGCCCTTCATGACGATGTTGATCATGCACGTGATGGTGGTCGCCATGTAGATGTGGACTTGGACGACTTGTGCTTGCATCTTTTTCGCGCTCCGAGGACTTGTGGCTTGAATGTTGCCGTCTTGAAGATGATGAAGGGGAAGTAGACTTGAGCAAGGTCCGAATCTCCTCCATTCTTGCATCTTGCTCCTCTTTGTGTGCGGCAAGCTTCTTGTCGATGTAGTCCCTTCTCCTTGCTTCGGAGGGACGAATGTCGATGGAGATGTTCTCGATGCGCTCTCGCAATCTTGATTGTGCGCCTTGCATTTGTCGTTGTAGATCGAAGATGGACGCTTTGGTAATGTAGTTGTTCACGCCGTCGTTGTTGTCGTAGACCGGAGAGGAAATGCCTTGCCTATCCATCACAAGACTCGAGCAAATATGAGTGGGAGATAGAGAAGAACTATACCAAATGTACCTTGACCGATGTTGACAATGGATCAATGATCACTCAATGTGTAACAAGGAAATAGCACAATTGGTACCAATTCTTGTCGGTTTCTCACACCTACACAAGTAAGGCTTATGGTGGAGCTTGGTGAGGATAGTGGCACAAAAATTTGATGCAAAAATGTTAGCAAGAGTCAATAATGTTGAAAGAGATTCACAAAGTCGCAAGCGAAACAAGTAGACCAATAGCAATGAATGGCACACGGAAACGCACACACGGATAGATAAATGGGGCCGTGCAACCAAGGAATGAGCTCAAAATGTGGAATCCACCAAAACGCTCGTGTTGCACAACTCAAGAGAGACGCTAGCACGATTGCTCAATAGGCGGATACGACACTTGTGCACAACCTATAAGATGCAAAATGGATAAACTTTCTATCCCAAGTATGCTAAGTATGTATGGTTCCCGGTGTTCTCTCAAGATGATCCAAGATGATCGGATATGACAATCTTATATGCAATGTGGTATGATGCTATGGCACTTGCTTACAAGCTCTTTGCTCTCTTTCTTTTGCTTAAAAGCTTATTCTTTTTTCTTTTTTTTCTATGGCCACTTTTGCACAATGCACAAACCAAGATAGCTATTGTGTATATGCGGGAACGATATTGTGACACAATGAATGATATGATACCAATATGATATGGTATGTATGCAATAAATGGTGTAGATCAATGACCACTAATGTGCACAAGTAACGTTGCCGGCAATACTCAAATGGCTAGTCTCGATAGGCAAGTGAAGCAAAATGGGCTAGGGGTTATCAATGCAATTGCAAGGGGAAATGTACAATGGCGTCGTCGAGGTTACCGTCTTTGGCGATGATGAGTGGCGGTGTTCTTGATGTAGATACCAAGATGATGGAGACTCGTCCCTAAGTAGCCGAAACACCTTAGGAAACGGAAAAACCGCGAACTCAAAATCTCAAATGACAAATGTCAAATGGTGGTAGCGGGAATGCGATGGTGGTTGCGGAAGTATTGGTGTATGCAATGCGGAAGTGGATGGTAATATGGTTGACTATACACGGTGTCGGAGTTGGAAGCACGGTCCCTAAGTAGCCGAAACACCTTAGGAGACACAACTCACAACACAAACAAAATTTGGTTAAGTTGGGTTGGTGGAAGTGTATGGTGGGTAAGCCTATGCAGAAGTGGCGGTGGTGGTTGATGAAGAAGCAACCGTACCTAAGTAGCCGCAACACCTTAGGATACTCGAATCACTACTCAAGCAACCACTAATGCTATGGCAAGCAAAATGGGTTAGGTTGCGGAAGTCGGTGGTGGCTATGCGGATGATATGATGGAGGGCCTAGGCAAACTTGCCAAATTTTCGAAAATTTAATGAATTCAAATGGTGTTGGTGGTATTTTTGTGGTAAGGGGGATGTCAATAGCTTCAAAACGAGCTAAAGAACGTCAAAATCGGAGTTCGGATGAATTAGTTATGGACAAAACAAAAATCAGCCGAAGTCTGAAACTACAGGTTACGGACGTCCGTAAAGGTCGGATGTCCGGGGCGTCGGACGTCCGGGAAAGTCGGAAATCCGCAAATTTGGTTCGGGTTAGGGGTTCCGGTCGTCCGGAAAGGTCGGACGTCCGGTCGTTCCTGGGGCTCCGGACGTCCGTAAAACGCCGGTCGTCCGGTGGGTCGGGGTCAACGAGAGATGCGAGTTCGGGTGCGCGATTTTGAGAGGGAAATGGAGATTTCGGGGTCAAAATTCGCGGGATTTCGTGTATGAAAGATGGGGAAACTTGGAGAAATGCTAGATCCACTCGAAACCAAGCAAATCCATGGATCAAAATCAACAAAACATCATCAAAACCAACAAATCACAAAAAAATTTGGGGCTATTTTTGGTGGGGATTTTCGAAATTTAGGCAAGAACACACAAAATCAAGCTAGAAAAAGAGGGGTAGGGGCTCCAAAAACGTGATCAACGTGGCTCATGATACCAAGATGATGTAGGGTGGAACCCTAGGGGCCGATCTTTCATGTTTGGAGAGGATCCCTACGAGGAACACGAAGAACGAGCGGAAGAGCACGAGGGAAATCACGGGGAAAACACAAGAGAATCACTCAAACCAACAAGATCAATCATACATGTGCTAGATCGATGAACACAAAGGGAGATGAGAGAAGCTCTATCTAACAATGAGCTAAATCAATGCTAACCCTAACTAGGAGGAGGTGGAGGAGTATATATAGTCTAGGCGAATGAAAGGGTAAGCGGCTTCGGCCCAACACACGGGCGGGCGCACAGGCGTCGGACGTCCGACAGGTACCGGACGTCCGGTGGCTTGCGAGGGTCCGGTCGTCCGGTGCATGTCGGACGTCCGGCATTTTGGCTCTGGACAGGTGGTGTCGGACGTCCGGTCGGCGTCAGTCGTCCGGGCACTGGAGAGTGTCGGACGTCCATTGTCTGGCGGTCGTCCGGGCGCTGGGAGTCGTCGGACGTCCGGTGGCTCCTGTCGTCCGTAGATTCGGCTCGGGTCCTCAGGGGCCGGACGTCCGGGCTGGGCGGTCGTCCGGTGGCTGTAACCAGCGCAGCTTCTTCTCTTGGTCCTTGTACTTGGCGTCCTCGCTAGCTGTTCCGTTGGATGTGGTGGCTTCGTGGCTTTCCTCCAAGTACCTGATCATGCATAGAACACACGTTGGAGGTAGTAGCCATATCTCACATGTAGAAAGTGATGGTTCGGAGAGGAGCGAGTTCACCTTGTGTCCAATGGCGTATGTTCGAGGTCTCGTCATATGTCCACTTGGGTTTTGGAGAGTAGTCGGAGTGTACATGGGGATGAACGTGGGATGCTCCGCATCATGGTTGCACGTAGTTCTGATTTTGATCAACCTGATACTCGTAATCTTTCGCATAATCATCCTCCGCATCAGCAGCAGGAGCCACAAAAGTATCAACAGCAGCACCAACAGTTTGGCCGGGCTGAAGAAGGACACAGCTCGCTCGGGGGAGGGCTGTTTCGCGACGTGGTGGTAGTCGTCGTCGTCGTCGTTGTTGTTGTTGTTGCTGTAGAGGTGCGGCAGGTGCAGCCGGTGGTGGAAGACGTGCAAGCAGTTCATTAAATCTGTTATCGAGCTTTGTTTCGAACGTCTTCTCAAGGCCAGTGATATTCTCCATGGCCTCTTCAAAATTGTTCAGCACATCTTGCACCTGTTCAGTCATCATTTGCTGAAACTTATCATGAAGCTCCTTGTTCGTTAAGTTCTCCCAGTCAATCTCGTCGGCTTGTGATCCTGGCATTGTTAGCAGCAATAGAAACACACAAGAATATGATCCTACAGACTACTAATAAGTGGGGGGTGTCACAAATCCGTCAAGAAAATCTCAAATTCTTACCAGTTCTTACCCAACAGCAGGCGGTGATCGGCAACCGATGTAGTCAAAACTCTCAAAGCTTGGATAGAGCGATTACCAGGGAGAGTCAAATGCACGATGTAGATGTATGTGGAGCTGAAAGGCTTATAATATGGTAGCAAAAAGGGTCAGCAATAATCAATTCAGAGATGCAAAGTTGAATAAACACTCAACGACGGTACTGTGCTGGTCCTAGGCTAGACCGTGCTAGAGACGCGAGCCTAGAACACTAACAAAATCACGGTGTTGCACGTAAACAAGGAAAAAGCACACTCTGGAATTTTTTTTCGCTCTGTTTTTTCTTTTTTTTTGCGCTCCTCTTTTTTTTTTGCGAAAAACACTATAATGGCGAGTGTCTCAAAACTCTTCCCCGGTCAAAATGACAGGATGGGCATGAAATTTTTTTACTATTTTTTTTGGAAATCAGGGCAGCGACGACGAAAAAGTGCGACAAAAAAATCACTATGATGGCACGTGGCTCAAAAGACTCAGAAAAGCCTAAAAATAGGATAGGAAAAAAATATTTTTGGTCGCCGAAATTTTGGCCTAAAAACTGCCCGAGGGTCTCCAGACTTTTTTTTCGAAACCTACTCAGGCAAGGAAACACGAATCAGAATTTAGATGGATCTCGAAAACAAACCTAATATGAGAAGAACTCGGATTGGTGGTGGATATATGGTGGTAGGATAAGGCAGCGGTGGTGGTATATGGTAGCGGTGGTGGTATATGGATACGGATTGGTGGTGGTAGATGGATACGGATTGGTGATGGTATATGGATACGAATTGGTGATGGTATATGGATACAGATTGGTGGCGGATAAGCGGTGGTGGTAGATGGCAGGAGCGATGACGATGGTGCGGCGGCGGCGTGACAACTTGTGAACAGAACTCGAAACTCTAAGGGAAACTAGACGCCAAGACCAGCAACTTGACACGACGATGCAACCGCAAATTCAACAAAGCAAAATCTGGAAAGACTATGCAAAGGCACAGACTGGTTCAAATATGATGAACTAACCCTATTTTTTTTTGGCTTTTTCGTGGACTATAGGTATGAAGAACAGACTCAATCTAAATTACGAAAAATTGTAAATCTCACCGAGCAACCTGGAAATCTGATACCACTTGATAGAGGCAAAGGTGTCCCATCCTTCGATGAGATGGTGATTATCGTTTCGGAGGAGTAGACTATCACGATCCGACTACGAACGTGCGAGGACGTCGTGCCTTAGCAATCGCTAAACCAACTCTGAGAGGTTATTGACCACGCCGGAGCACGATCAACCTGACCATGAGGGTCTGTTTCCTGCGAGCAAACGAAGAACAAGCAAGAAACTGAGATTGCAATCTGGATATTGCGAATATAAGAGGAAAGCTTTATTAATGAAGGTGGGGTTACTGTGACCCTTTGTGCAGTCGTTGAACACAAGCGAAACGAAGTTGCAGCTATGGCGAACTTTTGATCTAAACAAAACCCAAAGTCTAAACGGTGCCCTAAGGGCTGTATATATGGAGGAAGAAGGGGGAGTTTCGTGGCCCTTGGGAAGGGGTCCGAAACCAACCCTATTTCTTGTTTCCCCACACATACGGACTCTAAAAACAGCCTATACTTATGTATTTCGAAATTACATGGGCCTGGCCCAATAATAAGGTGACGCAACACCTAAAATAGCCTCTGGACGAAATTTATGAAGTGGCATCTTGTATATTTCGTCCAAGGCTTCATGCACTCCTTATGGTGGCTTCAAAGTCCTGAAATCATCACTTGTAACTCCGTTCTTGTTCCCCTTGCGCATGCCATCAACTCCATGCTTGTTCTTGCTCCAATGTTCATCCTTCTCCAAGCTAGGCCCTTCATTTGTAAGCAAAACAATTGTATCCAATTTAGGCAGCATCATATTCTCATGAACATTAGAATCATTACCAAGAAACGGAAGTACCTGATAATTTAATTGGTGTGCGCGAGCTCTAGTAATTTCTCCGGTATGTATAGCAGCAGGGGCTGTGGGTGTAACAATGTTATTGATGTCCTCATCAGTGTGGAAAAAGTGGTGGTAGGAGTTGCGAAGTTGTCCCTAAGCAATTGACTATGTTACTAGACCGATATCAAGTTTTATGTGGGAGAGGCCACTGCGAGCATGTCATCCCTGACTTGGAATTCTATGCACTTATGATTGGAACTATTAGCAAGCATCCGCAACTACTAACGTTCATTAAGGTAAAACACAACCATAGCATTAAGATATATTGGTCCCCCTTCAATCCCGTATGCATCAATTTCTATGCTAGGTTGAAGCTTCTGTCACTCTTGCCCTCCAATACATAGTCCTATCAACATACAACTAACCCTATGGTGTGATCGACGCGAGCGCTCATATGATGGGCACCAAAGGACAACAACATAATCAT
This sequence comes from Aegilops longissima, assembly GCA_021605205.1. Lineage (NCBI taxonomy): Eukaryota > Viridiplantae > Streptophyta > Magnoliopsida > Poales > Poaceae > Aegilops > Aegilops longissima. The sequence goes on along the minus strand of CM038678.1, from coordinate 328,617,509 downwards.
AAGCAAATTAAACCAATCATAGCAATTCACCAATTACCGATAGGACAACGAAAATCTACTCAGACATCATACGATGGCAACACATCCTTGGATAATAATATGAAGCATAAAGCACCATGATCAAGTAGAGGGTACAACGGGTTGCGGGAGAGTGGACCGATGTAGATAGATTGGGGAAGGTGATGAAGATGTTGGTGAAGATGACGGAGGTGTTGGTGTAGATCGCCGTCACACGATGATGGCCCCGACGGCGTTCCGGCACCACCGGGAGAGAGGGGGAGAGGCTCCCCTCCTTCTTCTTCTTCCTTGACCTTCCCCCTAGATGGGAGAAGGGTTTACCCCCTGTTGCATGGCGTCCATGGCGGCGGAGGGGCGAGAGCCCCTACAAGATTGGATCTGTCTCTCTGTCTCTCTCTGTTTCTGCGCTCCCTGATTCTGGCCTTTCACCGTTTCTTATATTTCCGGATATCCGTAACTCCGATTGGGCTCAAATTTGGACACGATTATTATCCGGATATTGGCTTCCTTGCGGCGAAAGAAGGACACCAACCGCCTTACGGGGTGGCCATGAGGGTTAGGGGCGCGCCCACCCCCCTGGGCGCACCCCCTGCCTCGTGGCCCCATCGGGCATCGTGTCGCGTTGATTCTTCTTCCCGAAAATGACATATTTTCCAAAAAAAATCTCCATCAGTTTTTATCCTGTTTGGACTCCGTTTGATATGGATTTTCTGTGAAACAAAAAAACATGCAACAAACAGGAACTGGCAATGGGCACTGGATCAATATGTTAGTCCCAAAAATAGTATAAAAAGTTGCCAAAAGTATATGAAAGTTGTATAATATTGGCATGGAACAATAAAAAATTATAGATATGACAGAGACGTATCAACATCCCCAAGCTTAATTCCTGCTCGTCCTCGAGTAGGTAAATGATAAAAAAGATAATTTTTGATGTGGAATGCTACCTAGTATAATCTTGATCACGTAATATAATCATGGCATGAATATTAAGACATGAGTGATTCAAAGCAATAGTCTATCATTTGACATTAAGACAATAATACTTCAGGCACACTAATAAAGTAATTATGTCTTCTCAAAATAACATAGCCAAAGAAAGCTCATCCCTACAAAATCATATAGTTTGGCCATGCTTCATTTTCGTCACACAAAATGCTCTCATCATGCACAACCCCGATGACAAGCCAAGCAATTGTTTCATACTTTAGCATTTTCAAACTTTTTCAACTCTCACGCATTATATGAGCGCGAGCCATGGACATAACACTATAGGTGGAATAGATAAGATGATGGAGGTTGTGTGGAGAAGACAAAAAGGGAGAAAGTCTCACATCGACGCGGCTAATCAACGGGCTATGGAGATGCCCATCAATTGATGTCAATGCCAGGAGTAGGGATTGCCATGCAACAGATGCACTAGAGCTATAAATGTATGAAAGCTCAACTGAAACTAAGTGGGTGTGCATCCAACTTGCTTCCTCATGAAGACCTAGGTCATTTGAGGAAGCCCATCGTTGGAATATACAAGCCAAGTTCTGTAATGAAAATTCCCACTAGTATATGAAAGTGATAACTCAAGAGACTCTCTATGTGAAGAGCATGGTGCTACTCTTAAGCAGAAGAGTGGTAAAAGGATAGTAACATTGCCACTTCTCTCTTTTTCTCTCATTTTTTGTTTTTGTTTTTTTGGTGGGCTTCTTTCGCCTCTTTTTTTATTTGGTCTTCTTTGGCCTCTTTTATTTTTATTTTTAAAGTCCGGAGTCTCATCCCGACTTGTGGGGGAATCATAGTCTCCATCATCCTTTCCTCATAGGGGCAATGCTCTAATAATGATGATCATCACACTTTTATTTACTTACAACTCAATATTACAACTCGATACTAGAACAAAGATATGACTCTGTATGAATGCCTCCGGCGGTGTACTGGGATGTGCAATGACCTAGCGTCGCAAAGATATCAAAAAAATAGACAAGCCATGAAAATATCATGCTAGCTATCTTACGATCATGCAAAGCAATATGACAATGAATGCTCAAGTCATGTATATGATGATGATGGAAGTTGCATGGCAATATATCTCGGAATGGCTATGGAAATGCCATAATAGGTAGATATGGTGGCTGTTTTGAGGAAGATAAGGAGGCTTATTTGTGATAGAGCATATCGTATCACGGGGTTTGGATGCACCGGCGAAGTTTGCACCAACTCTCGAGGTGAGAAAGGGCAATGCACGGTACCGAAGAGGCTAGCAATGATGGAAGGGTGAGAGTGCGTATAATCCATGGACTCAACATTAGTCATAAAGAACTCACATACTTATTGCAAAAATCTACAAGTCATCAAAACCAAGCACTACGCGCATGCTCCTACGGGGATAGAATGATAGGAAAAGACCATCGCTCGTCCCCGACCGCCACTCATAAGGAAGACAATCAAAGAAACACCTCATGCTTCAAATTTGTTACACAATGTTTACGATACGTGCATGCTACGAGACTTGCCAACCTCAACACAAGCATTTCTCAAATTCACAATTACCCACTAGCATGACTCTAATATCACCATCTTTATATCGCAAAACTATTCCAAGGAATCAAACATATCATATTCAGTGATCTACAAGTTTTATGTAGGATTTTATGACTAACCATGTGAATGACCAATTCCTGTCAACTCTCTAAATGGATATAAGTGAAGCAAGAGAGTTTAATTCTTTCTACAAAAGATATGCCCACGGTCTAACAAATATAAGTGAAGCAAAAGAGCATTCTACAAATGGCGGTTTTCTATGTGTAGGGAAACAGGCAATCCAAACTTCAAATGATATAAGTGAAGCACATGAAGCATTCTATAAAGCCATACTCAAAAGATGTAAGAGAAGTGCAATGAGCATTCTATAAATCAACCAAGGACTATCTCATACCAGCATGGTGCATAAAATAAAAGTGAAAACTAAATGCAAAAGACACTCCAAGATTTGCACATATCACATGAACGAAACGAAACCGAAAACATACAGATTCTTGTTGAAGAAAGATGGGATGCCTTCCGGGGCATCCCCAAGCTTAGACGCTTGAGTCTCCTTGAATATTTACTTGGGGTGCCTTGGGCATCCCCATGTTTGAGCTCTTGCCTCTCCTCCTTCTCCTCATAACGAGACCTCCTCGATCTTTGATCACTTCATCCACACAAAACTCAACAGAACGCTCAGTAAGATCCGTTAGTATAATAAAGCAAACCACTACTCTAAGTACTGTTGCAAACCAATTCATATTTTGTTTTTGCATTTTAGCTACTGTAATATAACTTTCCCATGGCTTAATCCACTCATGGAAATCAATAGTTTCATCAAAACAAGCAAACTATGCATCAAAAACAGAATCTGTCTTAAACAGGACAGTCTGTAGTAATCTGAACATTCACCATACTTGTGGTACTCCAAAAAATCTGAAGAAATTAGGAAAAATAAAAAATTTGTATAGAAAGACAGTGCAAAAAGTTTCAGATCCGTTTGACGTTCCAGTAAAAAAATGTAAATCGCGCACTACAGCTAAAGTTTCTGTTTTGCACCGCACAAACCAACAAGCAATGTAAACATCCTAAAGGCAAACCTTGGCACATTATTTTTATTTTTAAACTTTATAAAAGCACACAACAGAAATAAATGACTCTCTAAAACTTCCGGGTTGTCTCCCTGGCAGCGCTTTCTTTAAAGCCATTAAGCTAGGCATATAGTGCTCAAGTAATGGATCCACCCGGATCCCAAGGTATATCAAAGAAAATTTTAATTAACAATGATTTGTAATTTAGTAGTGAGCACAAATTAACATATATCATGTAATGATGAAGTCTAACTTTCTTCCTATGCATCGGCATGTCATAAAAGAACAATTCATGCACACATAGTAAAGGCCAATGCATAGTATAAAAAGTTTCTTGCAATTTTATCTTATTGGAAACATGGAGAGGCGGAGATGTAGTTCCTCTCTCATAATAATTGCAAGCAGGAGTAGCAAGCACATGCATATTATATCTATCAAAATCATCATGTGTAGTAGTAAAATGCAACCCATCAATATAATCCTTAATAAGGGCAAACTTCTCCGATATAGTGTAGTCGGGAGAATTCAAAAAGATAATATGACTATCATGCATGGGTGCAATAGCAACAATTTCATGTTTAACATAAGGAACTATAGCAAGTTCATCTCCATAAGCATAATTCATATTAACATCTTGGCCACAAGCATAGCAAGCATCATCAAAAAGGGATATTTCAAAAGAATCAACGGATCATAACAATCATCATAGCAATCATCCTTCGGTAAGCACGAAGGGAAATTAAACAATGTATGAGTTGAAGAGTTACTCCCATTAGAAGGTGGGCACGGGTAGCTAATCCGCTCTTCCTCCTTTTGTTCTTCGCTCTCCTCATCATCTTTTTCATCCAATGAGCTCATGGTTTCATCATTTCTTCTTCCATAGACTCCTGCAAAATATTAATCTCTTCTAGGATGGGGGAGACTCTCTCAATAAAATCATCAATATCGGAATTGAATTCATAATTCTCATAGCAATATTTAAGTATAGCAAAATTTTCAGGTCTGTAAACAGCATCATCAAGATTTTCACACTCTTTAAACAAAGATTTAATTTCATAAGCACCCATAAAAGCAACAGATTCTTCTATTTGTTCCACATCATAGTAATCATATATACCATTAGCATAAGAAGCCAAGGTTTTATCATCACTAAATTTGCATGAAAAGGGAAGGTGTGGAGCCTTCATCCTAGAGCAACAAGTATAATCATATCTCAAGCATAGTTCCCAAGCATACCAATGCAACATATGAATTTGATCCCATAATAGTTTTCCTTTTTGAGTCAAGCGATAATCCCTTAAGTATTCGCGTTGATCCAATGTGTCTCCCATTATATAATTGAAAGGGGTTTTCTCAGGATTATTAAAGTAGTGCATAATATCTTTCACATAATGAGCATCGAGGGTTTTAGGAGGTTCCCCATCTCCATGAGTAGCACGTACACCTAATTTTTTTGATATTTCGTGTTCCATATCCATAACTAAAGATAGAGAACAACTTAGAACAGCAAATAAAAATTATTTAGTGATAAAGCAAACAAGCACACACGAGAATATTCACCCCACACTATAACACCCCGGCAACGGCGCCAGAAAAAGGTCTTGATAACCCACAAGTATAGGGGATCAATGATAGCCTCTTTCGATAAGTAAGGGTGTCGAACCCAACGGGGAGCTAAAGGTAGAACAAATATTCCCTCAAGTTCTATCGACCACTGATACAACTCTACACACGCTTGACGTTCACTTTACCTAGAACAAGTATAAAACTAGAAGTACTTTGTAGGTGTTGTTGGATAGGTTTGCAAGAATATAAAGAGCACGTAAATAAAAACTAGGGGCTGTTTAGGTAAAGAAGCAATAAAGTTAGTATAGCGAGTGTGGAAAAATGGTGGTAGGAGTTGCGAAATTGTCCCTAAGCAATTGACTATGTTACTAGACCGATAGCAAGTTTTATGTGGGAGAGGCCACTGCTAGCATGTCATCCCTGACTTGGAATTCTATCCACTTATGATTGGAACTATTAGCAAGCATCCGCAACTACTAACGTTCATTAAGGTAAAACCCAACCATAGCATTAAGATATATTGGTTCCCCTTCAATCCCGTATGCATCAATTTCTATGCTAGGTTGAAGCTTCTGTCACTCTTGCCCTCCAATACATAGTCCTATCAACATACAACTAAACCTATGGTGTGATCCACGCGAGCGCTCATATGATGGGCACCAAAGGACAGCAACATGACCACAAGCAAATTAAACCAATCATAGCAATTCACCAATTATCGATAGGACAACGAAAATCTACTCAGACATCATAGGATGGCAACACATCATTGGATAATAATATGAAGCATAAAGCACTATGTACAAGTAGAGGGTACAGCGGGTTGCGGGAGAGTGGACCGCTGTAGATAAATGGGGGAAGGTGATGAAGATGTTGGTGAAGATGACGGAGGTGTTGGTGTAGAACGCCGTCACATGATGATGGTCCCGCCGGTGTTCCGGCGCCGCCAGGAGAGAGGGGGAGAGGGCCCCCTCCTTCTTCTTCCTTGACCTTCCCCCTAGATGGAAGACGGGTTTACCTCCTGTTCCATGCCTTCCATGGCGGCGGAGGGGCTCGCCCCTCCGAGATTGGATCGGTCTCTCTGTCTCTCTCTGTTTCCGCGCTCCTTGATTCTGGCCTTTCACCGTTTCTTATATTCCCGGAGATCCGTAACTCCGATTGGGATGAAATTTGGACACGATTTTTATCCGGATAATGGCTTTCTTGTGGCGAAAGAAGGGTACCAACCGCCTTATGGGCTGGCCACGAGGGTCATGGGTGCGCCCCCTGCCTCGTGGCCCCATCGGGCATCGTGTCGCGTTGATTCTTCTTCCCAAAAATCACATATTTTCCAAAAAAATCTCCATCAGTTTTTATCCCGTTTGGACTCCGTTTGATATGGATTTTCTGCAAAACAAAAAAACATGCAACAAACAGGAACTGGCACTGGGCACTGGATCAATATGTTAGTCCCAAAAATAGTATAAAAATTTGCCAAAAGTATATGAAAGTTGTATAATATTGGCATGGAACAATAAATAATTATAGATACGATGGAGATGTATCAGATGCGTATTTGATAGTGGCTACTCTTAAGATCAATCTGAGAGAAAATGGTGGCTCCGCTAAGCTCATATAGCATATCATCTAGGCGTGGAATAGGGTAACGATAACGCACGGTAATAGCATTGATAGGACGACAATCAGAACACATGCGATATGTCCCATCTTTCTTGGGAACAAGGATTAGCGGAACGGCACAAGGGCTCAAAGTTTCTCGTACATGGCCGTTGTCGATGAGTTGTTGTACTTGCCGTTGGATCTCCTTAGTTTCCTCGGGGTTGACGCGGTAGGGAGCCTTGTTAAGAAGGGGTGCTCCGGGGATGAGGTCGATTCGGTGCTCGATGTCTCGTAGTGGGGGTATACCCGGAGGTAGCTCTTCGGGGAATACATCTTGGAATTCCTGCAATAGAGAAGATAACACTAAAGGTAGATTGTGAGAGTTGTTAGTTTTGGGTGCCGCGTCCTTGCACAAAAGGACATAGTGCATGGCACGTGATGGGTTCTCACACACTTCTCTTATCTCACGTTTGGTGGCAAATAGGACTAGGTTTTTCTTTTCGCTCATCATGGAGGCACTCAATTTGGGCTTGTGGCGCTCACTCTCTTTTTGGTGGTTCGCTCTCTCACTATTCTCTCCATGATCGGTGGCTTGCTTGACAACAATCACTTGGCTTGGAGACATAGGTCGTAGCACGTACTCCTTTCCTTTCATCTTGAAGCTATAGTGATTTGTACGTCCGTTGTGGATGACGCCTCGGTCAAATTGCCATGGTCGTCCAAGAAGGAGGTGGCAAACGGACATCGGAACGACATCACACTCTAAAGTGTCTTCGTAAGCTCCGATCTTGAAGGAAACTTGCACCATATGCTCGACTTGGATAGTGCCGGAGTCGCTAAGCCATTGAACTTTGTAGAGATGTGGGTGCTTCATCTTGACCAATTGGATCTTGGAACATAATTCTTCACTTGCCAAGTTATGACAACTCCCTCCATCGATGATGTCCTTCACGGACCTTCCATTGATGCCAGCTTTGGTATGGAAGATATGGCATCTTCGGTCTTCTTCTTGTTGATGTTGAAGAGTCAAAACTTTGGAGACAACGAGAGCGGGGCTCGGATCTTTGTCACAAAAGACTTGATCATCTTCATCTTCGTTCACTTGCCGGTGCATGGCCACTTGCTTAAGGGCTTCCATTTCTCCTTCACTCATGGAGTCATATGTACCATCATCGTTGAGGATCATGGTGCACTTGTTTGTACATTCGAAGGACTTGTGGCCTCGGCCGCTGCATGTGAAGCATTTGAAGGACCTTGTCTTGATGGTCTCATCGGTTGGAGTAGATGATGATGAAGCTCTCGGCTTGAAGTTTCTTGTAGTAGGGGGACGACTTGAGGTTGTCGAAGTTTTCTTGTAACTTGACTTGTCGCTGTTGCTTGTAGATGGCTTGGTTGAGGTAAAAGGTGTTGGAGTCATTGAAGCTTGAGAGTTGGAGAAACCATAGGACTTGGATGAGAACTTGACATATTTGAAGTCATCTTGCACTTGACGTTCCGCTTTGGTAGCTTGATGTACTAGCTCGATGAGGTTCGAGTATGGTTGGAAGTCGGTGATCTTCTTGATAGGATGATTGAGTCCATTCAAGAAATGTGCCATAGTTTGCTCATTATCTTCCGTGACATTGGCTCGTATCATGGCAATCTCCATTTCCTTGTAGTACTCTTCAACGCTCTTTGTTCCTTGCTTGAGGAGTTGGAGTTTCTTGAAGAGGTCGCGGTTGTAGTAAGTTGGCATGAAATGTGCTCTCATGAGATCCTTCATTTGTTTCCAAGTTCTGATGGGTGGTTCTCCTCTTACCTCACGACGCTCGATGACTTGTTCCCACCAAATGAGGACGTAGTCTTGGAACTCAAGGGATGCCATCGCGATCCTCTTCTCTTCCTCATAGTTGTGCAAGCGGAAGATTTTGTCAACCTTCAATGCCCATGAAAGGTATTCTTTGGGATCATTGCTTCCAGAAAACTTGGGCATGGTGAATTTTAGCTTGTCGTAGCGTTGCTCTTCATTGTGTTGGGGTCGAGGGTGATGACGTCCTTGACATGGAGGATTGTCTCCCTCAACTTGCTCTTGTCGTGGAGGATTTCCATTGTCTTCATGCTCTTGGTGAACTTGAGGTTCTTGTCGAGCTTGTGGTGGAGCTTGTCGATGCACACGTGATTGATCCTGTCTTGAACTTCATCATGAAGCGCTTCTTGTTGCTCACGAGCTTGCCGGCTTCATGTGGCTATGGCTCGACTTGAATCTCGGAGGGCACGTTGCGCCTCAAGTGCTTGAGCTTCACGTGGTTGTTGTTCTTGACATTGTGCCTCGGCATCTTGTGCATCTTGGTGCTGTCGCGCTCGGTCTTCCTCTTGTTGTCGTAGGCGTTGCCTTTCTTGTACTGGCGCGAATGTGGCTTGGTTTTGACGATGTCGATGCTCTTGCGCTCGAAGTTTCTCTTGATGATCGGTGTCGTGTAGGGGATTGCAATTTGCTTGACGATCTTGATGCGCGGCACGACGGAGAGTGTTCGATGTCGGATTACTTGAGCCGTAGATGGAGTCGTCGGAGTGTCGACTCGAGTGGCTCCGTCTTCAGTAGGACGAAGAGGTAGAGGAGCGGTTGACCAACAAGGCACGAATCTCATCCATTCTTGCATTGCTCTCTTGCTTTTGTTCGTCAAGCTTGTTGTCGAAGTAGTCTCTTGTATGTTGCTCGGAGAGTCGCAAGTCGGTGGCGAGATGGTCGATGCGGTCGCTCATTGCTTGTTGCTCTTGATGCAAAGCTCGTTCTGTGCCAAATAGGTGGAGCTTGGTGACTTATTTGTTGGGGTCGTCGTCTTGCTCTAGGAAGAGTGGGTTGGTATAAGAACTTGGCCTATCCATCATTCCAAGCAAATATGTGAGTGGGAGAAAGAGAAGAACTTATACCAAATGTACCTTGACCGATGTTGAAGATGTATCAATGACCACTCAATGTGTAACAAGGAAATAGCACAATTGGTACCAATTCTTGTCGGTTCTCACACCTACACAAATGAAAGCTTATGGTGGAGCTTGGTTAGGATGGTGGCACAACATTTGATGCAATTGTTAGTGTGCCTCGGTAATGTTGGAAAAGGTTCAAAAATTTGCAAATGCAACAAGTAGAACAATAGCAAGATATGGTACATGGAAACACACACGAAAATAGATAAGTGGGGTCGTGCAGCCAAGGGATGAGCCAAAATATGGAATCCACGAAAATGCTCTTGTTGCACAACACTAGAGAGACGCTAGCACGATTGCACAATAGGCGGACACGAAACTTGTGCACAACCTACAAAGCAAAAAATGCAACGACTTGTATCCCAAGTATGCTATAAGTATGGTATTCCGATGATATGATCCAAGATGATCGAGTATGAAAATCTTAATGCAGTATGATGCTATGGTTCTTGCTTATAAGCTCTTGGCTTATCTTTCCTCTTTGCTTAAAAGCTTGGTTGGCTCTTTCTCTTTTGAGCTCTTTCTCATGCAAACTGCACGAACAAAGATAGCAATGGCATATATGCGATGACAACCTTGTGACACAAGAGATGATACCGAGATATGCACCACGATGGTATGGTATGTATGCTATGGGAAGTATGATCACTAATGTGCACAAGTAACGTTGCCGGCAATACTCAAAGGCTAGTCTCGATGGGTAAGTTACACAAAATGGGCTATGGGCTATCAATGCAATGGCAAGGAGTAGACAAAGATGTCGTCGAAGTTACCGCCTGTGGTATGTCGGGTGTAAGTAAGGACGTATGAAGATGAGGTTGTTGTCGAGTCCTTGGCGAAGATGAGCGGCGGTGATGTTGATGTCGAACTGTTCCTAGTTAGCCGAAACACCCTAGGAAACAATGAACCGCAACTCAAATGTGAAAACAAAATGTGTCAAAATTGTGTTGGAGTGCGAAACAAGTAAGAAATGGTGGTTGCAGAAAGCGATGGTGGTAACGGGGTGCGTATGTGGAGGTGGAATGGGTATTGGGGTGTGTATGCGGAGGTGGACATGGAGAGGTGGTGGTGGTGGTGGCCGAACTAAACTTTTTAGTTTCATCAGGAAGCGTCGGACGTCCGGTCGATGTCGGACGACTGGTGGTCGGACGTCCGGTAGCGGGCGGACGTCCTGTGCCTGGGCGATTTCGGGCACGGGATGAACAACTAGGGTTCGTGGTGGAGGAGGCAAAATTGGTCAAATCCGAGCGATTTTGTGGATGGAAAGGGTGGAGGTGAAGGGGAAACGCTAGATCTACTCGTGGGAAATCAAATCCATAGATCAAATCCAACAAAACTTCATCACACCAACAAATCACAAAAAAATGGTGCTATTTTTGGTGGGGATTTTTGAAATTGGGGAAGAACACAAAAAAATCAAGCTAGAAAACAAGGTGTAGGGGCTCCAAATACGTGATCAACGTGGCTCATGATACCAAGATGATGTATGTTAGAACCCTAGGGACCCTATGTTTTACGAAATGGAGGGATCCTACGAAGAACACGAAGAACACGAGGGGAACATGAGGGAAAACGCAAGAGAAATCACTCAACCAACAAGATTCGGTTACACATATGCTAGATCTTCGGAACACAAGGAGATACACGATCCACAATCAACAAGGGACGATACATAGGGTAACCGGTTCTTCTCCGTGAGGAGGTCTTGAGTTCTTCCCGTCAGGGGTCTTGAATCCAAGTGGATCTTCTCCGTAGAGGCACGGTCTCTCTCGGAGGAGCAGATCTGAATGGATGAGCAAGGCTCTACCTCACAAATGAGCTATCACTTTGCTAACCCTAACTAGGAGGAGGAGGAGGTCTATTTAAAGTCTTAGTGAAAATGGGGACGAAGAGAAGGGGTACATGGGCCTCGGGCCCGAAACTGTGTGCAGATAGGTATCGGACGTCCGCTAGGGTACCGGTCGTCCGGTGGCTCGTGGGCGTCCGGTAGTCGCCGGACTTCCGGTAGTTTCGTTCTGTGAAGGTGGCACCGGACGTCCGGTCACTTCGGACTTCCGTTAATTTTCACTCGATGGTGATGGTGCCGGTCATCCGGTGGAGGCCGGATGTCTGGTGAAGTCCGGACGTCCGCTCGTTGTAGCTTGCGTTGGCTGGGACTTGGGTATGCTAGGGCTTCAGGTGTTGGTCGTCCGGTGGAGGCCAGATGTCCGGTGGCTGTAGCTTCAATGGCAGCTCTTCTTCTTGTCCCTCATACTTGGTATCCTCGCCATCTTGTCTGTTGGATGTAGCTGCTCCGTGGTCTTCCTCCAAGTACCTGATCACACATAGTGTTTCCGTTTGAGGTAGTATCCATGTCTCATGTGTAGAAAGTGGTATTTCCGAGAGGAGCGAGTCCACCTTATCCTCGATAGCCTTTGCTCGGGCTCTTGTCATTGGTCCAAGTGGTGTCATGATGAGGACATCAATACCATTTTACACCCACAACCCCTACTACTACATATACTGGACCAATTACTAGAGCTCGCGCACGCCAATTAAATTATCAGGTACTTTCGTTTCTTGGTAATGATTCTAATGTTCATGAGAATATGATGCTGCCTAAATTGGATACATTTGTTTTGCTTACAAATGAAGGCCCTAGCTTGGAGAAGGATGGACATTGGAGCAAGAACAAGCATGGAGATAATGCCATGCAAGGGGAACAAACGGAGTTACAAGTGATGATTTCAGGACTTTGAAGCCACCATAATGGGTGCATGAAGCCTTGGACGAAATATACAAGATGCTACTTCATAAATGTCGCCCCGAGGCTACTCTAGGTGCTGCGTCACCTTATTAGTGGGCCAGGCCCTTGTAATTTCGAAATACACAAGTATAGGCTATTTTTAGAGTCCGTATGTGTGGGGAAACAAGAGATAGGGTTGATTTGGACCCCTCCACCAAGGGCCACGAAATTCCCTCTCTTCCTCCATATATACAGCCCTTAGGGCACCGTTTAGACCTTGGGTTTTGTTTAGATCAAAAGTTCGCCATAGCAGCAACACAGCGTGCCGTTTGTGTTCAACGACCGGACCAAGGCGCCAGAACCCCATCTTCATTAATAAAGCTTTCCTCTTATATTCGCAATATCCAGATTGCAATCTTAGTTTCTTGCTTGTTCTTCGTTTGCTCGCAGGAAACAGGCCCTCGTGGTCAGGTTGATCGTGCTCGGCGTGGTCAATAACCCTCGGAAGTTGGTTTAGCGATTGCTAAGCGCGACGTCTCGCGACGTCACGTAGTCGGATCGTCAAGGTCGACTCCCACGAAGCGATAGCCACCATCTCATCGAAACATCGGGACACCTTTGCCTCTATCAAGTGGTATCAGATTTTCAGGTTGCTCGGTGAGATTTTACAGTTTTAAATAGATTAGATCGAATCTGTTCTTCATACCTAAAGTCCACGAAAAAGCCACAAAAAAAAGGGTTAGTTCATCATATCCGAACCAATCTGAGCCTTTGCATAATCTTTTTAGGGTTTTTGCTTTGTTGAATTTGCGGTTGCATCATCGTGTCAAGTTGCTGGTCTTAGAGTCTAGTCTTTTAGAGTTTCGAGTTCTGATCATAAGTTGTCACGCCGCCGCCGCACCATCATCATCGCCTTGCCATCTACCACCATTGCTTATCCGCCACCGCTCTGAATCCATATCCATATACCACCACCGCTACCATATACCACCACCGCTGCCATATATCACCACCATATATCCACCACCAATCCGAGTTCTTCTCATATTAGGTTTGTTTTCGAGATCCATCTAGTTTCCGATTTGTGTTTTCCTTGCCGGAGTAGGTTACGGAAAAAAAAAAGAGTCTGGAAACCACCCTCCGTTTAGGCCCAAAATTTTCCGAAAACGCACTTGTCAAAAAAATTTTCTGGCTATCCTATTTTTAGGTGTTTCTAAGTGTATTGAGACATCGCCGTTATAGAAAGTTTTTTGACCTGTTTCAGTTTTGGGTCCGGCAATCGAAAAAAAAATTTTTTTGGTCGAAAAATTTCGTGCCCATCTGTCGATTTGACACAGGAAGAGTTTTGAGACACTCACCATTATAGTGATTTTTCGCAAAAAAAACCAAAAAAATTCCAGTGTGCTTTTCCCTTGTTTACGTGCAGCGCCGTGATTTTGTTAGTGTTCTAGGCTCGCGTCTCTAGCACGGTCTAGCCTAGGACCAAAGACAAGATACCGTCGTTGAGCGTTTATTCAACTTTGCATCTCTGAATTGATTATTGCTGACCCTTTTGCTACCATATTATAAGCCTTCCCAGCTCCACATACATCTACATCGTGCGTTTGACTCTCCAGTAATCGCTCTATCCAAGCTTTGAGAGTTTTGACTACAACGGTTGCCGATCACCGCTTCTTCTTTGGGTAAGAACTGGTAAGAATTTGAGATTTGCTTGACGGATTTGTGACTGTCCACCACACCACCACCACCACTTCCTAGTAGTCTGTCGAATCATATTCTTGTGTGTTTCTATTCTGCTAACCATGGCAGGATCACAAGCCGACGAGACCGACGGGAGAACATGACAAACAAAGCGCTACATGATAAGTTTCAACAAATGATGAGTGGGCAGGTGGAAGATGTGCTAAATAGATTTGAAGAGGCCATGGAGAAGATAGATGGCATTGAGAAGGCGTTCGAAACAAAGCTCGATAACAGGTTTAATGAATTGCTCACGCGTCTACCACCATCACCACCGGCTGCACCTGACGCACCTCTACAACAACAACAACGACTACCTCCACGTCATGAAGCAGCCCTTCGCCGAAGCGAGCCGTGTCCCTCTTCAGCCTGGCCAACCTGCTGGTGCTGCTATTGATATACATGGCTCCTGCTGCTGATGTGGAGGAGGATGATTATGTGAGAGCTTACGAGGATGAGGTTGATCAACATCGAACTACGTGCAACCACCACACCACAACCACCAGGTCGTCCACATGCAAATAATGGCAATGTTGGGCTCCCCTTCAGTGCGAGATCATGACCATCTCCCTAAACTGAAATTGAATATTCCACCATCGAGGGTAGATATGTTCACGATATATATCTTACTTGGGAGTTAGAAACTGAACAACGATTTACATGTTTACAATATCCTGAGGAGAGACGTGTTCCTGCTGCTGTTTGTGCTTTCACTAGCTTTGCATGTGTTTGGTGGTCTGAACATTGTAGATTATATCCTGTTCCAGCTACTTGGGCTGCTTTGAAAACTGCTATGCGTACTCGTTGGGTTCCACCATATTATCAGCATGAATTACTTCAAAAATTGCAGCGCTTAAGACAAGGAAAAAATTCGGTGAAGAATATTATCGGGAATTACAAACTGGCTTGATTAGATGTGGTATTGTTGAGGAGAATGAAGCTATGCTTGCACGTTTTCGGGTGGATTAAATAGAGATTCAGACCATTCTAGACTACAAGGATTATAATAATATCACTCGATTATTCCATCTTGCTTGTAAAGCTGAGCGTGAAGTGCAGGATCGACAGGCGTTGGCGAACTAACTTTTCTGCAGGTCGACCTTCATCATGGACACCACGTGCATCATCTACTTCCACACGTTCTACTACACAGGCACCTCCGTCGGCTGCCACCTCCAACCGTGATACAAGAAAGCATGCACAACCACCACTATCGCCAAGAGCACACTGCTGGGCCTACAGAGCTCTTCTTCTTCCATGGCGTCAACAGGGCACACAAGTGATATTATTTGTCGTCGTTGTAAGGGAAGAGGACATTTTTGAGAGAATGCCAATCTCAGCATGTGATGATTGCTCTTGAGGATGGTGGGTATGAGTCCGCTAGTGACTATGATGAAGAGACTTTGGCTCTTATTACACATGAAGAACACGGTGGAGATGATTCGATCATGAGACGCGATACATGGCTTTGAAGATCTTGTGGTATGAATGTTTAGTTGCTCAACGTGTTTTGAGTGTGCAGGTTACACAAGCTGAGCAAAATCAGAGGCATAACTTGTTCCATACAAAGGGAGTTGTGAAGGAGCGTTCTATTCAAGCGTCATCATAGATGGAGGAGCTGCAACAACTTGGCTAGCATGGATATGGTGGAGAAGCTTTCTCTCACCACAAGACCACATCCACATCCTTACTACATCCAATGGTTCAACAACAGCGGCAAGGTTAAGGTAACACATACTGTTCGTGTGTATTTTAGTATCTCTACATATGCTGATTATGTTGATTGTGATGTGGTACCTATGCAAGCATGTTCCTTATTACTTGGTAGACCATGGCAATTTGATAAAAATTCTGTACACCATGGTAGAAACAATCAGTATACTCTTGTTCACAAGGATAAAAATATTACTTTGCTTCCTATGACTCTGATTCCATTTTGAAAGATGATATTAATAGAGCTAATAAAGCAAAACAGGAGAAAATAAGAGTGAAAATCAGATTGTGGCAAAAGAATTTGAGCAACAAATGAAGCCTAGTAATAAACCATCTAATGTTGCTTCTGAAATTAAACTGAAAAGTGCATGTTTATTTGCCACCAAATCTGATATTGATGAGCTAGATTCTAGCAAATCTGTTTGCTATGCTTTTGTGTGCAAAGAGGCATTATTTTCATTCGAGGACGTGCCTTCCTCTTTGCCCCTGCTGTCACTAACATTTTGCAGGAGTTCACGACGTCTTCCCACAAGGCGTGCCACCGGATTACCACCTATTCGAGGGATTGAGCATCAAATTGACTTAATTCCCGGTGCATCGCTACCAACCGCGCACCATACCGTACCAATCCGGAGGAGACGAAGGAGATTATCGTCAAGCACAGGAGCTGCTCGACAAAGGTTATATCGCGAATCTCTTAGTCCTTGTGCTGTTCCTATTATACTAGTGCCTAAAAAGGATGGTACGTCGGCGTATGTGTGTTGATTGTAGAGGCATTAATAATATTACTATTCGTTATCGTCATCCTATTCCAAGGCTAGATGATATGCTTGATGAATTGAGTGGCTCTACAATATTCTCCAAAGTTGATTTGCGTAGTGGATACCATCAAATTCGTATGAAATTGGGAGATGAATGGAAAACAGCATTTAAAACTAAGTTTGGATTATATGAGTGGTTAGTCATGCCTTTTGGGTTAACTAATGCACCTAGTACTTTCATGAGATTAATGAGCGAAGTTTTACGTGCTTTCATTGGACGATTTGTGGTAGTTTACTTTGATGATATACTGATTTATAGCAAATCTTTGGAAGAACATTTGGAACATTTACGTGCTGTTTTAATGCTCTACGTGATGCACGTTTGTTTGGTAACCTTGGGAAGTGCACCTTTTGCACCGACCGAGTATCTTTATTGGCTATGTTGTTACTCCACAGGAATTGAAGTTGATAAAGCCAAGATTGAAGCTATTGAGAGTTGGCCGCAGCCCAAAGCGGTCACACAAGTGAGGAGTTTTCTTGGACTCGCTGGTTTCTATAGGCGTTTTGTGAGAGACTTTAGCACCATTGCTGCACCTCTCAATGAGCTTACAAAGAAGGATGTGCCTTTTGTTTGGGGTACCGCACGGAAGAAGCCTTCACGGTATTGAAAGATAAGTTGACACATGCTCCTTTACTCCAACTTCGACTTTAATAAGACTTTTGAGCTTGAATGTGATGCTAGTGGAATTGGATTAGGAGGTGTGTTATTACAAGATGGCAAACCTGTTGCATACTTTTACGAAAAATTGAGTGGGCCTAGTCTGAACTATTCTACTTATGACAAAGAATTATATGCTCTTGTTCGGACTTTAGAGACATGGCAACATTATTTATGGCCCAAAGAATTTGTTATACATTCGATCATGAATCTTTGAAACATATTAAAAGTCAAGCTAAACTGAATCGTAGACATGCTAAATGGGTTGAATTCATTGAGACTTTCCCTTATGTCATTAAACACAAGAAGGGTAAAGAAAATGTTATTCTTGATGCTTTGTCTCGTCGCTATACTATGCTTTCACAACTTGACTTCAAAATATTTGGTTTGGAGACCATCAAAGATCAATATGTGCATGATGCTGATTTTAAAGATGTAATGCAGAATTGTAAAGAAGGAAGAACATGGAACAAGTTCGTTATTAATGATGGTTTTGTGTTCCGTGCTAACAAGCTATGCATTCCTGCTAGCTCTGTTCGTCTTTTGTTGTTGCAGGAGGCGCATGGAGGAGGATTAATGGGACACTTTGGCGTCAAGAAGACGGAGGATATACTTACTACACATTTCTTTTGGCCAAAGATGAGACGGGATGTTGAGCGTTTTGTTGCTCGCTGCACTACATGTCAAAAAGCTAAGTCACGACTTAATCCTCATGGTTTATATATGCCTTTGCCTGTGCCTAGTGTTCCTTGGGAGGATATATCTATGGACTTTGTTTTAGGTTTACCTCGAACAAAGAAGGGAGGATAGCATATTTTTTGTCGTGGATAGATTCTAGAAAATGGCACACTTTATACCATGTCATAAAAGCGATGATCTGTTAATGTTGCAGATTTGTTCTTTCGTGAAATTATTCGCTTGCATGGTGTACCAAATACTATTGTTTCAGATCGTGATACTAAATTTCTTAGCCACTTTTGGAGATGTTTATGGGCTAAGTTGGGGACTAAACTGCTTTTAGTACTACTTGTCACCCCCAAACTGATGGACAAACTGAAGTAGTCAATAGAACATTGTCTACTATGCTTAGGGCTGTTTTGAAGAATAATAAGAAAATGTGGGAAGAATGCTTGCCTCATATTGAATTTGCTTATAATCGTTCATTGCATTCTACTACTAAGATGTGCCCTTTTGAAATTGTGTATGGCTTCCTACCTCGTGCACCTATTGATTTGTTGCCTCTTCCATCTTCGGAGAAGGTTAATTTTGATGCTAAAGAACGTGCTGAATTGATTTTAAAATGCATGAGTTAACTAAGGAAAACATTGAGCGTATGAATGCTAAATATAAACTTGCTGGAGATAAGGGTAGAAAACATGTTGTCTTTGCACTGGAGATCTTGTTTGGTTACATTTGCGTAAGCATAGGTTTCCTAATTTGCGCAAATCAAAGCTAATGCCACGTCTTGATGGTCCATTTAAGGTGTTAGAGAAAATAAATGATAATGCATATAAACTTGAGCTGCCTGCAGATTTTGGGGTTAGTCCCACTTTTAACATTGCAGATTTGAAGCCTTATTTGGGTGAGGAATATGAGCTTCCGTCAAGGACGACTTCATTTCAAGAAGGGGAGGATGATGAGGACATCAATACCATTGTTACACCCACAGCCCCTACTACTACATATACTGGACCAATTCCTAGAGCTCGCGCACGCCTATTAAATTATCAGGTACTTTCGTTTCTTGGTAATGATTCTAATGTTCATGAGAATATGATGCTGCCTAAATTGGATACATTTGTTTTGCTTACAAATGAAGGCCCTAGCTTGGAGAAGGATGGACATTGGAGCAAGAACAAGCATGGAGATAATGCCATGCAAGGGGAACAAGAACGGAGTTACAAGTGATGATTTCAGGACTTTGAAGCCACCATAATGGGTGCATGAAGCCTTGGACGAAATATACAAGGTGCTACTTCATAAATGTCGTCCGAGGCTATTCTAGGTGCTGCGTCACCTTATTAGTGGGCCAGGCCCTTGTAATTTCGAAATACACAAGTATAGGCTATTTTAGAGTCCGTATGTGTGGGGAAACAAGAGATAGGGTTGATTTGGACCCTCCACCAAGGGCCACAAAATTCCCCTCTTCCTCCATATATACAGCCCTTAGGGCACCGTTTAGACCTTGGGTTTTGTTTAGATCAAAAGTTCGCCATAGCAGCAACTTCACAGATTTCGTTTGTGTTCAACGACTGGACCAAGGCGCCACGAACCCCATCTTCATTAATAAAGCTTTCCTCTTATATTCGCAATATCCAGATTGCAATCTTAGTTTCTTGCTTGTTCTTCGTTTGCTCGCAGGAAACAGGCCCTCGTGGTCAGGTTGATCGTGCTCCGGCGTGATCAATAACCCTCGGAAGTTGGTTTAGCGATTGCTAAGGCGCGACGTCTCGCACGTACGTAGTCGGATCGTCAAGGTCGACTTCCACAGAAACGATAGCCACCATCTCATCGAAACATCGGGACACCTTTGCCTCTATCATGTCATGGGGGATGTCGATACGTCCATGGGGATGATCGTGGGATGCTCCGCATCAGAACCTGACCTCAGGTTCGTGGACAAGAGCGTGTACACATGCTACGAGATGCACAGGCGGATCGTTGACATGAGGAAGTGCCTCGTTACCCAAATCGACGAGGTCGGGTCGAGCCACAAGCAGTGCAAGCGTCCCAAGAAGTAGATGATGTCATGTGTGTAGTAGCCACCAATGTAATTGGATGTTTAATTTGGTTATGCAACCATGTCCTTATGAGTGTGTGTGTGTGTGTGTGTGTGTCTATATATATATGCACTCCCAACGCACGACACACACGTCTTATTAGCAGCAATCATCTATGTTATTATTGGTCTTCGCACACATTTTTGATCACATACCTGTTTGCCGCGTATCACACACATCTTGTTAAATTGAACCGTTTCTGTTCTCTTGGCTCAATGCAAATAGTTCATGCGAGTGAACGGTATGCCGTATATCGCACACACCTTGATCTGGCTGACCGTTTCTTTTGTGTTGCCTAATCACAAACAGTTCATCCAAGTGAACCGTATGTTGTATATCGCACACACCTTCATCTGGCTTCCCATTTCAGTTCTTTTGCCTCATCGCAAACAGTTCATTGAACTGAACCGTATGCACCTCATCGCACACACAACTCAATTCTGAACCGTGTTCGATGCATCCGTCATCGCAAATGTTTTGCATCTTTTTTTACAGTTTTTTTACATCACCGTTTGCAATTATTACATCGCACACAGTTTCGTCGAAGGGTCTCTGATCATAGTGTCACGTTAGCAGCATCCTGTAGTAGTGCTTTCCTGCATTTGTTTGGCCAAATTTATAAATAGCAGATGAGTCAGATGCAGCAACCGTCTGCGATCGGGTACGAAACAACATGGTTCCCTATGACTACCCATGTGTCGCACCCCTGCCCCTGTGACCCACATGATCACAGTAGATTGGGCTCCATGAGGGTTCCCTCCCCCTCTCGAAAATATCTACTCCCTCGCAATCTCAAAAATATCTACCCGCGTAGATGGTTTTTCTGTTTGATAGCACACGGTTAGTATGTTGGACCGTGTGCAATGTCTTTTACTCCCGCTCTGCTTCAATTAGTAGATCCAAAATTTTAGTAGCCCCAACATTTTACTCCCGCCTCCATCCCTCGCAATCTCAAAAGTATCTGCTCGGCTGGAGTGTTTTTCTATTTGATAGCACATGATTATTATGTTTTAACTGTGTGTGATGTTCGTAACTCCCGCCCCGCTCTGCTTCAATCCCTTGATCCAAATTTTCGGTAGCCCCGCCATTTTACTCCCGCCTAGTAAAATTTTCAGTACTCGCGGCATTTCCTCAAACACCGCCTTGGACCCCCTCCACACACACACCCCAAATTCTTCGCTCACCCCAAATCCCCCGCTCACACACATACACACAACACCTCCCTCGCTCCAAACCTAGCTAGGTCGCCGCGCCACCTTCATCGTCAACCTCTGCCTGTATGCCCATCCAGTTTACCCACTGGTATACATACCCTCGCCACCCTGAGTTTCTTAGATGACGCCTGCGAAATGCCCCCTTTCCAAGAGATCCCCATCCCTACCCCACCCCCCCACTCCAGAGTGTTGCAGCCTAAGCCCGGCTACGCTTCCCGGGGAGCTCGAGGAGCAAATGGCCCAAAAGAGCTTTACCGCTGCCTCTTCGCCTGACGTCGGTGAGGTGGCCGCCGAGGAAGCTGACGACGATGACTGGACCTGGATTGAGCCTTTTAATCAGCGGGCTAGAGTATTCTGGCATGTCGCGGACGCCAGCTACGGCATCGAGGTCGTCGACACCGACGGCTTGACACTGGTTATGTCACAGGTTAAGTTGTCTACCCCCAACCCTTCGGGTTCGACAGCCGTCGATCTCATCGATGGCCCCGCTGCTGATCACCTGCGGCTCGTTATGAACAATTTGCCATCCTTCATCGCCATAGGAGCCCCTTTTGTCATTTCTGAAGGACATGTTCCGGGATGTTGGCCTGGGATCCTCAACTGGCAAGTCAGACATCATCGACGGTGACCACGAGGAGGAGCCAATCTGTGACAAGTGAGGAAACCCATGATTTGTTTTCTGAACCCCTTTTGTAGTGAGAACCTGTCCAGTATTTATTGCTATATTAGGTTGTTTGCATTACGCCTTGTTTATTTCTATGGTTTATGGTTGTTCGGTTATTTGTAGTTAGCATATGTCCAGTTTCAATTACCATCTTTGGTTGTTCGTAGTATGCCTTGTTTATTTCCGCTATTAACAGTGTGATGTTCTATAAGTGCTAGTATGAACTGTGCAGTTCAATTTCATCAATACCAAATTTAACAATAGCTCTATGAATGACTATATTTGGTTGCTGTTAAGCATGTTCTACTCCCTCCGAATCTTTGTAGTTCGCATATAAGATTTGTCTAAAGTCAAGCCTCGCAACGTTTGGCCAACTTTATAGAACAAAATACCAACATTCACATACATGTGTCATGACTTAAATTTTCATATTGTATAACTTTAACATGCTAGATGTTGATATTTTTTTCATATAAATAAGGCCAAACTTTATGAAGTTTGACTTCAAACAATTCTTATACGCAGAGTAAAAAGGACTGGAGGGAGTATTGAACACGCCTTTCCATTTGATTTAACAATGGCACTGTTTGGATACTCTAACTTAGCTAGAGGTTAGAGTTAGTTTCTAGCTCATGACAGTTCAAAGGGAGAGAGAGAGAGACAAATTGGTGGAATAGTTGATTGTATTGCTTGAACCTCGTGGGCATATATATAGGTGTACATGGTCATCTTGGAGTACAAGTCAAGGTAGAATAAATCCTATGCTATCCTACGTTTCCTAAATAACAATGATACTAAACAATGACTAACCCTAAACTAACTCTAGCCAAAGAGGTGTTTGGATGACAGTGTTAGATTGACAAGAAATGCACTAGGAGAACTAGCCCCAATCAGCACCTCTTGGATGGGATAGTTGTTTTGGGTGGGTCTGATGCAACTAGCTCAAACTAGCCCTCATGTTTGGATACTTTAGGGCTATTTGAGCTCAAACTAGCTCAAACTAACTCTAACTCATGGATCCAAACAAGGTCAATAACTAGTGTACTTATACCTGCACAATACAAGTTTGAATTACTATGTTTGCTTGTTTTTAAATATTAGGCCTGTTGCAGTTAATAACACACATTTCCACTTCTTGTTTTTAAATATTAGGTTTCTAACAATTTGTCTTGCAAATGTAGGTCCTGCTGTCAGAGGTTTTGACCTTTTTGCATATGTGGAAATGAGTTGTCCATGAATATCAGTCAAGTCAAGAAACTCAAAAAGATTGTCACGATAAAGAAATTAGCGACAAAAAACAACAAGATCTTTGTCTGCACAATAAAGAAGACATCAGTTCACTACGGGGTGGTACTAACTGTTATACCTTGTCTTTTTAATTCCTTTGCGCCATTCCAAATCTGGAGAAGATATTTATGCATATCCTTGTTTTCAGGCCTTTCCAAAGCAGTTCACTGATGATTACCTCTCAAACCACCTGTATGGTCAGGAGGCGAGGAAGGTTTTCATACAACACCTATGGTTCAATATTGAAGTGTTCTTGAAGAGGCCGAAGGCTGGACTGTCAATCTTCAAGAGGCCGAAGGCTGGACTGTCAATCATCCACAAGCACTGGCTAAAGTTGCAAAGACCTTCAACATCAATGAAGGCTCAATATTCGCCTTCCGCTTCAGCAGTTTTTTAGATGAGATTCATCTGTCTATGTACCGTCTGTGATGCTAATTTCGAAAGGTTATAGATGTTGCATGTGAAGCTTGGTGCTGGTGCAGTTGTGTAATAAGGTACCTGAGTGTTGAAGCTATATGATGTTGTACTCTGATGTATTTCAGTTATGCAACCTTGCTTCCTTAATATGGAAATGAATTATATTGTGTGCTTAATATGAAATGTCAATTAGATTAATAAACGGGTTATTAATAATAGGGCAATTAGCCTACTAATTGGGTTTTTCTATTGCAAACGGTTATAGAGAAAACACCGTGGGCGATGATCTCAGGCAACGCACACAGTTTTTAGGAATAAACCGTGTTGTATCAATGAACAATCACACACGACATCCTATTGAAAACTGTTTGCGTTAGGCCACCTTGCGCAAACGTTTACCACATAAAAAGTGTGTGTGATGGACAGCCTTTGCCACACAGTTTCTTCTACGCACCATGTGTGATGCATTCAATAACACAAATGATAAAATTGTTAATATCATGTGCAATGGCAACGCGATCACAAACGATTTAATGGGGAAAATTGTGTGTGATGTTGATAGGAGCGAGGGGGCCGATCTTTTGATGAGATGATAACTATCGATTTGGTGGAGTCAACTTTGACGATCTGGCTACAAACATGCATGAGTTTGCACCTTAGCAATCACTAAACCAATCTCCTGAGGTTACTGACGATGCCGGAAGCACGATCAGCCTGACCATGAAGGTCTATTCCTGCACGCAATCGAAGAACAAGCAAGAATATGATAATGCAGTCTGAATATTGCGAGTATAGATGAAGTATTGATAAAAGTTTGGTTTCATAAGCGGTCTTGGTCTCGTTGTTGGACACAAACGAAGTACACGAAGTTGCATCAATGGATAACTTTTAACTAAATAAAACCCAAGAAAAAAGCTACTAGATGGATCTACTCATATAGGAGCAAAGGGTGGCGGCCAAGGAGGTGGGAGGACGTCCCAAGGCAGCCTAAAACTAACCCTAGGTCGTACAAGGCTCATGGGCAACGGTGATGCAACACCTTTGGACTTGTAGTTTGACTCGGATTCTGCTACAACGTCAGATTGTTTCATCGATAACATAACACTCTGGATGAATTTTAGTGTGATTCCAATTGGGCTAGAAAGAGCACGAAATCTGAATGAAAGAATCACCCAATTCAGAGTCCGTATGAAAGAGTTCTTGGCGTTTTGAGGCAGGTATGTCTGTGCAGTCCGAATCTGAATCCACAACGTGAGAGACTTGGACTCTATCTTTTCTTGGCCCAAAAGTGACGTGAGGGGACTTTTTGAACAACACATAAACTTCTATTTTTCTATCCATAAAACATTCTTCACTTTCTTCTAAAAATGAGTGCAACCAGGTAGTTTGTAAATCATCATAATATTTTGTTACGGTGTCACTACCTTGTCTTAAATGTTGTAGTTTTTTAATCATGCCACGACTATAATGAACATCTATGAATCTATCCCTCATGACATGTTTTAAACCATCCCAAGTAGTAGGTATACAATCAGGGTTTATCCGACAGTATTCACGCCACCAAACTGAAGCATAACCAGTGAATGAACCAACCGCGACCTTAACTTTTTTACATTCAGCAAAATTATGTGAAGCAAATATATTATTTATGTCGAACTCCCATGCAATATATAAAGCAGCTCTAAAACGGCCATTAAATGGTGGTATAGAAACATTAACCTGATCATGTGCATTGGGATGTTTGTGTACCTCTCGTAACGATTGTAGTATTTGCTTAGGTGGTGGCATGTCTCCCACGATCGATGAAGCCCAAGAACTAACAACTCTGAAACCTACCATAATTAGTAGAAAGTAAGAAACAAAATCCGAGAATGATGTTCATATGAACTACTAGGATGTGGTGGTCAAACACTCACGATATAGCAAATATCAATGTCTTACAAGTTCTTACCATGCAGCAGGTGGTGACAGGCAACCATCACTGTCAAATAACTCCGAAGATTAAGTAAAGCAATTGCCAAGGGAACATACATATACACGGTGTATAAATACATGGGGCTTGGAAGGCTTAAATGTATGGTAGGAAAATATTAGCAATAATCAATTCAGAAATGCAATGTTGAATAAATGCTCAACGACGGTACTGTGCTGGTTCTAGGCTAGACCGGACTAGAGACGCAAGCCTAGAACACTAATGAGGTCACGACATTGCACAAACTAGCATCAATAAAGCATATGAAGTAGCTCTGGACAGCAAAATATAAGTGAAGATCACAATGGCAGTAAAGATAATGATGAGAAACAACTACCAAGTAGGATATACCAATCACTCTCTCTCCAGCTTTACGCTAGAAAAGTTTGTGCCAATATTATGATAATTTTTCTCAGGAATGTCACTGACTCCAGCTTTCAAACGCAAAAAGAATCACTCAATTCCGAGTTGATATGAGGAGTCAAAAAATTCATAAAACTAGCCTGAAAAACTAGAAAAATATGTGTTCGTAAACTTCAGAGGGCAAAAGGACCTATTTAGAAGCCGATTTTGAGGTGCCAAATATTGAACTTGCTTCTGGAACTATTTAGATGCGGCTCGTCGCTAGCTTTATTTTGACTACTCGCGGAGACAAAACGGACTTCGTATAAGGAAGTTGTGCCTGTTTTACTGAACAGTGCACAAAACAGATTCCAATCCAAATTAAGGTACGAGATTGAGTCTAGATAGATCCGAATTTTGTTTTTTTTTCTCTCCTTTTTTATCACACTTTTTTCTTTTTCTTTCTCTCCTTTTTTTCTCACACTTTTTTTTTTCTTTTTTTGTCTCTTTTTTTTCCTCTCTCCCTCTTTTCAAGACAAACTAGATAAGATGCAGATTGGATCAAGCGAAGATGTGAACGACCTCACCTATGATTATTACATTGAACGATGGGTAGCACGTGGTGGAAATTGATGGATGGGGTGTGGAGAGCGGAAGAGATAATGATGCAGTGGCGACATGACTAATGTGAGCAGAACTCGAAACTCTAAAAGAACTAGACAGTAAGATCAGCAACTCGACACGACGATGCAACGGATAATTCAATAATGCAAACAATGAAAAGAAAATTGCAAAGGCTCGGACCGGCTTGGACAAAGGATGAATAGATCTAACTTTTTTTTGTGGCTTTTTCTTGGACAATAGGTAAGAAAATAAATCTAATCTAGGGAAAACTGAAAATTCTCACCGAGCAACCTCAAAACCGATACCACTTGATAGAGGCGAGGGGCCCAATCTTTCGATGAGATGATAACTATCAATTTGGTGGAGTCGACTTTGACAATCCGGCTACAAACATGCACGACATTGCGCCTTAGCAATCACTAAACCAATCTCCTGAGGTTACTGACGATGCCGGAAGCACGATCAAGCTACTATTCTCGACGGCCTATCACCCCTAAACCAATGGCCAAACGGAAGTCACCAAGCGGACGCTATCTACTCTCCTACGCGTTGATGAAGAAGAACATCAAGGAGTGGGAGGAGTGCTTACCCATCATCGAGTACGCCTACAATCAACCTCGACACTCTACTACCAGCAAGTCCCCTTTCGAGGTTGTCTACGGCTTCAACCCATTGTCTCCATTGGACATTCTACCTCTTCCATTCTAAGAATGCGCAAACATGGATGCAAGGGCAAGGGCAAGCTTTCTCAAGAAGATGCATAAAGATACAAGGGCAACGATCGGGCATCAAGTACATCGCATCGTTACCGAGCTCAACATCTACTACCACGAGCCAATGGACTCTTCAAGGTGCTAGCACGCTACAATGACAACGCTTACAAGATTGACATTCCATGCGACAAGTACAACGTTAGTGACATCTTCAACATCAAGGACTTAGCCAAGTACCATGGCGATGACGATCATGATCCGTAAACGGATCTCTCCCACGGGTGGGTGGGGGGGGAGATGATGCAGAGCATCCTTCCATCATCCCCATGGACCCTACACCAACACATCAAGCACCATGAGGACCCATGACAAGAGCTAGAGCACGCGCAATGGAAACCGAGGTGAACTCCTTCCTACTTGACATGCATATGGACACGAGTGGAACTTGGTTGCTACCTCACCAAAATGTACTATGTATCATTAGGTATGAATAGGAACATCACTAAGGAGTAGGAGAACCACCCCTAGGCTTGGCGGAAGAAGAAGGAAGCCCACAGGAGCTGGGCTGGAAGTCCCAGGCGACCCCATGCGCAAGGGCACCCGAGACCCCGTGCCCACGATTTACACAGGGAGCTACGACTGTAGCACCCCGTGTGGACGGGCATATACCATGCGCATGGGATCCCCTTGTGCATGAGCTCAACTTACACCGTGCGCACAGGCCCTACAGGATGGCCGGCTGAGATTGGGTTTTGGGCCACCTCTTCATCCACCTCGCCCCCAAGCCTATATATTCTATACCTAGGGTTATGTTTAGAATTAGCAAAGTATATGTGAGATATTTGAGAGCTTTGCTCCATCTACCACTCCATTGGAGATCTAGACCTCTTAGGAGAGGATCCACCTGTGGATTTCAATACCTCCTCTTGGAGAAGACTACCATCAAGACCTCATCTCTTATGAGTGGGAAGAACTCTACCTAGTCCTTGTTTCCTTTGATTGTGCATGTAATCTTGTGGGTCTATTTTTTCCCTATTCTGGTGGATGTGTGATTGGGTATTGTTGGAGTGAATTCCTCTTTGTGTTCTTGGTGTTCATCCCTTTTCCCCCCTCCAAGTGTGAAAAGATACATCTTAGGGTTCTACCCTACAACAAGAAGCCATCAAGCTACAAACTACAAACTCGTAGGTCTGTGGTAAACTATTACACACCATCGGAGGGGTATCAAGGATGATGAAGAACCCCTCCGTGATTGTTGCCCCATGCGACAGAGTGCTGGAAAAGGCCTCTAGATTGGATCTCGTGGTTCTGGAACTTGTGGCGGCGGAAAAAGTATTTCTTGACTCCCCAGGGTTTTGGGGATTTTAGAGCATTCATAGAGGCGGAGGTAGGTCAAGACGGTTCCCATGGGCCCCACTACCCACTAGGGCGCACCAGAGGCCCCTAGCACGCCCTGGTGCCTAGTGGGCCCCATGAGCCTCTTCTCGTGTGGTCCAGAAGCTTCCAGGGTCTCTTATCACGAGAGAAAAAACTCCAAAAAGTTTAGTGGCATTTGGACTTCGTTTGGTATTCATATTATGCAAAGTAGAAACCAAGCAAAAAACAACAACTCGCACTGGGCACTAAGTTAATAGGTTAGTCCCAAAAAATTATATAAAGTTGATAGTAAATGTATATAAAACATCCAAGATTGATAATATAATAGCATGGAACAATCAAAACTTATAGATACGTTGGAGACGTATCAAGCATCCCCAAGCTTAATTCCTGCTCGTCCTCGACTAGGTAAATGATAAAAACCGAATTTTTGATGTGGAATGCTACCTATCATGTTCATCACATATTCTTTCTTTTGTAGCATGGACATTTGGATTTTAAGTGATTCAAAGCAATAGTCTATAATTTGACATGAAGACATCAATACTCAAGCATATCAATAAGCAACCATGTCTTTCAAAATATCAACACTAAAAAAAGTTATCCCTAGCCCATTATGCTCAATCATTGATCCATTCATGACACACTAAAATATTAGCTACATCCAATGCACAAGTATGACAATAGTGTTCCCTAGTTGGTGCTTTATAAGATAAGGTGGAGACTCAATATAAATAAAAATTGAATAAAAGTAAACAGATAGGCCCATCGCAGAGGGAAACCGATATTTGTAGAGGTGCCAGAGCTCATAGCTTAAATTGAGAGATAAAATTGTTTTCAGAGGCATGCTTTTCCTGTCAATGAAAACGACTGGGAATTCCCAATATCTTCCATGCTAGATATATCATAGGCGGTTCCCAAACAGAAAATAAAGTTTATTTCCTTTCCACCATTCTTACACAATCCATGGCTAGCCGTATCCATGGGTGCCTTCCACACCGACGCTTTCCAAGGAATTTAGTATGAACAACATATATAATTTTTTTTCATTTCGGGACTAGGCATCTCTATTACCCGCCACAGTCTCGTGCAATGACAAGTTAGTAAACACTCACCTTGAGAATAACATACCTAGCATGGAAAATATTGACCACCCCCTGCCACTTCATGAGCTGTACGGGCACACAAAAAGGAAATTTATTTTGAACATTAGAGTTCACACATACAAATTTACTTGGACTAGCAAGGGAACACCGCATATGGGTAGGTACAGTGGACTCATTTGGCACAACTTGGTTTAGGATTTTGGATGCACAAGCAGCGTTCCCGCTTAGTACAAATGAATGCTAGCAAATAGATTGAGAAGCGACCAACCAAAATGATCATAAACAAGCATTGAACATAACTAACACAGAATAATGCACCACAAGTAGGATGTAACTTCGTTGCATAACTATTGGCTTTCATGCTTGGATAGGGAATCACAAACCTTAACACCAATATTCTCACTAAAGCATAATTACTCACCAACATGACTCACATATTACTGTCTCCACATTGCGAAACTATTGCAAGGAATCAAGTTTTAATATGCAATGATCTTCATGGAAGTTTTTATTATATCCCTCTTGAATATCTATAACTTTGGGACCAAATTCATATCTTATGCAAATTACAATTGCTAATAACAAGCTCTCAAACAAATTTAAGTGAAGCACGAGAGCATAAATATTTCTTCAAAATTTTCGGACTTTTAAAATAATATAAATGAAGCATGAGAGGATATTTCTTTAAAATTTTACTAACTCTCAAAATTATCTAAGTGAAGCCTGAGAGTGTTTCTTCAAAAATTTACTAACTCTCAACATAACCTAAGTGAAGCATGAGAGCATGTTTCTTTAAAATTTAAACCACCACCGTGCTCAAAAATATATAAGTGAAGTACTAGAGCAATTCCCTAGGTCAAAAAAATTTAAGTGAAGCACATAGAGCAATTCTAACAAATCAAGGTATCATTATGGCTCTCTCAAATAGGTGTGTCCAGCAAGGATTATTGTGACAAACTAAAAAGCAAAACAAGCAAATAATCATATAACACAAGACACTCCAAGCAAAACTCATGATATGTGACAAATAAAAATATAGCTCCAAGTAAAATTACCGATGGTCGTTAGAAGAAAGAGGGGATGCCTTCCGGGGCATCCCCAAGCTTAGTTGCTTGGTAGTCCTTGAATATTACCTTAGTGTGCCATGGGCATCCCCAAGCTTAGGCTCTTGTCACTCCTTATTCCTTCATCCAACATGATCTCACCCAAAACTTGAAAACTTCAATCACACAAAACTTAACAAAACCTTTGTGAGATTCGTTAGTATAATAAAGCAAATCACCACTTTAAGTACAGTTGCAAACCCATTCATATTTTATTATTGCATTATACCTACTGTATTCCAACTGTACCATGGCTTGTACCCCCCCCCCCCCTGATACAATCCATAGATTCATCAAAATAAGCACACAATGCAACGAAAACAGAATTTGTCAAAAATAGAAAAGTCTGTAGTAATCCCAACTTTAACCATACTTCTGTAATTCTAAAATTTCTGAAAAATTAGGACAATGTGGGAAATTTGTATATCAATCATGTGTAAAAAAACTCAGAAGTTTATCACGCTCCATCGAATTTAAACAATTATGTTACTGGATGTAAAAGTTTGTGTTAATGCATAGAATCAAATCATATATCACCCAAACCATCCTAAAGGCTTTACTTGGCACAAACACTAATTAAACATAAGAAAGCACAATTAGAAAAGTAGTATAATTGCATATTTATTAAATAATAGAAAAGAAAACAAAAATTTCAAAGATAACTATTGGGTTGCCTCCCAACAAGCGCTATTGTTTTACGCCCATAGCTAGGCATAATGCATCGATTCAAGTATTGTAGTAAAAGTGAGGGGGGGGGGTCATCCATGCTCATCTCATACTCCCTCCTTTCAGCATCAAGTTTTCTTTGTGGAAAACAAAAATAATCAAAAGGGCTAAATTTAATTGGGTAAGGATCTATAAGATCAAGTTTGGGAGGAGGAGGAGGTTCTTCCCTTCGCCCTTTATAAGTGATCACTATCTCTTCATTATAAACGTTCCTTTGATTATGCTCCCGAAGCCTTTTTTAAGAACAAGTCCTAGTCCATTATTTTGTATAGCAAAGTTATAATTTTGTTTGGAAATTTCATCACTCAAAACAGATGGGGGAACCTTTTTCCTTAGATTTTCATTGTAAGCTGCATAATCTGGAGAT
This sequence comes from Aegilops longissima, assembly GCA_021605205.1. Classification (NCBI taxonomy): domain Eukaryota; kingdom Viridiplantae; phylum Streptophyta; class Magnoliopsida; order Poales; family Poaceae; genus Aegilops; species Aegilops longissima. The sequence continues at coordinate 328,585,402 of CM038678.1, read as the reverse complement.
TGTAGTCTCCTTATCTCTTCTTGATTAAAAAAGATCTCCTCTATAGGAGGGCAACCACAATTTATATTGTAATGAGCAAATATTTCATGTGCTTCTTTCGTAATATGCCCAAATTCATAAGCTAGAAATATAGTGGTAACACGTTTAATGGAAGGATCTTGAATATTAGAGAATTCTAGAAGGATCCTTTGTACGGAAGGATGCATGTGAACAAAATTTCTTTCAAGTTCAACTACAAGCAAAGATATGGCATCTGCAAGACAAGAGTTTTATTGAGGATTGACCCTCCTAGCATAGGTAACATACCCGCAAAAGTAAAGAAATCTTGAAAAACACCTTTTCCAATAATATTAACGCTACCCATGCGGAGTTTTTTTTGTATGCATGATAGTAGTTTCCTCTTCATGAGGATCTGTAATATCCCAAAATTCTAAATTTTGGAATGTTATATTAAATAAATAGTTTTGGTTGATTGTTCGATTGTGGTATGGTTGCTTGTGTGTAATTGAGTGAAATTTGAAACTTTTTGAAAGTTAAATGAGATGGAATGAAATGACTTTCCCAAACTTTCACCTTGCATTTATGATCTCCATGAATTCAAATTTATTTCATCATAAAACCCTAGAGTGAAGATGATATGACTTCTTCCATTTAAATAAATGAAAAGGGTTTTGAAAAGATTTGAATTCCATTTGGAAATATTTCAACTTCAGAAACTTTATGCGACTCGATGAGTTTCATGAGAGAAGATAAAATGACTTCTTCAAATGGTAAGAAAGGGAGTTGGAAGTTTCAATGAATCAAATTAAAAGTCCCTTTGAAATTATTTTCAATTTGGAGTTATTTGGTTTTTATTCAAATTGTTTTTTTGCAAAAATAAAATATATGAAAAATTGGGTAAAATGATTCCCTACAATAGAAAAATAGAGAGAAATAAATTTCAACTAATTTTGGTATTTTAAAATAATTTTATTTGGCTTTTAATTAAACCAGTAGCATTGTTTGCTTTATTTAATTTTTTGGAATTTATTAGACGCTGAAAAAAATTCAGGTTGTAGAAAATCTTTTTCTGAAAATTTTGATATATAATATGCCTATATTATTTTTAATTTTATTTTGTTGTCTGTCAAATTATTTAAAAAACTTCCCTTGAATCGGGCGGCCCATACCAACCGGGCGAAGTTACCCTTGGCCGCCTTGAACCGCTGTCCCGCCGCTTGCCTCCTTCCCGAGCAGAGCCCGGCTCAAGACGCCTCGCCCGGCGACGCCAGATCCGCTGCAGGACTCCACCTCCGCCCGACCTCGCACAAGGCACCGCCTCTCCTTCCCGCTTTAAAAGCCGCCGACCCCGGCCTCTCTCTCCTCTTCGCACTGCAGCCGCCGCCATCAGATGTTGCGCGCCACGCCACGCCGCCAAGGCCACCCCGCCGACCCGCCTGCCGCCGCCACCCTCAGCAGCCGCCTGGCTGGAGATCACCCCACTCGACGGAGCAGCCGCCACCGCCGACGAACCGCCGCCCGATTCGCGACCCGCCAACCGAACCGGTATAAACCACCCCGGTTCACCGGTTTTCTTTTTAGGGTTTGTTTTTCGTTTAAAAAACCTGGTTTATTATTTTTGTTTAGTTGCTTAGCGTACGTTATCTGTTTGCAAAGTTTTAGTGAATGGTTTCGTTCTGTAGATCTGTTTAGCGAACATTCGTTCGGTAGGTTTTTCTTTTTCTATTTATTTTCGGCCAGGAACCTATCCGTGATTATATTTCTTCGCAGTTTAGCCCCTGGTTTTCAAAAGATCACAACTTTTTGCTCACTTATCCAAATCCAACGAAACCAACACCAATTTCTTCATTATGATCTCATCTATCCAAAGAACATATAAAATCAAATTTTTGTAATTTTAAAATTTGAATTAGATCAGATTCAAATTCAAACTTGTTTTGGCTATAACTTGAGTTTTACAACTCTGATTTAATTGATTCTTTTTGCAAATCGAAGCTCTTGACATGTAACTTCTGTTAAGATCAAAATCACATAATTTTGCTACTATTACAAATATGTTTGTGTCCATGAGTTTTATTTGTTGGTTTGGAAGTTTCCCCCCCAAAAAAATCTGAGTTCTTTTGAATCTTTGAGTGATTGCTTATGTGTGGTTATAATTGCTTGCTTACGATAGATTGAACAGAGTGTGACGAGTAGCACTATCACGAATTATGTGTGCGAGGGATCTTCATCAACCGTACAAGGCCAGTTCACACTATGATCATACTCTTTTATACCCAGTTTTACTTGCATTAGTTTCACCCTCAAAGATTGCATGAGTATGATTAGGGAAATAGTGGGTATTGCTATGTAGTTGATGAGGTAGGAACCTATTACCTTTTTGAAACACCCCGGGAATATTCGTTATGTCATATATTGCTTAGTGCTACCTCTTGAGCATGCGTTGGTTTCCCTTGAAGAGGAAAGGGTGATGCAGCAAAGTAGCGTAAGTATTTCCCTCAGTTGTTGACAACCAAGGTATCAATCCAGTAGGAGACTACACGCAAATCCCTAGTACTTGCACAAACAGTTAAGAACCTTGCAACCAACGCGATAAAGGGGCTGTCAATCACTTCACGACCACTTGCAAAAGTGAGACCTGATAAAGAAGACAAATATTTTTGGTATTTTTGTTGTATAGATTGAAAAGTAAAGATTGCAAAATAAACAGCGACATAAATAGCACGTTGGCAGGAGATTAATATGATGGAAAATAGACCCGGGGGCCATAGGTTTCACTAGTGGCTTCTCTCAAGATAGCAAATTCTACGGTGGGTGAACAAATTACTGTCGAGCAATTGATAGAAAAGTGCATAGTTATGAGAATATCTAGGCATGATCATGTATATAGGCATCACGTCCGTGACAAGTAGACTGAAACGATTCGCATCTACTACTATTACTCCACCGCCGACCGCTATCCAAAGATGCATCTAGAGTATTAAGTTCATAAGAACAGAGTAACACATTAGGCAAGATGACATGATGTAGAGGGATAAACTCAAGCAATATGATATAAACCCCATCTTTTTATCCTCGATTGCAACAATACAATACGTGCCTTGCTGCCCCTACTGTCACTGGGAAAGGACACCGCAAGATTGAATTCCCCCTCCGGCGGAGCACCCGGAAAGGCCCCAAGATGGGATCTCATGGGTACAGAAGGTTGCGGCGGTGGAAAAAGTGTTTCGTGGCTCCCCTTGATGTTTTCAGGGTATAAGAGTATATATATAGGCGAAGGAAGTAGGTCGGTGGAGCTACGAGGGGCACACGAGGGTGGGGGCGCGCCTCCCTGCCTCGTGGCCGCCTCGTTGCTTCCTTGACGTCCACTCGTCTCCTGGATTGCGTTTGTTCCCAAAACGATCCTCGCGAAGGTTTCATTCCGTTTGGATTCCGTTTGATATTCTTTTTCGGTGAAACACCGAAATAGGATAAAAACAACAATTTGCGCTGGGCCTTCGGTTAATAGGTTAGTCCCAAAAATAATATAAAAGTGCATATTAAAGCCCATTAAACATCCAAAAGAGATAATATAATAGCATGGAACAATAAAAAATTATAGATACGTTGGAGACGTATCACCATCCCCAAGCTTAATTCCTGGTCGTCCTCGAGTAGGTAAATGATAAAAACAGAATTTTTTGATGTGGAATGCTACCTAGCATATTTACAATGTAGTTTTCTTTATTTTGGCATGAATGTTCAGATCCGAAAGATTCAATATAAAAGTTTAATATTGACATAAAAATAATAATACTTCAAGCATACTAATAAAGTAATTATGTCTTCTCAAAATAACATGGTCAAAGAAAGTTATCCCTACAGAATCATATAGTCTAGCTATGCTCTATCTTCATCACACAAAATCTTTAAATCATGCACAACCCCGATGACAAGCCAAGCAAATATTTCATACTTTTGATATTCTCAAACTTTTTCAATTTTCACGCAATACATGAGCGTGAGCCATGGACATAGCACTATATGTGGAATAGAATGGTGGTTGTGGAGAAGACAAAAAGGATAAGATAGTCTCAAATCAACTAGGCGTATCAACGGGCTATGGAGATGCCCAACAATAGATATCAATGTGAGTGAGTATGGATTGCCATGCAACAGATGCACTAGAGCTATAAGTGTATGAAAGCTCAACAAAAGAAACTAAGTGGGTGTGCGTCCAACTCGCTTGCTCACAAGACCTAGGGCATTTTGAGGTAGCCCATCATTGAAATATACAAGCCAAGTTCTATAATGTAAAATTCCCACTAGTATATGAAAGTGACAACCTAGAAGACTCTCTATCATAAAGATCACAGTGCTACTTTGAAGCACAAGTGTGGAAAAAGGATAGTAGCATTGTCCGTTCTCTCTTTTTCTCGTATTTTTTTAGTGGGCTCCTTTGGTCTCTTTTCGTTTGGGCTTCTTTGGCCTCTTTTATTTTTTTCGTCCGGAGTCTCATCCCGACTTATGGGGAATCATAGTCTCCATCATCCTTTCCTCACTGGGACAATGCTCTAATAATGATGATCATCACAGTTTTATTTACTTACAACTTAAGAATTACAACTCAGTACTAATTACAACTCTAATATGACTCTATATGAATGCCTCTGGTGGTGTACCGGGATATGCAATGAATCAAGAGTGACATGTATGAATGATGACGGTGGCTTTGCCACAAATACGATGTAAACTACATGATTATGCAAAACAATATGACAATGATGGAGCATGTCATAATAAACGAAACGGTGAAAAGTTGCATGGAAATATATCTCGGAATGGCTATGGAAATGCCATGATAGGTAGGTATGGTGGCTGTTTTGAGGAAGGTATATGGCGGTATTAGAGAGGCTAGCAATGGTGGAAGGGTGAGAGTGCGTATAATCCATGGGCTCAACATTAGCCATAAAGAACTCACATACTTATTGCAAAAATCTATTAGTTATCGAAACAAAGTACTACACATATGCTCCTAGGGGGATAGATTGGTAGGAAAATACCATCGCTCATCCGCGACCGCCACTCATAAGGAGGACAATAAATAAATAAATCATGCTCCGATTTCATCACATAACAGTTCACCATACGCGCATGCTACGGGAATCACAAACTTTAGCACATGTATTTCTCAAATTCACAACTAATCAACTAGCATGACTCTAATATCACCATCTTCATGTCTCAAAACAATCATAAAGAATCAAACTTCTCATAGTATTCAATGCACTTAACATGATAGTTTTTATTATACCTATCTTGGATGCTCATCATATTAGGACTAATTTTATAGCCAAAGCAAATTACCATGCTGTTCTAAAAGACTCTCAAAATAATATAAGTGAAGCATGAGAGATCAATAATTTCTATAAAATAAAACCACCACCGTGCTCTAAAGGATATAAGTGAAGCACTAGAGCAAAATTATCTAGCTCAAAAGATATAAGTGAAGCACATAGAGTATTCTAATAAATTCTGATTCATGTGTGTCTCTCCAAAAGGTCTGTACATCAAGGATGCTTGTGGTAAACTAAAAAGCAAAGACTCAAATAATACAAGACGCTCTAAGCAAAACACATATCATGTGGTGAATAAAAATATAGCATCGAGTAAAGTTACCGATAGACGAAGACAAAACAGGGGATGCCTTCCGGGGCATCCCCAAGCTTAGGCTTTTGGTTGTCCTTGAATTTTACCTTGGGGTGCCTTGGGCATCCCCAAGCTTAGGCTCTTGCCACTCCTTGTTCCAAAATCCATCAAATCTTTACCAAAAACTTGAAAACTTCACAACACAAAACTCAACAGAAAATCTCATGAGCTCCATTAGCGAAATAAAACAAACCACCACTTTAAGGTAATGTAATGAACTCATTCTTTATTTATATTGGTGTTAAACCTACTGTATTCCAACTTCTCTTCGGTTCATACCCCCCGATACTAGCCTTAGATTCATCAAAATAAGCAAACAACACACGAAAAACAGAATCTGTCAAAAACAGCACAGTCTGTAGTAATCTGTATCAAACGCAAACTTATATAGCTCAAAAATCTACCAAAATAGGACGACCTAGATAATTTGATTGTTGATCTACTGCAATTGGAATCAATATGTTATCACTTTCTGGTGATTTTTAACAATTGTTTTCGTGAGCAGAAAGTTTCTGTCTTTTTCAGCAAGATCAAATAATTATCACCCAAGAAGATCCTATAGGTTTTACTTGGCACAAACACTAATTAAGACATAAAACCACATCTAACCAGAGGCTAGATGAAATATTTATTACTAAACAGGAACAAAAAGCAAGGAACAAAAATAAAATTGGGTTGCCTCCCAACAAGCGCTATCGTTTAACGCCCCTAGCTAGGCATAAAAACAATAGATCTAGGTATTGTCGTCTTTGGTATGCAATCCATAAGTGGCTCTCATAATGGATTCATAAGGTAATTTAATTTTCTTCCTAGGAAAGTGTTCCATACCCTTCCTTCACGAAAATTGGAATCTAATATTTCCTTCTTTCATATCAATAATTGCACCAATCGTTCTAAGGAAAGGTCTACCAAGAATAATAGGACAAGTAGGATTGCAATATATATCAAGAACAATGAAATCTACGGGCACATAATTCCTATTTGCAACAATAAGAACATCATTAATCCTTCCCATAGGTTTCTTAATGGTGGAATCCGCAAGATGCAAGTTTAAAAACAATCATCAAATTCACGGAAACCTAACACATCACACAAATTTTTTGGAATCGTGGAAACACTAGCACCCTAATCACACAAAGCATAGCATTCATAATCTTTAATCTTAATTTTAATAGTAGGTTCGCACTCATCATAAAGTTTTCTAGGGATATAAACTTCTAATTCAAGTTTTTCTTCATAGGATTGCATTAAAGCATCAACGATATGTTTGGTAAAAGCTTTATTTTGACTATAAGCATGAGGATAATTTAATACGGATTGCACACAAGGAAATACAATCTATCAAAGAACAATTGTCATAATTAAGTTCCTTGAAATCCAAAATAGTGGGTTCATTGCTAGCTAAAGTTTTGACCTCTTCAATCCCACTTTTACCAATTTTTGCATCAAGATCTAAAAACTCCGAATCATTGGGACGCCTTTTAACTAAAGTTGACTCATCTCCAGTCCCACCATTATCAAGATTCATACTAGAAAACAAATATTAATAGGAGACACATCAATCACTTTTAGATCTTCATCATTATTATCATGAAAACTAGAAGAACACGCTTTCAAAAAGCAGTCTTTTTTAGCACGCATCCTAGTGGTTCTTTCTTTACCCTCATCAATGAAAATTCTCATGGCTTTGAGAGACTCATTTATATCATGCTTAGGTGGGATAGATCTAAGTTTCCAAGAGTCAACATCAAGAGAAATTCTATCCTGTAGCGACCCGACCCAAAATTGGTCAAGTCTCTGTGTCTGTACCATCCCAAGATCATGCTGGCACTCACAGTACATTGATGAAATAATCAAAGTTCAATCACACCTGAATTTATTACACGATTCTCATATCGAGTCTTTATTACAATAGAATAAATTCGGCCGAAGGCCAACTCATGAGAAATAAACTAAATAAGCTGCGGAAGCGTAGAAGAATAGCGAGTCCATCCGACTCCAAAGGGCAATCGCCAAGCGCGGAGCGTAGCCTCACTCCTGATCGGAATACTCCTCTGCAACATAAGACGTTGCAGCCGTGTAGGTCAGCATTTTGAATATGCTGGCAAGTCATGAAGAGAGAATAACAATAAAAGTACTAACTCTATATGCAATTTGGCTGTGGGGCTCTAAGTTTCATCATTTTGCGAAAAGCCAGTTTTTCCCTACAATATGGACTTGTTTGCAAAAACTACAAAATTGTTGGTAGTTATTGAGATGGTTCCACCAACCAATGTCTCATTCCCAAATATTAATTAATAACCCCCTCAATTAATTTATTAATTTCAATGTTGAGATTTCCGAATACTTCCAAGTTCCAGAGGCTCAAATTGTCCGTAACCGGGACACGGCTAATCGATTAGATCTTTTCTCTGCAGAGGTTTATGACTTTACCCGCAAGAATCGTTCCCTCCTTTTAAGTCTTCGCACTTCATGGTGTTTGAAGACGGACGAACGAAACAGGTCTTCGAAGAGTTCTTTTGGCCACCGCCGTACCCATCCAATCCTACCGTTCTTCTACATCTCGTAGCACCGTCCGCCAGAGTCACAACTAGGGTTGACCAAGCCGAGCCCATAATGGCTTGCGGCTGCATGTAAGCTTCCGGTCAATGGGGTATCCATCCGTCTCTTCGTGGCTGGGTGAAGCTTTCCGCAAGATGTCATGGCACTTCTCCATGCATCCCGCCAACCACTGGGTTCTCCAGGTGCCCGTCAACCGTCCTCCACCCAAGAGTGAATTCAAGTCCATCTTGAGCTTGAAGTTCATGGGGTTGTCATCATCTTGACTCTCACATCTCCCTTATGAATTCACTCAACCAACCCGTCTCACGAGCATAGCAAAATAAACTACTTCGTCCCGGTCATGGTAACAAGGGAATTGGGTCATCCTACCTCATGATACTACTCAAGAACATAACTTCAAAATTCACCTACTGCATGCATGGTGGGAGGTAAAATTCTAATGCAATAAAAATCATAGGTATTGTAAAGAAACATGATCAATGACTTGCCTTGTCGACGATCTTGAAAGCTAGGGACTCGTGGTAGCAAGCTTCAGACCGAAATTCTACCGAGGCAAACAACAATCATAATAAGCATACAAACATATGATCACTTTCATAACAGCATAGTAACATAACACACACAACAATTGAATCAAAACCCAAAGAAAACTCAAAGAAATCCAACTCAAAGTTTTCCTACTTCAAGCAACAACTAAAAATAGTTTTACATAACAAAAAATTTCTTAACAGAATCTAAGCATGGGTTTTTGTTAACTTAATCGAAAAGAATTCATCATGCAACTAGGAGCAAAAGAATCACTTTAAAAGCTATTATAAAACTCCTATTAGGCCTAAAGCAAATTCTAGTAAGAAAAATAAAATAAAAGTTTTATTTATTATAAATAAAAGTTCATGCTCTAAAGTTACAGAAACTAATCAAGAGTAAACTATCACATAGTAGAAATAAAATTATTGGCTAATTAAAACAATAGGAAAACAGAACTAGTTAAATAAATAGGATTAACATGATTCTGATTAAAACTATTTTTATTAATTCTAAAATGCCCAAATAAATTCCTACGGTTAGGCAATGTCAAAACAAAGTTGTGACAAAAGAATCACTAAAAATAATATTCCTAACTCATATTATAGCAGCATTACTATTCTGTCTAAATCTAAAATAAAGCAATTTTAAATAATTTTAACATGACTAATTATATTTTCTACAGAAACTATAAGAAATTTGCAAACCAACAAAAAATCACTTAAAAATATTAAGTAGATTAAAAGATATGAATTTTACAAAATCTGAAACTATTCTGTTAAAAACAGAAACGAAAAATATTACAAAAAGAAAAACGGCTAATGGGCCTATCTAGCATACAGGCGTAATATAACTAATCGGGCCCTAGGGTTTAAACCGAGTCGGGCGGTCTAGACTAACCTAAATAAACCGAACTAACGGGACAAAACCGTTCACTAAAATAAACCCTAAAATAAAACGCGTACCCCTTCGGCTTCTAATCTAAACCCCACGTTTAGATCTAACGGCGACGGAGCTCGGCGACTTACCGAGGCGGCGACGGCGACGGCGGCTCTAAGGGCGACGGCTCCGGCGACTCCGTGGTCGGGGCGTCGGCGGAGAGGTCCGCGGAAAGTGCGTGACGGGCGAGGGAGTTCGGGGTGGGGTCAGGCGAGCTCGGGAGGTGCGAGGCGTTCGGGACGGAGCTAATGGCGGCGGCTCTCGGGTCTCCGTGAGCGATCTGCGAGGAGAGAGGGTCAGGCGAGGGGCGAGGGAGAAACGGGTCGAGGGGGGTATTTATAAGGGCGCACGACTTGGGCGAGGGGCGAGCGCGGGAGAGGATCGGGATGAGATCCCGGGATCTCGGGTTTCATGAGCGGCGGCTGGTGACTTGGGCGAGGGGAAGAAGGAGGTGGGGGCCCGGGTGTCAGCGGGTGAGGGGGAGAGAGGGATCGGCCGGGCGACCGATCCGGAGGGGTTTCGGGCGAGGGGCTCGGCTGGGCGGCTCATTGGGCTGGCTGCTTCTCGGCCAAGGCGCGGGTCCAACTCAATGGGCCGCCAGTCTTGGCTGGGCCGGTCGGCTGTGGTGGCGCTGGGTCCTTTTCTATATATTTTTTGAATAATTAGAGAGAGAAAAAATATATAAATATAAATATTTTATATAGGACATATATATATCAAAATGATCGGGGAATATTCCTATAATTTGAACATTTTCCAGGGCAAAATTTAAAGTTTATAAAAAATCATTTTCTAAAATTCCAAATAAAACTGAAATTTGAATTCAAACTTTTGGCAATGTTTTTCCTCGATATTTTTGGAGTGTCATGTTTACTCCTCTCATACTTTTCTCAAGTATTTATCGGGCATAGTTTTGAAATAATTTCCACCGCCAAAAATTTGAATTCAATTCCAACAACTCCAAAACTTCAAACTTCAAATGCCACTCAAATTCAAACAGAATGCATAGATGCTTAGCTATAATTGTAAAACATTCCAAATAGGAAATTTGGGATGTTACAAACCTACCACCTTAAGATGAATCTCCCTCGAGATTCGGGTTGGCTAGCAAATAGGTGCGGTGGTCTCAAGGAGGTCTTCTTCTCGCTCTGTGTGGCTTCCTCCTCGAGTGATGACTCCACAAAGACCTTGCAAAACTTGATGATCTTGCTGCGGGTGACTCTGTTCGCAGTCTCGAGAATTCGGACGGGTTTCTCCTTATAAGTCGATCTTTGTCGAGCTGTATGGCCCCTAGGGCACCTTGTGTCTCTCAACGGAATATCGGCCATGTCGGCATGACACTTCTTCACTGGGAAACATGTAAAACATCATGAACTCCGGACAATCCTTCCGCAATTCCAACTTGTAAGCAACTTCTCCACGACGCTCAAGGATTTTGTAGGGCCAATGAACCGGGTGCTAACTTTCCTTTAACACCGAACCTCTTGATTCCACGAAGTGGGGACACACGAAGATATGCTCGGTCTCCCGCTTCGTAAGTTACTTCCTTCGCGTTATCGTCGGCATAACTCTTCCGTCTCGATTGTGCTATCTTGAGTCTATCCCGAATCAGTTTGACTTTCTCTTCGAATCTCGATAAGGTCGGAACCGAAAAGTGTTCGATCTCCAACACCATCCCACAAAGAATGGTGTTCTACACCTCCTTCCGTATAGAGCTTCGAAGGGCCATCTTCGACCGGTCTCGATAAGCTGTTGTTGTATGAGAACTCTGCGTATGGCAAATTATCATCCCAGCTAGACCCATAGTCTAGCACACAAGCTCTCAACATGTCCTCCGAATCTGGTTGACTCTCTCGGTCTGTCCATCTGTTCTGCGGATGAAAGGTTGTCTTGAACTCCAACCTCGCACTCCAAAGTTTCATGCAACTCGATTCCAAAACTTTGAGGTAAATTGTGTTCCTCTATCGACACGATACTCCTCGGAACTCCATGCAGACATACGATCCTGGTCATGTATATCTTGGCTAACTTAGCACTGGTATAGGTAGTCTTCACGGGATGAAATGAGCTACCTTGGTCAATCGATCAACCACTACCCGGATGGAATCATAACCTGAACGGGTCCCGGTAATCTGTGATAAAATCCATTCCAAGTTTTCCCATTTCCACTCGGGAATCGGCAAAGGTTGAAGTAACCCTGCTGACTTCGATGTTCCGCCTTTACTCGTTGGCAAACATCGACATCGCTACGTATTCGCAATATCCTTCTTCATACCGTCCACCGTAAACTTTCCTTCAAATCCAGGTACATCTTAGTGTTACCGGGGTGAATCGAGTACGGTGAATCATGAGCCTCCTGAAGAATTAGTTTCCTGAGTTCGGGATCATTAGGTACATAAATACGATCCTCGAACCATATAGCTCCGTATTCATCCATACGAAATCCTTTAGCTTTTCCTTCATTCATCTTTTTCTTTATCTCATCAATTTCCTTGTCCGACTTCTGGGCTTCACGAATTCTTTCGGCCAAAGTGGACTGAACTTCCAGAGTTGCAACATATCCTCTGGAACTATCTCCATCGGAGATCTCGAGGTCATCGACTAACTCCGGGTAATCCTCCGCTATAAGAGTATTCACATAACTCTTACGGCTCAAAGCATCTGCTACAACATTAGCCTTCCCCGGGTGATAATGCAATCTCATGTCATAGTCCTTGATTAACTCTAGCCATCTCTCTCTGCCGAGGTTCAACTCTTCTGCGTGAAAATATACTTCAAGCTCTTATGATCTGTGTAAACATCACAACGGTTTCCGATGAGGAAATGTCTCCAGGTCTTGAGTGCATGCACTACGGCTGCTAACTCCAAATCATGTGTGGCATAATTCATCTCGTGTGGTCGTAGCTGTCTGGAGGTATAAGCTACAACTTTTCCTTCCTGCATGAGTACTCCTCCGAGTCCCCGACGAGAAGCGCCACAATATACCCGTAATCCTTGTGTATGTCCGCAAAATCAATCGGGCTGTAACCAAACGTTTCTTCAATTCCTCGAAGGCGGCTTCACAATCCTCGGTCCAAATGTACTTGGCCTCCTTCTTCAACAGCTCAGTCATGGGCTTGGCAATCTTTGAGAAGTTCTCAATAAACCTCCGATAATATCCTGCGAGTCCGAGAAAACTGCGGATCTCCTTGACTGAGGTGGGTGACTACCAATCGGTGGTCGATTCAACCTTGGCGGGTCAACTGCTATTCCTTCTCCTGAAATAACATGTCCGAGGAATCCTACTTCCTTCAGCCAAAATTCACATTTGCTGAACTTGGCATACAACTCGATGTTCTCAAGTTTCTCCGTAACTAGACGCAAATGTTCCTTATGCTCTTCCTCGCTCTTGGAGAATATCAGATATCATCGATGAACACCACGACAAACTTGTCCAGATATTCCATAAATACCTTGTTCATCAAATTCATGAAGTATGCAGGGGCATTAGTCAATCTGAATGACATGACGGTATACTCATATAAACCATACCTGGTGGTGAATGCTGTTTTGGGTATATCCTTTTCACGGATCTTCAACTGATGATACCCTGATCGAAGATCGATCTTGGAGAATACCTTGGCTCCACTAGCTGATCAAATAAATCATTAATCATCGGTAGAGGGTACTTTTTCTTGATGGTCACGTCGTTCAACGAACGATAATCCACAACCATTCTCAAGGTTCCACCCTTCTTCTCTACCAAAAGAACTGGGGCTCCCCAAGGTGATGAGCTTGGCCGAATATATCCTTTCTCCAATAGCGCATTAATTTGATTCTTGATCTCTTTCAAATCGTTCGGTGGCATCCGATAGGGTCTCTTGGAAATTGGGGCTGTGCCGGGCAATAACTCAATCAGAAATGCAATGTCTCTGTCCGGTGGCATTCCCGGTAATTCCTCCGGAAACACATCGGGAAAATTTTGCACTACTGGCACTTCCTCCTGAACAACTCCCGTGAGGGAATTCACCTGATTCTTCATCCGCTACGCCCGGATACATACTTGATCCTCTTCGCCCGGGGTGGTGAGCGAATCGACTTCTTGGGCACAATCTATGTTTCCTTCAAACTTCGTCAACCAATCCATGCCTAGAATTACATCCAAGGTCTGGGTTTCCAATACTATGAGGTCTGCGGGAAATTTATGGTTTCCGATGTTGAGGGTTGCATGACAGCCTAAACCTGCCATGATTTCTCCTCCTGCGGAACTGACGCGAAGGGGGCTTCTAAGGGTTTTAGTGGGCAACCCGTACTTTTCCACAACTACCCTTGATATGAATGAATGCGTTGCACCAGAATCAAAGAGTACCAATACTGAACGTGAATTCAATAAAAACTTACCAACCACAGTGTCTGGCTGATCATAGACGTCCTCCACGTCAATGTGGTTCACCTGAGCTCGAGGAAAAGGATTGGGCTTCTTTGCTAAGCTTCCATTGCCGTTTCCATTCCTCTGCTTGGCCTCCGGGCAGTTGGTGGCATAGTGCCCTGTTTTCTGGCACTTGAAACAGGTGATGTGACTCAGATCTTTCTGAGCCGGGGCAGGACGATGCTGGTTGCCATTGCCGTTTCCATTGCCATTTCCATTGCCTGACTTGTTGTCCTAGTTGCGGTTGTTCCCATTTCCTCCATGGTTATGTCCTCCATGGTTGTGATGGATATGCCCTCCTGAGTATGGGGCATATCGGGGCTTCTGCTGAGCTCCAGAGTTGTATTTCCCCTGGCCATACTTCCGCTTGCGGCTATCAATCTGCTGCTGCTTGCCTTCAAGTATGGTGGCCTTGTCTACCAGCTCCTGGTAGTTGGTGAAGGTGGCCACCATAAGCTGCATTCCCAGCTCGTCATTGAGTCCCTCGAGAAACTTTTCCTGCTTTGCGGCATCTGTGGCCACATCATCCGGGGCATAGCGAGCTAACTTGCTGAACTCATCCACGTACTGCCCCACAGTACGGTTCCCTTGGCGTAAGTTGCGGAACTCACGCTTCTTCAGACTCATGGCTCCAGCTGAAACATGAGCGGTGCGGAAAGCCTGTTGGAACTGATCCCACGTGATGGTGGCGACGGGATAAGTGGCGGTGTAGTTCTCCCACCAAGAGGCTGCAGGTCCATCAAGTTGATGTGCGCAAAGCGCACCTTCTCTCGCATCGGTGCATCCAATAAAGTGACTAACTCCTTCCGACCTTGCGGAGCCAATCATCGCCACAATCGGCTCGGTCTGCTAGAGAACACTGGCGGATTCAGCCTTAGGAATCGAGTCAAGTTGTCAATAGGGGTGGTGGCGGTGGATTGTTGTTGTTGTTGTTCGGTTCGAATGAGCATCCGCATGAGGGCATTCTGCTGCTGGATCAGTTGGGTGAGCTCCGGCGGAAGTTGAGACCGGGTCACGTCTCGGAGGCATCCGTGTTTTAGAGTGGATGAGAAAATTAGAATAGAACAATGGTCTAATGAGAAATAACACTACCCATATGAATGCACAATCATAATCACACCAATCATTTATTCAATCCACTCAAACATGGTTCAAACTCGATTACAAAATTCTCACGACTAATCGAAAATAACGGCCTAACTGATCGACGAAAATAAAATAACATGGCGGTCGACTAAATGTCTTCATCAATTATCCTTGCGTCCTCTGGTGCGGTGTCCTCCGGTGTGGCGTCCTCTGATGCGGCGCCTCCTCTTGCGGCTTTCTCCAGTGGAGCTCCCTTCATAATCCTGGTCATTGCTCACGAGAGGTCCGTCATCTCCACTCGGAAAAAGGTCTTCTCCCAAGTCCTTCTTTTCCTCTAATGCGGCAACATTCATCTTCAGGTTGTCGACTCTCTCCATGAAGTCCGCGATTTCTTCCTCATGGTCAAGGAAGTCTGCGTGTGCCTTCTCCTCCAGTTCCAGTTCACGGAACAACAGCCTCCTGTGTACCTTCGAGTTACGGCGAGTCTGGATCTCCCGTTTCCTGAGGAGACACTCCAAGTCTTGGACATATGAGAGAATGGAATCGTCCTATACGGTACGGATGATATCTCCATTCCTAGCTCTGCGAGAAATCATGGCGAGATCTGACGGATCGAGCTCGGCCCTGTACTCTTCTCGGAGATGTCCAAGTGCACGATAAATCGCCATGTCTCTTCCGAGGATCCAATTAAAATCGGTAAACTCAAAGTCAATAGGCTCTGTATGTCCTCCGAAGGTTCTCCCTGGAATGTGCACCTCGATCCTGTAGCGGGTATCCGTCGGAAGTGCATTGGTAGGCTTCCCGGTGATCGAGGGCAGAGCAATCTTCAGCTTCTTCACGATCTGGACCAGCTTCCTGCCGAAAGGCATCGTCTCATCTGGCTAGCAAAACTCCGGTAGCAAAACTGGGGTGAACTCGGCGGCCATCTAGAATGTTGAAAATCGGAGAGGAGTCAGAAATGAACAGGGGAGAATTACGGAATGATAAGGACATAAAATAAATAGTCTCTTCCTATGGTTTTCCGATCCTAGGGGTTAAGTCCTACGGTCAGCGTGTGCTCTGAATACCATCTCTGTAGCGACCCGACCCAAAATCGGTCAAGTCTCTGTGTCTGTACCATCCCAAGATCAAGCTGGCACTCACAGTACATTGATGAAATAATTAAAGTTCAATCACACCTGAATTTATTACACGATTCTCATATCGAGTCTTTATTACAATAGAATAAATTCGGCCGAAGGCCAACTCATGAGAAATAAACTAAATAAGCTGCGGAAGCGTAGAAGAATAGCGAGTCCATCCGACTCCAAAGGGCAATCGCCAAGCGCGGAGCGTAGCCTCACTCCTGATCGGAATACTCCTCTGCAACATAAGACGTTGCAGCCGTGTAGGTCAGCATTTTGAATATGCTGGCAAGTCATGAAGAGAGAATAACAATAAAAGTACTAACTCTATATGCAATTTGGCTGTGGGGCTCTAAGTTTCATCATTTTACGAAAAGCCAGTTTGTCCCTACAATATGGACTTGTTTGCAAAAACTACAAAATTGTTGGTAGTTATTGAGATGGTTCCACCAACTAATGTCTCATTCCCAAATATTAATTAATAACCCCCTCAATTAATTTATTAATTTCAATGTTGAGATTTCCGAATACTTCCAAGTTCCAGAGGCTCAAATTGTCCGTAACCGGGGACACGGCTAATCGATTAGATCTTTTCTCTGCAGAGGTTTGCGCACTTTACCCGCAAGAATCGTTCCCTCCTTTTAAGTCTTCGCACTTCATGGTGTTTGAAGACGGGACGAACGAAACAGGTTCTTCCGAAGAGTTCTTCCGCCACCGCCGTACCCATCCAATCCTACCGTTCTTCTACATCTCGTAGCACCGTCCGCCAGAGTCACAACTAGGGTTGACCAAGCCGGAGCCCATAATGGCTTGCGGCTGCATGTAAGCTTCCGTCAATGGGGTATCCATCCGTCTCTTCGTGGCTGGGTGAAGCTTTCGCAAGATGTCATGGCACTTCTCCATGCATCCCGCCAACCTTTGGGTTCTCCAGGTGCCCGTCAACCGCCCTCCACCCAAGAGTGAATTCAAGTCCATCTTGAGCTTGAAGTTCATGGGGTTGTCATCATCTTGACTCTCACATCTCCCTTATGAATTCACTCAACCAACCCCGTCTACGAGGATAGCAAAAATAAACTACTTCGTCCCGGGTCATGGTAACAAGGGGAATTGGGTCATCCTACCTCATGATACTACTCAAGAACATAACTTCAAAATTCACCTACTGCATGCATGGTGGGGAGGTAAAATTCTAATGCAATAAAAATCATAGGTATTGTAAAGAAACATGATCAATGACTTGCCTTGCTGACGATCTTCGAAAGCTAGGGACTCGTGGTAGCAAGCTTCGCACTCCGGAAATTCTACCGAGGCAAACAACAATCATAATAAGCATACAAACATATGATCACTTTCATAACAGCATAGTAACATAACACACACAACAATTGAATCAAAACCCAAAGAAAACTCAAAGAAATCCAACTCAAAGTTTTCCTACTTCAAGCAACAACTAAAAATAGTTTTACATAACAAAAAA
The DNA here is from genome assembly GCA_021605205.1 of Aegilops longissima. Classification (NCBI taxonomy): domain Eukaryota; kingdom Viridiplantae; phylum Streptophyta; class Magnoliopsida; order Poales; family Poaceae; genus Aegilops; species Aegilops longissima. The sequence goes on along the minus strand of CM038678.1, from coordinate 328,567,593 downwards.
TTTCTTAACAGAATCTAAGCATGGGTTTTTGTTAACTTAATCGAAAAGAATTCATCATGCAACTAGGAGCAAAAAGAATCACTTTAAAAGCTATTATAAAACTCCTATTAGGCCTAAAGCAAATTCTAGTAAGAAAAATAAAATAAAAGTTTTATTTATTATAAATAAAAGTTCATGCTCTAAAGTTACAGAAACTAATCAAGAGTAAACTATCACATAGTAGAAATAAAATTATTGGCTAATTAAAACAATAGGAAAACAAGAACTAGTTAAATAAATAGGATTAACATGATTCTGATTAAAACTATTTTTATTAATTCTAAAATGCCCAAATAAATTCCTACGGTTAGGCAATGTCAAAACAAAGTTGTGACAAAAGAATCACTAAAAAATAATATTCCTAACTCATATTATAGCAGCATTACTATTCTGTCTAAATCTAAAATAAAGCAATTTTAAATAATTTTAACATGACTAATTATATTTTCTACAGAAACTATAAGAAATTTGCAAACCAACAAAAAAATCACTTAAAAATATTAAGTAGATTAAAAGATATGAATTTTACAAAACTGAAACTATTCTGTTAAAAACAGAAACGAAAAAATATTACAAAAAAGAAAAACGGGCTAATGGGCCTATCTAGCGCCCTGGGCGTAATATAACTAATCGGGCCCTAGGGTTTAAACCGAGTCGGGCCGGTCTAGACTAACCTAAATAAACCGGAACTAACCGGGACAAAACCGGTTCACTAAAATAAACCCTAAAATAAAACGTACCCCTTCGGGCTTCTAATCTAAACCCTACGTTTAGATCTAACGGCAACGGGAGCTCCGGCGACTTACCGAGGCGGCGACGGCGACGGCGGCTCGGGCGGCGACGGCTCCGGCGACTCCGGTGGTCGGGGACGTCGGCGGAGAGGTCCGGCGGGTGCGGACGGGCGAGGGAGTTCGGGGTGGGGTCAGGCGAGCTCGGGAGGTGCGAGGCGTTCGGGACGGAGCTAATGGCGGCGGCGGCGCTCTCGGGTCTCCGGCGAGCGATGCGGCGAGGGAGAGAGGGTCGGGCGAGGGGGCGAGGGGAGAAACGGGGTCGAGGGGGGGGGTATTTATAAGGGGCGCACGACTTGGGCGAGGGGGCGAGCGCGGGAGAGGATCGGGATGAGATCCCGGGATCTCGGGGTTCGAAGAGGCGACGCTGGTGACTTGGGCGAGGGAAGAAGGAGGTGGGGCCGGGTGTCGGTGGTGAGGGGAGAGAGGATCGGCCGGGCGACCGATCCGGAGGGGTTTCGGGCGAGGGGCTCGGCTGGGCCGGCTCATTGGCTGGCTGCTTTCGGTATTGGGCTTGTGCCGGCCAGCTCAATGGGCCGCCAGTCTTTGGTGGGCCAATCGGCTGGTCGGGCGCTGGGTCCTTTTCTATATATTTTTTTTTGAATAATTAGAGAGAGAAAAAAAATATATAAATATAAATATTTTATATAGGACATATATATATCAAAATGATCACGGGAATATTCCCTATAATTTGAACATTTTTCCAGGGCAAAATTTAAAGTTTATAAAAAATCATTTTCTAAAATTCCAAATAAAACTGAAATTTGAATTCAAACTTTTGGCAATGTTTTTCCTCGATATTTTTGGAGTGTCATGTTTACTCCTCTCATACTTTTTCTCAAGTATTTATCGGGCATAGTTTTTGAAATAATTTCACCGCCAAAATTTGAATTCAATTCCAACAACTCCAAAACTTCAAACTTCAAATGCCACTCAAATTCAAACAGAATGCATAGATGCTTAGCTATAATTGTAAAACATTCCAAATAGGAAATTTGGGATGTTACAAACCTACCATTTTAAGATGAATCTCGCCCTCGAGATTCGGGTTGGCTAGCAAATAGGTGCGGTGGTCTCAAGGAGGTCTTCTTCTCGCTCCCGTGTGGCTTCCTCCTCAGAGTGATGACTCCACAGCACCTTGCAAAACTTGATGATCTTGCTGCGGGTGACTCTGTTCGCAGTCTCGAGAATTCGGACGGGTTTCTCCTTATAAGTCAGATCACTGTCGAGCTGTATGGCCCCTAGGGGCACTGTGTCTCTCAACGGAATATCGGCCATGTCGGCATGACACTTCTTCAGCTGGGAAACATGGAAAACATCATGAACTCCGGACAATCCTTCCGGCAATTCCAACTTGTAAGCAACTTCTCCACGACGTTCAAGGATTTTGTAGGGGCCAATGAACCGGGGTGCTAACTTTCCTTTAACACCGAACCTCTTGATTCCACGAAGTGGGGACACACGAAGATATGCTCGGTCTCCCGCTTCGTAAGTTACTTCCTTGCGTTTACTGTCGGCATAACTCTTCTGTCTCGACTGTGCTATCTTGAGTCTATCCCGAATCAGTTTGACTTTCTCTTCGGAATCTCTGATAAGGTCGGAACCGAAAAGTGTTCGATCTCCAACACCATCCCACAGCAATGGTGTTCTACACCTCCTTCCGTATAGAGCTTCGAAAGGGGCCATCTTCAGACTGGTCTGATAACTGTTGTTGTATGAGAACTCTGCGTATGGCAAATTATCATCCCAGCTAGACCCATAGTCTAGCACACAAGCTCCCAACATGTCCTCCAGAATCTGGTTGACTCTCTCGGTCTGTCCATCTGTCTGCGGATGAAAGGTTGTACTGAACTCCAACCTCGTACCCAAAGTTTCATGCAACTGATTCCAAAACTTTGAGGTAAATTGTGTTCCTCTATCTGACACGATACTCCTCGGAACTCCATGCAGACATACGATCCTGGTCATGTATATCTTGGCTAACTTAGCACTGGTATAGGTAGTCTTCACGGGGATGAAATGAGCTACCTTGGTCAATCGATCAACCACTACCCAGATGGAATCATAACCTGAACGGGTCCCGGTAATCCTGTGATAAAATCCATTCCAAGTTTTTCCCATTTCCACTCGGGAATCGGCAAAGGTTGAAGTAACCCGCTGACTTCGATGTTCCGCCTTTACTCATTGGCAAACATCGCATCGCTACGATTCGCAATATCCTTCTTCATACCTGCCCACCGTAAACTTTCCTTCAAATCCGGTACATCTTAGTGTTACCGGGTGAATCGAGTACGGTGAATCATGAGCCTCTGAAGAATTAGTTTCTGAGTTCGGGATCATTAGGTACATAAATACGATCCTCGAACCATATAGCTCCGTATTCATCCATACGAAATCCTTTAGCTTTTCCTTCATTCATCTTTTCTTTATCTCATCAATTTCCTTGTCCGACTTACGGCTTCACGAATTCTTTCGCCAAAGTGGACTGAACTTCAGAGTTGCAACATATCCTCTCGAACTATCTCCGATCGGAGATCTCGAGGTCATCGACTAACTCCGGGTAATCCTCCTGCTATAAGAGTATTCACATAACTCTTACGGCTCAAAGCATCTGCTACAACATTAGCCTTCCCAGGTGATAATGCAATCTCATGTCATAGTCCTTGATTAACTCTAGCCATCTCCTCTCGCTCGAGGTTCAACTCTTTCTGCGTGAAAATATACTTCAAGCTCTTATGATCTGTGTAAACATCACAACGGTTTCCGATGAGGAAATGTCTCAGTCTTGAGTGCATGCACTACGGCTGCTAACTCCAAATCATGTGGCATAATTCATCTCGTGTGGTCGTAGCTGTCCGGAGGTATAAGCTACAACTTTTCCTTCCTGCATGAGTACTCCTCCGAGTCCCCGACGAGAAGCGCCACAATATACCGTAATCCTTGTGTATGTCCGCAAAATCATCATCGGGCTGTAACCAAACGTTTCTTCAATTCTCGAAAGCGGCTTCACAATCCTCGGTCCAAATGTACTTGGCCTCCTTCTTCAACAGCTCAGTCATGGGCTTGGCAATCTTTGAGAAGTTCTCAATAAACCTCCGATAATATCCTGCGAGTCCGAGAAAACTGCGGATCTCCTTGACTGAGGTGGGTGACTACCAATCGGTGACTGATTCAACCTTGGCGGGGTCAACTGCTATTCCTTCTCCTGAAATAACATGTCCGAGGAATCCTACTTCCTTCAGCCAAAATTCACATTTGCTGAACTTGGCATACAATCGATGTTCTCAAGTTTCTCCGTAACTAGACGCAAATGTTCCTTATGCTCTTCCTCGCTCTTGGAGAATATCAGTATATCATCGATGAACACCACGACAAACTTGTCTAGATATTCCATAAATACCTTGTTCATCAAATTCATGAAGTATGCAGGGGCATTAGTCAATCTGAATGACATGACGGTATACTCATATAAACCATACCTGGTGGTGAATGCTGTTTTGGGTATATCCTTTTCACGGATCTTCAACTGATGATACCCTGATCGAAGATCGATCTTGGAGAATACCTTGGCTCCACTAGCTGATCAAATAAATCATTAATCATCAGTAGAGGGTACTTTTTCTTGATGGTCACGCTGCTCAACGAACGATAATCCACAACCATTCTCAAGGTTCCACCCTTCTTCTCTACCAAAAGAACTGGGCTCCCCAAGGTGATGAGCTTGGCGAATATATCCTTTCTCCAATAGCTCATTAATTTGATTCTTGATCTCTTTCAAATCGCTCGGTGGCATCCGATAGGGTCTCTTGGAAATTGGGGCTGTGCCGGCAATAACTCAATCAGAAATTCAATGTCTCGTCGGTGGCATTCGGTAATTCCTCCGGAAACACATCGGAAAATTTTGCACTCTCGGCACTTCCTCTGAACAACTCCCGTGAGGGAATTCACCGATTCTTCATCCGCTACGCTCGGATACATACTTGATCCTCTTCGCGCCCGGTGGTGGAGCGAATCGACTTCTTGGGCACAATCTATGTTTCCTTCAAACTTCGTCAACCAATCCATGCCTAGAATTACATCCAAGGTCCGGGTTTCCAATACTATGAGGTCTGCGGAAATTTATGGTTTCCGATGTTGAGGGTTGCATGACAGCCTAAACTCGCCATGATTTCTCCTCTGCGAACCGACGAAGGGGCTTCTAAGGGTTTTAGTGGGCAACCCGCACTTTTCCACAACTACCCTTGATATGAATGAATGCGTTGCACCGTAATCAAAGAGTACCAATATGAACGTGAATTCAATAAAACTTACCAACCACGTTGTCCGGCTGATCATAGACGCCCTCCACGCCAATGTGGTTCACCGAGCTCGAGGAAAAGGATTGGGCTTCTTTGCTAAGCTTCCATTGCCGTTTCCATTCCTCTGCTTGGCCTCCGGGCAGTTGGTGGCATAGTGCCCTGTTTTCTGGCACTTGAAACAGGTGATGTGACTCAGATCTTTCTGAGCCGGGGCAGGACGATGCTGGTTGCCATTGCCGTTTCCATTGCCATTTCCATTGCCTGACTTGTTGTCCTAGTTGCGGTTGTTCCCATTTCCTCCATGGTTATGTCCTCCATGGTTGTGATGGATATGCCCTCCTGAGTATGGGGCATATCGGGGCTTCTGCTGAGCTCCAGAGTTGTATTTCCCCTGGCCATACTTCCGCTTGCTATCAATCTGCTGCTGCTTGCCTTCAAGTATGGTGGCCTTGTCTACCAGCTCACGGTAGTTGGTGAAGGTGGCCACCATAAGCTGCATTCCCAGCTCGTCATTGAGTCCTCGAGAAACTTTTCCTGCTGCGGCATCTGTGGCCACATCATCCGGGGCATAGCGAGCTAACTTGCTGAACTCATCCACGATCGCCCCACAAGACGGTTCCCTTGGCGTAAGTTGCGGAACTCACGCTTCTTCGCACTCATGGCTCCGGCTGAAACATGAGCGGTGCGGAAAGCTCGTTGGAACTGATCCCACGTGATGGTGGCGATGGGATAAGTGGCGGTGTAGTTCTCCCACCAAGAGGCTGCAGGTCCATCAAGTTGATGTGCGCAAAGCGCACCTTCTCTCTGCATCGGTGCATCCAACAAAGTGACTAACTCCTTCCGACCTTGCGGAGCCAATCATCGGCCACAATCGGCTCAAGGTCTGCTAGAGAACACTGGCGGATTCAGCCTTAGGAATCGAGTCAAGTTGTCAACAGGGGGTGGTGGCGGTGGATTGTTGTTGTTGTTGTTCTGGTTCTGAATGAGCATCTGCATGAGGGCATTCTGCTGCTGGATCAGCTGGGTGAGCTCCGGCGGGAAGTTGAGACCGGGGTCACGTCTCGGAGGCATCTGGTGTTTTAGAGTGGATGAGAAAATTAGAATAGAACAATGGTCTAATGAGAAATAACACTACCCATATGAATGCACAATCATAATCACACCAATCATTTATTCAATCCACTCAAACATGGTTCAAACTTGATTACAAAATTCTCACGACTAATCGAAAATAACGGCCTAACTGATCGACGAAAATAAAATAACATGGCGGTCGACTAAATGTCTTCATCAATTATCCTTGCGCCCTCACAGTGCGGTGTCCTCCGTGTGGCGTCCTCGATCGATGGCGCCTCCTCTTGCGGCTTTCTCTGTGGAGCTCCTTCATAATCCTGGTCATTGCTCACGAGAGGTCCGTCATCTCCACTCGGAAAAAGGTCTTCTCCCAAGTCCTTCTTTTCCTCTAATGCGGCAACATTCATCTTCAGGTTGTCGACTCTCTCCATGAAGTCCGCGATTTCTTCCTCATGGTCAAGGAAGTCTGCGTGTGCCTTCTCCTCCAGCCCAGTTCACGGAACAACAGCCTCTGTGTACCTTCGAAGTTACGGCGAGTCCGGATCTCCCGCTTCTGAGGAGACACTCCAAGTCTTGGACATATGAGAGAATGGAATCGTCCTCTCACGGCACGGATGATATCTCCATTCCTAGCTCTGCGAGAAATCATGGCGAGATCGACGGATCGAGCTCGCCCTATACTCTTCTCGGAGATGTCCAAGTGCACGATAAATCGCCATGTCTCTTCCGAGGATCCAATTAAAATCGGTAAACTCAAAGTCAATAGGCTCAGATGTCCTCCGAAGGTTCTCCTGGAATGTGCACCTCGATCCTCAGAGCGGTATCCGTCGGAAGTGCATTGGTAGGCTTCCCGTGATCGAGGGCGAGCAATCTTCAGCTTCTTCACGATCTGGACCAGCTTCTCGCCGAAAGGCATCGCCTCATCCGCTAGCAAAACTCCGTAGCAAAGCTGGGGTGAACTCGGCCATCTAGAATGTTGAAAATCGGAGAGGAGTCGAAATGAACAGGGAGAATTACGGAATGATAAGGACATAAAATAAATAGTCTCTTCCTATGGTTTTCCGATCCTAGGGGTTAAGTCCCACGGTCAGCGTGTGCTCTGAATACCATCTCTCAGAGCGACCCGACCCAAAATCGGTCAAGTCTCGTATGCATACCATCCCAAGATCAAGTGGCACTCACAAAGACATTGATGAAATAATTAAAGTTCAATCACACCTGAATTTATTACACGATTCTCATATCGAGTCTTTATTACAATAGAATAAATTCGTCAAGGCCAACTCATGAGAAATAAACTAAATAAGCTGCGAAGCGTAGAAGAATAGCGAGTCCATCCGACTCCAAAGGGCAATCGCTAAGCGCGGAGCGTAGCCTCACTCTGATCGAATACTCCTCGCAACATAAGACGTTGCAGCCGTGTAGGTCAGCATTTTGAATATCTTGGCAAGTCATGAAGAGAGAATAACAATAAAAGTACTAACTCTATATGCAATTTGGCTGTGGGGCTCTAAGTTTCATCATTTTCTGAAAAGCCGCTTTGTCCCTACAATATGGACTTGTTTGCAAAACTACAAAATTGTTGGTAGTTATTGAGATGGTTCCACCAACTAATGTCTCATTCCCAAATATTAATTAATAACCCCTCAATTAATTTATTAATTTCAATGTTGAGATTTCGAATACTTCCAAGTTCCAGAGGCTCAAATTGTCCGTAATCGGGACACGGCTAATCGATTAGATCTTTTCTCCGCAGAGGTTTATGACTTTACCCGCAAGAATCGTTCCCTCCTTTTAAGTCTTCGCACTTCATGGTGTTTGAAGACGGGACGAACGAAACAGGTTCTTCCGAAGAGTTCTTCTCGCCACTGCCGGTACCCATCCAATCCTACCGTTCTTCTACATCTCGTAGCACCGTCCGGCCAGAGTCACAACTAGGTTTGACCAAGCCGAGCCCATAATGGCTTGCGGCTGCCTGGGTAAGCTTCCGGTCAATGGGGTATCCATCCGTCTCTTCGTGGCTGGGTGAAGCTTTTCGCAAGATGTCATGGCACTTCTCCATGCATCCCGCCAACCACCGGGTTCTCCAGTGGTGCCCGTCAACAAATCCTCCACCCAAGAGTGAATTCAAGTCCATCTTGAGCTTGAAGTTCATGGGGTTGTCATCATCTTGACTCTCACATCTCCCTTATGAATTCACTCAACCAACCCCGTCTACGAGGATAGCAAAAATAAACTACTTCGTCCCGGGTCATGGTAACAAGGGGAATTGGGTCATCCTACCTCATGATACTACTCAAGAACATAACTTCAAAATTCACCCTCTGCATGCATGGTGGGGAGGTAAAATTCTAATGCAATAAAATCATAGGTATTGTAAAGAAACATGATCAATGACTTGCCTTCTTGACGATCTTGAAAGCTAGGGACTCGTGGTAGCAAGCTTCAGACCGGAAATTCTACCGAGGCAAACAACAATCATAATAAGCATACAAACATATGATCACTTTCATAACAGCATAGTAACATAACACACACAACAATTGAATCAAAACCCAAAGAAAACTCAAAGAAATCCAACTCAAAGTTTTCCTACTTCAAGCAACAACTAAAAATAGTTTTACATAACAAAAATTTTCTTAACAGAATCTAAGCATGGGTTTTTGTTAACTTAATCGAAAAGAATTCATCATGCAACTAGGAGCAAAAAGAATCACTTTAAAAGCTATTATAAAACTCCTATTAGGCCTAAAGCAAATTCTAGTAAGAAAAATAAAATAAAAGTTTTATTTATTATAAATAAAAGTTCATGCTCTAAAGTTACAGAAACTAATCAAGAGTAAACTATCACATAGTAGAAATAAAATTATTGGCTAATTAAAACAATAGGAAAACAGTAACTAGTTAAATAAATAGGATTAACATGATTCTGATTAAAACTATTTTTTATTAATTCTAAAATGCCCAAATAAATTCCTACGGTTAGGCAATGTCAAAACAAAGTTGTGACAAAAAGAATCACTAAAAAATAATATTCCTAACTCATATTATAGCAGCATTACTATTCTGTCTAAATCTAAAATAAAGCAATTTTAAATAATTTTAACATGACTAATTATATTTTCTACAGAAACTATAAGAAATTTGCAAACCAACAAAATAATCACTTAAAAATATTAAGTAGATTAAAAGATATGAATTTTACAAAACTGAAACTATTCTGTTAAAAACAGAAACGAAAAAATATTACAAAAAAGAAAAACGGGCTAATGGGCCTATCTAGCGCCCTGGGCGTAATATAACTAATCGGGCCCTAGGGTTTAAACCGAGTCGGGCCGGTCTAGACTAACCTAAATAAACCGGAACTAACCGGGACAAAACCGGTTCACTAAAATAAACCCTAAAATAAAACGTACCCCTTCGGGCTTCTAATCTAAACCCTACGTTTAGATCTAACGGCGACGGGAGCTCCGGCGACTTACCGAGGCGGCGACGGCGACGGCGGTTTCAAGGGCGACGGCTCCGCGACTCCGGTGGTCGGGACGTCGGCGGAGAGGTCCATGGTGCGAACGGGCGAGGGGAGTTCGGGGGTGGGGTCGGGCGAGCTCGGGGAGGTGCGAGGCGTTCGGGACGGAGCTAATGGCGGCGGCGGCGCTCTCGGGTCTCCGGCGAGCGATGCGGCGAGGGAGAGAGGGTCGGGCGAGGGGGCGAGGGGAGAAACGGGGTCGAGGGGGGTATTTATAAGGGGCGCACGACTTGGGCGAGGGGGCGAGCGCGGGAGAGGATCGGGATGAGATCCCGGGGATCTCGGGGGTTTCCGGCGAGCGGCGGCGCGGGTGACTTGGGCGAGGGGAAGAAGGAGGTGGGGGCCCGGGTGTCAGCGGGTGAGGGGGAGAGAGGGATCGGCCGGGCGACCGATCCGGAGGGGTTTCGGGCGAGGGGCTCGGCTGGGCGGCGTCATTGGGCTGGGCTCTGCTCGGTATTTGGGCTGGGTGGGCCCACTCGGTGGGCCGCCAGTCTTGGCTGGGCGGTCGGCTGGTGGCGCCTGGGTCCTTTTCTATATTTTTTCTGAATAATTAGAGAGAGAAAAAAAATATATAAATATAAATGTTTTATATAGGACATATATATATCAAAATGATCAGGGGAATATTCCCTATAATTTGAACATTTTTCCAGGGGCAAAACTTAAAGTTTATAAAAAAATCATTTTTCTAAAATTCCAAATAAAACTGAAATTTGAATTCAAACTTTTTGGCAATGTTTTTCCTCTGATATTTTTGGAGTGTCATGTTTACTCCTCTCATACTTTTTCTCAAGTATTTATCAGGCATAGTTTTTGAAATAATTTCCACTACCAAAAATTTGAATTCAATTCCAACAACTCCAAAACTTCTGAAACTTCAAATGCCACTCAAATTCAAACAGAATGCATAGATGCTTAGCTATAATTGTAAAACATTCCAAATAGGAAATTTGGGATGTTACATATCCACGTTCCTAGCCAACTCATCAATCTTAGGCAATTTTTCTTCAAGCAAAGCATTGAAATTCTTTTGCGAAATCATAAATTCTTTAACACTAGTCTCAAAAACAGAGGGCATCTTATTAAAATTCCCATAAGAGTTGTTGTAGGAATTACCATAATTATTAGAGGAATTACTAGGGAACGCCCTAGAATTAAAGTTTCCTCTATATGCGTTGTTACCAAAAAAATTCCTACCAACAAAATTCACATCCATAGATTCATTATTATTCTCAATCAAAGTGGACAAAGGCATATCATTAGGATCAGAAGAAACACTCTTATTAGCAAACAATTTCATAAGTTCATCCATCTTTCCACTCAAAACATTAATCTCTTCAATTGCATAAACCTTTTTACTAGTAGATCGTTCAGTGTGCCATTGAGAATAATTAACCATAATACTATCTAGGAGTTTAGTAGCTTCTCCTAAAGTGATTACCATAAAAGTGCCTCCCGCGGCTGAATCTAAAAGATTTCTAGAAGCAAAATTCAATCCAACATAGAAATTTTGTATAATCATCCATAAATTCAAACCATGCGTAGGGCAATTACGTATCATTAATTTCATCCTCTTCCAACCTTGTGCAACATGCTCATGATCAAGTTGCTTAAAATTCATGATATCGTTTCGAATAGAGATGATTTTAGCGAGAAGAAAATACTTAGAGATAAAAGCATCTTTGCACTTATTCCATGAATCAATACTATTTTTAGGCAAAGAAGAAAACCAAGTTTTAGCACGATCTCTAAGCGAAAACTGAAAAAGCTTCAATTTAACAATATCATTGCCCACATCTTACTTGTTTTGCATGTCGCACAAATCAACAAAGTTGTTTAGATGGGTAGCGGCATCTTCACTAGGAAGGCCAGAAAATTGATCTTTCATGACAAGATTCAACAAAGCAGCATTAATTTCACAAGATTCAGCATCGGGCAGTCGGAGTGCTAATAAAATCATTGTTGTTGGTATTGGAAAAATCACACAATTTAGTATTGTCTTGAGCCATCATCACAAACAATCAATCCTACACGCAAGCAAACAAGAAGCAAGAAAAAAGAGACGAACGGAAAAAGGGCGAATGAAACGGCAAGGGTGAAGTGGGGGAGAAGAAAACGAGAGGCAAATGGCAAATAATGTAATGCGAGGGATAAGAGTTTGTGATGGGTACTTGTTATGTCTTGACTTGTGCATAGATCTCCCCAGCAACGGCGCCAGGATTCTCTTGCTACCTCTTGAGCATGCGTTAGTTTTCCCTTGAAGAGGAAAGGGCGATGCAGCAAAGTAGTGTAAGTATTTCCCTCATTTGTTGAGAACCAAGGTATCAATCCAGTAGGAGACTACACGCAAACCCCTAGTACCTGCACAAACAATTAAGAACCTTGCAAACAACGCGATAAAGGGGTTGTCAATCCCTTCACGACCACTTGCAAGATCTGATAAAGATAATAAGATGAATATTTTTGGTATTTTTTTGTATAGATTGAAAAGTAAAGATTGCAAAATAAACGGCGACAGAAATAGCACATTGGTGGGAGATTAATATGATGGAAAATAGACCCGGGGGCCATAGGTTTCACTAGTGGCTTCTCTCAAGATAGCAAATTCTACTGTGGGTGAACAAATTACTGTCGAGCAATTGCTAGAAAAGCGCATAGTTTTGAGAATATCTAGGCATGATCATGTATATAGGCATCACGTCCGTGACAAGTAGACCGAAACGATTCTGCATCTACTACTATTACTCCACACATCGACCGCTATCCAGCATGCATCTAGAGTATTAAGTTCATAAGAACAGAGTAATGCATTCGGCAAGATGACATGATATAGATGGACAACCTCAAGCAATATGATATAAACCCCATCTTTTTATCCTCGATGGCAACAATACAATCGTGCCTTGCTGCCCTAACATCCTTTGGGAAAGGACACCGCAAGACTGAACCCAAAGCTAAGCACTTCTCCCATTGCAAGAAAGATCAATCTAGTAGGCCAAACCAAACTGATAATTCGAAGAGACTTGCAAAGATATCAAATCATGCATATAAGAATTCAGAGAAGAATCAAATATTTTTCATAGACAATCTTGATCATAAACCCATAATTCATAGGATCTCGACAAACACACCGCAAAAAGTATTACATCGAATAGATCTCCAAGAGAATCGAGGAGAACTTTGTATGGAGATCCAAAGAGAGAGAAGAAGCCATCTAGCTAACAACTATGGACCCGAAGGTCTGTGGTAAACTACTCACACATCATCGGAGAGGCCATGGTGTTGATGTAGAGGCCCTCCATGATCGATTCCCCCTCCGGCGGAGCAACCGAAAAGGCCCCAAGATGGGATCTCACGGGAATAGAAGGTTGCGGCGGTGCAAAAAGTGTTTCTTGGCTCCCCTCGATGTTTTCAGGGTATAAGAGTATATATACAGGCGAAGGAAGTAGGTCGGTGGAGCTACGAGGGGCCCATGAGGGTGGGGGGCACGCTTACACCCCTCGGCGCGCCTCCCTGCCTCTTGGCCGCCTCGTTGCTTCCTTGACGTCCACTCCAAGTCTCCTCGATTGCGTTTGTTCCAAAACTGATCCTCGCGAAGTTTTCATTCCATTTGGATTCCGTTTGATATTCCTTTTCTGCGAAACACTGAAATAAGCAATTTGCACTGGGCCTTCGGTTAATAGGTTAGTCCCAAAAATAATATAAAAGTGCATATTAAAGCCCATTAAACATCGAAAACAGATAATATAATAGCAAGGAACAATCAAAAATTATAGATACGTTGGAGACGTATCACTTAGCCATGCTAGTAGACGGGGATTGGTATGCGAGAATCATGAAAGTTGCGAGAGTAACATTAATTAAGGCTAACTTTAAGGTGGCAACATTAACACACATCTGGGTGGAATGGTTGGGGCACCCTGGGGATACCAGTGGCTTGCCCGGGCACCTGGGGAATCCCGTGTTGTCCTAGGAGATCCCGGGGTATCCATGTGATCATCCTATGGAAAGCCACCCAGGCTCAATGGGACCATAAGATTATTCATGCTGGAAACTCCCATGTGCAGCCACATGCCATTATGGGCTCTGGCATAGTTGAATAAGTTGTGGGAAACCTTTCCATGATAGGCTAGCAGATGTAGGGAAATTGTAGGTGTACCGGCCTATCTATCGGTTAAGGGGACCTCTTCGGAAAGACTGTGTCTCAGTCATTTGTTTCTCAAACATCATGCAGTGCGAGAAATTCAACGGTGGAGATCGAGTCTTGTGGGGAAAAGTGCGCAAACCTCTGCAGAGTGTACAAACTAATCATGATTAGCCGTGTCCCCAGTTATGGACATTTTTGAGTATCTGGTATTTGAATTATTGGTTGATCTCATCACTCTATTTAATGAAATTGTTGGGTTATTAATGAGTTGGAGGAACCTTCTCAATATGGCATAAACATGGTAGTAAATAAAAATGTATTCCTTTGTTGTAGGAAAAATTAGCTTTATGCAAAATTAAACTTAGAGCCTCCACCAACCAAATATGCATATAGAGATAGACATTCTCCTTATTATTCTATGTTCTGGATTTGCCAGTACATTCAATGTACTGACCTACGTGGCTGCAACGTCTCATATTGCAGGAATCTTACGACGAGTAAGTGAAATGATAGGGTTACGTTGTCTACACTCAATGTTGCCGCTGGTGTTGTTGGTAACTCCTCAACTTTGTGGTTACTTCTGCAATATGGATCGAGGTAATAGTATTTACGTTACTTTTTACATGTGATTGCACTCTGTTATAAATCCTCGAGTACTGTGTGTGTCAGCATACCGATCCAGGGATGACACTTAAGCACAGAGACTTGATCCATTTGGGTCTGGTCGCTACAAGATGGTATCAGAGCCCATGTTGACTGTAGGACGTGACCCCTAGAACCTGGCAAGCCCTTAGGAAAGGATTTCTCTAAAAACTTTATTTTCAAAAAGATCTTTTACCTCCCTTCTTTTCTGAGCTTTATCAAATTTCCCTTTTAGTTGGATAATACCCCTTTCCCCTTTTGACCACGCAAAGATTCAGCTGATGAGACTACTCCAAAAAGATATCGGACAACTAAGATCACTTCGGAATGAAGAGGATTTTACCGTGCATTATGATAATGGAAACTACAACGGTTGAAGACCCTGAAGACTAGGAGAATTTGAAGGCTCTGAAGACTAGGAGAATTTGAAGGCTCTGAAGAGTTTCCAGATTGGTATGACCTTGGAAGGCTACCCTTAGGGAACTTGTCAGACTATTGAAGCTGACAATACCCGAGATCAAGGAGTGTTGAAGAAAGACCGGAACATCGAGTGTTAAAACTCAAAGCTTTTGTCAAGAAAATTCTAAGGCAGGAGTTATCAACTATGGAATGATAACTCATGGCAATGACATGGGCATAAACACGGCTATCCATGATGTCATCGCCCGCTTATGCTATTGTCACCGTGCTGAGTTAAGCATGCATTTCTTCGGAAGGATTGGATGACAAAAGGGCTAATGGAGCACCTATCAGCAAAAGACAAAGTTTTAACCTTAGCTGGTGTATCGCCAGGATCTGGAGTATTACATCAAGAATTTTAAGACGGACCCTCAGGAAGCCGTATTTGACAAGGAAGCATTTCGTGAAGGACTCAGGACCCAGAAGCTGAAAGTAGCTAAGCTGGAGGAGCAAAACCTCGAGATACCAGAGATTCGTCAGGAACAGAAGGACAGTAGGACCATGGTTCATGCCAAGGATGTTGAAACCCAGAAGTTTGGAACGCAACTCCAGTAATATTAAAGGACGTCGAGAGACTTCGCATCAACAGAGATGATCTGGCAAAAGAACTTGAGAAGGACAAGAACGATCGTAAGAAGCCATCGGAGACATGAACAAGACTTGAAGAGTTTGGCGTCTTTGAAGATATATTGACCTTCAGAAGACCAAACCCCTGTTATATACCTACGTTAGATGCGATGATTGTGGGCTGTCATTTGTTTGATGTTTTTCCGACAGCCACAAAATAAAAACCTGTCTCTTCAAAACTATTGTTTGTATTGTGTGTATCCCTCTCTATCTCTATTATCTCACCCCAAAACTCTTGGAACCAATAGAGGATGAATGGATATTAACTCACATTTCCGGGACCGATAAGTCAATTGGAGACGGACCGATGGATTGAGAACATGGAAGATCACATGAAGAATAACACTACAGCCGAAAAAGATATGGCCCAGCATGATCTTCAGTGCTTTGAAAGAGGTGCTGCTACTTGGTGGAGGATGTACCAAACCATCAATGGATGGCAAGGAGTAACCACTTGGAAAGAATTTAAGTTGACTCTGCAAAGGTCTCGTCTTGTGTCCCAGAAATTGAAGCCTTATGGAAATGATGTGAAGAAACCTTGTGCATGCAAGCTCTGTGGAGAAATAGGACACAACCATAAAGAACACAAGGTGAATGCCCACATTATGAAGAAAGTCACCCAGCTGAAGAATGCCCAACTAGGCAGATTACTTGTTTCTTGTGTGAATGGACTACCAACTATCCTACTCAGTGTCATATTTACCCCATGGTACAAAGAAACATCCAGCAGAAGAAAGAAGCAATGAAAGGAGCCCTCATGGAATTTTTAGAAGAACCTATGATGAAGGAAGAGGTGGAGGACACACCCGAAGAAGACCAAATTAAACCCTGCACCAAGTCATGCTATTCATGTGGAGAAGAAGGACAGATCTCCCAGAATTGTCTGAAGGGGGATCTAGTAGCATTTCCGACAGTGGAAGTAGAGTATGACCCACAGGAAATAGAAGCCCTGATTGGCAAATGGCACAGAAAGGTCCAGGAAGAGAAATAGATTGGATTCCAGGAACAACCCAATTTCTACAAAGAAGTACCTAAGTCATATCACATGTTTCAGGTGCAAAGATTCAGGACACTACTTTAGCGGTTGCCCAAAAAGGAAGCCGAGGACCCAAGGAGGCTATGTAATCACAAGGAAACCACGAGACTTGTCAGAAGTAATATGTTTCTGCTGTAATGAAGCAGGGCACTTTGCCAGCGATTGTCCCAATGAGAAGGAGACTTGTGCTAAATAGTTGTGTCGAAAAAGAAATTTAGTAGCAGTACTGGGAACAATTCTTTTATATTGAGGTGTTGAGTTGAGGCATGTAATGGAAACGCAGGAGATTGTAATAATTTGAGAATCAATAAAGTTAGCATCGTTGGTACTGATTTGGATTTTATGAGTTGTTACTCTATAAAAAAAGATTTTGACCATTTTCAAGGATATGAGAAATATGGTCTATGAATGAATTTGTGCATTTCAAGGGTGGTAGTACCCTGTAGGACATTTGACCCCTGGAAAAGATAATGGCATTCCACGGAGTGGACTTTGGACAAAATAAGTACGAGTTTTATCTCGATATGTGGGATACCCCAAAAATATGAAGGGATGAAGTAATATTGGATATAAAGGAGGTACAATGTTTGTAATATGGAGCAATTGTAACCCCAGGATGAGTTGAAGCTATAAATGTGATGAGGTTAGCCCATAACCCACAGGCTCCAGGACCTACCAAGAAGCAAGCACATTCTTGCTGAAGGAAAAACCCTGGAAGAGGATATGCCTTTATCAACAGACGATCTTATAGGAGTAACTCAAAACCTGAGAGTTGTGAAGAAATGATAGATGTTCATTTGGCTTGCAGAATCAATGGATTTATCCGAACTTGGTTCGTGGACAAGAGAAAATTCTGCAATGCTTGTGAGGATGACCGAGTGTTAGAATGCAAGATTCGCTAAACCATATACAAGGTAATGATTTGGGTGCGAGATGGATTGATCACCATGTGGACTTACTCTTATTATTCACCTTGCTATATGGGATGGTAAATCTAAGTGACTAACCCATAGTAGAGCGACGACGATCAAAACCTTGTTTGAACCTTAGAATGGTATGACAATTTTCCCTTGTACAAGGCAGCTGTTGCTAATCGTAGGTCATACGGTGAGAATAAAGCCCAGACCCATTTCCTGCAGGAGAAACCATAAATTGATGACCACCATGAGATATCGATAGTTGTTTAGTATTGGCACCAGACCCGTCAGATAAGAAGACCCAGTCACAGAAGGACCTTACCAAGATGAAAAGACAGAAGAATTGAGGAAATGGTTATGCCACTACCGGAAGAGCCAAGAATAGGAATTCTCCCGAGAATCTCAGAAGACTGATCCTGTCAACAAAATGTATGGAGTATATGAGTTTTGATGGAACCGTAACCATGCTTCTAAGCGTGGTAGCACCCCCGACCCCCTGTGACAATTGATGGATTTTGAGAAGACCCCCGAACCTAACCTATTTCTTGCTAGCCTCTCTGAATCTCGAGGGCGAGACTCATTTTAAGGGTGGTAGGTTTGTAACATCCCAAAATTCTCAATTTTGGAATGTTATATTAAATAAATAGTTTTGGTTGATTGTTTGATTGTGGTGTGGTTGCTTGTGTGAAATTGAGTGAAATTTGAAACTTTTTGAAAGTTAAATGAGAAGGAATGAAATGACTTTCCCAAACTTTCACCTTGCATTTATGATCTCCATGAATTCAAATTCATTTCATCATAAAACCCTAGAGTGAAGATGATATGACTCCTTCCATTTAAATAAATGAAAAGGGTTTTGAAAAGATTTGAATTCCATTTGGAAATATTTCAACTTCAGAAACTTTATGAGACTCGATGAGTTTCTTGAGAGAAGATTAAATGACTTCTTCAAATGCTAAGAAAGATAGCTAAAAGTTTCAAAGAATCAAATTTAAAGTCCCTTTGAAAATATTTTCAATTTGGAGTTATTTGGTTTTTATTCAAATTATTTTTCTGCAAAAATAAAATATATGGAAAATTGGGTGAAATGATTCGCTTCAATAGAAAAATGGAGAGAAATAAATTTGAACTTATTTTGGTATTTTAAAATAATTTTATTTGGTTTTTAAATAAACTAGTAGCACTGTTTGCTTTATTTAAATTTTTTTGGAATTTATTTGACGCTAAAAAATGTTCATGTTGTAGAAAATCTTTTTCTGAAAATTTTGATATATAATATGCCTATGTTATATTTTATTTTATTTGTTTTTATTTTATTTTGTTGTCTGTAAAATTGTTTTAAAAAAAACTTCCAGCCGAACTGGGCCGGGCCAGGCCAGCCGCAACGCGACCGCCGGAACCGCCTCCTGCCGCACATCTCCTTCCCAGAGCAGGAGCCCTCGCCAGCACGCCTCGCCGGCGACGCCGTGTACGGGTATTACTCCACCTCCGCCCCGGCCCCTTGTGCAAGGCACCACCTCTCCTTCCCCGCCTTTAAAAGCCGCCGACCGCTAGCCTCTCTCTCGTCCTCGCACCGCAGCCGCCGCCGCCCTTGCATCTCGCCGCCGCCCTCGAATCACGCCGCCGCCCTTTGACGCCCGCCGCCACACGCCGCCAGCGCCACCTCACTGACCGCCCGCGAAACCGCCGCCGCCGCTTGCGATCGCCGCCACCGCCAGCAGCTGCCGCCAGAGCAGCCGCTGCCGACAATGACCCGCCGGCCGATCCGCGACCCGCCGACCGAACCGGTATAAACCGCCCCGGTTCGACGGTTTTCTTTTTAATGTTTGTTTTTCTTTTAAAAACCCCGGTTTATTATTTTGTTTAGTTACTTAGCGAACACTCTCTGTTTAGGAAGTTTTAGTGAATGTTTTCGTTCTGTAGATCTGTTTAGCGAACGTTCGTATGGTAGGTTTTTCTTTTTCTATTTATTTTCGGCCAGGGACCTATCTGTGATTATTTTTCTTCGCAGTCTAGCCCCTGGTTTTCAAACGATCACAACTTTTTGCTCGCTTATCCAAATCTAACGAAACCAATGCCAATTTCTTCGTTATGATCTCATCTATCTAGAGAACATATAAAATAAATTTTTGAAATTTTAAAATTTGAATTAGATCAGATTCAAATTTAAATTGTTTTGGCTATAACTTGAGTTTTACAACTCCGATTTAATTGATTCTTTTTGCAAATCAAAGCTCTTGACATGTACCTTCTGGTAAGATAAAAATAACATAATTTTGCTGTTGTTAAAAATATGTTTGTGTCCATGAGTTTTATTTGTTGGTTTTAAAGTTCTCCCAAATATTTTTTTCTGCGTTCTTTTGGATCTTTGAGTGATTGCTTATCTGTGGTTATAATTGCTTGCTTACGATAGATTGAACGGAGTGTGACGAGTAGAACTATCAGGAATGACGAGTGCGAAGGATCTTCATCAGTAGTACAAGGCAAGTTCACACTTTGATCATACTCTTTTAAACCCAGTTTTACTTGCATTAGTTTCACCCTCAAAGATTGCATGAGTAGGATTGGGGAAATATGTGGGTATTGCTATGTAGTTGATGAGGTAGGAACCTATTACCTTTTTGAAACACCCTGGGAATATTCGTTATGTCATATATTGCTTAGCCTTGCTAGTAGACGGGGATTGGTATCTGAGAATCATGAAAGTTGTGAGAGTAATATTAATTAAGGGTAACTTTAAGGTGGCAACATTAACACACATCTGGGTGGAATGGTTGGGGCACCCTGGGGATACCAGTGGCTTGCCTGGGCACCTCGGCAATCCAGTGTTGTCCTAGGAGATCCCGGGGTATCCGTGTGATCATCCTATGGAATGCCACCCAGGCTCAAAGGGATCATAAGATTATTCATGCTAGAAACCTCTGTGTGCAGCCACATGCCATTATGGGCTCTGGCATAGTTGAGTAAGTTGTGGGAAACCTTTCCATGATAGGCTAGCAGATGTAGGGGAATTGTAGGTGTACCGGCCTATCTATCCGTTAAGGGGACCTCTTCGGAAAGACTGTGTCTCGGTCATTCGTTTCTCAAACATCATGCAGTGCGAGAAATTCAACGGAGGAGATCGAGTCTTGTGGGGAAAAGTGCGCAAACTTCTGTAGAGTGTACAAACTAATCATGATTAGCCATGTCCTCGCTTATGGACATTTTTGAGTATCTGGTATTTGAATTATTGGTTGATCTCATCATTCTATTTAATGAAATTGTTGGGTTATTAATGATTTAGTAAGTTGGGATTGAGTTGGAGGAACCTTCTCAATAATGGCATAAACATGGTAGTAAATAAGAATTTATTCCTTTGTTGTAGGAAAAATTAGCTTTATGCAAAATTAAACTTAGAGCCTCCACCAGTCAAATATGCATATAGAGATAGACATTCTCCTTATTATTCTATGGTCTGGATTTGCCAGTGCATTCAATGTACTGACCTACATGGCTGCAACGTCTCATGTTGCAGGAATCTTACGACGAGTAAGTGAAAGTACAGGGTTACGTTGTCTACACTCAACGTTGCCATTGGTGTTGTTGGGAACTCCACAACTTTGTGGTTACTTCCGCAATACGGATCGAGGTAATAGTATTTATGTTACTTTCTACATGTGATTGAACTTTGTTATAAATCCTCGAGTACTGTGTGTGTCAGCATACCGATCCAAGGATGACACCTAAGCACAGAGACTTGATTCATTTAGGCGGGGTCGCTACAGGATCATCATTAACAAAATCATCAATTTTTTCTTTAGCAACTTCATGAATATTTTCTTTATTTTTCATAAGTTTCAAAAGCACAGACGGATCATCCAAAGAGTTCGCACTAGTGGCGGAAACACCACTACTCTTTCCAGATCTAGACATGATAATGGGAGCAAACAAGGAAAAGGCAAACGGAGAATATTTTGTATTTTTTGTAAAACTTTTTAGAAGTGGGGGAGATGAAAACAGGAGGCAAAAGGCAAATATTAGAGACCTATTATGCACAGCTCCAAAAGTCCTGAAATTTCATGGAGGCAGTTTTTGGAATTAATAAAAAATACTGGCGAAAGAATCAACCAGAGGGGGGCCACCCACCATCCACGAGGGTGGGGGGCGTGCCCTACCCCCCTGGGCATGCCCCCTGCCTCGTGGGCCCCGTGGCAGGCCTCCGGTGCCCATCTTCTGCTATATGAAGTCTTTCACCCTGGAAAAAATCATAAGGAAGCTTTCGGGACGAAATACCGCCACCACGTGGCGGAACCTTGGCGGAACAAATCTAGGGCTCCGGCGGAGCTGTTCAGCCGGGGAAACATCCCTCCGAGAGGGGGAAATCATCACCATCGATCCTCTCAGTGGGAGGGTGTCAATCTCCATCAACATATTCACCCGCACCATCTCCTCTAAAACCCTAGTTCATCTCTTGTATCCAATCTTTGTCTCAAAACCTCAGATTGGTACCTGTGGGTTGCTAGTAGTGTTGATTACTCCTTGTAGTTGATGCTAGTTGGTTTATTTGGTGGAAGATCATATGTTCAGATCCTTTATGCATATTAATACCCCTCTGATTATGAACATGAATATGATTTGTGAGTAGTTATGTTTGTTCCTGAGGACATGGGAGAAGTCTTGCTAGTGTTCGTTCAATATTTTGATGAGATGTATGTTGTCTCTCCTCTAGTGGTGTTATGTGAACGTTGACTACATGAAACTTCACCATTATTTGGGCCTAGAGGAAGACATTGGGAAGTAATAAGTAGATGATGGGTTTCTAGAGTGACAGAAGCTTAAACCCTAGTTTATGTGTTGCTTCGTAAGGGGCTGATTTGGATCCATATGTTTCATGCTATGGTTAGGTTTACCTTAATATTCCTTTTGTAGTTGCGGATGATTGCAAAAGGGGTTAATCATAAGTGGGATGCTTGTCCAAGTAAGGGCAGCACGCAAGCACCTGTCCACCCACATATCAAATTATGAAAGTAACGAACGTGAATCATATGAGCGTGATGAAAACTAGCTTGACGATAATTCCCATGTGTCCTCGGGAGCGTTTTCCTTCATATAAGAGTTTTCCAGGCTTGTCCTTTGCTACAAAAAGGCCATCTTGCTGCACCTTATTTACTTTTATTACTTTTTACCCATTACAAATTACCTTATCACAAACTATTTGTTACCGATAATTTCGGTGCTTGCAGAGAATACCTTACGGAAAACTGCTTGTCATTTCCTTCTGCTCCTCGTTGGGTTTGACACTATTACTTATCGAAAGGACTACGATAGATCCCCTACACTTGTGGGTCATCAAGACTTTTTTCTGGCGCCGTTGCCGGGGAGTGAAGCGCCTTTGGTAAGTGGAATTTGGTAAGGAAAAAATTATATAGTGTGCTAAAATTTACTGTCACTTGTTACTATGGAAAATAATCCTTTGAGGGGCTTGTTCGGGGTATCTTCACCCTGACCAGTAGAGCAAAGAGTTGCTCCTCAACCTACTGAACCTACTAAAAATGTTTACTTTTAAATTCCTTCGGGTATGATAGAGAAACTGCTAGCTAATCCTTTTACAGGAGATGAAACATTGCATCCCGATTTGCACCTAATCTATGTGGATGAAGTTTGTGGATTATTTAAGCTTGCAGGTATGCTCGAGGATGTTATCAAGAAGAAGGTCTTCCCTTTATCTTTGAAGGGAAAGGCATTGACATGGTTTAGGCTATGTGATGATATGGGATCATGGAACTACAACCGATTGAAATTGGAATTTCATCAGAAGTTTTATCCTATGCATCTTGTTCATCGTGATCGTAATTATATGTATAATTTTTGGCCTCGCGAAGGAGAAAGCATCGCTCAAGCTTGGGGGAGGCTTAAGTCAATGTTATATTCATGCCCCAATCATGATCTCTCAAGAGAAATTATTATTCAAATTTTTTATGCTTGGCTTTCTCTCAATAATCGCTCCATGCTCGATACTTCTTGTACTGGTTCCTTTATGATGAAGACTATTGAATTCAAATGGGATTTATTGGAAAGAATTAAACGCAACTCTGAAGATTGGGACCTCGATGGAGGTAAGGAGTCAGGTATAACACCTTAATTTGATTGTGTTAAATCTTTTATGGATACCGATGTTTTCCGTGAATTTAGCACTAAATATGGACTTAACTCTGAGATAGTAGCTTCTTTCTGCGAATCCTTTGCTACTCATGTTGATCTCCCTAAAGAGAAGTGGTTTAAATATAATCCTCCCATTGAAGTAAAAGTAGTTGCACCTATTAAAGTTGAAGAAAAGACTATGACTTATAATGTTGATCCTGTTGTTCCTACTGCTTATATTGAGAAACCACCTTTTTCTGTTAGAATAAAGGATCATGCTAAAGCTTCAACTGTGGTTCGTAAGAGTAACACTAGAACACCTACACCCCCTGAGCAAATTAAAGTTGAACCTAGTATTGCTATGGTTAAAGATCTCTTGGCCGATAATATTGATGGGCATGTTATTTATACGTGATGAAGCTGCTAGAATTGCTAGACACGATACTAAAATAAACATAGACCTGTTGTAGGCATGCCTGTTATTTCTGTTAAAATAGGAGATCATTGTTATCATGGCTTATGTGATATGGGTGCTAGTGCAATACCTCATTCCTTATACAAAGAAATTATGCATGATATTGCACCTGCTAAGATAAAGGAAATTGATGTTACAATTAAGCTTGCCAATAGAGACACTATTTCCCCAGTTGGGATTGTTAGAGATGTTGAAGTCTTGTGTGGGAAAGTTAAATATCCTGCTGCTTTTCTTGTTCTTGGTTCCCCACAAGATGATTTTTCCCCATTATATTTGGTAGCACTCTTTAATACTGTTAATGCTAGGATAGACTGCAAAAAGGATGTTGTTACTATTGGTTTGGGGGATATGTCTCATGAGTTTAATTTTGCTAAATTTCGTAGGCAACCCCTTGATAAAGAATTGCCTAGTAAAGATGAAATTACTGGTCTTGCTTCTATTGCCATGCCTCCTAATGATTCTTTAGAACAATATTTGCTAGACCATGAAAATGATATGTTTATGAATGAAAGAAGGGAAATAGATGAAGTATTCTTTAAACATGGACCTATTTTGAAACACAATTTGCATGTTGAAATCCTAGGGGAACCTCCTCCACCCAAGGGTGATCCCGTGTTTGAGCTTAAACCATTACCTGATACTCATAAATATGCTTATCTTGATGAGAAAAATATATCCTGTTATTATTAGTGCTAACCTTTCAGAGCATGAAGAAAAGAGATTATTGAAAACTCTAAAGAAGCACCGTGCTGCTATTGGATATACTCTTGATGATCTTAAGGGCATTAGCCCACTCTATGCCAACACAAAATAAAATTGGAGAAAGACGCTAAACCGGTTGTTGATCACCAAGGACGGTTAAATCCTAAGATGAAAGAAGTGGTAAGAAAAGAAATACTAAAGCTTCTGGAGGCAGGTATAATTTATCCCGTTGCTGATAGTCAGTGGGTAAGTCATGTCCATTGTGTCCCTAAGAAGGGAGGTATTACGGTTGTTCCTAATGATAAAGATGAATTGATCCCACGAAGAAACGTTATAGGTTATAGAATGGTAACTGATTTCCGCAAACTAGATAAAGCTACTAAAAAGGATCATTACCCTTTACCTTTTGTTGATCAAATGCTAGAAAGATTATCCAAGCATACACATTTTTGCTTTATAGATGGTTATTCTGGTTTCTCTCAAATACTTGTGTCAAAAGAGGATCAAGAAAAGGCCACTTTTACTTGTCCTTTCGGTACCTTTGCTTATAGACGTATGCCTTTTGGTTTATGCAATGCACCTGCTACCTTTCAAAGATGCATGATGGCTATATTTTCTGATTTTTGTGAAAAGATTATTGAGGTTTTCATGGATGATTTCTCCGTATATGGAACTTCTTTTGATGATTGCTTGAGCAACCTTGATCGAGTTTTGCAGAGATGTGAAGAAACTAATCTTGTCTTGAATTGGGAGAAGTGCCACTTTATGGTTAATGAAGGTATTGTCTTGGGGCATAAAATTTCTGAAAGAGGTATTGAAGTTGATAAAGCTAAAGTTGATGATATTGAAAAGATGTTGTGTCCTAAGGACATTAAAGGTATAAGAAGTTTCCTTGGTGTCGGTGGAAACGACATCTATGGGATCACTAGGATCCCTTCTACGGCTGGCGGGCGCGGGGTTGTGCAAAGAGCTGGTCTGGCGGTCAGCACAACGATCGTTTACCCAGGTTCGGGCCACGAAGATGCATAATACCCTAGTCCTGCTTTGGTGTATGTATTTGAGTGTTCTTAAGCTCTTGAGCTAGCTACGGTGCATGTGTTGCCCAAAAGATCTGAATCCTTCTCCTGGACGCCTTGGGCCTCCTTTTATAGACAAAAGGTGTTGCCATAGTGGCACACAGGAGGTGGAAAGGTGTACAGTGGATGAGTCTATCCTCTGGCACCATTGGACAAACACATTTAATGTGCTGCCAACGTGCCCCTCTTGCTTTATCAGGGACCGAAATGAAGCTCGTCCCGGCTGTCGCCGCCTCGGCTGGCTCCGACGCGCGTCCGTGCTGATGAGGCGTTGCAGCGCCACGTTAGCTGGCTGCCGGGCTGGCGTGGTGGTGGAGTCTTCACGAAGATCTTCATGCCACCACGCAGGTGCTAGCTGAGTCGGTGTAGAGGCCGCATGCTGCCACGCAGGTGCCTGCCCAGCTGGTTGAGCTAGCAGCTGCATGGGAGCAGCAGTGTAGTCTTGGCAGGAGCGAGCCTGGTTGTGGCCTCGGAGCCGTCTTCGGCAAGGGCCTTGCCAGGGCCCCGGCAAGGGTCTTGCCGTGGCATCGCGGTCGCCCCCGGCAAGGATCTTGCTAGGTGTCTCGTGGATTTCCTCGGCTAGGATCCCGCCGAGGATCGTCGTCTTCTGGTCCTCATCTGATCTTTTATGTTTATGATCTTCACAAAGATCTGCATGCCACCACGGAGGTGCCTCCCGAGCCTTGGTTTCAATATGGTTGATGACGTTGGAACCCCTGGGCTCAAGGGTGGCACGCTCCGCTTGCATTGGGCAAGTTGCCTCGGCAAGGCTCTTGCCGGGGCCGCGGAGGCCGTCCCGGCAAGGGTCTTGCCGGGGGAGTCCACCTCGTCCTCTTGCTCTTTGCGTCTCTGGTCTTGGCGTTGCTTTAATTGCCTCATGCTCCGGCTTCCCTCTTCTGCCCTGCTCGGTGTGGCCGCGGGCGCGGCTCTGACTGCCCGTGCACAAGTGAAGGGGTCAAAAGAACCCCTACTTTTGCACACCGACACTTGGTCATGCCGGTTTTTATAGGAGGTTCATTAAGGACTTCTCTAAAATTTCTAGGCCTCTGACTAATCTCTTACAAAAGGATGTTCCTTTTGACTTTGATGATGATTGTGTAGAAGCATTTGAAATACTTTAGAAAGCCTTGATTTCTGCAACTATTGTTCGGCCACCTGATTGGAATTTACCATTTGAAATTATGTGTGATGCTAGTGATTATGTTGTAGGTACAGTTCTAGGACAAAGAGTTGATAAGAAATTAAATGTTATTCAATATGCCAGCAAAACTCTAGACAGTGCCCAGAGAACTTATGCTAGTACTGAAAAGGAATTTTTAGCAGTTGTATTTGGTTGTGATAAGTTCAGACCTTATATTGTTGATTCTAAAGTAACTGTTCACACTGATCATGCTGCTATTAAATATCTTATGGAAAATAAGGATGCTAAACCTAGACTTATTAGATGGGTTCTCCTAATACAAGAATTTGATTTGCATATTATTGATAGAAAGGGAGCTGAGAACCCCGCTGTAGACAATTTGTCTAGGTTAGAGAATGTTCTTGATGACCCACTACCTATTGATGATAGCTTTCCTGATGAACAATTAGCTGCCATAAATGCTTCTCGTGCTGCCCCATGGTATGCTGATTATGCTAATTACATTGTTGCTAAATTTATACCACCTAGTTTCACATATCAGCAAAAGAAAAAGTTCTATGATTTAAGACATTACTTCTGGGATGACCCACACCTTTATAAAGGAGTAGATGGTGTTATTAGACGTTGTGTACCTGAGGATGAATAGGAACAGATCCTACGCAAATGTCACTCCAAAGCTTATGGAGGACACCACGCTGGAGATAGAACTGCACATAAGGTATTGCAATCCGGTTTTTATTGGCCTACTCTCTTCAAAGATGCCCGTAAGTTTGTCTTATCTTGTGATGAATGTCAAAGAATTGGTAATATTAGGAGACGTCAAGAAATGCCTATGAACTATTCACTTGTTATTGAACCATTTGATGTTTGGTGCTTTGATTATATGTGACCGTTTCCTTCCTCTAATGGGTATACACATATCTTAGTTGCTGTGGATTACGTTGCTAAGTGGGTAGAAGCTATTCCAACTAGTAGTGCTGATCATAACACCTCTATTAAGATGCTTAAGTAAGTTACTTTTCGGAGGTTTGGAGTCCCTATATATTTAATGACTGATGGTGGTTCACATTTTATTCATGGTGCTTTTCGTAAAATGCTTGCTAAGTATGATGTTAATCATAGAATTGCATCTCCATACCATCCACAATCTAGTGGTCAAGTAGAACTAAGTAATAGGGAGATTAAATTAATTTTGCAAAAGACTGTTAATAGATCTAGAAAGAATTTGTCCAAGAAACTTGATGATGCTTTATGGGCCTATAGAACTGCATATAAAAATCCAATGGGTATGTCTCCGTATAAAATGGTTTATGGAAAAGCATGTCAGTTACCTTTCGAATTAGAACATAAGGCATATTGGGCCATTAAAGAGCTCAATTATGATTTCAAACTTGCCGGTAAGAAGAGACTATTTGACATTAGTTCACTTGATGAATGGAGAACCCAGGCCTATGAGAATGCCAAATTGTTTATGGAAAAAGTTAAAAGATGGCATGAAAAAAGGAAACAAAATCGTGAGTTTAATGTAGGTGACTATGTGTTGCTATTCAACTCTCGTTTCAGATTTTTTGCAGGTAAACTTCTCTCTAAATGGGAAGGGCCTTATGTTATCGAGGAGGTCTATCGTTCCGGTGCCATAAAAATCAACAACTTCGAAGGCACAAATCCGAAGGTGGTGAACGATCAAAGAATCAAACATTATATCTCAGGTAATCCTATAAATGTTGAAACTAATGTTATTGACATCGTGACCCTAGAGGAGTACATAAGGGACACCTTCCAGAACGTTTCAGACTCCGAAAAGTAATAGGTATGTGGTACGGTAAGTAAATCGACTCCAAAACAGCTCTAACGGCAATTTTTATCCGTTTTGGAATATTTAAGAAAATAGGAAAATAAGAAATAGTCCGGGAAGGACACGAGGCGTCCATGAGGGTGGAGGGCGCGCCCTACCCCCCTAGGCGCGCCCCTCTGCCTCGTGGGCACCTCGTGTGCTCTCTGGACTCTGTTTTCTCGCACGATACTTCTTTTGGTCGGTAAAAATTCATTATATAATCTCCCGAAGGATTTGACCACCATACGACGCAAATATCCTCTGTTTTTCTTTCGAGCTGTTTCTGCCGCAGATTAGAGCAAGATGTCTTCTCAAGAGTCAGTCGGGGAAAGTCGGGTGTAGCATCCGACACCGGGTCCAGGAGCAAATAGCTATTCTTATCACTTTGGGCCATCAACGGAGGAAGAGATGGAGGCCGACTTGAAAAGGATAGATGCCATGGAGGAGGATCAAGAAGTTACTTCCCGTTTCCGAGCCGGATTCACGATGGGGGAACTATAGAGCTCAGCTATTCCAAACTCGGTCATCCCCTCCAATGTTAAATTTCTCTCTTATGAAAATATGAAAAAGAGTTTTATTTGTTCTCCCGCAGTTATGCAACATCCATGGGTGAAAGGAGCTTTAGCCGTCACCGGTAAGCTCCATAAGGAAATAATGGAGCTCAAGCAACAAGTCAATAAGCTCGAGGAAGAGAATCGTATCCTGAGGGGCATCATCGCCAAGAATATCACACCACCACCTCCGAAGGAGACACAAATACATGGGTATGGGCACTCCCCTTGGCAACTGCCAAGCTTGGGGGAGTTGCCCCGGTATCGTATGACCATCACACTCCTATCTTTACCGTTTTTCTTAGTTCGATCCTTTTAGTAATATCTTGATCTAGTAGAATAAAGTTTTAGTATAATTTAGTTTTGAGTTTTGCTTTATGCTCCTTCTATGTAATCGAGTCCGTGAGCTATATATAATAAAGATTAGTTTTGAGTCGAGGGCTTGGTTATCTTGCTATGATCTTGAGGGAATAAAAAGAAAAGAAAAGAAAACGAATAAAAATAAATAAAAAGATCATATTGATCTTATGGGGATTAATGACTTCACATATAAAGAGTATGATGAATAAAAGTTGTTGAGAGTTGACAAACATAGTTTTGGTCATCGTTGCAATTAATAGGAAGTAATAAAGAAAGAGAGGTTCTCACATATAAATATACTATCTTGGACATCGTTTATGCTTGTGAGCACTCATTAAAATATGACATGCTAAAGAGTTGATGTTGGACAAGGAAAAAAACGTAATGGGTTATGTTTTCTTATATCCGAAATAAAGTATATTGTCATGGATTATCCAACATGTTGAGCTTGTCTTTCCCCCTCATGCTAGCCAAATTCTTTGCACCAAGCAGAGATACTACTTGTGCTTCCAGATATCCTTAAACCCAGTTTTGCCATGAGAGTCCACCATATCTACCTATGGATTGAGTAAGATCCTTCAAGTAAGTTGTCATTGTTGCATGCAATAAAAATTGCTCTCTAAATATGTATGATTTATTAGTGTGGAGAAAATAAGCTTTATACGATCTTGTGATGTGGAAGAAATAAAAGCGACGGACTACATAATAAAGGTCCATATCATAAGTGGCAATATAAAGTGACGTTCTTTCGCATTAAGATCTTGTGCATCCAACCATAAAAGCACATGATAACCTCTGCTTCCCTCTGCAAAGGGCCTATCTTTTATTCTTGTCTTATACCCAATACAAGAGTCATGGTGATCTTCACCTTTCCTTTTTACACTTTATCCTTTGGCAAGCATAGTGTGTTGGAAAGATCCTGATATATATACCCAACTGGATGTAAGTTATCATGAACTATTATTGTTGACATTACCCATGAGGTAAAAGGTTGGGAGGCAACGCTATAAGCCCCTATCTTTCTTTGTGTCCGATTAAAACTCCATAACCATAAGTATTGCGTGAGTGTTAGAAATTATGAAAGACTAAATGATAGTTGAGTATGTGGACTTGTTGAAAAGCTCTTATATTGACTCTTCTGATGTTATGATAAATTGCAATTGCTTCAATGACCGAGATGATAGTTTGTTGGTTCTCAATGAAGTTTCTTATTCATACTTGACATTGTGAATAGATTATTAATTGAGCATAAGAAATCATATGACAATATTTATATATGTTGCTGTAATAAGAATGATCATGATGCCCTCATGTCTATATTCTATTTTATCGACACCTCTATCTCTAAACATGTGGACATATTTTTCGTTATCGGTTTCCGCTTGAGGACAAGCGAGGTCTAAGCTTGGGGGAGTTGATACGTCCATTTTGCATCATGCTTTTATATCGATATTTATTGCGTTATGGCATGTTATTACACATTATGTCACAATACTTATGCCTATTCTCTCTTATTTTACAAGGTTTACATGAAGAGGGAGAATGCCGGCAGCTGGAATTCTGGGCTGGAAAAGGAGCAAATATTAGAGACCTATTTTGCACAGCTCCAAAAGTCCTGAAACTTAACGGAGGCAGTTTTTGGAATTAATAAAAAATACTGGCGGAAGAATCAACCAGAGGGGGGCCACCCACCATCCATGAGGATGGGGGGCGCGCCCTACCCCCTGGGCGCGCCCCCTGCCTCGTGGGCCCCCTGGCAGGCCTCCGGTGCCCATCTTCTGCTATATGAAGTCTTTCGCCCTGGAAAAAAATCATAAGGAAGCTTTCGGGACGAAACACCGCCGCCACGAGGCAGAACCTTGGCGGAACCAATCTAGGGCTCCGGCGGAGCTGTTCTGTGGGGAAACATCCCTCCGGGAGGTGGAAATCATCGCCATCGATCCTCTCAGCGGGAGGGGGTCAATCTCCATCAACATCTTCACCAACACCATATCCTCTAAAAGCCTAGTTCATCTCTTGTATCCAATCTTTGTCTCAAAACCTCAGATTGGTACCTGTGGGTTGCTAGTAGTGTTGATTACTCCTTGTAGTTGATGCTAGTTAGTTTATTTGATGGAAGATCATATGTTCAGATCCTTTATGCATATTAATACCCCTCTGATTATGAACATGAATATGATTTGTGAGTAGTTACGTTTGTTCCTGATGACATGGGAGAAGTCTTGCTATAAGTAGTCATGTGAATTTGTTATTTGTTCGATATTTTGATTAGATGTATGTTGTCTCTCCTCTAGTGGTGTTATGTGAACGTCGACTACATGGCACTTCACCATTATTTGGGCCTAGAGGAAGGCATTGGGAAGTAATAAGTAGATGATGGGTTGCTAGAGTGACAGAAGCTTAAACCCTAGTTTATGTGTTGCTTCGTAAGGGGCTGATTTGGATCCATATGTTTCATGCTATGGTTAGGTTTACCTTCATACTTCTTTTGTAGTTGTGGATGCTTGCAATAGGGGTTAATCATAAGTGGGATGCTTGTCCAAGGAAGGGCAGCACCCAAGCATCGGTCCACCCACATATCAAATTATCAAAGTAACGAACGCGAATCATATGAGCATGATTAAAACTAGCTTGACAATTATTCCCATGTGTCCTCGGGAGCGTTTTTCTTCATATAAGAGTTTGTCCAGGCTTGTCCTTTGCTACAAAAAGGATTGGGCCATCTTGCTGCACCTTTTTTACTTTTATTACTTGTTACCCGTTACAAATTACCTTATCAAAAAACTATCTGTTACCGATAATTTCAGTGCTTGCAGAGAATACCTTACTGAAAAGTGCTTGTCATTTCCTTCTCCTCCTCGTTGGGTTCGAAACTCTTACTTATCGAAAGAACTACGATAGATCCCCTACACTTGTGGGTCATCAGCACACGATTTGTATGTCTGGACCGTGTGTGATGTCTATTACTCCCGCTCTTCTTCAATCAGTAGATCCAAATTTTCAGTAGCCCCGGAATTCTACTCCCGCCTCCCTCACAATCCCAAATATATCTGCTCGGCTGGAGTGTTTTCTGTTAGATATCACATGATTATTATGTTTTAACCGTGTGTGATGTTCGTTATTCCCGCCTCGCTCTGCTTCAATCCCTCGATCCAAATTTTTGGTAGCCCCGCCATTTTACTCCCGCCTAGTAAAATTTTAAGTACCCGCGGCATTCCCTCAAACACCACCTTGGACACCCTCCACACACACACACACCCCAAATCCTTCGCTCACCCCAAATCCCTGGCTCACACACATACACACCACCCCTCCCTCGCTCCAAACCTAGCTAGGTCGCCGCCACCGCCACGCTGCCTCCATCGTCAACCTCTACCGGTCTGCCTGTGCAGCTTACCCACCGATATACATACGCTCGCTGCCCTGAGTTTCTTAGATGACTCCTGCAAAACGCCCCCTTTCCCAGAGATCCCCATCCCTACCCCCTCCCCCACTCCAGAGCGTCGTAGCCTAAGCCCGGCTTCGCTTCCCGAGGAGCTCGAGGAGCAAATGGCCCAAAAGAGCTTTACCGCTGCCTCTTCGCCCGACGTCGGTGAGGTGGCTCCCGAGGAAGCTGACGATGATGACTGGACCTGGATTGAGCCTTTCAATCAGCGGGCTAGAGTATTTTGGCATGTCACGGATGCTGGGTACGACATCGAGGTCGTCGACACCAACGGCTTGACGCAAGTTATGTCACAGGTTAAGTTGCCCACCCCCAACCCTTTGGGTTCGACAGATTGATGGCCCTGCTGCTGATCTCATGCGGCTTGTTATGAACAATTTGCCATCCTTCATCGCCCTGGGAGCCCCTTTTGTCATTTCTTAAGGACACGTTCTGTGATGCTGACCTGGGATCCTCTGCTGGCAAGTCAGACCTCATCGATGGCGACCACGAGGAGGAGCCAATCTGTGACAAGTGAGGAAACCCATGATTTGTTTTCTGAACCCCTTTTATAGTGAGAACCTGTCCAGTATTTATTGCTATATTAGGTTGTTTGCATTACGCCTTGTTTATTTATATGGTTTATGGTTGTTCGGTTGTTTGTAGTTAGCATATGTCTAGTTTCAATTGCCATATTGGGTTGTTCGTAGTATGCCTTGTTTATTTCAGCTATTAACAGTGTGATGTTCTATTTGTGCTAGTATGAACTGTGCAATTCAATTTCATCAATACCAAATTTAATGATTGCTATATGAATGACTATATTTGGTTGTTGTTAAGCATGTTGTACTCCCTCCGAATCTTTTTAGTTTGCATATAAGATTTTTCTAATGCCAAGCCTCGTAAAGTTTGACCAACTTTATAAAACAAAATACCAACATCCACAATATGAAATAAATATCAGCTCATGTGTCATGACTTCAATTTTCATATTGTATAACTTTAGCATGCTAGATGTTGATATTTTTTCATATAAATAAGGTCAAACTTTATGCAGTTTAACTCAGACAATTCTTATATGCAGAGTAAAAAGGACCGGAGGGAGTATTGAACACGCCTTTCCATTTGATTTAACAATGGCACTATTTGGATACTCTAATTTAGCCAGTGGTTAGAGTTAGTTTCTAGCTCATGACCGTTAAAAGGGTGATAGATATATTGGTGGAATAGTTGATTGTATTGCTTGAGCCTCGTGGGCATATATACATAAGTACATGGTCATCTTGGAGTACATGTCAAGGTAGAATAAATCCTACGCTATCCTACATTTCCTAAATAACAATGATACTAAACAATGACTAACCCTAAACTAACTCTAGCCAAAGAGGTGTTTAGATGACAGTGTTAGATTGACAATAAATGCACTAGGAGAACTAGCCCAATCAGCACCTCTTGGGTGGGATAGTTGTTTTGGGTGGGTTTGACGCAACTAGCTCAAACTAGCCCTCATGTTTGGATACTTTAGGGCTACTTGAGCCCAAACTAGCTCAAACTAATTCTAACCCATGGATCCAAACAGGGCCAATAACTAGTGTACTTAGACATGCACAATACAAGTTTGAATGACTTTGTTTGCTTGTTTTTAAATATTAGGCATGTTGCAGTTAATAACACACATTTCCACTTCTTGTTTTTAAATTTTAGGGTTTTAACAATTTGGTCTTGCACATGTATGTCCTGTTGTCAGAGGTTTTGACCCACTGTTTGACCCTTTTTGTATATGTAGAAATGAGTTGTCCATGAATATCAGTCAAGTCAAGAAACTCAGTGTAAAATCGGGTGCTTCCTCTTGACCAATTGAAGCTTGGAGCATAGTTCTTCACTTGCCAAGTTGTGACAACTACCTCCATCGATG
This sequence comes from Aegilops longissima, assembly GCA_021605205.1. NCBI lineage: Eukaryota > Viridiplantae > Streptophyta > Magnoliopsida > Poales > Poaceae > Aegilops > Aegilops longissima. The sequence goes on along the minus strand of CM038678.1, from coordinate 328,532,439 downwards.
ATGACCTTGACGGACCTTCCGTTGATGCCGGCCTTTGTGTGGAAGATCTGGCATCTTTGGTCGTCTTCTTGTTGATGTTGAAGAGTCAAGACCTTGGAGACAATGAGAGCGGGGCTCGAATCCTCATCACAAAATACTTGGTCATGTTCATCTTCGTTCACTCGCCGGTGCATGGCCACTTGCTCAAGAGCTTCCATTTCCTCATCACTCATTGAGTCATAGGTGCCATCGTCGTTTAGGATCATGGTGCGCTTGTTGGTGCATTCGTAGGACTTGTGGCCTCGGTCGCCGCAAGTGAAACACTTGAAGGAGCTTGTCTTGATGGTCTCATCGGTCGGAGTAGATGACGAAGCACGCGGCTTGACGTTGCTTGTTGTAGGAGGAGGACAACTTGAAGTTGTCAAATTTTTCTTGTAACTCGACTTGTCGTCGTTGTTTGTAGAAGGTTTGGTTGATGTAGATGTTGGAGGAGGTTTGAAGCTTGGTTGTTGGAGAAGCCGTAGGTCTTGGACGACTACTTGGCGTACTTGAAATCATCTTGCACTTGACGTTCCGCCTTTGTAGCTTGATGCACGAGCTCAATGAGGGTGGAGTATGGTTGGAAGTCGGCGATCTTCTTGATGGGATGATTGTGTCCATTCAAGAAACGTGCCATAGTTTGCTCATCATCTTCCTTCACATTGGCTCAAATCATGGCTATCTCCATTTCCTTGTAGTATTCTCAAACACTCTTGGTTCCTTGCTTGAGTAGTTGGAATTTCTTGAAGAGGTCGCGGTTGTAGTAGGTTGGCACAAAACATGCTCTCATGACATCTTTCATTTGAGCCCAAGTGGTGATTGGAGGTTCACCCCTTGCTTGTCGCTCCTCAAGGATTTGTTCCCACCATATGAGAACATAGTCTTGGAACTCAAGTGATGCCATAGCGATCTTCTTCTCTTCCTCATTGTTGTGCAAACGAAAGATTGTGTCGACCTTCAATGCCCATGAGAGGTACTCTTCGGGGTCATTGCTTCCATTGAACTTGGGCATGTTGAATTTGAGCTTTCCATAGCGTTGCTCTTCATTGTGTTGTTGGCGATGGTGATGATGACGCCCTTGACGTGGATTGCAATCATCTTCATGTTGTTCTTGGCATGGAGGAAGACCATGATCAACTTACTCTTGTTGAACTTGAGGTTGAGGTGGAGCTTGACGAGCTTGTGGAGGAGCTTGAGGAACTTGACGTTGTACATGAGGTAGGTAGTTCCTCTCTTGGATTTCTTCTCGAAGGGCTTCCTCTTGATTTCGCCGTTCAGGATTGCGGTTGGCGATAGCTCGACTTGATTCTTGAAGGGCACGTTGCGCCTCAAGAGCTTGCGCTTCACGTTGTTGTCGTTGAAGACGTTGCGCCTTGGCGTCTTGTTCTTCTTGGTGTAGACGCGCTCGTTCTTGCTCTTGGTTCCGTAGTCGTTGTCGTTCTTGAGCTTGGGCAAAAGCGGCTTGGTTTGATTGAGGACGAGGGACTTGCTCATCGACTTGCTCTTGTGAATGCTTCTCATGTAGCGGGTTGCGAGATGCATGACGGTCCTGACGCGCGGCTCGTCAAAGAGTGTTCGAAGTAGGTGTACTTGAGTCTTAGAAGGTGTCGCCGGAGTGTCGACTCGAGCGGCTCCGTCTTGAGGATGAAGAAGTGGAATGATGTCGGTTCCTCATTAAGGTGCGGATCTCGTCCATTCTAGCATCATTCTCTTGCTTGTGATCGTCGAACTTGTTGTCGAAGTAGTCTCTTGTGCGTTGCTCGGAGAGTCACAAGTCGGTGGCGAGGTTGTCGATGCGGTCGCTCATTGCTTGTTGCTCTTGGTGCAACGCTCGTTGCGCACCAAAGAGGTGGCTCTTGGTGACGTATGAAGACATGTCGTCGTCTTGCTCGATGAAGAGTGGGTTTGTAGAAGTACTTGGCCTATCCATCATTCCAAGCAAAAATATGTGAGTGGTAGAAGGAGAAGAACTTATACCAATGTACCTTTGACCGATGTTGATGATGAATCAAGGTCACTCAAATGCGGACAATGAAATAGCACTATTGGTACCAATCCTTGTCGGTTCTCACACCTACACAAATAATAGCTTATGTTGGAGCTTGGTGAGGATGTGGCACAAAATTTGATGCAATTGTAAGTGAGCGTCAATAATGTTGGAAAAGGTTCACAAATTTGCAAATGCAACAAGTAGACCAAGCAAATAATGGTACACGGAAACACACACGCAAATAGATAAGTGAGATTGTGCAAACCAAAAGTGAGCCAAAATGTGGAATCCACGAAAATGCTCTTGTTGCACAATACTAGAGAGACGCTAGCACGATTGCACAATAGGCGGATACGGAACTTGTGCACTGTAGCGACCCGACCCAAAATCGGTCAAGTCTACGTATGCATACCATCCCAAGATCATCTTGGCACTCACAAAGTACATTGATGAAATAATCAAAGTTCAATCACACCTGAATTTATTACGATTCTCATATCGAGTCTTTATTACAATAGAATAAATTGGCGAAGGCCAACTCATGAGAAATAAACTAAGTAAAGCTGCGGAAGCGTAGAAGAATAGTGAGTCCATCCGACTCCATAGGGCAATCGCCAAGCGCGGGCGTAGCCTCACTCTGATCGGAATACTCCTCTGCAACATAAGGCGTTGCAGCCGTGTAGGAATCAGCATTTTGAATATGCTGGCAAGTCATGAAGAGAGAATAACAATAAAATTACTAACACTATATGCAATTTGGCTGTGGGGCTCTAAGTTTCATTGTTTCGCGAAAAGCCAGTTTTTCCCTACAATAAGGACTTGTTTGCAAATACTACAAAATTGTTGGTAAATATTGAGATGGTTCCGCCAACCAATGTCTCATTCCCAAATTATTACATAAACCCCTCAATTAATTTATTAATTTCAGTGTTGAGATTTCCGAAATACTTCCAAGTTCCAGAGGCTCAAATTGTCCGTAACCGGGGACACGGCTAATCGATTAGATCTTTTCTCTGCAGAGGTTTGCGCACTTTACCCGCAAGAATCGTTCCCTCCTTTTAAGTCTTCGCACTTCATGGTGTTTGAAGGCGGGACGAACGGAAACAGGGTCTTCCAAAGAGTTCCTCCGCCACCGCCGTACCCATCCAATCCTACCATTCTTCTACATCTCGTAGCACCGTCCGCCGAGTCACAACTAGGGTTGACCAAGCGAGCCCATAATGGCTTGCGGCTGCTGAGTAAGCTTCCGGTCAATGGGGTATACATCCATCTCTTCGTGGCTGGGTGAAGCTTTCCGCAAGATGTCATGGCGCTTCTCCATGCATCCCGCCAACCTTTGGATTCTCCAGGTGCCCGTCAACCGTCCTCCACCCAGTAGTGAATTTCGAAGTCCATCTTGAGCTGAAGTTCATGGGGTTGTCATCATCTTGACTCTCACATCTCCCTTATGAATTCACTCAACCAACCCCGTCTACGAGCATAGCAAAAATAAACTACTTCGTCCCGGGTCATGGTAACAAGGGGAATTGGTTCATCCTACCTCATGATACTACTCAAGAACATAACTTCAAAATTTCACCTACTGCATGCATGGTGGGGGGGGGGGTATAATTCTAATGCAAATAAAATCATAGGTATAGTAAAAGAAATATGATCAATGACTTGCCTTGCTGACGATCTTCGAAAGCTAGGGACTCGTGGTAGCAAGCTTCGCACTCCGGAAATTCTACCGAGGCAAACAACAATCATAATAAGCATACAAACATATGATCACTTACATAACAGCATAGTAACATAACACACACAACAATTGAATCAAAACCCAAAGAAAACTCAAAGAAATCCAACTCAAAGTTTTCCTACATCAAGCAACAACTAAGAATAGTTTTACATATCAAAATTTTTCTTAACAGAACCTAAGCATGGGTATTTGCTAACTTAACATAAAAGAATTCATCATGCAACTAGGAGCAAAAAGAATCACCTTAAAAGCTATTATAAAACTCCTATTAGGCCTAAAGCAAATTCTAGTAAGAAAAATAAATTAAAAGTTTTATTTATTATAAATAAAAGTTCATGCTCTAAAGTTACAGAAACTAACCTAGAATAAACTATCTCTCATGAAAAATAAATTTATTTGCTAAGTAAAACAATAGGAAAACAGTAACTAGTTAAATAAATAGGAATAAAATGATTCTGATTAAAACTATTTTTATTAATTTCTAAAATGCCCAAATAAATACCTACGGTTAGGTAAGGTCAAAACAAAGTTGTGACAAAAAGAATCACTAAAAATAATATTCCTAACTCATTTTATAGCAGAATTACTATTCTGTCTAAATCTGAAATAAAGCAATTTTAATTAATTTTAAAAAGACTAATTATATTTTCTACAGAAACTACAATAAATTTGCAAACCAACAAAAAAAGAATCACTTAAAAATATTAAGTAGATTAAAAGATATGAATTTTTCAAAACTGAAACTATTCTGTTAAAAACAGAAACGAAAAATAAAATTAAAACGAAAACTCGGCGCTTAATGGGCCTATCTAGCGCCCTGGGCGTAATATAACTAAATCGGGCCCTAGGGATTAAACCGAGTCGGGCCGGTCTAATAAAAACCCTAACTAAAACCGGAACTAACCGGTTTATTTGAAATAAACCTACCCCTTCGGGGGGATCTAATCTAACGTGTCCGATCTAGATCTAACGGCGGCGAGGACTCCGGCGACTTACCGAGGCGGCGACGGCGACGGCAGCTCGGGCGGCGACGGCGACGGCGACTCCGGTGGTGGGGTCGGGTGAGCTCGGGGAGGTGGGGTCGGGTGAGCTCGGGGAGGTGCGAGGCGTTCGGGACGGGGCTAATGGCGGGCGGCGCTCGAGGCTCCGGCGTGTCTTGGCGAGAGGAGGGTCAGGCGAGGTGAGGGGGAGCGGGTCGAGGGGGGTATTTATAGGGGAAGGCGTCGACTTGGACGAGGGGGCATCGGGATGAGATCCGGAGATCTCGGGGTTCCATGAGTGGCTTGTGACTTGGGCGAGGGAAGAAGGAGGTGGGGCCGTGTCGAGAGAGAGAGAGAGAGGGGATCGGGAGGCGACCGGTCTGAAAGGGTTTCGGCTCGGGCGCTCGGTCGGTCGGTGTGTTGGGCGGCTCAGGCGCCATTGGCAGTGGGCCGCCCTTATTGGTTGGTCGCTCTCGGCATTTGGGGGCAGGCTTGGCTGGTATCACTGAGGTTTTTTTTATATATTTTTTGAATATTTGAGAGAGGAAAAAATATATAAATATAAATATTTTATATAGGACATAATATATCAAAATGATCAGGGAATATTCCTATAATTTGAACATTTTCGAGGCAAAACTCAAACTTTATAAAAAATCATTTTTCTAAGATTCCAAATAAAACTTAAATTTGAATTCAAACTTTTTGGCAATGTTTTTCCTCTGATATTTTTGGAGTGTCATGTTTACTCCTCTCATACTTTTTCTCAAGTATTTATCAGGCATAGTTTTTGAAATAATTTCCACTGCCAAAATTTGAATTCAAATTCCAACAACTCCAAAACTTCTGAAACTTCAAATGTCACTCAAATTCAAACAGAATGCATAGATGCTTAGTTATAATTGTAGAACATTCCAAATAGGAAATTTGGGATGTTACAAACCTACCCACCTTAAGATGAATCTCGCCCTCGAGATTCGGGTTGGCTAGCAAATAGGTGCGGGTGGTCTCGAAGGAGGTCTTCTTCTCGCTCCCAGGTGGCTTCCTCCCGGGAGTGGTGACTCCACAGCACCTTGCAAAACTTGATGACCTTGCTGCGGGTGACTCTGTTCGCAGTCTCGAGAATTCGGATGGGTTTCTCCTTATAAGTCAGATCACTGTCGAGCTGTATGGCCTCTAGGGGCACTGTGTCTCTCAACGGAATATCGGCCATGTCGGCATGGCACTTCTTCAGATGAGAAACATGGAAGACATCATGAACTCTGGACAATCCTTCCGGCAATTCCAACTTGTAAGCAACTTCTCCACGACGTTCGAGGATTTTATAGGGGCCAATGAACCGGGGTGCTAACTTTCCTTTAACATCGAACCTCTTGATTCCACGAAGTGGGGACACACGAAGATATGCTCGGTCTCCCGCTTCGTAAGTTACTTCCTTGCGATTACTGTCGGCATAACTCTTCTGCCTCGACTGAGCTATCTTGAGCCTATCTCGAATCAGCTTGACTTTCTCTTCGGAATCTCTGATAAGGTCGGAACCGAAAAGTGTTCGATCTCAACACCATCCCACAACAATGGTGTTCGCACCTCCTTCCGTATAGAGCTTGAAAGGGCCATCTTTAGGTGGTGCGATAAGCTGTTGTTGTATGAGAACTCTGCGTATGGCAAATTATCATCCCAGCTAGACCCATAGTCTAGCACACAAGCTCTCAACATGTCCTCCGAATCTGGTTGACTCTCTCGGTGCATCCATCATGCGTGGATGAAAGGCTGTCTTGAACTCCAGCCTCGTACCCAAAGTTTCATGCAAGCTGATTCCAAAACTTTGAGGTAAATTGTGTTCCTCTATCGACACGATACTCCTCGGAACTCCATGCGGACATCGATCCTGGTCATGTATATCTTGGCTAACTTAGCACTGGTATAGGTAGTCTTCACGGAATGAAGTGAGCTACCTTGGTCAATCGATCAACCACTACCCAGATAGAATCATAACCTGAGCGGGTCTGGGTAATCACGTGATAAAATCCATTCCAAGCTTTTCCCATTTCCACTCGGGAATCGGCAAAGGTTGAAGTAACCTGCTGGCTTCGATGTTCGCCTTTACTGTTGGCAAACATCGCATACGCTACGTACTCGGCAATATCCTTCTTCATACCGTCCACGAAACTTTCCTTCAAATCCAGATACATCTTGGTGTTACAGGGTGAATCGAGTACGGTGAATCATGAGCCTCTGAAGAATTAGCTTCTGAGTTCGGGATCATTGGGTACATAAATCGATCCTCGAACCATATAGCTCCGTATTCATCTTTACGAAATCCTTTAGCTTTTCCTTCATTCATCTTTTCTTTATCTCATCAATTTCCTTGTCCGACTTACGGGCTTCACGAATTCTTTCGGCCAAAGTGGACTGAACTTCGAGTTGCAACATATCCTCTCGGAACTATCTCGATCGGTGATCTACGAGGTCATCGACTAACTCCTGGGGTAATCCTCCTGCTATAAGAGTATTCACATAACTCTTACGGCTCAAAGCATCTGCTACAACATTAGCTTTCCCTGGGTGATAGTGCAATCTCATGTCATAGTCCCTGATTAACTCTAGCCATCTCCTCTGCCTGAGGTTCAACTCTTTCTGCGTGAAAATATACTTCAAGCTCTTATGATCTGTGTAAACATCGCAACGATTTCCGATAAGAAAATGTCTCCAGGTCTTGAGTGCATGCACTACGCTGCTAACTCCAAATCATGTGTGGCATAATTCATCTCATGAGGTCATAGCTGTCTGGAGGTATAAGCTACAACTTTTCCTTCCTGCATGAGTAGTCCTCCGAGTCCCTGACGAGAAGCGTCACAATATACCTGGTAATCCTTGTGTATGTCCGGCAAAATCAGTACTGGGGCTGTGACCAAACGTTTCTTCAATTTTTGAAAACTGGCTTCACAATCCTCGGTCCAAATGTACTTGGCATCCTTCTTCAACAGCTCAGTCATGGGCTTGGCAATCTTCGAGAAGTTCTCAATAAACCTCCGATAATATCCTGCGAGTCCGAGAAAGCTGCGGATCTCCTTGACTGAGGTGGGCGACTGCCAATCGGTGACTGATGCAACCTTGGCGGGGTCAACTGCTATTCCTTCTCCTGAAATAACATGTCAGAGGAATCCGACTTCCTTCACCAAAATTCACATTTGCGAACTTGGCATACAAGCGATGTTCTCGAAGTTTCTCGAACTAGGCATAAATGTTCCTTATGCTCTTCCTCGCTCTTGGAGAATATCAGTATATCATCGATGAACACCACGACAAACTTGTCCAGATATTCCATAAATACCTTGTTCATCAAATTCATGAAGTATGCAGGGGCATTAGTCAATCCGAATGACATGACTGTATACTCATATAAACCATACCTGGTGGTGAATGTTGTTTTGGGTATATCCTTTTCACGGATTTTCAACTGATGATACCCTGATCGAAGATCGATCTTGGAGAATACCTTGGCTCCAACTAGCTGATCAAATAGATCATTAATCATCGGCAGAGGGTACTTGTTCTTGATGGTCACGTCGTTTAACGAACGATAATCCACAACCATTCTCATGGTTCCATCCTTCTTCTCTACCAAAAGAACTAGGGCTCCCCAAGGTGATGAGCTTGGCCGAATATATCCCTTCTCCAATAACTCATTTATTTGATTCTTGATCTCTTATAAATCGTTCGGTGGCATCTGATAGGGTCTCTTGGATATTGGGGCTGTGCCGGGCAATAACTCAATCAGAAATTCAATGTCTCTGTCCGGTGGCATTCCTGGTAATTCCTCCAGGAAACACATCGGAAAATCTTGCACTACTGGCACTTCCTCTGAACAACTCCGTGAGGGAATTCACTGATTCTTCATCGCTACGCCGGATACATACTTGATCCTCTTACGCTCCGGGGTGGTGAGCAGAATCGACTTCTTGGGCACGATCTATGTTTCCTTCAAACTTGGTCAACCAATCCATGCCTAGGATTACATCCAAGGTCAGGTTTCCAATATTATGAGGTCTGCGGGAAATTTATGGTTTCCGATGTTGAGGGTTGCATGACAGCCTAAGCTCGCCATCATTTCTCCTCTGCTGGCCCGACGCGAAGGGGGCTTCTAAGGGTTTTAGTGGGCAACCCGTACTTTTCCACAACTATCCTTGATATGAATGAATGCGTTGCACCAGAATCAAAGAGTACCAATATTGGATGTGAATTTAATAAAAACTTACCAACCACAGTGTCTGGCTGATCATAGACGTCCTCTACGTCAATGTGGTTCACCTGAGCACGAGGAAAAGGATTGGGCTTCTTCGCTGAGCTTCCATTGTCGTTTCCATTCCTCTGCTTGGCCTCCGGGCAGTCGGTGGCATAGTGCCCTGTTTTCTGGCACTTGAAACAGGTGATGTGACTCAGATCTTTCTGAGCCGGGGCAGGACGATGCTGGTTGCCATTGCCGTTTCCATTGCCATTTCCATTGCCTGACTTGTTGTCTTGGTTGCGGTTGTTCCCATTTCCTCCATGGTTATGTCCTCCATGGTTGTGATGGGTATGCCCTCCTGTGTATGGGGCATATCGGGGCTTCTGCTGAGCTCCAGAGTTGTACTTCCCCTGGCCATACTTCCGCTTGCGGCTATCAATCTGCTGCTGCTTGCCTTCAAGTATGGTGGCCTTGTCTACCAGCTCCTGGTAGTTGGTGAAGGTAGCCACCATTAGCTGCATTCCCAGCTCGTCATTGAGTCCCTCGAGAAACTTTTCTTGCTTTGCGGCATCTATGGCCACATCATCCGGGGCATAGCGAGCTAACTTGCTGAACTCATCCACGTCTTGCCCCGATGCGGTTCCCTGGCGTAAGTTGCGGAACTCACGCTTCTTGAGACTCATGGCTCCGGCTGAAACATGGCGGTGCGGAAAGCTTTGTTGGAACTGATCCCACGTAATGGTGGCGATGGGATAAGTGGCGGTGTAGTTCTCCCACCAAGAAGCTGCAGGTCCATCAAGTTGATGTGCGGCAAAGCGCACCTTCTCTGCATCCGTGCATCCAACGGTGACTAACTCTCTTCCGACCTTGCGGAGCCAATCGCCGGCCACAATCGGCTCGGTCTGCTAGAGAACACCGGCGGATTCAGCCTTAGGAATCGGGTCAAGTTGTCAGCAGGGGTGGTGGCGGTGGATTGTTGTTGTTGTTGTTGTTCAGTTACGTATGAGCATACGCATGAGGGCATTCTGCTGCTGGATCAGCTGGGTGAGCTCGGCGGAAAGTTGAGACCGGGTCACGTCTCGGAGGCATCTGGTGTTTTGGAGTGGATGAGAAAATTAGAATAGAACAATGGTCTAATGAGAAATATCACTACCCATATGAATGCACAAACATAATCACACCAATCATTTATTCAATCCACTCAAACATGGTTCAATCTCGATTACAAAATTCTCACGACTAATCGAAAATAACGACCTAAGCGATCGGCGGAAAAATAAAATAACATGGCGGTCGACTAAATGTCTTCATCAATAATCCTTGCGTCCTCACAGTGCGATGTCCTCGGTGTGGCGTCCTCGACGCCTGGCGCCTCCTCTTCTTGACTTTCTCGGTGGAGCTCCTTCATAATCCTGGTCATTGCTCACGAGAGGTCCGTCATCTCCACTCGGAAAAAGGTCTTCTCCCATGTCCTTCTTTTCCTCTAATGCGGCAACATTCATCTTCAGGTTGTCGACTCTCTCCATGAAGTCTGTTATTTCTTCCTCATGGTCAAGGAAGTCTGCGTGTGCCTTCTCCTCCAGTTCAGTTCACGGAACAACAGCCTCTGTGTACCTTGAGTTCTGGCGACTCTGGATCTCCCGTTTCTGAGGAGACACTCCAAGTCTTGGACATATGAGAGAATGGAGTCGTCCTCTCTGATGCGGATGATATCCCCATTCCTTGCTCTGCGAGAAATCATGGCGAGGTCGATGGGTCGAGCTCGCCCACATACTCTTCTCGGAGATGTCCAAGTGCGATAAATCGCCATGTATCTTCCGAGGATCCAGTTGAAATCGGTAAACTCAAAGTCAATAGGCTCTGTATGTCCTCTGAAGGTTCTCCCTGGGATGTGCACCTCAATCCTGTAGAGGGTATCCGTCGGAAGTGCATTGGTAGGCTTCCCGGTGATCGAGGGCAGAGCAATCTTCAGCTTCTTCACGATCTGGACTAGCTTCTTGCCGAAAGGCATCGTCTCATCTGGCAGGCAAAACTCCGGTAGCAAAACTGGGGTAAACTCGGCGGCCATCTAGAATGTTGAAAATCGGAGAGAAGTCAGAAATGAACAGGGGAGAATTACGGAATGATAAGGACATAAAATAAATAGTCTCTTCCTATGGTTTTCCGATCCTAGGGGTTACGTCCTACGGTCAGCGTGTGCTCTGAGTACCATCTCTGTAGCGACCCGACCCAAAATCGGTCAAGTCTCTGTGTCCGTATGTCGGTGTACTAGAATAGGGGTACCCTAGTACCCCGAACTCGTGCACGGACAGTGGCAGCGCCACGGCCGGGCGGCTGTTGGCCGCTAAGATCCTCAGCAGCTCCTTGGAGCCATTCAAGAACAAAGTAGTCGAGAATCTTGCCGGAAGGCCACCCAGGCGCAAAGGAAGCGAGGCCCGGCAAGAGGAGCTTGGGAAGGCTTGGCGGGCGCTGAACCCCAAGCGCGACAAGGTTCCCCTTGTGACAAGGCGCTTGCCGGGCGGGCGACCTCTTTCCATCTCCGCTCCAGCTCACCCGCCAGCGTGTCACCACGGGCTCTCCCAAGCACGCGTGTCGACGGGCTGTGCAGCCAGCGGGAGTAGCGACAGACGGCGTGACAAGCCACCATCGTGGCGGACGGAGGCGACTTAGCGGTCCCTGTTATAATTGTTTGAGGCGGCCGAGGCGGGCATTGATGACTCTTGTCCCTTGCCGTCGAGTTAGGTATAGGTTCTTGTACCTTTGTACAAGCGGTGTACCAACCTAGGTTTTTACCATTGTGACCTTGTCTACTTGCCACATGTGGTAACCCCTTGTGCCTATAAAAGGAGGCCCGAGGGCAGCGTAGAGGAGGTTCGATTCGGCTGGGTTTCTAGTCCAGCTCCAGCTTAGTTCATCACACTCAAGTTAGGTCTTGTAGCCAGCATTGCTCCCTAGCAAGAACACAAGATAATCCACAAAGCAGCAGTAGGAGTATTATCTCTCCGGAGAGCTCCGAAGCTGGGAAACCCCCCTCGTGTGCATCGCCTCGACCCGCTCTTTGTGCAATCTCCGCCCCCTCCGAACCATAAGGGACCCAGGTCCCGTAGGTGCTCGTGGGGCACGATCAGCTCACCCCGACATCTTTGGCGCGCCCGGTAGGGGCGTCGAGGCTGTGTGAATCCGGTCCGGCGGTCGCACTAGCAACTCCATCGGCGTCTTAATCGACATGGCGCCGAAGAAGAAGCCTTCAGCAGCAATCGAGCCGTCGCGTCGAACCCACCACCACCGGAGCCGTCGGGTGGTGGGGAAGCATGGCGGAGGGACGGCGTCGTCGAAAGAGTCCACGATGCCGCCAGGTCCAAAGACAACGCAGCGCTGGGCGTCGGCGTCGAATCTGCACGCGTCCGTCACAGGAGGCGCGGGACGAACAGCGTTATGATACCCGCGGCACCATCGATCTTTGGACCAAGGCCAAGCTGGAGGATCCGAGGCCCTCGAGACCGCATGCACCTCGGCATGCGATGCGAGTGGGAATGCGGTCGCTGGGGCGGATGCTGCTCCTCCTAACGGTTAGGAGTCCGAGCACATCCGTTCTTCGCCGTCGCCGTTGCCGCCAACCACACCAGCGGAAGCCTTGGCGAGCTCGATTACTACTAGATTACCCTCAACGGCCGATAAGGTCGATGGTGGAGGGCCACAATTCAGAAGTCTCATCGGCCGCCAGCGGCGCGCCCCGCTGCAACCGAAAGCGCCGCAGCAGCGGCGAGGCGACAAAGCGCGAGCGATGGCGGCGAGACTTGCGGGGTGCACCACCGTACACTCCCCTTCCGAAGGCCAAGATCGCCGAATCGCGGATCCACCTCGGCGGTGACTCCACAGCATCGCCGGATCCGTGGGCTCGTCGTGACCAGCGTCAAGTTCTTCGAGAAGCGGCAAGAAGAGGACTTCGAACCCGTATCGGCGCCAAGAGAAGCGCGCCATCAATCGACCAGCGCGCGGCCCACTGCCGATATGCATGCGCCCGAAGAACCAGGCGACTTACCGTCTGTGCTGTGGGTTGCCCTGCGTTCACTCGTGAGCTGCGGCAAGTCCGATGGCCCGACAAGAAAAATTTCAAACCAGATGTGCGGAGAAATACGGCGGCAGGACACACCCATCGGAGTTCCTCAAAGCATCTACACCATCGCGGTGCAAGCTGCGGGGGACGAGACGACAAAATCCTCGCCAACTACTTCCCTTGGTGCTCAAGCCAAGCGCCGATCTTGGCTCATGCACTTGCCGGATGGCTCTATTTCTTCTTGGGCAGATTTGTGCCATCGGTTTGTTGGCGCCTTCACGGTGACCACAAGCCTCATGGCCAAGAGAGTGATCTCCACCTGCTTGCCCGTATGAGGGGAGTCTCTGCGCAAATTTATCCAGAGATTGATCGAGTGCACTATAACATCCCGGGCGTCCACCTGCTGCGGTGATTAGTGCATTCCATCGAATGTGCTGAAGTCGCAGGATGAGGAGGAGATGGCGATGTGCAAAGTGAAAGACGTCGTGAGCTCTACGCCCTGGCCGACAAGTGTGCTTGCTGAAGAAGGAAGAAGGCTCCGGGAGAGAGTGTGGGAGCAGAGTCGATCAGTGAGGGACCGCCCGACAAGGAATAGCCGTGGCGGAACAACAGGAGGAAGAAAACCAAGAAGTGATAGTTGTCGAGCAGTCCGGCAAGGATGATGCCGCCAACCAAGCCAAGGCGGTGGCTCCGGCAAGGAGGTTGCCGTTAGCGCCGTCCTTCAAGCTGTGGCGCCGCCGACAAGCCTGGCAGCTCAACAAGCGATCTTGCAAAATCCACCGCACTAAGGGCCCACGATCTCCAAAGCTGCAAGAAAATCGAGCAGCTTGTGGAGCCTGAAAGCTGAATCTGGCGGCGAGACAAGGAGAAAGCCCAAGAAGGTGCCGGTGCAGCAAGTAAAAGAGACCCGGTCGGGAGGGCCTTGCAGCAAGGCCAAGCAGCGGCAAGGAGACAGACCTCCCGTGGCGCGACAAGGAAGAAGATGAAGATGAAGATGGCGAGGATTATGAAGATGATGAAGCTGATGAGCAGGAGTTTCAAAAGGCAACAGAGGTCCTTTGCGTCGGCGGTGGTGCGTCTCTCGCATACCTCACACCGCCAACTCAAGCAATGGATGCGCGAGGTCAATGCAGCAGAGAACCATCCCTAGAGTCACGCAGACCTCTGAAGTGGTCCAAGACGCCCATCATCTTTGACATTGAGGATCACCCTGATCGCATCATTGCGGTCGGGTGTTTGCCGATGTTGGTCTCACCAACCATCCGCAACCTCAAGGTCACAAAGATCTGGTTGATTTGGCGGGGCGGCCTGAATTTGATATCTTCGCAGTACTCGGAGACTTCAAATCCCGACAATGAGCTCGAAGAAGCGGCACCTTCAAGGAATCAACCCAGAAGGAGCAAGCCCAAGGGAAGATCACGTTGCGGTAACATTGGCGGTGAGCTCAACTTCGAACCGAGAGGGTCACGTTCGACGTCGCCGATTTCCCATTGCCCTACAATGGCATACTCGGCCGTCCGGCACTCGCCAAGTTCATGGCCGCCTCTCACTATGCATACAACCTACTCAAGATGCCCGGCCCGATAAGTGTCATTTCTGTCCATGGCGACAAGAAAGATGCACTTATCTGCACCGACAAGATTTACCGGGATGCAGCAGCCGCGACAGATAGCAAACCACTTACCGCTGAAGCTCCCGAGGCGAAGAAGAAGACCACTAGGTCCGGAAAGAGCACGGTTGCCCACTCCAGCAAGCGCACCTCTTCGGAGTGCTGCGCTACCTGTAAGTGCATCTAGTGCCCCTTAGTGATTTTGGTGTATTGAAGACTTATAGGTTAAGCAACTAATGCGTTTGTGAGTGTACACAGGTCTATAAGTCTATGAGGAGTTTGGTATTTACAGAGAAAGTCGACCCCTAAAAATGAATTTCTTCAACTGAAGAATTTGATATTCTGAAGACTTTTTGAAGACTTTGAAAGTGAAGAAATTGGTGTGACCTTGAAGACTTGGTATTCATTTGAGGAACATGAAGCGTGAAGACTTTTGTTTTCGTAGTTTCATTTTCTCTTTCTTGAGTCATAGGAAACACCGTCTTTGTTAAAGGGGTCGAGGAAATACTAAGGAAAATTTCCATTTGATGCTCAACTCAAAATCCTACACCTACCAATCCCTTGAGTGAAGCTTTTGAAATCTCATACAGTTCAGTCAATTTCTTGATGTGATGAGGCGAAGCTCTTACAGTCCTTGAGAATTTATTCGGCGAGGAGTTAGGAATTCGCCGGTCGAATTGCCTACCGATGAGGAACATGATAGTACGAGGAATTTGATATTCAAAATTCCGACCGTTCTTTATCTTCTTGCGCCACTGTCCAAAATATCTTATCCACCTAACGGTCATATCATTGAAGGGCATTTATGTCTTATCATGTCGGGCTGCTCCTAGGCTATAAATAGTCGCCCCTACAACCACTAGTTGGTTGGCTGCTCGAGAGAACTTGACACTTGTCATTTGAGATCAACCCATCCTCTGAGGACTTTGGCGAAAATCATCAAGTGAGGAAAAACCCAAAGTGAGGAAAACCCAAAACCAAACCCCAACAAACCCAAAGTGATTGAGCATCATGAAGAAATTGATCCAGCGTGGATCCGGCGCTTTTACCTTTGAAGAATGTGCTTCTTCCAGACGGTTAGGCGTCACGGTCTAGAACATCCAAGAGGAATTGTGGATCGCCGAGTGACCAAGTATGTGAAGGTTTGGAAGTCGCTGAAGACTTACCACGAGTGATTGGGACGAGTCTGCGTGACCTTAGTTCAAGGAGAATCGGTGAGGACTTGGTGTCTGAGCTGCGTGCTCGGTGGTGGGTGTCCGGGACTGCGTGTCCTCGAGTTTAAATACTCAGCCGCTCCAACCAGACGTACAACCGAGACAGCAGTTGGAACTGGTCTACCAAATCATTGTCTTCACCAACCTAACTGGTTCTATTTCCTCAACCTTTCATTTCCTCATTCTTGTGTTGAGTGTTTGTCATATCTGTGTTTGAAGACTTTGGTGAAGACTTTCTCAATTTCCTCAGTTCAATTTCTTGATCTGTTTGTCTTCATCTTGTGTTATCCTGTGATTACGCTTTACGTACTCTGTGATTGTCTTCATTTCATCATGATGACTATGCATGTAATCTGCTATGCTTACTTCGAGTACTTATTCCATTGCATGTATTTCTTAGCTAAGGAATTTCCTCACCGACAAATTCCTCGGTGAAGAATTTGTAAAATTCTCTAAAATCGCCTATTCACCCCCCTCTAGTCGATATAGCACTTTCAATTGGTATCGAGCAAGGTACTCCCTTGTTACGTGTGATTTTAGTTTAACCACACGGAGTTTTAGTTATGTCGACCGCAGGTATGATCAAGGTCTCAGCAGGTGTCCTACCTTGATGGGACGGACTACCCCTCTTGGAAGAACAAAATGCGAATGCATCTTGAAGCAATTGACAACGATCTACGGTATGTTGTGACAAAGGTGTTTCCTCGGTCACACCCTCTACGAATGATCTGATGTGAAGAGATTCAAGCAACTCGATTCTCAAGCGAAGAATATCATATGTGGCCACTGAGCAAAGGCCAATATGGAAGAGTGAGTGCTTTGGAATCTGCCAAACTCATTTGGGACAGGCTGTCCAAAGTAAATGAAGGTGTTTCAACTCAGCGTGACTCTCGAGTTGATGTTCTTCGGAATCTCTTCAACCGCTTCAAAAGACTCGACAGCGAAAATGTTCAACAAACCTTGATCGCCTCACCGACATCTCAAATGAGCTTCAAGCACTGGGTGCCACTGACATCACCGACCATGAGGTGGTGAAGAAATTGCTAAGATCGCTTGATTCCTCATTTGACACTCTGGCACTGATGATACAAGAACGAGCTGACTACAAGTCTCTTGATCCTGCTGATATCCTCGAAGGCTAAATACTCACGAGTTCCGACTTCAAAAAAGAGATCTCTATGGTTACGGCTATGGAAAACACGTGCCACGAAGGCCAAGGCTGAATCTGAATCGAGAGTGAAGACTCTGGTAGTAGCCTTGGAGATCTGAAGAATTTGGCGAGAGCTAGCATCGCTCGTGAAGAAATTCCAGAAATTCACAAGGCGTGGTCGTTTTGGAAAATCCTCAAGAAGCGGTGATTCCTCATCTAGTGACTATAGCGAAGACTTTGCCACAAATGCAAGAAACCTGGTCACTATATCCAAGATTGTCCTCGATGGGAAAAGGAATTAAGAAAGAAGAAACACAAGGATTACAGTTACGATGGCGTGAAGAAGAAGAAGAAATCATCAAATCTTCATCATCAAAATCCTCAAAGCCTTCTTCTCACAAGAAGAGCAGCTCCAAAAAGGCTCGGGCATTCATTGGCAAGGAAATGGACTCGAAGCTGAATCGAGGAAAATGAGGAAGAGGAGGAGTCAGAAGAATCCGAATCTGGTGTGGCTAGTCGGCTCTTGCTCGCCTATGTTAGCAAGTCCATCTTCAACGCTGAAGAAACTGACTCCACCGACAAACTGATGAGGAAAATGATGACTACGCCCCACCTATTGCTTCATGGCAAAAGGTGCCAAGGTACTCAATTTCACCTCCTCTGAATCCTAGTGAAAATGAATCGATGAGGATCTTAAGCCCAGCTACTCTAAACTTGCTAAGATTGCTATAAAACAACAAAGGGCTTTTGAAAAGGTTCAAAACATGCTAGATAAGAGTGATGATATGTTAGGTGAAGAAATGGATCGCACTCAAGCCCTAGCGAAAATCTTGAAAGTTCGATCTAGGCTTGACAGCCTTCAAGGTCATCATAACACTCTCTTATCGATCATGAGAAACTTTCTTATGAATTTCTTCAAAGAAAGCAAGATCTTGAGAAGCTAAGAGCGAGTTATGAAGATCTTGAAGGGCGTGATTCATTACTTGCTCAACAAATCAGCGCTTCTCAAGAAGAATTTGTTCCTCCATGCTTAAAATGCATTGAGCGTGAATCGCTAATTCTTCACTGGATGTTCAAATGCTTCAACTGTTACAAATTCTTCACCTGCCTCTACTATCACTAATTCCTCATCGAGGACATTGCTAGTATTCTTGACGATGCAGGGATGAAGGAATTGTACATGACAGCATGTACAAAAGCCTCAAAGGGCATCGACTCTTTGTGATGTGCTTAAAAGCAGATCCTCAACGAAACCCTAGGAAAGAGGGTATTGCCTTTGAGAGGAAACTCAATGCTTGATGGAGCGTCTTGGAAGCTTTGAGCGGTATCCCAAAACCTCATGGGTTGCTGCAAAGGGACCTCCAGATTGATCCATCCACCTTATCTGACTTTACATGTGAATTTCCTCATTACGATGATGAGTCATTTGACTCAAACTATAAACTGTTCAAAAATCAGAATGGTGAAGTATTTGCTAGATATGTTGGCACTAAGCTGCAGAGCGGCCCCCTATGAAGAAAATCTGGGTTCCCAAGAAGTGCCTTGAAAGTCTTGGTGAATGTCCTCATGACACCACCAGTGAAGAAAAGGAACCCCAGATCAAATTCTTCATATGGACAAAATTCTTCATATGGATCCAAGTCCTCATACGGACCAAATTCCTCACGTGGATCAAATTCCTCAAAAGGATCAAAGTCCTCATATGATTATCATCGTGCTAACAACTCTGCTTTTGCAGGTAGAGCTAAGGGCTATGAATATGTGCATTATTCTTCAAACCAATATGTTCATAAGTCCTCGAAGAATTTCTCTGCTTATTCATATGCTTACCCTAACCCCTCTTATGTGAAGCGAAATGGTTTGGCCTCTATGCCACCATTCTCATATGATGCTCGCAGAATGATGAACTCTTTGCCACCCCTTGAGATGTGGGTGGTGAAGAAAAGAACTAATCTCTTCTGCAGGGTCAGGTCTCCGGGCGTGTCTTAAGCGTCTGAAGAATTTCTTGGGGCCCGACAAAATTGCTTGAAAGGACGCCTTGAGCTAATCATGATGAAATGAACTTTCATTTCACACGTCCTCATCTGCTTATCTAATTGATCTTGGTGATGAAATTCATCGATGAACTTGATATCATATTCTTCATCGATGAAGTATATGAGATCGTAAGTTATACTAATTCATCTGCAGGATGATCAACCCAAAGCCACCGAGTGGGTTCTCGATAGTGGATGTACAAATCACATATTTGGTGACAAGAATCTATTGATGGATGCTCCCTATCACCGTCACATCTGAAGCATATCATCTTTGCTGACAAAGGCAAAAGTCAGGTATTGGGACTTGGTAAGGTTGCTATCTCTAAGGACATGCACATGGACAAAGTCATGCTTGTTGAGTCTTTAGGATATAACCTCATGTCAGTCTCAATGCTTTGTGATCTTGATATGGTTGTTATCTTTGGCAAGTATCATTGTGTTGTGATTATGGAAGCTGACAATTCCAAAGTCTTCGAAGGCTTTAGGAGAGGAGACTTGTATATTGTTGATTTCTCTACAGGTCCACAACCGGCCGTGTGTCTACTTGCAAAAGCTTCAGAAGGCTGGCTATGGCATCGACGACTTGGTCACGCAGGCATGAGGAATTTGCACACGCTTGCAAAGAAGAAGCATGTCATTGGCATTGAGAATGTCAAATTCCTCAAGAATCACTTATGCGGTGCTGTGAAGCTGGAAAAATGACCAAGGCCAAGCATCCAGCGAAGACTATCATGACCACTACTCGTCCCTTCGAATTGCTTCACATGGACCTCTTTGGTCCCAATCATTACTCAATTGTCGTTAATGAAGCATCACTATATGGCTTTGTTATTGTTGATGATTACTCTCGTTACACATGGGTACACATTGTTACTTACAAAAATCAAGTGCAGGAAATCTTCAAGCGATTTTCCTCGAGGGCTTCAACCAACTTTGGTGTGAAGATCAAGCACATCGGGAGTGACAATGGAACTGAGTTCAAGAATTCGGTCTTGAGGATTATCTTGATGAACTTGGTATTACTCATGAGTTATCTGCTCCCTATACTCCTCGGCAAAATGGCGTCGTGGGCGCAAGAACAGAACTCTTGTTGAGATGGCTCGCACTATGCTTGATGAATACAAAGCGCCTAGTCGTTTCGGATTGAAGCAATTGACACTGCGTGCCACATCATCAACAGAGTATATCTTCACAAATTCTTCAAAAGACTGCCTATGAACTCCTCAACGACAAGAAACCCAATGTAAGTTATTTCAAAGTCTTGATTGCTAAATGCTGGATTAGAGATCCTCACCACACCTCTAAATTTGCGAAAGCACATGAAGGTTTTATGCTTGGTTACGGAAAGGACTCGCACACCTCTGAGTCTTCAACATCGCACTTCACAAGATTGTTGACCTTGTAGATGTGCGGTTCGATGAAACTAATGGCTCGGAAAGAGAGCACCTACCTTACGTGTTAGGCGAACCAGCACCGAGGATTCTATCGGGTTCAAGGCAACCGAGGATGTCATTCCTCTTGAAGAAACTGCTGAAGAATTCATTTCAGTCGTGAAAAACGTCGGCGGATGCACTGAAGATAATGTGAAGAAAATGGTCTTTGAGGAAAATGATCAAATTCCTCGAAGACAACCAGCTCATCCTCGCGTTGCAAAAGAAGTGCAAGTTGACAAGATCATCGATGACATTGAAGCGCCGGGTCCTCTCACTCGCTCAAAAGCTTCACACTTATCTAACTTTTGTGGGCACTATGCTTTTGTCTCTATCACAGAGCCCACTAAGGTAGATGAAGCATTCTGGAGCGGAGTGGATTCAGGCCATGCAAGAAGAATTACATCGATTCGAGCTCAACAACGTCAGGGAACTGGTCAAACGTCCAGATCCTCGCAAGCATAATATCATTGGCACAAAGTGGATCTACCGCAACAAGCAAGATGAAAATGGTCTTGTGGTGAGGAATAAGGCACGACTAGTAGCTCAAGGCTACACGCAGTTGAAGGAATTGATTTCGATGAAACTTTTGCACTGTTGCTAGACTTGAGTCTATTAGCATATTACTCGCCTATGCTAACCATCACAATATCACTTTATATCAAATGGATGTGAAAAGTGCATTCCTCAATGGTAAGCTTGAGGAAGAAGTATATGTTGCTCAACCCCAGGTTTTGAAGATCCAAAGAATCGACAAAGTCTTCAAACTAAATAAGGCCCTCTATGGCCTCAAGCAAGCCCTCGGGCGTGGTATGATACATTGAAGGAATTCTTCGTGAAGAATGGCTTCACACCAGTTCACTCGACCCTACTCTCTTTACTAAATCTTATGATGGTGAACTGTTTGTGTGCCAAATATATGTTGATGATATTATCTTTGGCTGTCTTGACCAACGTTATAGTGATGAATTTGCCTATATGATGAGTGAAGAATATCAAATGTCTATGATGGGAGAGTTGAAATTCTTCTTAGGTCTTCAAATTAAATCAACAACACAATGGCATATTCATATCTCGGAGAAATACCTCAAAGATGTCTGAAGAAATTGGCATGCAAGATTGCAAAGGTGTCAAAATTCCTATGCCCACAAATGGCCATCTATGCAATTGATGAAAATGGTATTGACTTGATCACAAGGTATACCGCTCCATGATTGGTTCTTTATTGTACTTATGTGCATCTAGGCAGATATAATGCTTAGTGTTTGCATGTGTGCCCGATTTCAAGCTACACGAAGGAATCACACCATAAGGCTGTGAAGCATATTCTTGATATCTAGCTCACACACCAACACTAGGATTATGGTACCCCAAGGGCTCTACTTTTGATCTCATTGGATATTACGACTCGACTATCTTTGGTGATCGTGTGGATCGCAAGTCAACATCTGGTACTTGTCATTTCCTCGGACGATCTTTGGTGCATTGGTCCTCGAAGAAAGCAGAACTGCGTATCACCGTCCATGCGGAAGCTGAATACATTGCTCTGGCTCGTGTTGTGCTCAATTACTATGGATGAAGCAAACCCTCAAGGACTACGGCATCAACGTGAAGAATGTGCCTCTCTCTTGTGACAATGAGAGTGCCATCAAGATTGCTCACAACCCAGTTCAGCACTCGAAGACAAAGCACATTCAAATTCGTCATCATTTTCTTCGTGATCATGTGTTGAAGGCGACATCTCCATCGAGCACGTGAAGATGAAGAACAGCTAGCTGATATCTTCACTAAGCCCTTGGATGAGAAGAGATTTAGCAAGTTGCGGTGTGAGCTAAATATCTTAGAATCTTGAGCGTTCTTTGAAAAGGACACATCCTAACACTTATGCAAAATTGATGACTTAGATGTGCAACACATGAAGAAACGTTTTCTTCAATCAATGAAGAATAACACTCTAAATGTGAAGAAATTAATGAAGAATTTGATTCTCGAACCCTCGACAATTGTACGCGGTGTCTGAAATCATCATTCTTATCTGATGGGTCACGCCACCACCAAAGTTGAAAATCTTCAATTTGAGTTTTCCTCAGTTTTGAAATTCTTGAGTTTTGAAATTCTTCAGTTTTTCAAATTCTTCAGTTTTTCAAATTCTTCAACTTTGCAAAATCTTCACTGTTTCCGTCGTCTTTCTTCATTGGCTATATATATATATGGATTTATGTCCTCTACAGCATTCACTTATGGTTATTTCTTCAAGTCGCTTTTTCTGCTAAGTGAATGTGATCGGACCCTTCCCCCTCTATGCTATACTCAACCCAATCCATTCACAAATTCTTCATGTGCGTTCTACTTTGAAACTCGTTCAAATTCTTCACTGTGTCCTTAACAGCTGAAGAAATTGCAACGGAACTTTTAAAACAAATCTTATTCAAACCTTCGCTTTTACCGCTCAAACCGTTCCGCATCCCACGATGCATTATTATATTCACCCACGATCGCACACGATCTCCACTACACAAGACGTGGGTGACACATGTAAATGAGAAGGAAGCGGTCGAGGGCACGTTAAGTCCTAAATCTTGGACGATCCGTTTTCACCGTGGCTATAAATACCCTCTCTCCCTTCCTCACTCTTTTACTCCGCTCGACCTCTCTCCTTTCGAGCTCCTCAAAACCCTAAGCGCCGCCGCTTCTCCATCGTCGCCGGTGAGGAAAAGCTTCCTTGCCTTGACCTCTTCGCCCGACGTACTCGCGCCGACCGTGGAATTTCTTCACTCCGCCGTCGCCGTAGCTGATTTCCTCTGCCAAGTTAGGCGGAGAAGATCTGAACAGACGAACTTCCCAACTGTTCATCTCAGTTAATCGTGTTCTTCACTTGAGTAAATTAAAAGTTACTTTTACTACTCGATTTGATTCTCAAATTTTCTTCAAATTCTTCAAAGGTGTTTATTCTCCAAATCTTCATACATATGAACACCTCAAATCTCTTGACTCATTTCTCTAAGCAATGATTTTCTTCAAGATTCCTCAATTGTGTGGATCTTGATCTATACAACTCTGGAACCTAAGACAAAAACGCTTATTGAAATTCTTCAAGGCTCATCTGGTCAAAATCCTCAAACTTGTTCTTTTGAAAAACCCTCACGAGAAGCATATGACCTCTTCAAATTCCTCGCACCTATACTCTGTTCACAGGTACAAATGTCTGCTGCTGAATCCCTAGGTTCTCATCAACTTAACTCATTTGCAGCGTTCCTCGAAGAAAAACTGCACACTTCTTGAGAGAACTCAATTGTTCAATTTCCTCAACGAAGAAAATGGCAGATGGTAAGAAGCCGCAGAAGGAGGAAAGAAACACGAGGTCATGACAGCATTTGAAATCCCGAGGAAATATATGCTGACTCTGTACACGGATGAGGAAAGCAAAAATCAACGCAAGGTGCGTATACAGAAGATTGAACGGAGATGGGCACGGGAATGGAAGGAATACCGATATGTAACACCTAAGTACATGAAGAAATTCGCGTTAAATCCTCCATGCCCAAGAGCTCCTTTGGCACCAGGCCAAATAGCTGATCCCACTAGCGTCAAGCGCGGTGAGGACTTCCACGATGAGTGGGCTAAGCGCCAAGCAAAGTTGGCTAAGCAAGCAAAGGCGGTGAAGAAATTCAATGAGGATTCTGCCGCTGCTGCTGCATCGAGGTCTCGGTCAAACCGAGGAAATCAATGCAAAAGAAGTCGCTAATAAGCCAAGTGCTTCATCATCTGCGCCCTCACGGCCAAGTTCATCAGCAGCTCCCTCGGGCAAATTCCTCGTGAGCAAATTCCTCACACCGCCATTGTTCCATCAAAGTCCTCAAGCTGCTCCGTCCAAACCTTCAGCCTGTGCACCTAGCTACTTGTCAAAGGACTGCTGGTTTCTCAATTGCCTCGAGCATCTCTGCAAGTTCCTCGGCTGCCCTCAATTCTTCATCGGCCCGACTCTGCTGAAGACAAAAGCAACATTGGGCGTGGTCCTCGGCCTAGCCAAGGAAGAAACAGCTTGTAGTCCACGTGCCATCGATGATGAGGCATCGATGAAGAACTTGAAGAAATCATCGAGACCGTCAAGTTAGGGCCGCTAGAGCCAAAGGTACATCTGTGCCCTTGCTTTTGGACCCAAAGAAAGTCCTCGACTTCATCGACCTCGGCACAATGATCCCAATACCCTCTGCTGATCTTCCTTTGACACCTGGTCAAAGTCATGCGTTGACTCACTTCATCGCTGAAGAAAATGGAAGTTTGAAGGCGAGGGAAATCAAAAAGGCTCAATACAGGAAGGAGAGGTTCCTGAAGAAAAATGTTGTCAAGATGACACCGAGGAACTCCTTCAAAGCCAAACTGACATTCAGAACCTCGGCAAGAACTTGACACATACTATGCTGATTGGCAAGTAGTCAAGACCAGATTAAATCGATCGACGAAGAAACTCACAAGTGTTGCTGCACTGTGCAACGTGAAAATCCTCGGTGAAGCATCAGTTCAGCCTCTTGAAGAAAATGCTGATTCAGGGCTGATGAAGAAATTCCAGCCGGCTGAAGAAGCTGCCAGGCACCCACTAGTGGTGCGCTGAAGAAAGCTGCTCAAGTCAGGCAACATTGCATCGATTCGCTGAAGAAATTACTCAAGACAGAGGCTGCATCGGTTGCTCTGAAGAAACTGCACCAAATTCCTCGGCTCCTCCTGCGCCAACTCCAGCTCCAATTCTTCCATCGCTTCGATGTGAAGAAAACCAAGGCTCTTGAGCGAGCTCTTTGTGAAGAAAAAGAAAGCATCATCTGCGTCGATTCTTCAGCTGCGAAGAAAATGAAGCCAATGACCAGCTCCATTGAAAACCCGATTGATGCTATTCCAATTTCCTCCATACCATCAAAGGAAGTAGTTCCTTTTGGAGAAGAATATGAGGTGCCAACGGATCGATGAAGAACATCAATCTCTGCTTCGTCGAGAGAAAATTGATGAAGAAATTGAAGTGGAAGCAATCCCTTCAACCCCAGTCATTCCTCATCGGACCATGAAATTCCTCAAGCTGGTCTTGAGGAAATTGAAAATGAAGATGTGGATATTGGATGTACCACTCCGGTGATCAATGATGACTTTTGGGAAAGTCAGCATCCCAATACTCCTCTCTTCACCCCGCTTCAACAAGTTCCTCACTCCCCGCATGCATTGTTCAAATAGACCTTTGAAGAAAATCAACCCACGAGTTATGTGCATGAAGAAATTCCAGCCACTAGTCTTGATGAAACTGCTCTGCTGCTGAAAATCCTCGATCTGCACAAGTTGAGGACCAAGAAATTCCTCAAGTGAAGAACACTGAACTTACGATTCCTGAGGTGGTGATGCAACTTACTGACACCCCTCTGCCAAAGCAGAAGAATCCGTTCTCAACCAAGCAAAAGTTCAAGGCTGAAGATTTCTTTGCCGAGCACGTGTTCTTCACTGAATATAATCCTTATGATTCTGCTCGAATTAGGAAGAGGCGCTTCTGGACTGCCAGTCAAGCCAACTTCTATTCCTCAGTGCTTTTCAACAAGGACAAAATCTTCGATCATGCTCATATTCCTCATGTGGATATGGAGTCATTGCCGGGCTTTGAGCCCGTCCTAAGTGTTCTTCACGCGCAGGTCTTCTAAACTTCTGCTTGATATTTGTGATTGGAATGAAGAGCTAATTCTTCAGTTCTATGCAACCCTTCACATCACCGGAGACGCTGAAGATGTACATTCATGGGTCTTAGATTGGATGACCGAAAACACTCACTACAAGGCCCCAGCAAGTGAATTGCTTCGTGCCCTCCCACTCAGTCCTCCGCTTGATGGTGCACGTCGCATCTATGAAGAAAAGGAACTTTCAAATCACTATATGCAAGTCTTGATGAAGCCTTTGAAACCAAGGCAAGCTCAAGGACCAAATTCCTCGTCAAGGAATTATTATATGTGCCTCGAACAGTCTATCGAATTTTGGCGAAGACTATGAGTCCTATCAAGGGCCACGACTCGAATGATGAAGAAGTCGTTGGCATCATGAAGAATATGCTTTTCAACATCATCCATGGCGTTCCGTCAATTTCCATGATTTCTTCATGAGGACTCGGCTAACATTGCCATGTCACCTTTTGAGTGAAGCCTTATGCACCTTGGATTATGAGATTCATCGGTCAAGATCTTCTTTGAATTACAAAGGTGACACTTTGAACCACTGCAGCTACACGCCCCGATTGAAGTCCTCAAGCGGCCAATTACCTCGGTGATGAAAAGGGAAAGGCTCTGCTGTGATAGATGAAGGCACCGTCCATTGGATGGACAGTTTATAAGCGACATCCTACTCCACCAATGATGACTCGCCACACATGACTCAAAGACAAATACCTCGATTAAGCATAGTCCTCAAGCTCGCACCGAGGTGATGGTGATCGTGAGTTACTCCTCGGTCTTCATCGGAAGGTTGATCGCAATCACAAGTGGGTCAAGCGTCGGTTTGGTACTCTTCTTTACAACTGACCTCAACTCACAATGCGGTGAAGAAAAACCACTACTATCTTCATGAAACCTTCAAGCGCTTTGGGCTGTTCTTTCACATGTCTACAATGAAGAAGAAGCGCAATCAATGGGACTCAAGGAAGAATTTGACTGGTCTGCACCTCCTCGAAGAAATTCAAGAAAGTCAAAGTTCCTTCCTTGGTGGCCAGCTCCTATTCTTCATCTCGCGACTTGATGAAAATGAAGATTTGGAAGACACTTGCTGCTGGTCCTACTTCAACGAACAACCCGACAATCTTTGGCGCTCCGTCTTCAACTTGAAATTCTTCAAGAGCGTTAGTCCTCGGTTCGATCCTTTTGGTCATTCGATGACAAAGGGGAGAAATTTGAGTTAGTCTTCAAGCGGGTCTCGTTTTGTCTATATACAATATTTTATTAAGTTACAACTCTCGTTCTTACGAAACCTTTTATTGGATCGAGTTGTAATCTTAAACCCGATGGTGCTTTGATACTTTTGATGCATTATGTTTTGCTCTATGATCTGATTACAATAGTGTTGATATGCTCGATATTTGTTATGCTCGATCCTCATGAGCTCGTTGAAAATCTTCAAATCGATTTGGGATCGATACTCATGAAAAGTTTCAAATTCCTCATACGCATTGGGCTCGATACTCTTTATGCATTATTTTGCATGCTCGCATATCATCAAGCACCATATTTCATCATGCATTTCAAATTCCTCATATTATATGACAAATCGTGTATGAATTACAAGATATAGGGGAGATCTCCATGATTCATTTCTTCAAATGTGCATTGCCTCAAAAGCAAATTCCTCACTATGCACATCTTGGGGAGTTCTTCTATATCTTGCAATCAAAATCCTCATTATCGGTGTTTACACTTCATATATTTATCCCGTTGAAAACTTAACCTATGTTGTCATCAATCACCAAAAGGGGAGATTGTAAGTGCATCTAGTGCCCTTAGTGATTTTGGTGTATTGAAGACTTATAGGTTAAGCAACTAATCGTTTGTGAGTGTACACAGGTCTATAAGTCTATGAGGAGTTTGATATTTCTGAGAAAATCGACCCTAAAATGAATTTCTTCAATGAAGAATTTGATATTCGAAGACTTTACGAAGACTTTGAAAGTGAAGAAATTGGTGTGACCTTGAAGACTTGGTATTCATTTGAGGAACATGAAGCGTGAAGACTTTTGTTTTCGTAGTTTCATTTTCTCTTTCTTGAGTCATAGGAAACACCATCTTTGTTAAAGGGGTCGAGGAAATACTAAGGAAAAATTTCCATTTGATGCTCAACTCAAAATCCTACACCTACCAATCCCTTGAGTGAAGCTTTTGGAAATCTCATACAGTTCAGTCAATTTCTTGATGTGAGACGAAGCTCTTACAGTCTTGAGAATTTATTCGGCGAGGAGTTAGGAATTCGCCGAGTGTGAATTGCCTACAGATGAGAACATGATAGCCACGAGGAATTTGATATTCAAAATTCCGACCGTTCTTTGTCTTCTTGGCCTGACTGTCCAAAATATCTTATCCACCTAACGGTCATATCATTGAAGGGCATTTATGTCTTATCATGTCGGGCTGCTCCTAGGCTATAAATAGCCGCCCCTACAACCACTAGTTGGTTGGCTGCTCGAAGAACTTGACACTTGTCATTTGAGAGCAACCCATCCTCACGAGGACTTTGGCGAAAATCATCAAGTGAGGAAAAACCCAAAGTGAGGAAAAACCCAAAACCAAACCCCAACAAACCCAAAGTGATTGAGCATCATGAAGAAATTGATCAGCGTGGATCCGGCGCTTTTACCTTTGAAGACTGTGCTTCTTCCAGACGGTTAGGCGTCACGGTCTAAACATCAAGAGGAATTGTGGATGCCGAGTGACCAAGTATGTGAAGGTTTGGAAGTCGCTGAAGACTTACCACGAGTGATTGGGCGAGTCTGCGTGACCTTAGTTCAAGGAGAATCGGTGAGGACTTGGTGTCTGAGCTGCGTGCTTTCGATGATTGGGTGTCCGGGACTGCGTGTTCTCGAGTTTAAATACTCGGCCGCTCCAACCAGACGTACAAGCCAGAGACAGCAGTTGGAACTGGTCTACCAAATCATTGTCTTCACCAACCTAATGGTTCTATTTCCTCAACCTTTCATTTCCTCATTCTTGTGTTGAGTGTTTGTCATATCGTGTTTGAAGACTTTGGTGAAGACTTTCTCAATTTCCTCAGTTCAATTTCTTGATCTGTTTGTCTTCATATTGTGTTATCCTGTGATTACGCTTTACGTACTCTGTGTTTGTCTTCATTTCATCATGATGACTATGCATGTAATCTGCTATGCTTACTTACGAGTACTTATTCCTTTGCATGTATTTCTTAGCTAAGGAATTTCCTCACCGACAAATTCCTCGGTGAAGAATTTGTAAAATCTCTAAAAATCGCCTATTCACCCCCCCCCCTCTAGTCGATATAACGCACTTTCACTACCGTCGAGGACGCACCATCGAGCTCCACCGGCAAGTGCAACAAGACGATGGCAACTCCGCCAAAGACCAAGAAAGTGCCCGCCAAGGAGGACGGCGCTGGTGGTACCTTCACCATCAGTGCCACGCTTGATCCTAAATAGGAAGGCGAGCTCGTTGCTTTCCTGCGGGCGAATGTCAATGTGTTTGCATGGCAACCATCCGATATCCCGGTGTTCCCGGAAAGTAATTGAGCACCACCTGGCTATCTGCCCTCACGTGCCCGTCAAGCAAAGAGTTAGGAAGCAGCGGTGGGCGCCAAGTTCATAGCGAAGAAATCAAGAAATTGGAAGCGGGGCTTGTCGGAGAGTCCTCCACCCCGTGGTTGGCCAATCCGGTAGTGATGCATAAGGCTAATGGGAAATGGAGACTTTGTATTGACTTGGCGGATGTTTATAAAGCTTGTCCCAGGACCCATTTCCCTTGCAGCGTGTCGACCAGTTGTTGACTCCACGGTGGATGCGATCTGCTTTCATTTCTTGATGCATATTCGAGGATATCATCAGATCTTCATGGCGAAGAGGATGAAGAAAACCGCATTCATCACACCATGTGGCACGTCTTGCTTTATACGGATGCCTTTCGGTTTGAAGAATGCTGGTTCAACCTTTGCGAGGGCAGTCCATGATGCTTTTGGACCACAGATACACAGAAATGTAGAAGCCTACATGGATGACATAGTGGTCAAGAGCAAGGACAGAGCGACTCTTATTCAGGATTTGGATGAGACATTTGCAAACCTGCGCAAGATCAACCTCAAGCTCAACCCCGAGAAGTGCGTGTTTGGAGTCCCTTCCGGCAAGCTTCTCGGGTTCTTTGTATCTCAGCGGGGAATTGAAGCCAACCCGACAAGATCAAGGCCATTGAGCGGATCGAAGCACCAAAGCGCGTTAAGGATGTCGGGAGGCTTGCGGTTGCGTGGCTGCTCTCGGCGAGTTCATTTCTAAGTCTGCTTTGGCGCGCCTGCCGTTTTCAAGATTTTGAAAAAGGCGGGTCAATGAAATGGACTCGAAGCGGAGGCTGCGCTGCGGGACTTGAAGAGATACCTGTCCTCCACTCCAATACTTGTCGCACCTAAACCGCAGAGAAGTTGCTGCTGTATATAGCGGCGACCAATCAAGTGGTTAGTGCTGCGTTAGTAGTGGAGAGGGGCGGATGATGAGCCGACAGCAACCGAGGCTGGTGCGTCCGGCGACAAGCGGGGCTTCGCCGTCAAGCTCCGGTCCGACAACGACGGATCAGCGCAGAGGTTGCGACAAGATACGGAAGAAGATGGTGCAGCGCCCGGTGTACTGTCGGTTCCCTTACGTAGGGGGCTAGATCGAGATACTACGGTGTGCGAAGCTGCTTTTGGCCTGCTCATGGCCTCGAGAAAGCTGCGCCATGACTTCAAGCACATGAGATAACAGTTGTCACTCGCTTTCCGCTAAAGAGGATTTTGCAAAATCCGAAGCAACGAGCAGGATTGTTGAGTGGGCCTTTGGGCTGTCAAGCTTTGGTCTCAAGTTGAAAGCACTTCAACTATCGAGCAGGGCATTGGCAGAATTCATAGCGAGTAGGCGCCAGCGCAGGATGAAGAGATTCGAGCGAGCATCCCGTCAAGGAGCAAATAAAGAATGGCTGATGTACTTTGGCGGTGCCTTCTCACTGCAAAGGCGCGGTGCGGCGTCTTGCTTATCGCACCCACCGGGAACACCTCAAATACATAGTCCAAATGCACTTTCCCAAGGAACAAGCAACAAATAATCTGCAGAGTATGAAGGCTTGCTTGCGGTCTCGAGATTGCGATAGACCCTTGGGATTAAGAAGCTCATTATCGGGAGACTCACAACTTATCGTCCGCCAAGTAAATAAAGATTACGAGTCCGTTGATGGAAGCATCGTCGATGAAGTGAGGAAGCTGGAAGAGCACTTTGAAGGCTGCAAATGGAACACGTTCAATTGCGCGAGAATGATATAGCTGATGGCCTCTCCAAATGTGCCGCACTTAAGTTGCACTGTGGAACCAGGGATTTTTGTGCTCAAGCTGACTCGATAACCGTGACACCATCAACGAGGCGAGCAAGAAGAGAAAATTGGTTTCGGCGACTACTTTCGGAGAGCTCTCGAAGCCGCCGCCAAGAAGGTCCCTAGAACCAATGCAAATATCAGCGAGGAGCGATCTGCTCCGACAAACCACGCAGTTTGTATCGTTGAAACAAGCGCTCCCGACAAGCTTAGCTCCGGCAAGCTTGCGGGATCATCGAGCTCCGGCGGACCAGCGGGTCCTTGCCGTAGAAGCTGATGGTCCTTGATGATAGATAAGCCTTTAGTCCTTGTTGTCGAGCCACGAGGCTCCAACATGGGCACAGCAGATCGTCCATTTCCTTGACGGAGAACTTCCGAAGAGCAAGAAGAAGCGGAAAAAGTAGCCCGGCGGTCAAGTATGTACCGGTTTGTTGATAACATCACATGCGAAGGAGACTCAGCGGGTGAAATTGAAGTGTATTTGCGGGAAGATGGATGAAGCTGTTGGCGGAGATATACGGAGGCATATGTGGTCACCACATTGGCGCAAGAGCACTTGCCGGCAAAGCTTTCCGGCAAGGTTTCTTTTGGCGAAGCCCTCCAGGATGCAACTGCACAAGTAACCAAGTGTGAAGCGTGCGATTCCATTCAAGGCAGATACACCAGCCAGCTCAAGCTCTCGGGCGATCCCTTTATCCTGGCCCTTCTCGATGCAGGGGCTCGACATCCTCGGCCCCTTCCCCGAGCTGTCGGGGCTTTGAGTACTTATGCGTCGCAATCGACAAGTTCACAAAGTGGCGGAAGTGGAACCAGTGAGGAAGGTGACAGCCACGATCGGCCGTCAAGTTCTTGAGTCAATTGTTTGCCGTTTTGGGATTCCTAATCGGATCATCACCGACAACGGCACACAGTTCACGATCGCACCTTCATGCGATCGCCCAAGATCTTGGCGCCAAGATCTGCTTTGCTTCCGTTGCTCATCCGAGAAGCAGCGGTCAGCGAAGAGGGCAAGCAGCTGAAGTGCTGCGAGGACTCAAGACCAGAACTTTCGACGGGCTGCACAAGTGCGGAAGGAACTGGATCGAGAGCTGCCGGTGGTTCTTTGGTCGATCGGGGCGGACGCCAAATCGAGCCGCGGCGGACACCCTTTGCTCTAGTCTACGGGCAGAGGCAGTTCTCCCCACGGAACTTCGTATCACGGGTCACCTCGAGTGCTCGCTTATGATGAGCTGGAGCAAGAGCAGCTGCGACAAGATGACGCGCTGCTCCGCGAGGAAGATCGTCTTTAGGCTCTTTGTCTGAGCTGCTCGTTACCGACAAGCTTTGCGTCGCTACCATAGCCGCAAAGTTAATGCGGAAGCGAGGAAGGCGACCTTGTTCTTGGCGCGTTCAATCCGCCAAGAATTCCAACAAGTTGGCCTTGAAGTGGGAAGGCCCTTATCGGGTA
The DNA here is from genome assembly GCA_021605205.1 of Aegilops longissima. Classification (NCBI taxonomy): domain Eukaryota; kingdom Viridiplantae; phylum Streptophyta; class Magnoliopsida; order Poales; family Poaceae; genus Aegilops; species Aegilops longissima. Next base: position 328,499,461 of record CM038678.1, on the reverse strand, counting down.
AAGCGAGTCACTAGGCCGCGCTGTCATGCCTTGAGACGAAGGCGGCTTTCGGTGAGCAATTCCTGGAACATAGAGCATCTTCGCAAGTTTTACCCATGGTAGCGATTGCGGAACCCGTTCCGCAACCAACCTTTTATACAAGTCTTGCCGCTGTTGCATGTAATCCTTTGTACAAAGCGGCGCAGACCCGTGCATCGATAAGGCCTATGGTTGCGCACATTTTTGTTAATACATGCCTTCATAATTAAATATGCATGTGTTTAGTAACATCTTGTGCAGCACCGCACCTTTTGATGGCGATAATGAGCCATTAGGCTCCACAACTTTCTTTTCTCTTCTTTCTTCTCAAACAAGAAGAAGGTTCATCCACTCACAAGTTAACCGGGGGGAGAGAAGGAGATAGTGGTGTTGGCCGACAAGCGTCGCTCGAGGAACTGTCGCCTTGTCGGAAGGCGGACAACGAGAAAAGCTAAGTTGCTAAGTTTAAGCGACCAGTTTTAAATTTTCAAGTTATCTTCCTCGAGCGATAGTACTTTGTATGGAAAACCTGTCGCGGAGGAACCAAATCGTGACTGGTCGCGCCCTTACTTTGTTTGAGTCCGCTCAACAACTTAAGTGAGCTGCGGCTAGTCATGACGAGGTTGCTTGTCGGTGGCGACCCTTGACAGAGCTGCTGAAGTTCCTTTTCGGCGCTCATGCAAGGGTGCACTGCACCGCAAGTTTCCGAAAGCGTGGGGTAAAAACATACAAGGAAGAAATCGAGTAAAGGAAATAACGTTGCATTCGATTGCCTAAGATAGTGTATATTACATAATAACTTGCATGAGATCTAATAGGCTTTTCTCACAAAACATGATCTACAACGATGAGAGAAGGATAAACTTGGCGGCCTAGTCCACGCGGCGCCCTCAGCTCTCTTGACTCCGCTCACCCTGTCCACAATGGGTGCGACAAGGGTCTTGGCGCTTCAACATCGGCGGATGAAGGCAGGGACTTGAGGGCCTTGGAGAAGTCGGCCTTTGGGTTGCGGAAGGCCACCTTCATCAACACCTTACGGAAACCTCGGCACAAACTTGGCGTGATTCCTCCGCCAATTGCTTGAACCTCATCCGGAGCCGCGGATACCCATAACACGCCTTTGAAGAATAGGCTGAGCTTGGCGCTGGGTTGGAGGTTCTCGTCGGTGGAATATCCAAGATCTGTCATCCCCAACTCTATCAGCTCATTGTGGATGCGGTGGCGGTGTCCACAGGCCTTGTCCAATGCATTATGCTGTCCGAAGATTATTCAGGCGGTCACGGCATTCGACAGTAACTCCTCGGTGGCCTTGATTTTCTCCAGCAGGCCGTTTCCGCTCCACAGCGCCGTTCAACGTCTCCGTCAAGGTGGTTAATTTCAGCTCCACATCCGCCTTGGCGTTCTTGGCGGCATCGATCTCCTTGATCTTTTCAGCCAAGCGACCACCTGTAGCTTCGCCGAGGTATAAGCGTCCTTCTCACGCTCGCGCTTCAACCCGGTGACCTCCTCGGCACTCTTCTGGAGGGTGGACTCCAGCTGAGCCACCCTCATCTCCAATTCCCCTTTGGCGGCCTCGGCAGCCGCGGCAGCATCCTTTGCCTCCTGAAGCGGCCCGCTGATCGTTTGCTCGCGCGCGGCGAGATCTTCCTCAAAGCTGTCGAGGTTGATCTTCCGTTGCGCCAGCTCACCTTCTCTAGCAGAGAGCTTCTCACCGGCAAGCCTCTGCTGCTCCTCAACCTCGCCTTTCTCCAAGATAAAGGCCGTGCGCTCCTCAGCAAGCTGCTCCCGAGCCTCTGCTATGTCCCGGAGAGTCTCTTTGTTGGCGCGTCGGAGCTCTTCCGCACGTTTCTCCAAGTCAGCTCCCGCCCTCGCGACAAGCGCCTCCACAGACTCAGTTTGGCTTGTCGGGCACGGTAAGCGACAGCAACCTCCTTAGCAGCTGCTCCTCCTTGGGTTCACCTTGCTGCTGCTCGGGGCATCAACCAGCGACAGCCCGGCGGAGGCGAGCAGCTCCGCATCGAAGGTCTCCCCTTGGTGGGCGCCTGGGCTTGATGCCCATGGGAGCTGATGAAGACACCCTCACGGCTTTCGGTAGGCACGGGCTGGGGCTCCTCGAAGTTTGGCGCGGCATCGGTGGCGGGGGATCGGCGGTCGGCTTGGCCTGGCGCTCCTGCGGCCTCCGGGCCGTCGGTCACGATCGCCGGGTTCCTCCCGACCTCTGCGCCGGCCGTCTCGGCAACCTCCTCACCGGCGGGCTTGTCGGCACCAGCTTCCTCCTCCTCCATGTTGGCGGCGTCGACCTTTGTCGCCGCCCGGCGCCCTCCTCGCCCGGCAGCCTCGGTTTCCATGGTCTCGGCGAGATGGATCTGGTGGTCGGGAGGAGGAAGCCTGAATCGAACAGATATTGGAAGAAGCAGAACCCAAGGGAAACTATCAAGACAAGAAGGTTACTGCGGTGGGGCTGTGGCGCGGCCTCCACCACCGGAGGTCGTCGGCGCCAGTCCTTGTCGAGAAGCTCCCTTGTCGGAGAAGCCTCCCTTGCGGAGGCGCTCCCTTGGCGGAGAATTCTCCCTTGGTGGCGTGGTTGAAGCAGCGAGAATCTCGGGAGGCGGCCTCCGGGGCCTCTGATAAGGCTGGACCTCGGGGTAACCTCCGGTGCTTCATGATGTGGCTGCTCTGCTCCTACAAAATCCAACAAACCAGATATAAATGCGGAAAAGCACCCAAGCGCGCCTAACCACGGGAAGCATACTAGATACTTGCTTTGGGGGCTGTGCTAGGGGCTGCTCTGTTGAAGGGTTGCGGATCCGGCAGCGGAGTTCAGACGTGCCCCTGTTGCAGCAGGAGTCGTCGAGGCAGCGACCACAGTGTCTTGGCCCTCTTGGCACCCTCTGGTGGCATACGAAGAAGAAAGTTGAGTGGAACGATCGAGATATAAGATGAAGCAATAAATTGGAAGATTACAAATGGCAGCGGCAAGATCTTACTCTTCCTCTTCTTCCTCGGGCTGAGGCGAGAGATCGAACTCTGCTCAGTGCGACGGATCGGGGAGAGGACTCCCTATGGCGCTTGGCGGGTGCGAAGCTGCGACTCGAGAGGGCCTGCTCCCGTCGCCCACAGCCGGAATGAGGCGCTCAGCTGCTTGATGCTTGTCGCGGTGGAAGCGCGTCCCGGCGCGGCGGCTGCTGGACCGTGTGCTCCCCGCCATTTCTCCGGTCCTCGGAGAGCGTCTCCTTGGCGGGCGGCGAGCTCCTCCTGCGGCAAGCTACTTGACGGCGGAGGAGAGGCGCGCCCGGCAGGCTCACTTGGGTCGTTGTCGGGCTCGGTCTGCTCCTCCTCACCGATGAACTCTTCTTGGTCGGCAAGGCTTGCCGCCTCGGCCCTCTCTGCCTCCTCAACTGTGAACCCAAACGCGCCGGCGGCAGCGGCCTCTGCAGCCTCCTCCAACCTTGTGGCGTCGCGCCATCTCACAGCAGTGGTGTCGCGGGTGAGCCGCCTCTTCTCGTCGGCGCGGACGGCACTTGAGACAAGTCGTCGAAGAACTGCTGCACTATGTCGTCGGCGGGTTCTGCCAAGTTGGAGCGATCCATGGGAATCGCTGGCGGCATTATCGCGCGGATGCGATCAAGCGATGAGTTGTTGCACAAGGCACAACCCGTCGGCAACATGCACCATCCAGGGTTATCTGCTTCAGGCTTGAACAGCTCCCGCAGAATGCCGTCAAGCTCCAGGGTGGTGAAGTTCCAATTCAGACCTGGACGCAGCCTCATGATATCTGCCGCGTTCTGGAATTCCCAAGCAGGTCTCCCTTTCTCCTGCAAGGGTGCAATTCGGCGGCGAAGGAAGTCCGCGCCAACCGCCCCTACGGTGAGCCTGCTTCTTTGGGCGCAAAATCCTAGTTGTGGCAATCTTCAACTTGTCGTCCTCCGCGCCAAGTTGCTCCAATCATTGCCCGCGAACTATGGGGGTTTCTTTGAGGCGATAAAGGCTGTGGCTCCTCCTCTAAGATCCAGCACCAGTCAGCCCTCCACTCCTCCCACTTGCTGCGCAACTCTCCGTCAAAATCGCTTCCTTCTTGCCGATCCTAGAGGTCCATGCAATTCCTCCGACAGCGGCTCTCCTCTCTCTACGGGGTGAGAAGTAATGGCGGAAGAGGCGACATTTGGGTGGACCCGACAAAGTTCTACATAAAGATCTTGTGAAAACAGCCAAGGTGAGAGCGGCGTTGGGGGTGAAGTCAAGAAGCGGAGGCCATAGGTGTTCATGACATCACATAAAAATTCAGAAAAGAAGCGAGCCCTTTTGAAGAAAATCGCAAAGAAGGGTACCCGAAGGAGACTTTGGCAGATGTGGCGGCGGAGATGACCCTCGTCTTGCGGATCGCCAGGTCACCGTCGACGAAGAGTAGTACCCATCCGCAGCTCCTTCTGTCGGCGAGGGGTGAAGAGTGCCGCTCTTTCCGCAGCGCCACGAGCCGCTGCGCCTCGTGAATTTCACACCCTTCCCTTTATCGGCCTTGAGCCATAGGGAGTCGTGGTGAAGGAAGCCGGCGGCGTGGGTGGCACCGGTGGCGATGGAGGCGGGCGTCGCTCTCTGTGGGCTCGAAGGAAGGGGAAAGTAGCGGGGTTTTCGATGTGACAGCGAGGGCAAGTGGGCGCCCTGCCCGGTTTCCCGCTTATAAAGGGAGAGGGGCCAGGCGTTCTGATTTTTCCCATTAAAGGAAGCCCCACGATCTCCCCACGGCGCCACGTCCTACGTGCCGTTCGTGGGAGGCGTGGTGGGTCCAAGGCAAATAACGGCGTAATCAAGACCACGCGCGCCCGTGCCTTTATTTTGGGCACAGGCCAGCGAGCTTGGCGCCGTGTGTGGCCCAGCAGGGGCTCTGTCGGTGTACTAGAATAGGGGTACCCTAGTACCCGAACTTCGTCTGCAGACGGGCAGGCCCACGGCCGGGCCGACTGTTGGCCGCCAAGATCCTCGGCAGCTCCTTGGAGCCATTCAAGAACAAAGTAGTCAAGACCCGGCAAGAGAAGCTTGCGGGAAGGCCACCAGGCGCAAAGGAAGCGAGGCCCGGCAAGAGGAGCTTGGGGAAGGCTGGCGGCGCTGAACCCCCAAAGCGCGACAAGGTTCCCTTGTGACAAAGGCGCTTCTTCAGGCGGGCGACCTCTCTCCATCTCCGCTCCAGCTCACCCGCCAGCGTGTCACCACGGGCTCTCCCAATCAGCGTGTCGGACGGGCTGTGCAGCCAGCGGGAGTAGCGACAGAGCAGCCGACAAGCCACCATCGTGGCGGACGGAGGCGCCTTGCGGTCCTGTTACCTTTGTTTGGGCGTGAGGCGGGCATTGATGACTCTTGTCCCTTGCCGTCGAGTTAGGTATAGGTTCTTGTACTTTGTACAAGCGGTGTACCAACCTAGGTTTTACCATTGTGACCTTGTCTACTTGCCACATGTGGTAACCCCTTGTGCCTATAAAAGGAGGCCGAGGGCAGCGAGAGGAGGTTCGATTCGGCTGGGTTTCTAGTCCAGCTCGACTTAGTTCATCACACTCAAGTTAGGTCTTGTAGCTTGACATTGCTCCTTAGCAAGAACACAAGATAATCCACAAAGCAGCAGTAGGAGTATTATCTCTCGGAGAGCTCGAAGCTGGGTAAACCCCTCGTGTGCATCGCCTCGACCCGCTCTTTGTGCAATCTCCGCCCCCTCCCGAACCACAAGGGACCCAGGTCCCGTAGGTGCTCGTGGGGCACGATCAGCTCACCCCCGACACCGTACCATCCCAAAGATCATGCTGGCACTCACAGTACATTGATGAAATAATCAAAGTTCAATCACACCTGAATTTATTACACGATTCTCATATCGAGTCTTTATTACAATAGAATAAATTGGCGAAAATAACTCATGAAATAAACTAAGTAAAGCTGCGAAGCGTAGAAGAATAAGCGAGTCCATCCGACTCCATAGGGCAATCGCCGAGCGCGGGCGTAGCCTCACTCTGATCGGAATACTCCTCTGCAACATAAGGCGTTGCAGCCATGTAGGTCAGCATTTTGAATATCTTTGGCAAGTCATGAAGAGAGAATAACAATAAAATTACTAACACTATATGCAATTTGGCTGTGGGGCTCTAAGTTTCATTGTTTTTGCGAAAAGCCAGTTTTTCCCTACAATAAGGACTTGTTTGCAAATACTACAAAATTGTTGGTAAATATTGAGATGGTTCCGCCAACCAATGTCTCATTCCCAAATTATTACATAAACCCTCAATTAATTTATTAATTTCAGTGTTGAGATTTCGAAATACTTCCAAGTTCGAGCTCAAATTGTAAAGTAACAGGGACACGGCTAATCGATTAGATCTTTTCTCTGCGAGAGGTTTGCGCACTTTACCCGCAAGAATCATTCCCTCCTTTTAAGTCTTCGCACTTCATGGTGTTTGAAGGCGGAACGAGCAACAGGGTCTTAGAAGAGTTCCTCGGCCTTTGCGGTACCCATCAATCCTACCGTTCTTCTACATCTCGTAGCACCGTCGGCCAGAGTCACAACTAGGGTTGACCAAGCGAGCCCATAATGGCTTGCGGCTGCAGAGTAAGCTTCGGTCAATGGGGTATACATCCGTCTCTTCGTGGCTGGGTGAAGCTTTCCGCAAGATGCCATGGCGCTTCTCCATGCATCCGGCCAACCTTTGGGTTCTCGGGGTGCCGTCAACAAATCCTCCACCCATGAGTGAATTTGAAGTCCATCTTGAGCTGAAGTTCATGGGGTCGTCATCATCTTGACTCTCACATCTCCCTTATGAATTCACTCAACCAACCCGTCTCTGAGCATAGCAAAATAAACTACTTAGTCCCGGGTCATGGTAACAAGGGAATTGGTTCATCCTACCTCATGATACTACTCAAGAACATAACTTCAAAATTTCACCTCTGCATGCATGGTGGGGAGGTATAATTCTAATGCAAATAAAATCATAGGTATAGTAAAGAAATATGATCAATGACTTGCCTTCTTGACGATCTTCGAAAGCTAGGGACTCGTGGTAGCAAGCTTCGCACTCCGGAAATTCTACCGAGGCAAACAACAATCATAATAAGCATACAAACATATGATCACTTACATAACAGCATAGTAACATAACACACACAACAATTGAATCAAAACCCAAAGAAAACTCAAAGAAATCCAACTCAAAGTTTTCCTACATCAAGCAACAACTAAGAATAGTTTTACATATCAAAATTTTCTTAACAGAACCTAAGCATGGGTATTTGCTAACTTAACGAGAAAAGAATTCATCATGCAACTAGGAGCAAAAAGAATCACCTTAAAAGCTATTATAAAACTCCTATTAGGCCTAAAGCAAATTCTAGTAAGAAAAATAAAATAAAAGTTTTATTTATTATAAATAAAAGTTCATGCTCTAAAGTTACAGAAACTAACCTAGAATAAACTATCTCTCATGAAAAATAAATTTATTTGCTAAGTAAAACAATAGGAAAACAGTAACTAGTTAAATAAATAGGAATAACATGATTCTGATTAAAACTATTTTTTATTAATTTCTAAAATGCCCAAATAAATACCTACGGTTAGGTAAGGTCAAAACAAAGTTGTGACAAAAAGAATCACTAAAAAATAATATTCCTAACTCATTTTATAGCAGAATTACTATTCTGTCTAAATCTAAAATAAAGCAATTTTAAATAATTTTAACATGACTAATTGTATTTTCTACGGAAACTACAATAAATTTGCAAACCAACAAAAAAAGAATCACTTCAAAATATTAAGTAGATTAAAAGACATGAATTTTTCAAAACTGAAACTATTCTGTTGAAAACAGAAACGAAAAATAAAATTAAAACGAAAACTCGGCGCTTAATGGGCCTATCTAGCGCCCTGGGCGTAATATAACTAAATCGGGCCCTAGGGGTTAAACCGAGCCGGGCCGGTCTAATAAAAACCCTAACTAAAACCGGAACTAACCGGTTTATTTGAAATAAACCTACCCCTTCGGGGGGATCTAATCTAACGCGTCCGATCTAGATCTACTTGGCGGGGACTCAGCGACTTACCGAGGCGACAAGCTGCGGCAGGCTCGGCGGCGGCAGCTCCGGCGACTCGGTGGTCGGGGACGTCGGCGGAAAGGTCCGGCCCAGGTGCGGCGTGTGCGGAGCTTCGAGGTGGGGTCGGGTGAGCTCGGGGAGGTGCGAGGCGTTGGGGACGGGCTAATGGCGGCATAAGACTCGGGCTCAAGCGGCGTGTCTGGCGAAGGAGGGTCAGGCGAGGCGAGGAGGGGCGGGGTCGGGGGGGGTATTTATAGGGGAAGGCGTCGACTTGGGCGAGGGCAATCGGGAGAGGATCGGGATGAGATCGAGAGATCTCGGGGATTCGTGAGTGTGTGATGACTTAGGCGAGGAAGAAGGAGGTGGGGCCGGTGTCGGTGAGAGAGAGAGAGAGAGAGATTAGGCGGGCGACCAGTGCGAAAGGGTTTCGGCTCAGGCGCTCGGTCGGTCAGCATGATTGGGCAGCTCGGCGCCATTGGGCAGTGGGCCGCCTAAATTGGTCTGGTCGCCTCGGCTATTGGTTGAGCTGGGGATTAGCTGGTGGCGCTGAGGTTTCATTTTATATTTTTTTTGAATATTTGAGAGAGGAAAAAATATATAAATATAAATATTTTATATAGGACATATATATATATCAAAATGATGGGGAATATTCCTATAATTTGAACATTTTTCGAGGCAAAACTAAAACTTTATAAAAATCATTTTCTAAGATTCCAAATAAAACTCAAATTTGAATTCAAATTTTTGGCAATGTTTTTCCTCTGATATTTTGGAGTGTCATGTTTACTCCTCTCATACTTTTCTCAAGTATTTATCGAGGCATAGTTTTTGAAATAATTTCCACTGCCAAAATTTGAATTCAAATTCCAACAACTCCAAAACTTATGAAACTTCAAATGTCACTCAAATTCAAACAGAATGCATAGATGCTTAGTTATAATTGTAAAACATTCCAAATAGGAAATTTGGGATGTTACATGCACAACCTACTAGGCAAAAATGCAACTATCTCTATCCCACGTATGCTATATGTATGGTATTTCGATGCTATGATCCAAGATGATCCAATATGACAATCTTAATGTAATATGATGCTATGGTTCTTGCTCATAAGCTCTTTGCTTATCTTTCCTCTTTGCTTAAAAGCTTGGGTGGCTCTTTCACTTTTGAGCTCTTTTCTCATGCAAAACTTCACGAACGAAGATAGCAATTGTGTATGCTATGACAACTTTGTGACACACAAATGGATCCCAAGATATGCACCATGGTGGTATGGTATGTATGCTATGGAGTATGATCACTAATGTGCACAAGTCACGTTGCCGGCAGTACTCAATGCTAGTCTCGATGGGTAAGCTACGCAAAAGTAAGGCCATGTGGGTATCAATGCAATTGCAAGGTATGACAAAGATGTCGACGATGTTACCGTCCTTGGCGATGATGTGACCATTGCAAAGATGAGCCGAGGTGATGATGAAGTCGAACCGTACCTAGATAGCCGAAACACAATAGGACACGAGAACCGCAACTCAAAATCTCAAGGACCAAAATGTGGCAAAATCGTCATAGGATGTATTGGGGAGGATGGTGGTGTATGTGGTTTTTGGAAGATGTGGTGGAAGGTGGGGTGGTGGTGGTGGTTAAACTGAAGAATTTTAGTTTCGTCAGGGTTTCACGGATGTGCGGTTTTTCCGGTCGTCCGGCCGTCGGATGTCCGGCAGGTTCCGGTTGTCCGTAATTTTGAATCGGGATAGGGGTTCCGGTCGTCCGGAAAGGTCGGACGTTCGGTGGTCGGGGTCAACTCTGGATGAACAGGGGCGATTTTAAGGTGGATGAAGGTGGTGAGGTCAAAATTGAGCGGATTGATGGATGGAAAAGTGTGGGGAGGGTGGGAAAAGCTAGATCCACACGTAGCAACTCAAATCCATGGACCAAATCCAACAAAATCTCAACTCACCAACAAATTACAAAAGATTTTGGGGCTATTTTTGGTGGGGAATTTTCGGATTTAGGACAAAAACAACAAAATCAAGCTAGAAAACACGGGGTAGGGGCTCCAAAAACGTGATCAACGTGGCTCATGATACCAAGATGATGTAGGGCGGAGCCCTAGTCGGAGATCTTTCACATTTGGAGGGAATCCTATGGGAGAACACGACGAACGAGTGGATGAACGCAAGGAAAATCACAAGAGAAACACTAAACCGACAAGTATCGATCACACAAGGGCTAGATCACCGAATCACATAAGGTAGCACAAGATTCAAAATCAACAAAGGGAAGATACACGAGTAGCCGTTCTTCTCCGTGAGGAGGTCTTGATGGGGTCCACCCTAGAAGGTGGTATTGAATCCTCTTGGGGGATCTTCTTCGAAGAGGTCCTGAGCTCCGAGGAGAAGTAACCAAGTGGATGAGCAACGCTCTCACACAAACATGAGCTAAACCAATGCTAACCCTAACTAGGAGGAGGAGGAGGTCTATTTATAGTCTTAGTGCAAATGGGGGCGAAGTGAAGGGGTACAAGGGCTCCAACCCGTGGGCGCGATCACTCAGGGGCCGGACGTCCGGAAGGCGTCGGACATCCGGAGGCTCGTGACGGTCCGGACGTCCAGCAGGGCTCGGACGTCCGTGGGTCAGCTTCGGACTCGGGTGCGTCGGTTGTCCGGAGTGGGCGGTCGTCCGGGAGCCAGGAAGGCCGGACGTCCGTGGATCATCAGACGTTCGTGGATTCGGTTGAATGCAGGTCGTCCGGTCATCCGGTGGCCGGTCTTCCGTGAGTTTCCATTGGTGCCCACTGCCGGACGTCCGGGCGTTAGTCGTCCGTGGCTTAGGAGTCGTCGGACATCCGGACTTAGTCGGTCGTCCGGCCTCTGTAGCTTCAGCAACTTTTCTTCTCCATCACACTTGGGGTCCTCGTCGTCTTGGCTCTTGCAAGTAGTTGTTCCTTGGCTCGTTCCCAAGTACCTGATTACACATAGAGTTTCCGAATGAGGTAGTACCCATGTCTCATGATTAGGAATAGGGAGTTCGGAGAGGAGCGAGTTCACCTTATCTTCAATAGCTTTAGCTCGAGCTCGAGTCATGGGTCCATGTGGTGTTGAGGAAGATGTAGGTGCGTCCATGGGGATGAGTGAGGGATGCTCCGCATCATGCGCTCTTGTAGAGGAAGAGGTAGGATGTCCAATGGTGACAACGGGTTGAAGCCGTAGACGACCTCGAAGGTGGACTTGCCAGTAGTCGAATGTCTTGCACGATTGTAGGAATACTCGGCGATAGTAGACATGCCTCCCACTCCTTGATGTTCTTCCTGATCAATACACGAAGTAGAGTGGAGAGAGTCCGGTTCGTCACCTCCGTTTGGCCGTCGGTTTGAGGATGGTACGCGGATGAGAACAAGAGCTTGATTCCGAGCTTGGTGCATAGGGTCTTCCAAAAGTAACTTAAGAACTTGACGTTATGATCGGAGACGATTGTCTTTAGTACTCCATGGAGTTGCAAGATTTCCTTACAAAAGAGATTTGCAATGTGTGAAGCATCGTCTATCTTGTTGCAAGGAATGAAATGTGCCATCTTAGAAAATCTATCCACAACAACAAACACAGAATCCTTTCCATTTTGAGTTCTAGGCAAACCAAGTACAAAATCCATGCTAATGTCTTCCCAAGGTTGATAAGGAATAGGAAGAGGCATGTAAAGACCATGAGATTGAGCTTTAGACTTAGCTCTGCGACATATAGAGCATCAGTTGGTGAAGCGTGAGACGTCTCGAAACATCTTGGGCCAAAAGTAGTTCTTGGAGTGCGTGGCGAATGTCTTATCTCGACCAAAATGTCCCATGAGTCCGCCTCCATGAGCCTCTTGCAAAAGTAGCAAACGAAGAGAAGACTCGGGAATGCATAGTTTGTTAGCTTTCATAAGATAAGCATCCTTGATATAATATTGTTCCCAAGAAGTATGCGTCAAACACTTAGCATAAGGAATAGCAAAAGATGGATCATTAGCATACAAGTCTTTGATGTGCTCAAAACCAATAACATTCAACTCAAGTTTAGTGACAAGCGTGCATATGCGTGAAAGTGCATCCGCAAGTACATTTTCCTTACCCTTAATGTACTTCATCACATAGGGAAAAGATTCAATAAATTCACTCCATTTGGCATGACGCTTGTTCAACTTAGTTTTACCTTCTAAGTACTTAAGTGTTTCATGATCGGTATGTATGACAAACTCATGAGGTCGAAGATAATGTTCCCAAACATGTAGCACACGTACTAAAGCATACAATTCTTTGTCATATATGGGATAGTTAAGTTGAGCACCGGATAGTTTTTAACTAAAATATGCAATGGCTCGTTTTTCTTGCATCAAAACTCCGCCAATTCTAGTACAACTTGCATCACAATGAACCTCAAAAGTTTTGTAAAAATTGGGCAAAGCAAGAATGGGAGAATAGGTAAGCAAAGACTTGAGCTTCAAAAGCGGTGGATTGCAAAGATCCTCAAACAAAAGGAGTATTCTTCTTACTCAAAGCATGCAAAGGAGCGGCAATAGTGCTAAAATCTTTCACAAAGCGACGGTAAAAACCTGCAAGACCAAGAAAGCTACGCACTTGTTGCAAATTGGTGGGTTGGGGCCAAGTTTTAATTGCTTCAATTTTAGATTCATCAACATGGACACCCTTTGAGGATACAACAAAACCCAAGAAAACCACTTTGTCAACACCAAATGTGCATTTTTTCATGTTTGCATAAAGACTTTCCTTGCGAAGGGTTTGCAAAACAGCCCTAACATGATCAAGATGTTCTTTCATGGTTTTGCTAAACACAAGAATATCGTCAAGTAAACCACAACAAAGACTCCAATATAAGGTGAAGCACATGATGCATAAGGCATGCGAAAGTACTGGGGAGCCTCCGATAGACCCATAGGCATCACTAACCACTCATACAAGCCAAATTTGGTTTTGAAAGCAGTTTTCCATTCATCACCCTCTTGTATGCGAATTTGATAATAGCCACTCTTAAGATCAATTTTTGAGAAAAGTTGGCTCCACTAAGTTCATCAAGCATATCATCTAAGCGAGGAATGGGATGCCTATAATGACAGTAATAGCATTTATAGGTCTACAATCGAACACAAGCGGAAACTTCCATCGGGCTTAGGCACAAGTATAACGGGAACGGCACAAGGGCTTAGGCTTTCACGTACATGACCGTTGTCGATGAGTTGTTGTACTTGCCGTTGAATCTCCTTGGTTTCTTCGGGATTGACTCGGTATGGAGCTTTGTTTGGGAGAGGCGCTCCGGGGACGAGTTCGATTCGGTGCTCAATGCCTCAAAGAGGAGGTAGACCCGGAGGTAGCTCATCGGGGAAAACATCTTGGAATTCCTGCAAAAGAGATTGAAACACTATAGTTAGCTCATGAGAGGTGTTAGTTGTTGGCTCTCCATCCTTGCACACAAGGACAAAGTGCATCACACTAGATGGGTTCTCACACACTTCTCTCATCTCACTTTTGCTGGCAAATAGGATGAGGTTTTTCTCTCTAGGCGAAGAGGCGCTCAAGTTTGGCATGTGGCTCTCACTCACTTTTTAGTGGATCACTTTCTCACTCTTCTCTCCATGATGGGTGGCTTGCTTGTCGGCTATCACTTGACTAGGAGACATAGGTCGTAGCACATATTCCTTCCCGTTCATCTTGAAGCTATAGTGATTGGTACGCCCGTTGTGGAAGACACCACTGTCGAATTGCCATGGTCGACCAAGAAGGAGGTGGCAAACGGTCATTGGGACCACATCAAACTCCAAAGTGTCCTCATATGCACCAATTTTGAAGGAGACTTGGATCGTATGCTCGACTCATATAGTGCCGGAGTCACTTAGCCATTCGACTTTGTAGGGGTGCGGGTGCTTCCTCTTGACCAATTGAAGCTTGGAGCATAGTTCTTCACTTGCCAAGTTGTGGCAACTACCTTCGTCGATGATGACCTTGACGGACCTTCCATTGATGCCGGCCTTTGTGTGGAAGATGTGGCATCGTTGGTCTTCTTCTTGTTGAGGTTGAAGAGTCAACACCTTGGAAACCACGAGAGCGGGGCTCGAATCCTCATCACAAAAGACTTGGTCATCTTCATCCTCGTTCATTCGTCGGTGCATGGCCACTTGCTCAAGAGCTTCCATCTCCTCATCACACATTGAGTCATAGGTGCCATCGTCGTTGAGGATCATGGTGCGCTTGTTGGTGCATTCGTAGGACTTATGGCCTCGGCCTCCGCAAGTGAAACACTTGAAGGAGCTTGTCTTGACAGTCTCATCGGTCGGAGTAGATGACGAAGCACGTGGCTTGAAGTTGCTTGTAGTAGGAGGAGGACGACTTGAATTTGTCGAAGTTTTCTTGTAACTTGACTTGTCGTCGTTGCTTGTAGAAGGTTTGGTTGATGTCGATGTTGGAGGGGTTGTTGAAGGTTGGTTGTTGGAGAAGCCGTAGGTCTTGGGCGAGTACTTGGCGTACTTGAAGTCATCTTGCACTTGACGTTCCGCCTTTGTAGCTTGATGCACGAGCTCAATGAGGTTGGAGTAGGGTTGGAAGTCGGCGATCTTCTTGATGGGATGATTGAGTCCATTCAATAAACATGCCATTGTTTGCTCATCATCTTCCTTCACATTGGCTCGAATCATGGCTATCTCCATTTCCTTGTAGTATTCTTCAACACTCTTTGTTCCTTGCTTGAGGAGTTGGAGTTTCTTGAAGAGGTCGCGGTTGTAGTAGGTGGGCACAAAATGTGCGTGCATGGCATCTTTCATTTGAGCCCAAGTGGTGATTGGAGATTAACCTCTTGCTTGCCGCCGCTCAAGGATTTGTTCCCACTATATGAGCACATAGGCTTGGAACTCAAGTGATGCCATAGCGATCTTCTTCTCTTCCTCATAGTTGTGCAAACAAAAGATTTTGTCGACCTTCAATGCCCATGAGAGGTACTCTTCGGGGTCATTGCTTCCATTGAACTTGGGCATGGTGAATTTGAGCTTTCCATAGCGTTGCTCTTCATTGTGTTGTTGGCGATGGTGATGATGACGCCCTTGACGTGGATGACAATCATCTTCATGTTGCTCTTGGCCTGGAGGAAGTCCATGATCAACTTGCACTTGTTGAACTTGAGGTTGAGGTGGAGCTTGAGGAGCTTGAGGAACTTGACGTTGCACGCACGGTTGATAGTTCCTCTCTTGGATTTCTTCTCGAAGGGCTTCCTCTTGATTGCGCCGTTCGCGATTGCGGTTGGCGATGGCTCGACTTGATTCTTGAAGGGCACGTTGCGCCTCAAGAGCTTGCGCTTCTCGTTGTTGTTGTTGAAGACGTTGCACCTCAGCGTCTTGTTCTTCTTGGTGTAGCCGCGCTCGTTCTTCCTCTTGGCGCCGTAGTCGTTGTCGTTCTTGAGCTTGGGCAAAAGTGGCTTGGTTTGATTGATGACGAGGGACTTGCTCATCGACTTGTTCTTATGAATGCTTGTCATGTAGCGGATTGCGCGATGCATGACGGTCTTGACGCGCGGCTCGTCGAAGAGTGTTCGATGACGGTGTACTTGAGTCGTAGAAGGTGTTGTCGGAGTGTCGACTCGAGCGGCTCCGTATTGAGGATGAAGAAGTGGAATGATTCCGGTTCCTCATCAAGGCGCGGATCTCGTCCATTCTTGCATCATTCTCTTGCTTGCGAGCATCGAACTTGTTATCGAAGTAGTCTCTTGTACGTTGCTCGAAGAGTCGCAAGTCGGTGGCGAGGTTGTCGATGCGGTCGCTCATTGCTTGTTGCTCTTGGTGCAACGCTCGTTGTGCACCAAAGAGTGACGTATGATGACATGTCTTCGTCTTGCTCGAGGAAGAGTGGGTTGGTAGAAGTACTTGGCCTATCCATCATTCCAAGCAAAAAAATTGTGAGTGGTAGAAGGAGAAGAACTTATACCAATGTAACTTTGACCGATGTTGATGATGAATCAAGTTCACTCAAATGCGGAGAATGAAATAGCACTATTGGTACCAATCCTTGTCGGTTCTCACACCTACACAAATAAAAGCTTATGGTGGAGCTTGGTGAGGATGGTGGCACAAAATTTGATGCAATTGTAAGTGAGCGTCAATAATGTTTGACCGATGTTTATGATGAATCAAGTTCACTCAAATGCGGACAATGAAATAGCACTCTTGGTACCAATCCTTGTCGGTTCTCACACCTACACAAATAAAAGCTTATGGTGGAGCTTGGTGAGGATGGTGGCACAAAATTTGATGCAATTGTAAGTGAGCGTCAATAATGTTGGAAAAGGTTCACAAATTTGCAAATGCAACAAGTAGACCAAGCAAATAATGGTACACGGAAACACAAACGCAAATAGATAAGTGGGATTGTGCAAAACAAAAGTGAGCCAAAATGTGGAATCCACAAAAATGCTCTTGTTGCACAATACTAGAGAGACGCCAGCACGATTGCACAATAGGCGGATATGGAACTTGTGCACAACCTACTAGGCAAAAATGCAACTATCTCTATCCCACGTATGCTATATGTATGGTATTTCGGTGCTATGATCCAAGATGATCCAATATGACAATCTTAGTGTGGTATGATGCTATGGTTCTTGCTCATAAGCTCTTTGCTTATCTTTCCTCTTTGCTTAAAAGCTTGGGTGGCTCTTTCACTTTTGAGCTCTTTTCTCATGCAAAACTTCACGAACCAAGATAACAATTGTGTATGCTATGACAACTTTGTGACACACAAATGGATCCCAAGATATGCACCACGGTGGTATGGTATGTATGCTATGGAGTATGATCACTAATGTGCACAAGTCACGTTGCCGGCAATACTCAATGGCTAGTCTCGATGGGTAAGCTACGCAAAAGTAAGGCCATGTGGTTATCAATGCAATTGCAAGGTATGACAAAGATGTTGACGATGTTGCCGTCCTTGGCGATGATGAGACCCTTGCGAAGATGAGCCGAGGTGATGATGAAGTCGAACCGTACCTAGATAGCTGAAACACAATAGGACACCGGAACCACAACTCAAAATCTCAAGGACCAAAATGTGTCAAAATCGACATAGGAGGTATTGGGGAGGATGGTGGTGTGTGTGGGTTTGGAAGATGTGGTGGGAGGTGGGGTTGTGGTGGTGGCTGAACTGAAAATATCTAGTTTCGTTAGAGTTACACGGACATCCGGTCCGTAATTTCGAATCGGGTATGAGGTTCCGGTCGTCCGGGAAAGGCCAGACGTCCGGTGGTCGGGGTCAACGCGGGATGAACAGCAACATTACGGGGAGGAAAAAGATGGTGAGGTCGAAATCGAGCGGATTGATGGATGCAAAAGGGTGGGGAGGGTGGGGAAAGCTAGATCCACACGTAGCAACTCAAACCCATGGACCAAATCCAGCAAAATCTCAACTCACCAACAAATCACAAAAAAAATTTGGGGCTATTTTGGTGGGGATTTTCGGATTTAGGACAAAAACAACAAAATCAAGCTAGAAAACACGGGGTAGGGGCTCCAAAAACGTGATCAGCGTGGCTCATGGTACCAAGATGATGTAGGGCGGAACCCTAATCGGAGATCTTTCACATTTGGAGGGATCCTACGGGGAAAACACGACGAACGAGCGGAAGAACACAAGGGAAAAACACACGAGCGAATCACTAAACCAAAAAGTATCGATCACACAAGGGCTAGATCACCGAACACATAAGGTAGCACAAGATTCAAAATGAACAAAGGAAAGATACACGAGTAGCCGTTCTTCTCCGTGAGGAGGTCTTGATGGGGCCACCCTAGAGGGGGTCTTGAATCCGCTTGGGGGATCTTCTCCGAAGAGGTCGTGAGCTCCGAGGAGAAATAACCAAGTGGATGAGCAAAGCTCTCACACAAACATGAGCTAATCCTTTGCTAACCCTAACTAGGAGGAGGAGGAGGTCTATTTATAGTCTTAGTGCAAATGGGGGCGAAGTGAAGGGGTACAAGGGCTCCAGCCCGCGGGCGCGGTCACACAGGTGTCGGACGTCCAGAAGACGTCGGACGTCCGGGGCTTCGGGATGGTCCGGACGTCCGGGGGCTGTCGGAAGTCCGTAAATTCGGCTCGGGTGCGGGTCGTCCGGTCGTCCGGAGGCTTCGGTCTTCCGTGAATTTCCATTCGGGTGCCGAGTTGCCGGATGTCCGGAGGGCGTCAGTCGTCCGGGACCTGGGAGTCGTCGGACGTCCGGGCAGAACCAGTCGTCCGTGGCCTGTAGTCCTGTCCTGTCTTCCGTCCCTCGCTGTAGCATCTCCCAGGGCTCGGACGTTTGGGACCGGCCGGTCGTCCGGTGCCTGTCGCTTCACAAAATGGCCCTTCTTCTTGATGTCCATGCTTGGCGTCCTTGCCACCTTGGCCATTGGGTGTAGCTGTCTCTTGGCTCTCCTCCAGGTACCTGATCACACACAGAGTGTCCGTATGAGGTAGTAGCCAAGTATCGTGAGTAGAGAGAGGAAGTTTGGAGAGGAGCGAGTTCACCTTATCTTCGATAGCTTAGCTCGATCTCGAGTCATGGGTCCAAGTGGTGTTGAGGAAGATGTAGGTGCGTCCATGGGGATGAGCGAAGGATGCTCCGCATCAAATTACATATCAACCATGGGAAGATATTAGCATGGACTTTGTGCTTGGTTTGCCTAGAACTCAAAATGGCAAGGATTCCGTTTTTGTTGTTGTGGACCGTTTCTCCAAAATGGCTCATTTCATTCCTTGCAAGAAGATAGACAATGCTTCACATGTTGCCAATCCTTTTTGTAGGGAAATCTTGCGACTTCATGGAGTGCCAAAGACGATTGTCTCGGACCGCGATGTCAAGTTCTTGAGTTACTTTTGGAAAACCTTATGCGCCAAGCTCGGAATCAAGCTACTATTCTCCACGGCATATCATCCACAATCCGACGGCCAAACGGAGGTGACAAACCATACGCTCTCCACCCTTCTTCGCGTGCTAATCAAGAGGAACATCAAGGAGTGGGAGGAGTGCCTACCTATCGCCAAGTACGCCTACAACCAAGCAAGACACAAGACTACCGGCAAGTCCCCCTTCGAGGTCGTCTATGGTTTCAACCCATTGTCCCCATTAGACATCCTACCCCTACCACTCCAAGAGCGTACAAACATGGATGTGAGTGCCCAAGTCAACCACCTCAAGAAAACGCATGAAGATACAAGGCACACCATTGAGCGCCAAGTACAACGACTCGCGACCAAGCTCAACGTCAACAAGCAACCCATGATATTCAACATTGGAGATCTTGTGTGGCTACACCTTCGCAAGGAACGCTTTCCCAACGTATGCAAGTCCAAGCTTCTACCACGAGTCGATGGACCATTCAAGGTGCTTGCACGCTACAACAACAACACATACAAGATCGACATCCCACGTGACAAGTTGATGTAGGGCGGAACCCTAATCGGAGATCTTTCACGTTTGGAGGGGATCCTACGGGGAAAACACGACGAAAGGGCGGAAGAACACAAGGAAAAACACACAATAGGAACACTAAACCGACACGTTTCGATTACACAAGGGCTAGATCACCGAACACATAAGGTAGCACAAGATTCCAAAATCAACAAAGGAAAGATACACGAGTAGCCGTTCTTCTCCGTGAGGAGGTCTTGATGGGGTCCACCCTAGAAGGGGTCTTGAATCTCTTGGAAGGATCTTCTCCGAGGAGGCGCGATCTCCGAGGAGAAGGTAACCAAGTGGATGAGCAAGGGCTCTCACATGAAATATGAGCTAAACCAATGCTAACCCTAACTAGGAGGAGGTGGGGGAGTATATATAGTTTACGGGGCAAAAGGGCACACGAGCCTCGGCCCAAGTGGCTGTGCGCAGGCAGGGCCGGAAGTTCCGGGCGGGGCCGGAAGTTCCGGGTGTGGCCGGAAGTTCCAGGCGACGGAAGGTCCTGGCAGGGTCCGGCCTAAGCGAAAAGTTGGCGCGGGTGGAGCTGGGCTGGCTTCCGGGGGCCGGAAGGTCCGGGCGGGCCGGAGGTTCGAGGCGGAAGGTCAGGGCGGGTTCGGGCAGGTTCGGGCTAACCGGATAGTTAGCACGCCGGGCTTGTCGATGTCGTCGGAGGCGGAAGCTCAGGCGGGCGGAAGTTCGGGCTATCAGAGAGTTGGCGCTGTCGTTTCTTCTTGACTCTGGTTCCTTGGCTTGAACATTGTACCTGACCACGCATAGCGTCTCAGACTTAGGTAGTAGCCATGTCTCGCTGGAAGAAAAGGGGAACTCGAGTAGGAGTGATGTCACCTTGGATTGAATAGCACGAGCTCTTGCTCTTGTCATGGGTCCACTTGGAGCTTGGATAGTCGATGGAAGGTCCATGGGGATGACCGAGGGATGCTCCGCATCATCTCCCCCCCCCCTTGTGAAAGATCCGACCTTGGATCAAAATCTTCATCACCATGGTACGGCGCGAGGTCCTTGACGTTGAAGATGTCACTCACATTGTACTTGTCTCGTGTTAGGTCGATCTTGTAGGCGTTGTCGTTGTAGCGTGCTAGCACCTTGAAAGGTCCATCGGCTCGAGGGAGAAGCTTGGACTTGCGTTCGTTGGGGAAGCGGTCCTTGCGAAGGTGTAGCCACACTAGATCACCAATGTTGAAGACCATGGGTTGCTTGTTGACATTGGGCTTGGTCGCTAGTCATTGTACTTGGCGCTCGATTGTGTGCCTTGTATCCTCATGCATCTTCTTGATGTAGCTTGCCCGTGCACTCGCATCCATGTTGGTGCGTTCTTGTAGAGGAAGTGGTAGAATGTCCAATGGTGACAACGGGTTGAAGCCGTAGACGACCTCGAAGGGGGACTTGCCGGTAGTCGAGTGTCTTGCGCGATTGTAGGCGTACTCTGCGATGGGTAGACATGCCTCCCACTCCTTGATGTTCTTCTTGATCAAGACGCGAAGTAGAGTGGAGAGTGTGCGGTTCGTCACCTCCGTTTGGCTGTCGGTTTGAGGATGATATGCGGATGAGAACAAGAGCTTGATTCCGAGCTTGGCGCATAGGGTCTTCCAAAACTAACTCAAGAGCTTGATGTCACGATCGGAGAGGATTGTCTTTGGTATTCCATGGAGTCGCAAGATTTCCCTACAAAAGAGATTTGCAATGTGTGAAGCATCGTCTATCTTGTTGCAAGGAATGAAATGTGCCATCTTAGAAAATCTATCCACAACAACAAACACGGAATCCTTTCTGTTGGGGATATAACTACTAAGTATAAACCGCCCTAAAGGGGCCGGTTTACCCTCGTCTGTAATTAGGGCCCACGAAGGCATGAGGCCCAGAGCCCAGAGGCGGATTAGGATCCATAAATGTAAACCGCCTTAGTCATGTAACTTGTGATGTAAGATAAGAGAGAAGAGACCGAGCGGACACTTGTATGAGCGGATCGGGACTCAGAGACCGGCGAGGCGTCAACCCGTGTATATAAGGGGCAACCGGCGGCGGTTTAAGACGAACAACTCGAGGCTTAAGCGAAGCTATTGCTCCCTACTGCGCGAAATCACATCAATCCCATCACAAACTAGGCGTGAGGCTTTTACCTTCATCGAAGGGCGAACTAGTATAACTCCGTGTCTTTGTGTCGCATTAACCCTCTAGGTTAACCCGTATGATGGCCTGCGACTAAGTCCTTTCACGAGGACATCTGCCGTGACAATTCCACGACGGTTGGCGCCACCGTGGGGCTGTCGCCACGATGGTTTGATGATCTTAGGGGCAAGTTCGAAGGACTCGAAGGCTATCTTTGTGGGCGGATGACTAAGAGTCGTCGCGGCAAGCTCTACATCGGCGATCTGTTGGGGCCCCGAGGCGGCTCGATCAATCTGGTGCGGGTCCCCTTTGGTGGCATACTGCGTGTTCATCGGCAAGATCGGCGAGCGAGGGCTGGGCGGACATCTGCACCGACCTCGTCGAGGCAGCTCGCGGGTGAAGAAGAATCCTGCCTGGCTAAACCGGCGGTCAGCGTGCTTTCGTGGGAGTCGTCCACGGAGACTATGAGGCGATCAGCATCTAAGCGGCGAAACCGTTGTCTACTCTGGCGACGAGTCGTTAGCCGGAGAAACCGAGTCTGAACCAGGTGCAAGATGGCGGATCGAGGCTGTTCGACGGTGAGAGTATTCCGGACCCTTTGATCTACCCAACGGGTTGGGATCTTCATGGCGGTACTGGCGGCGCTTCACTCTTGACATGGCGCCGATGGTCGCTGGTTCAGCAGCGATTATGGCAGCCGGGGAAGGAGGCCTGTCGCCGCCGGCTCAAGTTTTATCGAGCTATTGACGCATTGGCTGTGCTCATGGCGAGAGGCTAATCCGGCGGATCAAGACCTGCACAATGCAGAGATTGCAAAGGTGAAGAACAAATCGCTAAGGCTAAAGCGGATCTGGCGGCGCGGGCGTGAGATGGCGGCGGGCAGGCGCTTTGGATGCCTGAGCTTATAAGCTCATCTTTGGATCGAGCGCGTCACATGAAGTCATGAAAAGGAAATACAGATCCGTTTGCCTTGGTTTTCGAGGAAGAAGCTCTTCAATACCCGAGGCGAGGACGGTAATCCGCCGCCCGATGGTAAACGGCGAGAACCACAGGGCGGCGGCGCGGTTCAACCCGTGTGATAGATCTGCCTCGCCATCATACCATAAGGCGCGCCCCGGTATGCGAGACACCTCGGTCACTACTCCAACCCGATGGATAACCTTGTTGCGGCGCGGCACGGTTGGGCGATTCGATCGAAGCGATTCACGCGGTAGAAACACGCGGGCCAAGAACTCCTCGGGGCGGCCCTGGCTCGGCGGAAGCATATTCATCTGATCGAGATCGGATCCACTCCACCCCGCCCAAGCCGGAGTTATAGCCGGCGCGCAGATGAACCGGCCGTATCAAGCAATGCGCAGCGCGGTCCGCCTCGTGGCAACAACCCGACGGGTGGCTTCGAAGACGCTCAAGTGGTGGTGGACCGGGCCAGGGCACGTAGGGAGGCCGAGTTAGCAGCACAACATGAGGATCATCAACTCGCGCCGGTTCGGCCGACCATCTTTGAACCGGGGGTCACGTCTAGCTCTTTGGGGGTGCCTTGCCTCGTCCCCGCTTTACGCAATGTACGTTTGCCCAAGGACTTCAAAGGGCCATGCAAGGTGCCCAATTATACTGCCGATTTGGCTCCAGAAGCGTGGATAGAAAGCTATGAGATGGCCATGGAGATGCTGGATGTGGATGAAGCTGCGTGTGCGAAGTATTTCACCATGATGTTGGAAGGTACGGCCCGTACTTGGTTGAAGAACTTGCCACCCAACTCGATCAGTTCATGGACCCAGTTGCGGACCCGGTTCATTCAAAATTTCAAAGACACCTGTAAACAGCCCATGTCTGTGGTGGATTTGTTGGGGAACGTAGTAATTTCAAAAATTTTCCTACGATCACGCAAGACCATGGTGATGCATAGCAATGAGATGAGAGTGTTGTCTACGTACCCTCGTAGACCAGCAGCGAAGCGTTGGCATAGCGTAGAGGAAGTAGTCGTACTTCTTCCCGATCCAACCGATCAAGTACCGAGCGTCACGGCACCTCCGAGTTCTGCACACGTTCAGCTCGATGGCGTCCCTCGAACTCCGATCCAGCCGAGTGTTGAGGAGAGTTTCATCAAGACGACGGCGTGGTAGCGATGATGATGTTCCACGGCGCGAGGCTTCGCCTAAGCTCCATAGCGGTATATTCGAGGTGTAGTTTGGTGGAAGGGGCACCGCTGCAGCTGAGAGCGATCTCAATGATCAACTTGTGTGTCATGGGGTGCCCCTGCCCTGTATATAAAGGAGGGAAGGGAGGGCTGGCCGGCCGGAGGGAGGCGCGGGGTGTCCTACTCCTACTAGGGTAGGATTCCCCCAAAACCTAGTCCAACTAGGGTTTGACCAAGGGGAGAGGGAGAGAGGGGGCGCCACCCCCTTCTCCTAATCCTAATAGGACTAGGGAAGGGGGGAAGGCTGCGGCCAGCATATGGCCCCTTTTCTCTTTCCCACTAAGGCCCATCAAGGCCCATTGACCCCGGGAGGTTCGGTAACCCCGGTACTCGGTAAAATTCCCAATTTCACCGGAGTGATTCGGAATCAAACATAGGCTTCCAATATATCAATCTTTATGTCTCGACCATTTGAGACTCCTCGTCATGTCCGTGATCTCATCCGGGACTCGAACAACCTTGGTACATCAATATCATATAAACTCATAATAAGCATCATCGAAGCGTTAAGCGTGCGGACCCTACGGGTTCGAGAACTATGTAGACATGGCCGAGACACCTCTCGGTCAATAACCAATAGCGGGACCTGGATGCCCATATTGGTTCCTACATATTCTCGAAGATCTTTATCGGTCGGACCGCATAACAACAAGCGTTGTTCCCTTTGTCATCGGTATGTTACTTGTCCGAGATTCGATCGTCGGTATCAATACCTAGTTCAATCTAGATTCTTGGCAAGTCTCTTTTCTCGTTCCGTAATACATCATCTCACAACTAACACATTTAGTTGCAATGCTTGCAAGGCTTATGTGATGTGCATTACCGAGAGGGCCAGAGATACCTCTCCGACAATCGGAGTGACAAATCCTAATCTCGAAATATGTCAACCCAACATGTACCTTCGGAGACACCTGTAATGTACCTTTATAATCACCCGATTCGTTGTGACGTTTGGTAGCACCCAAAGTGTTCCTCGGGCAAGCGGAGTTGCATAATCTCATAGTCATAGGAACATGTATAAGTCATGAAGAAAAGCACTAGCAACAAACTATACGATCAGGTGCTATGCTAATGGAATGGGTCATGTCAATCAGATCATTCAACCAATGATGTGATCCCATTAATCAAATAACAACTCCTTGTTCATGGTTAGGAAACATAACCATCTTTGATTAACGAGCTAGTCAAGTAGAGGCATACTAGTGACATTCTGTAGGTTTATGTATTCACACATGTATTATGTTTCGGTTAATACAATTCTAGCATGAATAATAAACATTTATCATGATATAAGGAAATAAATAATAACTTTATTATTGCCTCTAGGGCATATTTCCTTGATCTCCCACTTGCACTAGAGTCAATAATCTAGATTACGATAATGATTCTAACACCCATGGAGTCTTGGTGCTGATCATGTTTTGCTCGTGGAAGAGGCTTAGTCAGCGGTCTCGCAACATTCAGATCCGTATGTATCTTGCATATCTCTATGTCTCCCACTGGACCAAATCCGGATGGAGTTGAGGCGTCTTTTGATGTGCTTGGTTCTCTTGTGAAATCTGGATTCCTTTGCCAAGGCAATTGCACGATATTGTCACAAAAGATTTTCATTGGACCCGATACACTAGGTACAACACCTAGATCGGTTATGAACTCCTTCATCGAGACTCCTTCATTAGCTGCTTCGAAGCAGCTATGTACTCAACTTCACATGTAGATCCATAGCGGCGCTTTGTTTGGAACTGCACCAATGACAGCTCCACCGTTTAATGTAAATACGTATCCGGTTTGCGATTTAGAATCGTCCGGATCGGTGTCAAAACTTGCATCGGCGTAACCGTTCTGACGAGCTCTTTGTCACCGCCATAAATGAGAAACATATCCTTAGTTCTTCTCAAGTACTTAAGGATGTTCTTGACCGCTGTCGATGATCCACTCTGGATTACTTTGGTACTGCTGCTAAACTTACTGACAAGGCACACATCAGGTCAGTACACAGCATTGCATACATGATAGAGCCTATGGCTGAAGCATAGGAACATCTTTCATTTTCTCTCTATCTTCTGCGGTGGTCGGGCATTGAGTCTTACTCAACTTCACACCTTGTAATACCGGCAAGAACCCTTTCTTTGCACGATCCATTTGAACTTTTCAAAACTTTATCAAGGTATGTGCTTTGTGAAAGTCCTATTAAGCGTCTTGATCTATCTCTATAGATCTTAATGCCTAATATGTAAGCAGCTTCACGAGGTCTTTCATCGAAAAACTCTTATTCAAGTATCCTTTATGCTATCCAGAAATTCTATATCATTTCCGATCAATAATATGTCATCCACATATAATATCGAAATGCTCTGAGCTCCACTCACTTTCTTGTAAATCTGAGGCTTCTCCAAAAGTCATATAAAACCAAATCTTTGATCACACTATCAAAGCGTTTATTCCAACTCGAGAGGCTTGCACCAGTCCATAAATGGATCATTGGAGCTTGCACACTTTGTTAGCTCCTTTGGATCGACAAAACCTTCGGTTGCATCATATACAACTCTTCTTCCGAAATCCATTCAGGAATGCAGTTTTAACATCCATTTGCCAAATTTCATAATCATAAAATCGGCAATTGCTAACATGATTCGAGACGGACTTAAGCATCGCTTCTGGTGAGAAGGTCTCATCGTAGTCAATCCCTTGAACTTGTCGAAAACCTTTTGCAACAAGTCGAGCTTTATAAACGATAACATTACCATCAGCGTCGGTCTTCTTCTTGAAGATCCATTTATTCTCAATTGCTTGCCGATCATCGGGCAAGTCAACCAAAATCCACACTTTGTTCTCATACATGGATCCCATCTCAGATTTCATGGCCTCAAGCCATTTTATGGAATCTGGGCTCACCATCGCTTCTTCATAGTTAGTAGGTTCATCATGTTCTAGTAACATGACTTCCGAATAGGATTACCGTACCACTCACAGTGCGGATCTTGCTCTGGTTGATCTCTGAAGTTCTGTAGAAACTTGATCTGAAGTTTCATGATCATCATCATTAGCTTCCTCCTATTTGGTGTAGGTGTCACGAAACTGTTTTACGTGATGTACTACTTCTCAATAAGGGAGTAGATACTGATTATCTCATCAAGTTCTACTTTCCTCCCACTCACTTCTTTCGTGAGAAACTCTTTCTCCAAAAAGTTTCGAATTTAGCAACAAAAATCTTGCCTTCGGATCTGTGATAGAAGGTGTACCCAACTGTCTCCTTTGGGTATCCTATGAAGACACATTTCTCCGATTTGGGTTCGAGCTTATCAGGTTGAAGCTTTTCACATAAGCATCGCAGCCCCAAACTTTCAAAAGCGACAACTTTGGTTTCTTGCCAAACCACAGTTCATAAGGCGTCGTCTCAGCGGTTTAGATGGTGCCCTATTTAAAGTGAATGTAGCCGTCTCTAAAGCATAACCCCAAAAGCGATAGCGGTAAATCAGTAAGAGACATCATAGATCGCACCATATCTAATAAAATGCGATTACGACGTTCGGACACACCATTACGTTGTGGTGTTCCGGTGGTGTAAGTTCGAAACTATTCCACATTGTTTCAAATGTAGGCCAAACTCGTAACTCAAATATTCTCCTCCACGATCAGATCGTAGAAACTTTATTTTCTTATTACGATGATTTTCCACTTCACTCTGAAATTCTTTGAACTTTTCAAATGTTTCAGACTTGTGTTTCATTAAGTAGATATACCCATATCTGCTCAAATCATCTGTGAAGGTGAGAAAATAACGATATCCGCCACGAGCCTCAACATTCATTGGACCACATACATCGGTATGTATGATTTCCAATAAATCTGTTGCTCTCTCCATAGTTCGGAGAAGCGGTGTTTTAGTCATCTTGCCCATAAGGCACGGTTACTTAAGTGCCAAGTGATTCATAATCAAGTGACTCCAAAAGTCCATCGACATGGAGTTTCTTCATCGCTTTACCGATATGACCTAAGCGGCGATTGCCACAAATAAGTTGCACCATCATTATCAACTCTGCATCTTTTGGTTTCAACATTATGAATATGTGTATCACTACTATCAAGATTAAGTAAAACAAACCATTCTTCAATGGTGCATGACCATAAAAGATATTATTCATATAAATAGAACAACCATTATTCTCGATTTAAATGAATAACCGTCTCGCATCAAACAAGATCCAGATATAATGTTCATGCTCAACGATGGTACTAAATAACAATTATTTAGGTCTAATACTAATCCGAAGGTAGATGTAGAGGTAGCGTGCCGATTGCGATCACATCGACTTTGGAACCATTTCCCACGCGATCGTCACCTCGTCCTTAGCCAATCTTCGCAATCCGTAGCCCTGTTTGAGTTGCAAATATTAGCAATGAACCGATATCAAATACCAGTGCTCTGCGAGTATTAGTAAGGTACACATCAATAACAAGTATATCACATATACCTTTGTTAACCTTGCCATCCTTCTTATCCGCCAAATACTTGGGGCAGTTCCGCTTCGGTGACCAGCACTGCTTGCAATAGAAGCACTCGGTTTCAGGCTTAGGACCAGACTTGGGTTTCTTCTCTTGATCGACAACTTGCTTGCCGCTCTTTTGAAGTTTCCCTTTTGTTTCCTTTGCCCTTTTCTTGAAACTAGTGGTTTTGTTAACCATCAACACTTGATGCTCCTTTTGATTTCTACCTCCATGACTTTCAGCATCGCGAAGAGCTCGGCATAGTTTTGGTCATCCCTTGCATATTATAGTTCATCACGAAGCTCTTGTAGCTTGGTGGCGATGATTGGAGAATTACATCAATAGCGCAATCACCGGAAGATTAACTCCAGTTGAATCAAGTGATTGTTATATCCGGACATTACGAGTATATGCTCCTTGAACCATTCTCCTCCATCTTACAGCTATAGAACTTATTGGAGACTTCATATCTCTCAATCCGGGCATTACGCTTGGAATATTAACTTCAACTCTGGAACATCTCATATGCTCCATGGTGTTCAAAAGCGACGTTGAAGTCGGTTCTAAGCCGTAAAGCATGGCACTGAACTATAGAGTAGTCATCAGCTTTGCTTTGCGGACGTTCACAACCACGGCGCAGCCCTTACACCGGGCCTGGCACCTAACGGTGCTTCGGGCGTAATTCTTACGTGCAGCAATAAGGATAATCCTCAAATTACGGACCCAGTCCGTGTAATTGCTGCCATCATCTTTCAACTTTGCTTTCTCAAGGAACGCATTAAAATTCAACGGAACAACAGCACGAGCCATCTATCTACACATCATAGACAAGCAAGATACTATCGGTACTAAGTTCATGATAAATTTAAGTTCAATTAATCATATTACTTAAGAACTCCCACTTAGAAAAATATCCTCAATTCTCTAAGTGATTGCGTGATCCATATCAACTACACCATGACCGATCATCACGTGTGATGGAGTAGTTTCAATGGTGAACATCAATATGTTGATCATATCTACTATATGATTCACGCTCGACCTTCGGTCTCCGTGTTCGAGGTCATATCTTATATGCATAGCTCGTCAAGTATAACCTGAGTATTCTGCGTGTGCAACTGTTTTGCACCGTTGTATTTGAGCGTAGAGCCTATCACACCCGATCATCACGTGGTGTCTCGGCACGAAGAACTTTCATAGCGGTGCATACTCGGGAGAACACTTCTTGATAATTTAGTAAGGATCATCTTATAATGCTACCGTCAATCAAAGCAAAATAAGATGCATAAAGGATTAACATCACATGCAATCAATATAAGTGATATGATATGGCCATCATCATCTTGTGCTTGTGATCTCCATCTCGAAGCACCGTCATGATCACCATCGTCACCGGTAGCGACACCTTGATCTCCATCGTAGCATCGTTGTCGTCTAGCCAACTATTGCTTCTCGACTATCGCTACTCCTTAGTGATAAAGTAAAGCAATTACATGGCGTTGCATTTCATACAATAAGCGACAACCATATGGCTCCTGCCGATTGCCGATAACTTCGGTTACAAAACATGATCATCTCATACAATAAAATATAGCATCACGTCTTGACCATATCACATCACAACATGCCCTGCAAAAACAAGTTAGGCGTCCTCTACTTTGTTGTTGCAAGTTTTACGTGGCTGCTACGGGCTGAGCAAGAACCGTTCTTACCTCGCATCAAAACCACAGCGATACTTCGTCAAATAGACTCGTTTAACCTTCTCAAGGACGGGCGTATGCACTCGATTCAACTAAAGTGAGAGAGCAGACACCCGCCGATCACCTTTAAGCAGCGAGTGCTCACGGCGGTGAAACCAGTCTCGCGTAAGCGTCTGGCGTAATGTCGGTCCGGGCGCTTCATCTCACAATACCGCTGAACCAAAGTATGACATGCTGGTAGGTAGTATGACTTGTATCGCCCACAACTCACTTGTGTTCTACTCGTGCATATGACATCAACGCATAAAACCAGGCTCGGATGCCTTTGTTGGGGAGCGTAGTAATTTCAAAAATTTTCCTACGATCACGCAAGACCATGGTGATGCATAGCAATGAGATGAGAGTGTTGTCTCGTACCCTCGTGAACCAACAGCGAAGCGTTGGCATAGCGTAGAGGAAGTAGTCGTACTTCTTCCCGATCCAACCGATCCAAGTACCGAGCGTCGGCACCTCCGAGTTCTGCACGTTCAGCTCGATGGCGTCCCTCGAACTCCGATCCAGCGAGTGTTGAGGAGAGTTTCGTCGACCTGACGGCGTGGTGGCGATGATGATGTTCCACCGGCGCGGGGCTTCGCCTAAGCTCATAGCGGTATATTCGAGGTGTAGTTTGGTGGAAGGGGCACCGCACACGGCTGAGAGCGATCTCAATGATCAACTTGTGTGTCATGGGGTGCCCCTGCCCTGTATATAAAGGAGGGAAGGGAGGGGCTGGCGGCCAGGAGGGAGGCGCGGGGTGTCCTACTCCTACTAGGGTAGGATTCCCCCAAAACCTAGTCCAACTAGGGTTTGACCAAGGGAGAGGAGAGAGGCGCCACCCCTTCTCCTAATCCTAATAGGACTAGGGAAGGGGAAGGCTGCGGCCAGCATATGGCCCCTTTCTCTTTCCCACTAAGGCCCATCAAGGCCCATTGACCCCAGGAGGTTCGGTAACCCCGGTACTCGGTAAAATTCCCAATTTCACCGGAGTGATTCGGAATCAAACATAGGCTTCCAATATATCAATCTTTATGTCTCGACCATTTGAGACTCCTCGTCATGTCCGTGATCTCATCAGGGACTCGAACAACCTTGGTACATCAATATCATATAAACTCATAATAAGCATCATCGAAGCGTTAAGCGTGCGGACCCTACGGGTTCGAGAACTATGTAGACATGACCGAGACACCTCTCGGTCAATAACCAATAAGCGGGACCTGGATGCCCATATTGGTTCCTACATATTCTCTGAAGATCTTTATCGGTCGGACCGCATAACAACATCGTTGTTCCTTTGTCATCGGTATGTTACTTGTCAGAGATTCGATTGTCGGTATCAATACCTAGTTCAATCTCGTTCTTGGCAAGTCTCTTTTCTCGTTCCGTAATACATCATCTCACAACTAACACATTTAGTTGCAATGCTTGCAAGGCTTATGTGATGTGCATTACCGAGAGGGCCAGAGATACCTCTCCGAGCAATCGGAGTGACAAATCCTAATCTCGAAATATGTCAACCCAACATGTACCTTGGAGACACCTGTAATGTACCTTTATAATCACCCGATTCACGTTGTGACGTTTGGTAGCACCCAAAGTGTTCCTCGGGCAAGCAGGAGTTGCATAATCTCATAGTCATAGGAACATGTATAAGTCATGAAGAAAAGCACTAGCAACAAACTATACGATCAGGTGCTATGCTAATGGAATGGGTCATGTCAATCAGATCATTCAACCAATGATGTGATCCCATTAATCAAATAACAACTCCTTGTTCATGGTTAGGAAACATAACCATCTTTGATTAACGAGCTAGTCAAGTAGAGGCATACTAGTGACATTCTGTAGGTTTATGTATTCACACATGTATTATGTTTCCGGTTAATACAATTCTAGCATGAATAATAAACATTTATCATGATATAAGGAAATAAATAATAACTTTATTATTGCCTCTAGGGCATATTTCCTTCAGGATTTGGCGGCTTGTGTCTAGGCAGAGGGAGAATCCACAACCCATTGGGTGCGCCGCGTTTCGGAAGTTTTACATTCTTGATGGATCAACCACGATTCATGATCTTAACCTTGGAAGCCAATTGCCGGTTCAAACCGTTAAAGTTGAAGCTGGGTCGCATGAAGTGTTTTTGCAATGACATGGGCACTCTCATGGGCGTTTTGGTAAAGTATGCCGATTCTGATAGTACCAAGGATCCCGAGTCGAGAGGAGGATGGCGAGATAGGGAAGGGAAAGCGAACAGCAACTCCAGAGGCCAGCAGACATCGATCGGCGGGTAATGGAGGAAACAAGCGTAAGGCAAGCGGTAACATGGGCTTGGCGAACACCAATCCGCAGGACAAGGGTCAACGGCGCAAGGGTAAGCAATCAAACCGGGGCGGTGCGCCAGGTCACAATCCGGATCGTTTGAATTACCTATTGAATCAACCTTGTCCGAAGCATGGGACGAAGGAGGCACTAGCAAACCACCTCTGGAAGGATTGTTATATTATCAGGAGTTCAAAAATTCTAATGCTTTCGGTATGATCAAGGCCCGGCGGCGGTTCGAGTCCGCCCGGATTCTGATGGAGAAATTCGGCCCGAGGTTGGTGGTAATCCGGTAGGCGGGACAATCGAACAATCGAGAACAATCGAACAATCAGAACCAAGGGGTTCTGATCAACAGCAGCAGCGATCGGGTTATCAAAGTAATCCAGCGGTTGAGCGGTGGACGATACCATGTCTTTACCACCAGCTTGGACAAGCGAGACCGAAAACTTGAGCGGGCGGTCGGTATTGTTGAACCGGCCACGCCGCATTACTGCGCTTGGTCGAGCAGCCTATCGTATGGGCGAGAGGATCATCCTCCCGGGTTTACAATCCGGGTCAGCTGGCCCTAGTGGTGGCACCTCGGGTAGGAGGATACAAGTTTACCAAGGTGCTTATGGATGGAGGGAGCAGCATCAACATCACGTACTCTGAGACCTTCCGGCGTATGGGGTTAGCGGATAGGCATCTCGGGCCGTTCAGCCGCAGTGTTTCACGGTGTGGTGCACAGCAAGTCGACATACCGGTCGGTAAGATAGCTCGGAGGTGGCCTTTGGGGATGAACATGACTCGGATCGGAAACATTGGCGTTTGAAGTGGTGAAAATTCAAAGCCCTTACCACGCCCTATTTGGGCGGCGGCTTATGCTAAGTTTATGGCACGGCCTTGTTATGTCTATTTGCAGCTGAAGATGCGGATCACAAAGGGGCGATAACGGTTCATGGGAGCCGCGGATCGCTTTGGAGTGCGAGGAAGGTGATGCGGCTTCTGTGAGTCGGTTTGTGCCTTTGAAGAGCTAAAGTATTATAAAGACAATGTTGATCCGGCGGATATGACCCGTTGAAGAAGCCAACTTCTGAGCACGATCCGGTTTGAAGTTTAAATCGGTAATTTGAGACTAAACTTTTTGATTTTGTGCGGCGATTCGTCCAAGCAGTTCACCATCGGTGCTAACTTGGATCCTAAATAGGAAGCGCGCTCATCGAGTTCATCCGTGAGAATCGGGACATTTTGCATGGGAACCCGACATGCGGGTGTACCGAGGGAACTTCGTGAGCACACTCTTAATATTGATCCCAACTACAGACCGGTAAAGCAGTTTCTTCGCGGTTTAACGAGGAAGGCGCAAGGCCATTGGAAGGAGGTTGCCGGGCTCTTAGCGGCGGGGTTTATCGTTGAAGTTTTCCATCGAGTGGCTTGCTAATCCGGTGTTGGTCCTTAAGAAGAATGGCACTTGGCGCATGTGTGTGGATTACAGATCTTAACAAGGCTTGTCTAGCAGATCCTTCGCCCTCCCGCATTGATCAAATTATTGATGCTACGGCGGGTTGTGGCGTTGAGCTTTTGGATGCATATTCGGATATCATCAGATTAAGATGGCGGTTAAGGACCAGGAGAAGGCGGCGTTTATCACTCCTTTTGGAGCCTTACGCTATGTATCTATGCCTTTTGGGCTCAAGCGCCCAAGCAACTTATCAACGTTGCGTACAGAATTGCTTGCATAAACAGATCGGCCGTAATGTGCATGCTTATGTGGATGATATTGTGGTTAAGTCAAGGAAGAAGGAAACACCGATTGAGGATTTGAGAGAAACCTTTGACAACTTGCGGGTATACAAGATGATGCTTAACCCGGCCAAATGTGTTTTTGGTGTTCCGGCAGGCAAGTTATTGGGTTTCCTTGTGTCCAACAGGGGGATTGAAGCTAATCCGGAGAAGATTACAGCTATCACCTCCCTGGCTAAGCCAAAGTGTATCAATGATGTCCAGCGTTTGGCGGGTCGGATTGCCTTGTTGAGCGGTTTATCGGCCGCCTCGGAGAAGGCCATTCCTTTGTACGAGATCTTTGAAGAAGGCGGATCGGTTAAATGCGGAGTTCAATTCTTGATGAAACATTGGAGGATTTAAAGCGGCGGTTAGCCAACCCGCGGTTCTCGCCGCTCCCATTGACAAAGAGCCACTTACATTATATGTTTGCTGCTAATGCGAGGCGGTTAAGCGTAGCCATTGTGGTAAGCGGAAGGAGGCGGGGAAGGAATATCCGGTTCAACGGCGGTTTATTACAACAGCGAGGTGCTCATTGAGTCTAGCGAGAGATATCCGCATTGGCGAAGTTGGTATATGGAGTTTTTATGGCAAGCGGAAGCTGAAGCAATATTTTCGGGGCACCCCATCACGGTGGTCGATTCAGCTCCTTAGGCGATATCATGAGAACCGGAAGCGGTGGCGGATTGCTAAATGGGCTATAGAATTTGGGGCGCCACGGTTTAAGGTATGTGCCTCGGACGGCGGTAAAATCGAGCACTTGTGGATTTCATTAATGATTGGACGGAGTTACAAGCGCTGAAGAAAAGCTGGATCATACTTATTGGACCATCTACTTTGATGGGTCCGAGCAATTGGAGGCTCGAAATTTGGAGTCGTATTAACTTCCCCACGAGGTGACAAGTTCATTACGTTCTCCGCTTAATGTTCCCTTGTACTAACAATGCAGCTGAGTATGAAGCTTTGCTCCATGGTCTCCGGATGGCTAAGGAGATGAATCTCAGCGGGTCAAGTGCTTTGGTGACTTCGGACTTGGTGGCCCGGCAAGTATCAGTACCAGGATTCTAAAGATCCACTCATGGCTGCATATCGTCGGGAGGTGGATATGGTTGCAGGTCATTTTAAAGGATATCAGGTGGACCATGTGGATCGTCGGAAGAAGCGAAGCGGCGGGCGCTTTAAGCGGCTGGGTTCTCAACGTAAACGGTCCGCCTAATGTCTTCCTTGATGTCTTGCACAATCCGTCGTCAAGCTTCTGATGAAGTAGATTTGGCTATTCTGATCCGGAGGCTCGGTTGGTGGCAACCTTGCATGTCATTCGGATTGGACGCTCCCTTATTTGGCATACATGAACCGGGGCGAGTTACCGGAAGATGAGACGTTGGCCCGACAGATAGTTCGGCGGTCTAAGTCTATGACCATTGTTAATGGCGAGTTGCATCATTGCAGTGTGTCAGGGGCATTTCAGCGTTGTGTGTCCCCTGAGGAAGGCTGTGAGATATTGCGTGAGATCCATGAAGGGGACTGTGGTCACCATGCCGGTTCAAAATCCTTGGTTGCTAAAGCATTCCGCCATGGTTTTTATTGGTTGTTGCCCATCTTGATGCGGAGGATCTGGTCGAGGCGATGTGATGGTTGCGAAGTTTTCTAGGCGTGCTCACATACCGGCCCGGGGAATTGAGGATGATACCAATTACTTGGCCATTTGCAACTTGGGGCTGGACATGGTGGGGCCTTTTAAAAGGACCAAGGACAAGAAAACACACTTGCTTTGGTAGTAGTTGACAAATTTACAAAGTGGGTCGAGGCGAGCACATTAGCAAGTGTGATCGACCCACGGCGGTTGATTCATCAAAAGAGTGATCTTCGGTTTGGATTTCCGCATAGCATCATCACGGATAATGGCACCAATTTGTCCAAGGGTGCCATGAAGGAGTTTTGTGAGCGTGAGCACATCCGGCGATGTTTCTTGATGGCCCACCGCAGTCAATGGTGCAGCGAGCAGCTAATCGGGGAGATCTTGAGAGGTATCAAACCCGGCTTATGCTCCCTTCTGAGAGGGCGCCGGGTTGTTGGGTAGAAGAGTTACCGTCGTGATATGGAGTATCAATACTACCCTAACAGATCCTTTGGATACACACCATTCTTTATGGTTTATGGGCGAGGCGGTCCTTCGATGATATCCGTCATGACTCACCTCGCGTGGCAGCCTATGTTGAGGCGGATAGCGAGGCTGCACGGGGGCGCTTTGGATCGGCGGATGAAGAAGCGAGATATGGCGGCTGCTCGTTCGGCGATTTACAGCAGGATCTTCGTCGGTATCACGATCGGTGAGTTAAAACAGAACCTTCGGGAAGGCGACTTGGTGCTTGGCTCATTCAAGACCGAGACAGATATGCACAAGCTATCCCCACCTTGGGAAGGGCCTTTTGTGGTCAGCAAGAATCTGCACAACGGGTCATACTATCGATTGATGTTCGAGGCGAAAAGACTCACGCGACGTCGAAGAGAGACCAACGAGCCATGGAACATAGCTCATCTTGACCTTATTATACGAGCCATCGGCTCCACTTATGTACATATTATGACAATGTATATATTTTGAATAAAAGCAATAAACCGGAGCCTCGGTTAAGCAGAGGTATCCGTTACGTAAAAATCCGGTTTGGGTACATGGAGTTGTCGTTGCAAAGCAGCCTCGGTTTAGCCCTTGATCTTGATTTTGAAGTTTGTCATCTGGGGGCTTGGTGGTGTCGAACCAATGCAACACCTTTTGATGGGCGAAAGCCACCGGATCACAGGGACATGGTCACATCTGAACGATCACGCCTCTTGGTCGGCCTAAGTTCATAGAGTCACTTGGGGCTTGGTGAACCCGAACCATTGCCATGCCACTTGGCGGCATAATGCCACAGTTTTGAGTTGGGGGCTGGCTGACTTGAACCATAGCTACACCTTATGGGGAGCTTGGTCTGTCCGACCATGGTAGCGCCATCGATCGGCTCGATAAAGCCTCTTCTTGCAAGCGGTTTTATCATTGCCTTTGCTTCCATATGGTTTTCATAACTGTTATTTGATTTTCATTGGCCTTTTTAAACCGATAACCTTTTTAAACCGGTTCAAGCTGTCAATTAACGGCATTCGGTCCATTTTTAATCCGGAGATATTTGTTTCGGTTTGATTTTTCTGTTAACATCCCATCATGGAGTAATAGGGGGCTTGTTGTGACCCGACACGGTTTACACGGTAAACCGGCGTTATAAACACAGGAGTTGTTTTCTCCTTTGATGGTAATGGTTTATACAACCTCCGCCTCAAGATTGGCTAAGCCAACTGCATGCCCGAAGCTGGCGGGTATTTTTGTATCACAAAGTTTTGATCATATACATCAATATTTTCTTATATAAATATATCGGCATCACAAGCCATTTGGCGACACAAACCGCCGTGGCGGTTTAAATTTGTGATTGCGGGCAAAAGCGCATTGAAGGTTTCAATTCTTCAAACCAAAGTATCGGCACCTCCGCGCAAAGGTTTCTGGTCGAGGGCATAAAGCATGTTCAAAAACAAAGTGCTAGCTATTCTATTACAAAGCCTTCCAAGGCCGGTGTTTCGCATGGCGTTCGACTAGCAACCGATGCACCACCGGCTTGACGGATTAAGCTTCCTCGCCGGGTTGACGTGAGGAAGATGGGGCGTCTGGCGTCGGTTCAACTTCTTCTTCTTCATCACCCAAAGGCCGGAAGTCATTGGTAGACCAGTCAATCCGGGTTAAGGCCTGAAAGACAGCCTCTTCACTTATAAGCTCAGCGGATCAGCGTCGGGGCATAAGTGTGCTTACGGATTGGAGGAATAAGGCTACGCACTTCGGAATGACAAACTCCACCCGCTTGTTGTTCGCATCATAGAAAAGCGGTGAACCGCCGAGTTGGCTTCGCTGCCGATTGACTTCGCCGATGGGCGCATCTCCTTTGTTATCCGTTTGAGCGTCATTATCAAAGGCTTCTTTGTTCTCTTGGCGCTGGGAAACCCTTGGCTATGTCACCGGATCAAGGTCCGCTATCACGCCTTAGCGGGTTAGAAACGATAAAGTGCCGGCCGGGCGCGGATCGTTCAACTCTTCAAGCTGCCGGAACCATGGACAGCCGGTCTAGTGTATCTTTGATCAGGGCGGAGCTGTGTTGTCGTGCGATGTGGCGCATATGACTCGCTGGCGCGGTATCAGCTGCTCAATCAGCGTGTAAGCGGCCTTGAGCTTTTCCGCACATCGAGCCCGGATGAGCAATACGCTTACTGCACGGTTTCGGACAGCTCAGGTTAAACCGGCGGAAATATCAAAACAGGGTAATCGGTGCAAATTTTCTTACCAAATATGGCGAGAGGTCATGGCATGGACTTGGCGCTTTAGTCCGCAGTAAGCTCTTGATCACCGGTTTAAGAGCTGATTCACATCTTCGCCCGTTTTTCAAACCGGCCTTCTCGGTGTCGATTGGCCGCTTCGGTTTATACCACTCCTTCAGCTGTTCCATAGTGGCCAAGGCAGTTTTCAATTCATCCTTGGCTTTGGTGGTTTACGCTTGTTGAGTTTCAGTTAGCACGAAGGTCCTTGAGCTGCGGTTTCTTTGGTATATCTCATTACGATAACAAAGGAGCATGTTAGTTGTTTCATTATAAAGTCCCAAGCTCAATACAAATATTCAACTTGGCACTTGGGGCTAATGGCTAGTTGATCTCAGTTTGCTAATGGGATCTGAAATTAAGTCCCGGTTTAACTATGCTAAGTTGAACCGACCCTTGGAGAACTCTGATCTGCAGTTTAAGGCGTATGGTTTCTATACAAAGTTAAGTGCGGTTTAACTATGCTAAGTTGAACCGACCCTTGGGGGCTACTATGCAGCAAAAATACAAGAAAGGCATAACTCCTTACCTCATAGCGGTCCTTCATGCGATTTACGGACCGGCTTCAAAGTCACGGCTTGTGTAGAGCCGGTTGAGCCGGAGTGAAGTTCTTGGGCAGAGAGGTTGTCATAAGCTGACAGATCAGTTTTCCCCTTATCTTTGCTCATAGTAGTAGACTCTTCCTTGGCGCTGTGTTTTGCTAAAGCGACCGGTTGGCTAGGAGTGGTGTAGCCAGTGCCCGTCACAATAACATCATCATTTTTGACCGGGCTGGCCAGATTGGTGGTCTTCTTTGGGCTCGGCGGTTCAACAGTTACGACCCGCTCGGTGGCTGGACTCGGTGGAGCAGGATGTGAGGTTTCCACTTGGGCGTCCGGTTCAAGTTCTGGCGGATCAGCGTTGTCGTTTTGGTTTAACCCGGCAGAGCTATTTGTAACTTCAGGATTCTCGCCATGCTGCTCTGGGGTCTCTTCCGGATCAACATCCGCAGTAGGATCAAGGGTTTTCGCTTTTTTACTCAAGCGCGCCTTGGTGCTGCAGTGTTCAGAATTAGAGTAAGATAAGCCGACCAACGCAAATATAAACCGGGTTGGCGGGACAGGAGTATGGTGCTTACCCTGCAGCAACTTTAAGCGGAGGCAGTTGCGTGGTTGATGAACCGCCAGAGGAGTTGGAAGAGGCCTGATAATTTGGGTCAGACGGATTGAGAGGACATCGGAAGAAACCTTTCAAAGGATAACGCTTTTCAGGAGAACAAATCACCTCTGGACGACGCTTCCGGGTTGGCATATCTGGTAAACCGGACGATGTAATCTGCTGACCATCTGTGCGGGTTATGCGGCGTTCTTCACTTCTGTGTCTTCAAGGAAAGGTTTGGATTCAAATGAGCACAGGGAATGAGATTTTTCACTTTCCGGACTGGCGGCGAATTCTTTTAACCGCACGAGTCGGATTCGGAAGGAAGAGATTACCTCAAGAGGTCGGCATGGTGGCTTCAACATCATCACAGGAGTTAAAATTGTCGATAAAAGGAAGAATAGAGGACAAGCTACAAGCAGAAGAAACACAAAGAGGAGAGCGGTTTCTGGCGACTCCTCGTGAGGATATCAAGCTTTACCTCAACTTCGAATCTTCGTCTTCGGTGGATCGGAAGACTCGGCGGTTTCCTCTTGCCAGCCTTCTTGGTGGCCTTGGACTTTACGGCGGAGCCGGGCGGTTTAGTGCGCTTCGAAGGAGCTGTTAGCTTTGAGAGGTAACAAGGATTAATATATGTCAACAAAGCATTAATGTCGAGAAAAGCGGCGAGTAGAGCCTACATGAGCGGTTTGTTGGCAACACGAATGGAGCCAACCGGTTTGGCTGCGCAGAGATCGGCTCATCAAGCAGCCGCTTCTTGCCTCTGTGACTTCAAGCTCAGTTATTGGTAGCTCGTGGCGTCTCTGGGGGTCTTGGAGGCTGCCGGTGTATTAAATCATCAATCCGGGCGGCGACTTAACGGCAAGATGCCCCAAGAAACCCAGCATCGCACAAGGTCCACACCGGTTAATCCATTGGCCATTAGAGCCGGAGTTTGATAATTTGAGGCGCAAAATTCTTCCGTTCTGCGGCGGTCAAGCGTAAAACAGCGGATGATGGTTGCTAAGCGGTGAGGACGGTAACCCGGCAAAGGATTCTCGTTGTCGGGAGCAGTATTCGGCAGTAGAACCAGGTTTGGTTCCAATCTTTCGGATGGCTATGGTGTTTGGCGTGAGGAAAATCTACTTCTTTCCTTTTTTGGATTGAAGCGCGCCCAACTCCGTGTTAGGGCCATCCAAAAATTCTGTCTGGTGGTTCAAGTGAAAGAAATCCGGAACAGCTCCACAGATGGTTCTTCTTGAAGGTAGACTTCACGAAAACTTGGAAATTGCATATATTTGACACGAGTTGGACCAATATCCTGTGGATGGAGTTGAAAACTTGCAAGGACATCCGGAAGAATTTTGATCGGCGGGCAGAATCGGTCTAAGTGCTGCACAAACACAATTACTTCCCTTCTCATGGATCGGGAGGGCATTGGCATCTGGAACCCGCTTGATGGAGGACATTTTGAAGCTAAAGCGCCCGGTGGTGGCGCATCCGTTGAGTTGCGTCTCGGTGACCTTAGACCGGACCCAATTGCAAGCTGAGAATTGTTTGGCCATTCCGGAAGACTAAGCTGCGAAAGGAAAGGAGAAAGCGATTTGTCATTAGCGGTTCGGACCACGGTATACAATGTTAAACGGCGATTGACAGCAGTTCCCAATTCGGTTTAGCGAGGACTAATGGAGTGACGGATTAGCTATCAAAAGTCAAACCGCCCAAAAGCAGAATGGAAAATCTACTAAGTGTGGACAGAAACAGTTTTCACATGCGAATGGAGGAAATTTGGATCTACCGAAGATTGATAAGAAAATTTCTGCGACCTATGCAAGCCTCATAAAGGGCAGGAAGGTTAAATGCGTTCTAAACTAGAGGGTCGAACAAAAGAAAGATCGTAAAGAGTTAAAGCGGCGGCGGCGATCGCGCCTGAGATGTATGGTGCGGTTGAATCGTACGGCCATGGCAGGCAGGTATGAGGAAACTAAGATGAACACCTATGAACTACGAGATGAATAGGACCTTGAGATGCGGATCTAGGGCTTGAAGAGGACCTTACGATGTGAGAATCGCGGAGGAGCGCCGAGAGCCTCTGGCACGATCAGGTTGATGCAGCGCCTGAGCTGGCGTGTGGCGTTCGAAGGTCGGAGGCGGCGGCGGAGCTTCAGAGCTGGGCGTCGCGAGGAAGAAGAAGCGGAAGAAGAAGAGAAAGGGCCTGCCGGTCTATTTATAAGGAAGCGGGCAATTAACGAGCGAGAATCGAGGAGTCAAAGCGGCGGACGGCGCGATGGTCGCCTCGATTTCCGGGATAGTATTAAATGAAGGAATCTTCTTGTTTGGATTTCTTTATTAAGGATGGCGTCAAGGCGCCTGTTGCTCTGGTTGGAGGATAGCGTCATGGCGGTTCAAGCAGATGGCGGTTTACGAAATATGAAGGGAGATTGAGTTTCCTAAGATGTTGAAGATTAACATGAACGGTTCAAGTCAATCTGGGGCCTAATGTTGGGGATATAACTACTCGGTATAAACCGCCCTAAAGGGCGGTTTACCCTAAATCTGTAATTAGGGCCCACGAAGGCATGAGGCCCAGAGCCCGTGAGGCGGATTAGGATCCATAAATGTAAACCGCCTTAGTCATGTAACGTGTCTTTGTAAGATAAGAGAGAAGAGACCGAGCGGACACTTGTATGAGCGGATCGGGACTCAGAGACCGCCGGCGTCAACCCGTGTATATAAGGGGCGACCGGCGGTGTTCAGGACGAACAACTCGAGGCTTAGGCGAAGCTATTGCTCCCTACTCGCGAAATCACATCAATCCCATCACAAACTAGGCGAGGCTTTTACCTTCATCGAAGGGGCCGAACTAGTATAACTCCCGTGTCTTTGTGTCCGCATTAACCCCTCTAGGTTAACCCGTACGATGGCCCTGCGACTAAGTCCTTTCACGAGGACATCTGCCGTGACAATTCCACGACACTTTCCATTT
Source organism: Aegilops longissima (assembly GCA_021605205.1). Lineage (NCBI taxonomy): Eukaryota > Viridiplantae > Streptophyta > Magnoliopsida > Poales > Poaceae > Aegilops > Aegilops longissima. The sequence goes on along the minus strand of CM038678.1, from coordinate 328,456,776 downwards.
TGAGTTCTAGGCAAACCAAGTACAAAATCCATGCTAATGTCTTCCCAAGGTTGATAAGGAATAGGAAGAGGCATGTAAAGACCATGAGATTGAGCTTTAGACTTAGCTTTGCGACATGTAGAGCATTAGTTGGTGAAGCGTGAGACGTCACACAACATCTTGGGCCAAAAGTAGTTCTTGGAGAGCGTGGCGAATGTCCTGTCGCGTCCAAAGTGTCCCATGAGTCCGCCTCCATGAGCCTCTTGCAAAAGGAGCAAACGAAGAGAAGACTCGGGAATGCATAGTTTGTTAGCTCTCATAAGATAACCATCCTTGATGTAATATTGTTCCCAAGAAGTATGCGTCGAACACTTAGCATAAGGAATAGCAAAAGATGGGTCGTTAGCATACAAGTCTTTTATGTGCTCAAAGCCTATAACATTCAACTCAAGTTTAGTGACAAGCGTGCATATGCGTGAAAGTGCATCGACAACTACATTTTCTTTACCCTTAATGTACTTGATCACATAAGGAAAAGATTCAATAAACTCACTCCATTTGGCATGACTTTTGTTCAACTTAGTTTGACCTTTTAGGTACTTAAGCGTTTCATGATCGGTATGGATGACAAACTCATGCGGTCTAAGGTAATGTTCCCAAACATGTAGCACACGCACTAGGGCATATAATTCCTTGTCATAGATGGGATAGTTAAGTTGAGCACCGGAGAGTTTTTCACTAAAATATGCAATTGCTCGTTTTTCTTGCATCAAAACTCCGCCAATTCCGGTACCACTTGCATCACAATGAACCTCAAAAGTTTTGTCAAAATTGGGCAAAGCAAGAATCGAAGCATGAGTAAGCAAAGACTTGAGCTTATCAAAAGCGGTGGATTGCAAAGATCCCCAAACAAAAGGAGTATTCTTCTTACTCAAGGCATGCAAAGGAGCGGCAATTGTGCTAAAGTTTTTCACAAAGCGACAATAAAAACCCGCAAGACCAAGAAAGCTATGCACTTGTTGCAAATTGGTTGGTTGGGGCCAAGTTTTAATTGCTTCAATCTTAGATTCATCAACATGGACACCCTTTGAGGATACAACAAAACCCAAGAAAACCATTTTATCAACACCAAATGTGCATTTTTTCATGTTTGCATAAAGACTTTCCTTGCGAAGGGTTTGCAAAACAGCCCTAACATGATCAAGATGTTCTTTCATGGTTTTGCTAAACACAAGAATATCGTCGAAGTAAACCACAAAAAAGACTCCAATATAAGGCCGAAGCACATAATGCATGAGATGCACAAAAGTACCGGGAGCTTCCGATAAACCCATAGGCATGACTAACCACTCATATAAGCCAAATTTGGTTTTAAAAGCAGTTCTACATTCATCACCTTCTTAAATACTGATTTGATAATAGCCACTTTTTAGATCAATTTTTGAGAAAAAGTTGGCTCCACTAAGTTCATCAAGCATATCATCTAAGCGAGGAATGGGGTGCCTATAGCGAACGGTAATAGCATTTATAGGTCTACAATCGGAACACAAGCGGAAACTTCCATCTGGTTTAGGCACAAATATAACGGGAACGACACAAGGGCATAGGCTTTCACGTACATGACCGTTGTCGATGAGTTGTTGTACTTGCCATTGAATCTCTTAGGTTTCTTCGGGATTGACTCGGTATGGAGCTTTTTTTGGTAGAGTTGCTCCGGGGATGAGGTCGATTTGATGCTCAATGCCTCGAAGAGGAGGTAGACCCGGAGGTAGCTCATCGGGAAAACATCTTGGAATTCCTGCAAAAGAGATTGAAACAATAAAGGTAGTTCGTGAGAGGTGTTAGTTTTTGGATCTCCATCCTTGCACACAAGGACAAAGTGCATCACACTAGATGGGTTCTCACACACTTCTCTCATCTCACTTTTGGTGGCAAATAGGATGAGGTTTTTCTCTCTAGGCGAAGAGGCGCTCAAGTTTGGCTTGTGGCTCTCATCCACTTTTTGGTGGATCACTTTCTCACTCTTGTCTCTATGATGGGTGGCTTGCTTGTCGGCTATCACTTGACTAGGAGACATAAGTCATAGCACATACTCCTTCCCTTTCATCTTGAAGCTATAGTGATTGGTACGCCCATTGTGGATGACACCACGGTCGAATTGCCATGGTCGACCAAGAAGGAGGTGGCAAACCGTCATTGGGACCACATCACATTCCAAAGTGTCCTCATATGCATCGATTTTGAAGGAGACTTGGACCGTATGCTCAACTCGTATAGTGCCGGAGTCACTTAGCCATTGAACCTTGTATGGGTGCGGGTGCTTCCTCTTGACCAATTGAAGCTTGGAGCATAGTTCGTCACTTGCCAAGTTGTGGCAACTACCTCCATCGATGATGACCTTGACGGACCTTCCATTGATGCCGGCCTTTGTGTGGAAGATGTGGCATCGTTGGTCTTCTTCTTGTTGATGCTGAAGAGTCAAGACATTGGAGACAACAAGAGCGGGGCTTGAATCTTCATCACAAAAGACTTGGTCATCTTCATCTTCGTTCCCTTGCCGGTGCATGGCCACTTGCTCAAGAGCTTCCATCTCCTCTTCACTCATTGAGTCATAGGTGCCATCGTCGTTGAGGATCATGGTGCGCTTGTTGGTGCATTCATAGGACTTGTGGCCTCGGCCGCCGCAAGTGAAACACTTGAAGGAGCTTGTCTTAATGGTCTCATCGGTCAGAGTAGATGACGAAGCACGCGGATTGAAGTTTCTTGTAGTAGGAGGAGGACGACTTGAACTTGTCGAAGTTTTCTTGTAACTTGACTTGCCGTCGTTGTTTGTAGAAGGTTTGGTTGATGTAGATGTTGGAGGAGGTGTCGAAGCTTGGTTGTTGGAGAAGCCGTAGGTCTTGGACGAGTACTTGGCGTACTTGAAGTCATCTTGCACTTGACGTTCCGCCGTTGTAGCTTGATGCACGAGCTCAATGAGGGTGGAGTATGGTTGGAAGTCGGCGATCTTCTTGATGGGATGATTGAGTCCATTCAAGAAACGTGCCATAGTTTGCTCATCATCTTCCTTCACATTGGCTCGAATCGTGGCTATCTCCATTTCCTTGTAGTATTCTTTAATACTCTTTGTTCCTTGCTTGAGGAGTTGGAGTTTCTTGAAGAGGTCGCGGTTGTAGTAGGTTGGCACAAAACGTGCTCTCATGACATCCTTCATTTGAGCCCAAGTGGTGATTGGAGGTTCACCTCTTGCTTGTCGTCGCTCAATGATTTGTTCCCACCATATGAGCACATAGTCTTGGAACTCAAGTGATGCCATAGCGATCTTCTTCTCTTCCTCATAGTTGTGCAAACGAAAGATTTTGTCAACCTTAAATGCCCATGAGAGGTACTCTTCGGAGTCATTGCTTCCATTGAACTTGGGCATGGTGAATTTGAGCTTTCCATATTGTTGCTCTTCATTGTGTTGTTGGCGATGGTGATGATGACGCCCTTGACGGGGATGACAATCATCTTAATGTTGCTCTTGGTGTGGAGGAAGTCCATGATCAACTTTCTCTTGTTGAACTTGAGGTTGAGGAGGAGCTTGACGAGCTTGTGGAGGAGCTTGAGGAACTTGACGTTGCCCACGTGGTTGGTACTTCCTCTCTTGGATTTCTTCTCGAAGGGCCTCCTCTTGATTGTGACGTTCGCGATTGCGGTTGGCGATGGCTCGACATGATTCTTGAAGGGCACGTTGCGCCTCAAGGGCTTGCGCTTCTCGTTGTTGTTGTTGAAGACGTTGAGCATCGGCGTCTTGTTCGTCTTGGTGTAGACGCGCTCGTTCTTCCTCTTGGCGCCGTAGTCGTTGTCGTTCTTGAGCTTGGGCAAAAGCGGCTTGGTTTGATTGAGGACGAGGGACTTGCTCATCGACTTGCTCTTGTGAATGCTTGTCATGTAGCGGATTGCGAGATACATGACGGTCTTGACGCGCGGCTCGTCGAAGAGTGTTCGATGACGGTGTACTTGAGTCGTAGAAGGTGTCGTCGGAGTGTCGACTCGAGCGGCTCCGTCTTGAGAATGAAGAAGTGGAATGATGTCGGTTCCTCATCAAGGTGCGGATCTCGTCCGTTCTTGCATCATTCTCTTGCTTGTGAGCGTCGAACTTGTTATCGAAGTAGTCTCTTGTACGTTGCTCGGAGAGTCGCAAGTCGGTGGCGAGGTTGTCGATGCGGTCGCTCATTGCTTGTTGCTCTTGATGCAACGCTCGTTGTGCACCAAAGAGGTGGCTATTGGTGACGTATGATGACATGTCGTCGTCTTGCTCGATGAAGAGTGGGTTTGTAGAAGTACTTGGCCTATCCATCATTCCAAGCAAAAATATGTGAGTGGTAGAAGGAGAAGAACCTATACCAATGTACCTTTGACCGATGTTGATGATGAATCAAGTTCACTCAAATACGTACAATGAAATAGCACTATTGGTACCAATCCTTGTCGGTTCTCACACCTACACAAATAAAAGCTTATGGTGGAGCTTGGTAAGGATGGTGGCACAAAATTTGATGCAATTGTAAGTGAGCGTCAATAATGTTGGAAAAGGTTCACAAATTTGCAAATGCAACAAATAGACCAAGCAAGTAGGGGTACCCGGAAACACACACGCAAATAGATAAGTGGGATTGTGCAAACCAAAAGTGAGCCAAAATGTGGAATCCACGAAAATGCTCTTGTTGCACAATACTAGAGAGACGCTAGCACGATTGCACAATAGGCGGATACGGAACTTGTGCACAACCTACTAGACAAAAATGCAACGATCTCTATCCCAAGTATGCTATATGTATGGTATTTCGGTGCTATGATCCAAGATGATCCAATGACAATCTTAATGTAGTATGATGCTATGGTTCTGGCTCAAAGCTCTTTTCTTACCTTTCCTTTTTGCTTAAAAGCTTGGGTGGCTCTTTCACGTTTGATCTCTTTTCTCATGCAATAGTTCACGAACCAAGATAGCAATTGTGTATGCGATGACAACTTTGTGACACACAAATGGATCCCAAGATATGCACCACGGTGGTATGGTATGTATGCTATGGAGTATGATCACTAATGTGCACAAGTCACGTTGCCTGCAATACTCAATGGCTAGTCTCGATGGGTAAGCAACGCAAAAGATGGCTATGATGTTTATCAATGCAATGGCAAGGTTTGGACAAAGATGTCATCGAGATTACCGTCCTTGCTTACGGTAGAGGTTCCAAACGAATGCAAATGTGGACGATGATGTGATGCATGGTCTTCAGTACGTTGACGAAGATGCCGCTGCACCGTGGTCGGAGTTGCCGGAGAAGCGGGAGTCGTCGAAGTTGCGCGACCTTTCTGTCTAGGCCGGAAGTTCCGGGCAAGACAGAAGGTCCGGGGTCCGGAAGTTCCGGGCTGGGCCGGAAGGTCCGGCGGCCGGAAGTTCCGGGCTGGGCCGGAAGTTCCGGTGGTCGCGATTCTGCCAAGAACAGGGACTTCGGGATCGAGGGTTTGGGCGGAAAATTGGGGGAAAAACCCAAATCCTGAGGGGAAAAAGAAGAAATTAGGAGGGAATAAGGAAGGGGAAGCTAGACCCACTCGAAGCAAAGCAAATCTGTGGATCAAATCCAACAAAACTTCATCACACCAACAAATCACAAAAAAAATTTGCGGCTATTTTTGGTGGGGATTTTCGGATTTAGGACGAAAACAACAAAATCAAGCCAGAAAACACGGGGTAGGGGCTCCAAAAACGTGATCAACGTGGCTCATGATACCAAGATGATGTAGGGCGGAACCCTAATCGGAGATTGTCGGTGTCAAATCCGGCGGATCTCGGGTAGGGGGTCCCGAACTGTGCGTCTAGTTGGATGGTAACAGGAGACAAGGGACACGATGTTTTTACCCAGGTTCGGGCCCTCTCGATGGAGGTAATACCCTACTCCTGCTTGATTAATATTGATGATATGGGTAGTACAAGAGTAGATCTACCACGAGATCAAGGAGGCTAAACCCTAGAAGCTAGCCTATGGTATGATTGTTGTTCGTCCCCACGGACTAAAACCCTCCGGTTTATATAGACACCGGATAGGTTAGGGTTACAGTCGGTTACAATGGTAGGAGATCTACATATCCATATCGCCAAGCTTGCTTTCCACGCCAAGGAAAGTCCCATCCGGACACGGGACGAAGTCTTCAATCTTGTATCTTCATAGTCTTGGAGTCCGCCATGATGATAGTCCGCTATCCGGACACCCCTAGTCCGGGACTCCCTCAAGAGCCCTCGAACCAGGCTTCAATGACGATGAGTCCGGCGCGTTGATTGTCTTCGGCATTGCGAGGTGGGTTCCTCCTCCGAATACTTCATAGAAGGTTTTGAACACAAGGATAGTGTCCGGCTCTGCAAAACAAGTTCCACATAACACCGTAGAGAGAATAATTTTTGCACAGATCTGCTGACGTATCCCGTGGCGTGACATCACACCACGGCAAGGCCTTTACATGAATCGTTTTTTACTGTTTCCACCTCAGCGTGTTTAGCGAGGCGGTTTCCTTGGCACGTCTTATCAAAGCATAGATTGTGCCCCCTTATTCCGGGATTCTCATCAATACGGACGTGGGTAACCCATCCGCGCCATTGATTACGACGCTTGGGAAATAAGCGAGTTTTACCAGGCTGGTGGGGGACGCATAGCTTCGTCCGTCTATATAAGGGGATAAGGATCCACCTTTTCACCTACGCCTTCTTCCTCCTTTGCTTATCCATTTCGCAAGACTCGAGCTCCAGCGCCCAAGTCCGCACATCCCACCTCAACCTTTCTCCAATCATGTCGAGCGGGAGGCAGGTGGATGGCCTCCTCCGCCACGGAGGGGCACATCTCAAGACTGCGGGAGGCGGATACTTGTCCGCAACATCGCCTGAGCAAGCCCGATGAGGGGCGGCTCATTCCGACCCCCAGGCCCCGTGGAGAGAGGTGGTGTTTCTCCCCACTTCCTCCGCGGACTAGGCTTTCCTCTTCACCCATTTGTCCGGGGCTCATGTTCTACTACGGCCTGGACTTCCACGACCTGGCCCCAATTTCATCCTCAACATCTCGGCGTTTATCGTGGGTGTGCGAGGCTTTCCTCCGCATCCAGCCCCACTTCGCTTATGGCTGAAGATCTTCAACGTCCGGCCGAAGGTAGTGGGCGGCCGTCAAGGAGTCGGAGGCGCCATGGTTGGCAAGATGGCCAAAGTCCCATGGCTCAAGGCGCTTCGTGGAGACAATAAAGGGGTGGCAATCGGGTGGTTCTACATCACCGAGCCCCGCAACACCAAATGGGTGGCGGCCCCAATTCAGATCTGGCTTCCCACACGGCTCTCGCCATGGAAAGAGACGGGCCTGACGTGGGGGAATTCGGACGAGACATCCGGACTTCAAACATGCGTCCGAAACCTGGTGGCCAAGAATCTTAGGCTTGTCGACGTAATCCAGGTGATGCTCATCCGCCGGATTCTCCCATGCCAACAACGGGCTTTTAACTTGTGGGAGTTCGATCCGGCACAGCACCAAACCTTGAGCCGACTCTTCGACACTACGTACGAAGACGCCTGGAAGGTGCTGTTCAAGGGCGCCGAAGCCCCAGCATCCGCTACCAAAGATTGCGGATACAGCTCGCAGCGTCCAGCCGGCGAGGTAAGTTATTTTACCCTTTACGAGACTCTTTTTTTTCATAGATTGACTCTACGTGTGATCTAAAACTCCCTAATGTTTGACAGGACTGGCTGAAGACGTCCGGACAGATTAACTGTCCGGCCCCTTTGCCAGAAGACCCAGCGGACGCCCGATTGACGGGGCTGCTGGCTCCGGCACCGTACGTGGTGCCGGAGAACAAGGCCAAGAAGGAGGCCACGGGAACTCGAAGGAGCTCCCGACGCCAGTGTCTTGTCGATTCAAGCGGAATCTTCTCCTGAAGACGAGGAGGAAGAAGAAGAAGCTCCTCCCCCAGCGGGGGAGGAGAAGAAAAGGAAGGCCACCCCAGCTGGGGAGGCCGGAGGGTCCAAGAAGGGAAGAATCCTTCCTCCGGACTTCTCCACCAACGTCGATGACGACGAGGAGGACTGGCCTACAAGGGCCAAGTCCCTGGCGAGATCGTAAGTGTCCAGATACCCATGGTTTTTTATTATTGCAGAGTGTTCTCTAATTTTGAACAACTGTGCAGCCCGCCCAAGGGTCCCTGGGCTCGTCGAAAATGGAGAGTACTTCGCTTCCGACCGCCTCCTCGCCTCACGCTGCGGACGACGCTGCGGTGGGGCCCCAAGGGGGGCTTGGTCAAGAGGAGGTAGCGCAAGAGGTTCTTCGAGGCAACCTCCCGGACTCCAGGCGCGCGGGGGGCAAGACCCCCAGGGGCTCTAAGCCCGACCCTCGTCCGGACTCCATGCCAGAACCGTCAGCGGTTCTGGAGTCCGGACAGTGGATCCTTTGCAAGAAGGGTAAGACGCCGGTGTCCTCCGTCCAACCGGAGGCACCGGATAGCTTACATGAGGCTCTTAACGGCGCTTCCATCAAGGAGGAGCACCACACTGTTATGAGTGCGGTGATCCGGACAGATTCGATCTGCTAAGAGCGGATCGATCAAGCTCTGTATCAGCCTTCTAACAGGCTTTGAGGTGAGTTTTAGAATATGTAAAAAATATAACCGCATAGACAGTAGCCCCTGATGCTTAGTTCGGTGTTCGGAAAGAAAAGCCGGACTAAGGATCTAAAATGATATACGCAGGAGTCTAACATAAGTATGTCAATATGGGAATGCAAGGCTTTTGCTTGACCTCCAGACCGATCATGGAGGTCAATGTATTGAAGCGTAACCTCGAAGCGGTCCGAGAACGAGCTCGGACAAGCCAAGAAGGAGCTCGAGGACAAGGAAGGTAAGTAATACCTTATTAAATAAATACCTTATAGAAAAGGCTTTGGTTGCAAAAAATAACAGGAATAACTTGGGTACTGCAAGGGCCACGAACGAGGTGGCGACCCTGAAGGAAGCGGTGTCCGTGGCCGAAAACAAAGCGGCTGCGGAACCCACCGAGTGAGAGAGGGGAGGCGAGCTGGCCACAGAGCGGCAAGAGCTCCAAGCTCGTGGAAAACACGAGAGTTTGAGCGTGACTCAAGACTCGAGAGTCCGAGCTCGCCTCGGCTCTTGAGAGTGCCAAAGCTGCTAAGGCCTAGGCCCGAAAAGCCCTCCAAGAAATTGAGTCTTTAATGAAGATAGCGGCGGGTAAGGCATTCTTTATGCAAAGCAAGCATGTGAAAGTGAATTACCTATTACTTACCCGGTTTCGGAGCTCTCCAGGAGCATTCATAGATTTGCCCAGAGTCGCCCGACGCTGCCAAGATTCTACCGCACCTGGGAGGGACCTCCACGGAGAAGGTGTTCGGTCTCAAAGATCTTGAGGCCGACCATCAGTGCCCTCGAGCGACCAGTGAAGCAGCTGGTCGAGCTTCATAAGGTCGCCGAACATGCCATGAAGGGCCTTATAGCGCGGCTGTGGCCATTGGAGGCCATGCCCGGGAGCTACTTCGGCTTGGTGCAATGGCTGGTGGATGCCTGTCCGTGGTTTAAAGTCATCAAGCGCTCCGTCTGCATTGAAGGTGTCCGTCGGGCCCTTGCCGTGCTAAAGTGCACCGGGCAAGCTGGATGCGGAGAGGCTTGTGACGGACGGGCCACCAAGGGCCATGAGCATCGCACGCCCGAAATGTACTATGAGGGCCTCTCAAGGGTGCCCGCCGAATAGCGGATGAGTGCTCCAGAGATGTAATTTTGAATAAACTCGCATCTGTTATCCTGACGCTGAAAACTTGTTCATATGCGCTAAGCAACGCTTATTAATTTAAAATATTACCTTCAGGCGGCCGCTTATCAAATTTGAGAGATGGCAAGTCGTTGGCTTCAGCCCCCATGCCACGAGTTTGGGGTGTTGGGATAAACTTGAGCACTCTTGTTCCCATTTTGGGTCCATCTAGGAGGCGCCAACACAACGTAACAAGGCAACTGGACTTATAATGCTTGAACACTCTCACTTAGCCATAGAATTCTATAATTCTAAATTTCGTGAAGCCCCTAGTATTCGAAGACCGAGTTCGGGCGCTATCCACGCCTTGGCCGGACAATTCGGTTCCTCGCCTAAGCGCATAAGTCTTTAGGGACCAAAAACCTCTCGAACAGCGATCGCTCTCGCCCTATCATGACGGTAAGTTTTAGCTTTTCCATCGAGGTGCTCGACCCAGCATAAGCGGGGCACAATTGCAGTGGTTCTCCGGTGCTACCTTAGCCGATATAGCGGAACGTAAGGTACCAAAACACGGAGCCGGGCAAACCCAACTATTGACCCAAGACATGATTCGAGCCAATTCATATAATGCTATAAGTTCGGGTGCCGACTTGTGAAAGTGTTCGGACTTATCACACCATAATTTTGGGATACTTAAGCCCCTGGTGTATTGGCCATACCAAAGTGTACGGTTGCAACATGTCATGAAATGAACACATGTATATATAAAGGAAGTAGAGCAATAATAAGAAAAAGCTGTGTATTGTTTATTCAAAAGGTATCGCAATGGAAGCGAACGATACAAATAGTGCGATAAGCAAGGGATGGGACTATCTAACATGTCCCCCTCCAGGGGTAAGCTGCTGGATGATATGTAAAACATGTATAATGCTCGTAATAGAGACCACCTGAACACTTGACGTGGCTTTCCGCTTCCCTGGTTGTTGCATCGTGAGTTCGGCGATTCGAGTGCCGGACAGGACTTCTCAAAGACGGAGTCCTGAAAGTAAAAAAAGGAAGAAAAAGAAAAAAAAAGAAAAAAGAAGTGACACAAACGGGAGCCCCTGGTGCGGTCGAGCCGCATTCTTGGCGTGCCGTTGTTTTGCCCCTCCCCATATGCCCATGGTATCTCCAGAGTGTAATTATGTACGCGTAATACTACCTTCGCAATTTCGCGAGGGCTGGGGTTGGGGCCGGATTGCTACTCATGCTTGAATCGTGCTAGGTGGTCTTGTTGCAGGTTACTCCGGGCGCGTTTGGCGGTGTCCGGACGCTTAGTGGCCGGACTCGAGAATTGCCGTGAGAGGCTGCTTTGCACCTCCGCCGCGAGGGAACGCCAGATGCTCCTCCGCTCGAGAGAGCGTTGGTGTTTCCATTGACCGTGATTACTCCTCGAGGGCCTGGGATCTTGAGCTTGAGGTATACGAGTGCGGCACCGCATTGAAATTTGCAAATGCGGTTCGCTCGAGCAAAGGCATGATAGCCGCCATGAATGGGACGATGTCAAGATTAACTCTTCGGTTCGAAGTTATCCGAGATCCAAGACCACTTCGAGTGTGACCGAGCATGTACAATTGGCCTCTACACGGTATGACGCCTTTAAAGGTCGTCTTTGTAGGTTTAATCCTTGAGGGTCTATGCCCATTTTGCGCGATCAGATCCTCGATAAAGCAGGTTCAGCTCGCTACCGCCGTCCATCGGGACTCGTGAGGTGAAATCCATCAATAATTGGGTCAAGAACCAATGCGCGAAGCCGCCATGACGGATGCTAGAGGGTGGTCCTTTGATCGAAGGTGATCGGGCAGGAAGACCATGGGTTGAACTTTGGGGCGATCGCTCCATCGCATATACGTCCCGTAGTGCACGCTCCGCCCCCTTTGGGTATGTGGGTTGCGATATCATGTTCACCGTCCGCACTTGTGTGGGAAAACCTTTCTGTCCTCTATTGTTCGGCGGCCGGGGCTCTTCCTCGTCATCGCTATGCAGCCCCTTGTCATTGAGTTCGGCACTTAACTTGCCTACTTGCTTGAACACCCAACAATCCCTGTTGGTGTAATTGGCTGGTTTTTCGGGGGTGCCATGTATTTGGCACAAGCGATCGAGTATGCGGTCCAAGTTGGACGGGCCCTGGGTATTTCTTTTGAATGGCTTCTTCCGCTGACTGGGTTTAGAGCCTCTGAATCGGCATTGAAGGCCGATCTTCAGATATCGCTGTTAACGCGGCGCTTGTTCTTGTTATGACGCGACCGCCATTGCTGTCCTTGGTATCCGGACTATCAAGATGTTTGGCCAAGTTGTTGCTTCGAGCTAGCCAGCTGTCCTCTCCCGCACAAAAGCGAGTCATGAGGGTTGTGAGGGCTGCCATAGATTTCGCTTTTCCTGTCCTAGGTGCGGGCAAGCCACTCGTCATGGATGTTATGTTTGAAGGCTGCGAGGGCCTCTCGCATCCGGACAGTCAACAATTTGATTTTTCTTTGTTAGGAACCGAGTCCGAATTGTCCGCCGATTCTTCCGCTGCTGAATTATGTGGCTAAGGTCATCGGCGTCTGGTGGTTGCACATATGTGCCCGGAAGTTGTCAAGGAATGCGGCTTCCGTGTCCTCCCAACAACCAATTGATTCTGCTGGCAAGCTATTGAGCCAATGTCGAGCTGGTCCTTTAAGCTTGAGTGGGAGGTATTTGATGGCATGTAGATCATCACCGCGGGCCATGTGGATATGGAGGAGATAATCCTCGATCCGCATGCGGGATCTGTGGTACCATCGTATGATTCGATGTTTACGCTTGAAACCCTCGGGATTTGATGATCCATTACTTCATCCGTGAAGCATAGTGGGTGTGCGCGCCTCAGATTGGGCTATATCACACGTAGCTCATATGAGCTTTGTTCATCGTGTTCGCCCGCCGGTTTTCTTTGTGTCCGTGGCGGTAATCATCCCGCATTGTTGGCGCCCACGCGATCCGTAGATCGATCTTGTATGTTTTGCCTTATCCTCCAATATATCTCGCAAGTCCGCGCGTTTTCCGTGCCTTGGTACTTTTGAGCGGCGCCGGGTGTGGCTTGAGCGGAGGGCGAGAGGCTTCTCATCACGGACACGAGGTGGCCGGTCTGCCATGTCGTGTGCCGTGACTTGGGTGCTTCCTCCTCTAGTCGAGGCAACGGCCTGCGCTTGGGGTAGCTTTTGGAGGGCGTCGAGTTCATACTCTTCGCTGCAAGGACTTCAGTCCATCCGTCGCCTAGCAGGTCTTGATCAGCTCTAAGCTCTTGCTGCTTTTTCTTGAGGCTGCTTGCCGTGGCTATAAGCCTGCGCTTGAAACGCCCCTGTTCGGCGGGATCCTCAGGCACAACAAACTCGTCATCGTCGAGGCTTGCCTCATCTTCGGAGGGAGGCGATAATTATCGTCCTCAACCTCTTTTTTGCCGACTTGTCGTGCGGGCTTGCTTCTCCCTCCCGCCGCGCCGAGTCCCGCTGGAGGGGTTCTCTTCGCACCGTCCGGGTGTTATTATCCCGCCGTAATCACCGTTTTTATTGTGGCGGATTTAGAGCGGCGCCACGACGCCGGGCGCTTCGCTGTTTCTTGAGGGGTTATCCTCCGTTGTTCCATCGCCGCTCCCATCTTTTGGGATGTCCACCATATATATGTCATATGATGAGGTGGCCTTCCGCGCCCTCGTAGGCGCTGGTCTTGGTCGTCTCCGCATCGCCGCCCATACCGCCGATGTCTTGAGTCGTAGTCTAGCATGTCGGTTAAATCATCGGCGGTGGCTACCAAGTGGGTGGTGGGTAGGCGTTGAATTTCTTCGTCGTCCGCATCCCAACCTTCCTGTCCGTAGTCCGGCCAGGGCTCTCCGGATAAAGAGAGAGACTTTGGTGAATTCAGGATATCGCCAAAGGGCGAGTGCTGAAAGATGTCTGCGGCCGTGAACTCCATAACGGGCGCCCAATCGGATTCGATTGGCAAGGGCGCTGGAGGGTTCGGAGTCCGGAGAGGAGTCCGCACTGGAGTCGAGGTCCTCGCAGCGACAGGATGGAGTTCGCTTGATCGCCGAGAGATTGTAGCCCCGAGCGGTGTCCAACCACTCGCCCTCGATCGGGAATCCGCCCAGATTAAGGGTCGGAGCGGATATCGGTGCGGCCTCCGTGGCACCGCTCGCTGCAGAGGTAGATCATGCCCATCGAGACAGGCGGTGCGTTATTGCGGCTCGAATCCGTCAAGATCAAGTCCCGCGGATATCAGCCGATAGTTTAAACTTCCAAATCTGACTGATGGCTGGGGCGTAGCTTTCGATCTGCTCCAGATGGCTGCTTAATTGCCCAGCAGTGCAAAGCCGCCGAACACGAAGATCTGTCCGGGAGAAAAGTCTCACCCTGGACGCGTCGTTGTTGATGATCGAAGGAGCCATCGGGCCTATCGGTGACGCATACGAGGAACTCTCAATGAAAGCACCAATGTCGGTGTCAAACCGCGGATCTCGGTAGGGGGTCCCGAACTGTGCGCCTAGGCGGATGGTAACAGGAGACAAGGGACACGATGTTTTTACCTAGGTTGGGCCCTCTCGATGGAGGTAATACCCTACTCCCGCTTGATTGATATTGATGATATGGGTAGTACAAGAGTAGATCTACCACGAGATCAAGGAGGCTAAACCCTAGAAGCTAGCCTATGGTATGATTGTTGTTCGTCCACGGACTAAAACCCTCCGGTTTATATAGACACCGGATAGGTTAGGGTTACACAGAGTCGGTTACAATGGTAGGAGATCTACATATCCAGACGCCAAGCTTGCCTTCCACGCCAAGGAAAGTCCCATCCGGACACGGGACGAAGTCTTCAATCTTGTATCTTCATAGTCTTGGAGTCCGGCCGTGACGATAGTCCGGCTATCCGGACACCCCCTAGTCCGGGACTCCCTCATAGATCTTTCACGTTTGGAGGGGATCCTACGGGGAAAACACAACGAACGGGCGGAAGAACACAAGGAAAAACACACAAGAGGAACACTAAACCGACAAGTTTCGACCACACAAGGGCTAGATCACCGAGCACATAAGGTAGCACAAGATTCCAAAATAAACAAAGGAAAGATACACGAGTAGTCGTTCTTCTCCGTGAGGAGGTCTTGATGGGGTCCACCCTAGAGGGGGTCTTGAATCCCTTGGAAGGATCTTCTCCGAGGAGGCGCGATCTCCGAGGAGAAGGTAACCAAGTGGATGAGCAAGGGCTCTCACACGAAATATGAGCTAAACCACTGCTAACCCTAACTAGGAGGAGGTGGGGGAGTATATATAGTTTATGGGGAGAAAGGGTACACGGGCCTCGGCCCAAGTGGCTGCGCGCAGGCAGGGCCGAAAGTTCCGGGCGGGGCCGGAAGTTCCGGGCGACGGAAGTTCCCGGCATGGTCCGTCCTAAGCCGAAAGTTGGCGTGGGTGGAGCTGGGCTGGCTTCCGGGGGCCGGAAGGTCCGGGCGGGCCGGAAGTTCCGGGGGCCAGAAGGTCCAGGACGGGTTCCGGGCAGGTTCCGGGCTAACCAGATAGTTGGCACGCCCGGGCTTGTCGATGTCGTCGGAGGCCTGAAGTTTCGGGGGCCGGAAGTTCCGGGCTGAGGCCGGAAGTTCCGGGCTGTCTAGAGAGTTGACGCCTGTCGTTTCTTCTTCAGCTCCTGGTTCCTTGGCTTGAACGTTGTACCTGATCACGGATAGCGTCTCGGACTTAGGTAGTAGCCATGTCTCACTGGAAGAAAAGGGGAACTCGAGTAGGAGTGATGTCACCTCGGATTGAATAGCACGAGCTCTTGCTCTTGTCATGGGTCCACTTGGAGCTTGGATAGTCGACGGAAGGTCCATGGGGATGACCGAGGGATGCTCCGCATCACAATACTCCGTGAGCGACATCTTCAACGTCAAAGATCTCTCCCCGTACCATGGTGATGAGGATTTCGATCCGAGGTCGGATCTTTCCCAAGGGAGGGGAGAT
The DNA here is from genome assembly GCA_021605205.1 of Aegilops longissima. Lineage (NCBI taxonomy): Eukaryota > Viridiplantae > Streptophyta > Magnoliopsida > Poales > Poaceae > Aegilops > Aegilops longissima. Next base: position 328,441,014 of record CM038678.1, on the reverse strand, counting down.
GATGCGGAGCATCCCAAGGTCATCCCCATGGACCTACCATCGTCTCATCAAGTGCCTAATGGACCCATGACTCGATCACGTGCAAGATCTCTCGAGACCGAGGTGACATCTCTCCTCTCACAATTCCACTTCGATGACCATGAGACATGGCTACTACCTCAAACGGAGACATTGTATATACTCAGGTATCAAGGAGTTAGCCATGGAGACGCCAAGGAGCAAGGAGAATCCGAAGAGGAAGATGGACGTGAAGACGGAGAAGGAAAAGTGATGTGGAGCATCCTATGGACATCACCATGTCAAGAGTCCTTTTGGCAAGTGACACGTGCCACATCTACTTCATGCATACAAAGGTGAATCATCTCCTTTACACGTGTTCACTTGCACCCTTCGAGGATGGTATACTAATTGACCCCTCTCTCGTGTGCATACTTTGGTGTGAGCGGAGCTACACATTCATCATGGAGGATTCCAAGCGCAAGAGAACAACTACACCATCCAAGAAGGAAGCCTGGAAGCGGAGAAGGAAGCACCAAGAAGAAGGCAGCATCTCCCAGGCGACCCCGTGCGCACGGGCCCCTCCGACCCCGTGCCCACGTCCCAGGCTGGCGGTCCTGAAGACCCCGTGCGCACGGGCGTGTACCGTGCCCACGGGACCCCCGTGCCCACGAGCCTCATGGACCCCGTGCGCACGGGCTCATGCGCCAGGTCTCTGGATACCCCGTGCGCACGGGCTCCACTTACCCCGTGCGCACGGGGCCCCCCGTGTGATGCTGCGGGCTTAGCCCTTGTTTTACCATTTAGCCCCCACTTATCCCTCTCTTTGCCTAGGACTATATATACTCCTTCATCTCCTCCATTTAGACTTAGCTAAGGATAGATATAAACACTAGAGCCTAGCTCATGTATCTCCCCTTGTGGGATTTCTCTTGAGAGAGAGACACTCCATTGGAGTTTAAGGCCTCCATTGGAGAAGATCCCGCGGGATTCAAGCCCCCCTTCGTGGGAAGATCCTTCTAGGATTCAAGCCCTCATCTCCTTCATAGGATTTGGGATGAAATTTACCATGTATCTGATGCGGAGCATCCTACGGTCATCACCATGTCAAGAGTCCGTTTGGCAAGTGACACGTGCGACCTCTACTTCTCATACATAAAGGTGAATCTTCTCCTTTACAGGTGTTCAATTTACCCCTTCGAGGATGGTATACTACTTGACACTCCACTCGTGTGCATGCATAGGTATTGCCGGAGCTTCACGGATGACGAGGAGGAGTGCAAGCGCCAAGGAACACCTGCACCATCCGCGAGGGAAGCCTCGAAGAGAAACGGAAAAGACGGTTGCTGGAGTCCCCAATGTCGGACGACCAGAAGCCACCGGACGTCCGACACTCTCCAGCGGCCGGACGACCGACGACCACCGGACGTCCGACAAGTACCAGGAACCGGACGACCGGCACCTCCTGTCCAGAGCCAAAACGTCGGAAGTCCGACGCCCTGCGGACGTCCAACCCCAACCGGACGTCCGACACTGCCTGTGTGCAGCCGGGCCTTTGGCCTTGTATCCCTCTCCTACTTACCCCTCCGTGGCTTAGACTATAAATAGACCTTCCCCTCATCCTTTCTAGGGTTAGCAAAGTGATAGCTCATTTCTATGTGAGATTTGCTCCTACCTTCCTCTACTCTTGAGAGAGAGAGACCACTACTCCATTGGAGGCAAAGACCTCCATCTAGGAGAAGATCCTGCAGGATATATCATCAAGACCCCCTCTTCGGCGACCCCCTTCAAGACCTCCTCACGGAGATGAACTCTACCTTGTGTCTTTCCCTTTGTTGTTCATGTACCTTGTGATCTTGTGTGTTTGATTCTCTAGTGGATGTGTGATTGGACTTGTTCTTGAGTGTTTCCCCTTGTGATTTCTCCCTGTTCTTCCCAGTGTTCTTCATGCTCTTCGAGGGATCCCACTCCAAACGTGAAAGATCGGCCAACACTGGGTTAGCCCCGTATCATATGGTATCATGAGCCACGTTGATCATGTATTTGGAGTCCCTCCCGCCGTTTTCTTGCCTTGTTTTGTTGTGTTCTTCCCCAAAATCCGAAAATCCCCACCAAAAATAGCTCCAATTATTTTTGTGATTTGTTGGTTTGATTTTGTTTTGTTGATTTTGATCCATGGATTTGCTTGGTTTCGAGTGGATCTAGAATTTCCGCAAGTTTCCCCACTTTCCATCCACGAAATCTCGTCAATTTTGACCCCAAAATCCCCATTTTCCGCCCAAAATCGCGCTCCAAACTCGTGATCTCGTTGACCCGACCCGGACGATCCGGCGCTTTTACAGACGTCCGGAGCCCCAGGAACGACCGGACGTCCGACCTTTCCCGGACGACAGGAACCCCTAACCCGAACCGAATTTACAGATTTCCGACTTTCCCGGATGTCCGACGCCCCGGACATCCGACCCTTACGGACGTCCGTAACCTGTAGTTTCAGATTTCGGCTGATTTTTGTTTTGTCCATAACTAATTCAACTGAACTCCGATTTTGATGTTCTTTAGCTCATTTTGAAGCTTTTGACTTCCCCCTTCCCACAAAAATACCACGAACACCATTTGACTTCATAAAATTTTCCAAAATTTGGCAAGTTTGCCTAGGCCCTCCACCATATCATCCGCATAGCCACCACCGACTTCCGCAACCTAACCAATTTTGTTCCCCATTGTATATGTGGTTGCTTGAGTAGTGATTCGAGTCTCCTAAGGTGTTTCAGCTACTTAGGGACGATTGCTTCTTCTTCAACCACCACCACCACTTCCGCATAGGCTTACCCACCATACACTTCCACCCCAACTTAACCCAATTTTGTTTGAGTTTTTTTGAGTTGTGGCTTGTGTCTCCTAAGGTGTTTCGGCTACTTAGGGACGGCAACTTCAACTCCGACACGTGTATAGCCCATCATTCCACTTCCGCATCGCCAAGTGCAAACCACCACCGCATTCCCGCTACCACCATTTGACTTTTGTCTTTGAGATTTTGAGTTCGCGGTTTTTCCGTTTCCTAAGGTGTTTCGACTATTTAGGGACGAGTTTTCATCATCTTGGTATCTACATCAAGAACACCGCCACTCATCACCGCAAAGGACGGTAACCACGACGACACCATTGTATATTCCCTTGCAATTGCATTGTTAACCCCTAGCCCATTTTGCGTCACTTGCCTATCAAGACTAGCCATTTGAGTATTGCCGGGCCACGCTACTTGTGCACATTAGTGATCTACACCATCCATTGCATACATACCATATCATATTGGTATCATATCTTGTGTCACAAGTTTGTTCCCACATATACACAATTGCTATCTTGGTTTGTGCATTGTGCAAAGTGGCCATACATAGAAAAAAATAAAGCTTTTAAGCAAAAGAAAGAGAGCAAAGAAGCTTGTAAGCAATAGCCATAGCATCATACCACATTGCATATATCATATGGTATCATATTTGATCATCTTCGATCACTGTGTGAGAAACACCGGGAACCGTACATACATAGCATACTTGGGATAGAGAGTATCTATTTTTCATCTTATAGGTTGTGCACAAGTGTCGTATCCGCCTATTGAGAAATCGTGCTAGCGTCTCTCTTGAGTTGTGCAACATGAGTGTTTTCCGTGGATTCCACATTTTGTGCTCATTCCTTGGTTGCACGGCCCCATTTATCTATCCGTGTGTGTGTTTCTGTGTGCCACATATTGCTATTGGTCTACTTGTTTCGCTTGCGAATTTGTGAATCTCTTTCAACATTATTGACTCTTGCTAATATTTTGCATCAAATTTTTGTGCCACTATCCTCACCGAGCTCTACCATAAGCTTTACTTGATAGGTGTGAATGAACAAGTCCGGTACCAATTCCACTATTCTTTCATCTCACATTGAGTGAAATGGGATACATCCTCAACTTTGGGAAAAGGTAACTTGGTATTGTTTATCTCATTTCCTACTCACCTTTACTCGAGTCTTGTGATGGATAGGCAAGGCATTTCACCTTCGGTCTACAACAACAACGACGAGTTCGATCCACGAACAACAACTTCGGCGCCAAGATGCAAGCTCAAATGGAGATCAAAGCCCTCATTAATTGCTACAAGAAATATTCCTCATCTTCGAGAAGACGCTCAAGAGCACATGCTTCCAAGCTACCATCTCCGGCAAGATGACATCAGCATCGACACCATCACCACCATGAACGTGAAGGTCAAGAGCTCTACACCAACAACCGCTCAAAGACTTCACCATCTCCCTTGGCATCTTCGCCTACGGACATACGACATCTTCGCCAACAAGCACCCCAAGACTACGCTCAAGAGAAGCTCCCCAAGCTCAAGTCCGCGACTTCCACGAGCTACTACGACCTCGACATCGACCATGCGATTCCTTTCTATGGGACTCATGAACCCGAGGAGTATCTCGAGTGGGAGCGTTTGATGGACGACTACCTCAAGATACATCAAGTTCGTCCCGGAGATCAAGTGAAGTGCGCCACAAGAAACTTCCACGACGAAGAGAGCTTCTCGGCGAGAGTTTGTGCCTCCGTCCTACACGGAACAACTTCTTCGCCAATTGGAGAACACCATCCAAGGATCCAAGTCCATTGACGCGTACTTCAAGGAGATGAAGATTGCCTTGCGACGAGCCGACGTGGACGACCCCATTTCGATGAAGTTCCACTTCATGATGGGTTTGAACAACGACATCTCCAAGACAATCCTCCTCGAGAACTACAAGTCCCTCGACGACTACTACATTGGTGCTCTCAAGGCGGAACAAGAACTCATGAAGGCCAAGGCTTCTCCACCCCAAGCACACTTCTCGAAGACCAAGCTCCAACACGACGAGCATGAGGCTAGTACCACCACGATGTCCAAGCCCGACAAGCTCCAAGACGATGCTCTCAAGTGCGACTTCACCGCCATCCCTCTTTGTGGCATTGATGATGCCGAGTCTACTTCAACTCTTTTTCAAGACGGTGTGGCGACGAGTACGACTACAGAGACCTTCAAGGACCAAGCTTTGGAGGCGAGCGACAAGGTGGCGAGCGAGGATGATGCTTCCATCATTGGAGGCGAGAGTGATGATGTGCCATCTTCGGCCTTCATCAACGGCGACGGTGACGAGATGATCGAGCATGGGATTTTCCCTTCGGTCATGGAGGAGAGTGATGATGTGCCATCTTCGGCCTTCATCCACGGCGACCACGACGAGATGGTTGAGCATGGGATTTTCCCTTCGACCACGGTGACGTATGATGACTTGAGTGACTTGTGCCACCATATTGAGAGTGAGAGTGACTTCACCACTAGCCCCATATATGATGAGTTGCCACAATTCCCATGTGAGGAGAGCCACAACCCCCACCACTTGTGTGAGATGAGTGACTCCACCATATGTGACTTTGAGTGCACCTATTTGGAGGGAGTGAGTGAACCACCACATAGAGAGAGTGTGATAGTTGATAGGTCTAGTGAGGCCATTTGCAATTCTAACAACTTGACCTCTACCTCTATTGTGCCTTCTCATTTGGTGCTAGGTCCCATTTATGATGACGCGCCGATCCTCGATGACTTCGTCCTCCCTTTGGACAAGACGATGGCCATGGTGGAATATGATGCACCCCCCACATGGTTCCATCAAGATGAAGATGATGACCACCATTTGGTCTTTCCCACCTCACCTACAACACTTGAGTGGAATGAACAAGGTAACATAGGTGAAGGTGATGCTCTCGTCCCACGAGTGGACTATTTTGACATTGATTGCTTGCATGATGTTGATCACCCTATTGACATGCTTCATTCTAGTATGATTTCCCCATGCGATGATTTACCCATTTATGATGAATATGATGATTCTCATGTGGAGTCTATTAGTCGTGATGCCATGTTACATAGGATTTCTTGTGACAATTCTTTAGGTCACATCATGTTTGATAATCCGCTTGACTTGTCATATGCTATGCATGAGATCAACCATATGTCTTATTTGCAATCTCTTCATAGTGATTATGCATATGCCATTAAAATAAACCCAATTTGCACATATGGTATACATGACAAGCCCATGGTTATTGGCATTTGTTTTTCTTGTGATGATATTGATATGCTCCCTTTGCATCATTTATCTCATATGTCATGCCATGCCCACCTAGCTTTGGATATGCATTGTTTTGGATGTTGTCCATTTTCTCCAAATGATGTTTCCAATATTGCTCATGAGGAGACCCCCATAGTTTCCTCATACATGTTAGGAGATTTTGATCCATCCCATCCATTGCATGATCCCAATAATTATGTGCACCATATGCTCCCCATGAACAAACATGCTATTGATGTGCCATATACTTGCATTCTCAATTTGTGTCCCCATCGTGTCATACATAATAACTATTCTTTCATGATGGATGACATGTTCTTATACCATGCATCAAATTTCTTTGAGCGATGCTTATCTTGTGCTAACTCACACGTGCACATACACATCATGATGGATGATGTGTACATTTACCACGCGCACAATTTCTTTGGTTTGTGTCTCTTTTGTGTAGGTACCCATGAATACTTGTCAACCTCACAATCCCACGAGTTGACAAAACGAGCTCTAGAGAGCAACGATGATTTGGGATCCCATGGATTGCCTTTCCCACCGCTCTCTTCACGCGAAGTCCTCACACATTTATTCTACATGGCCCTCACTTGGCTATGGGTTGTTGTCCATTACATATTATATGCCCATCTTGCCATGTTCACTTTACATGATATGCCCATTCCTATGCCTTTTCCATGCATTTGTGACCCATGCTTTGCTTTACACATGATGATTGACTCTCATACTTTTATGTGTATTCGCAAGCTTGGTGGAGATATTGCTTGTTGTTGCCATGTTCCATTTGTGACCCACCCCTATGATGATACTATGATCTTGCTTTGTGTTCGTGCTTGCGATATGTCATGTGCACTCCCTATGCCTATTATTTGCTCACATGACATGATTGCCATGATTTATTCTAGTGTGTTGCATCTTCGCTCCACTAGTTTGCACGACTTGATTACTATGTTTGCTTGCCTTGTTGCATCACCTATGATTCGTACTTTCTCATTTCATGCGGTTGATGACAACCATCTACATGCTTTGCACATCATTGTTATTGCTTCTTGTCACATATCTCCATATGTTGCCTCTCTCATGCTAGATTTGCCATGTATTGAGTGCAACCATGCTATTCGTCTTGCTCGTGAGTTTGCCCCCATAGCATTCTCACATATGTTTGGAGATTTTGACATATTACATGTGAAGCATGCTTGTCTTACTTCTTTGCACCATATACCTAGTGCCATGAATATTGCCATTGTTGCATCATATTATTCATGCACTTGTGCTTGTAATGGTTATGTGCAAAAGATGAGAACCATCATGATGGATGATGTGTTCATCTACCATGCACATACGTTCTTTGTTTTGTTTTGTGCATGTGTAGGATACTTGGACTTTGTGTCGACTTCCACTTCACGTGAGTTGACCATTCGAGCTCTTGAGAGCAAGCCTCATACATTCTACCACGAATCGCTTCTACACCGCATTTGCTTGCACTTCGGCATTGTGAAGAATGCACAAGGACACGCCTTCAAGGTGACATCCTTCTTGAGCTTGGATACTATGGATCATACTTCATGTGTTGCTTGCACCATTTGCACGCATGCTCGAGATATTGCTTTCACCCATGATTGCCACATTTCCATGCTTCATGACATATATACCTTGTGTGTTGCATCCAATTCGCGGACTACTTGCTACTATCATATGGTTGGTTGCACCAATATCATTTATTCACATATGCCATGTCCCTTTGCTTGTCACATGATTCACTTGATTGCCTCACACATGATGAACAACTCTTTCTATTGTGTTGAGTGCCACTCCATCTTCACTACACCCTATGCACATTATGCTTGGATTGTCTTGCACTTGTCCCATGTGTTTAGACACTTCATTTTACTTGGTGTTATGAATGATTCATATGCCTACCATAGACCTTTCATTGAGCAATTTATGAATGCTTTCTATGAACTTAAGGTAGATGCTTATTCTCTTGACACACATATTTGCATCTCTACCTCCCATTTACATGCTTGTCCCCATGATATCTTTGATTGTGCTCAATTTATGCGCTTACATGCCATGTCACAATCCTTTGTCACACCATTTGCTATGCTTGATGACGACACTTGTTTGGTGAATCACCTCTTGAATGCTTGGTTTTGCACTAACGCTAACCACATTTGTTTTTCCAAGTGTTTGTTCCATTTGCTCCTTTTGAAGGAATCACAAGACGGTGCGACATTGGAGAGTGCCCATTTCGAGCTACTAGACGATGAGTGCTTGGTGATCGACCACTTCGACACGGCACCGCCATCTCTTTCCCGTGGTGATTTGGTTTTCGATCCGAGGTCGGATCTTTTCCAAGGGGGAGGGGATGATGCGGAGCATCCTACGGTCATCACCATGTCAAGAGTCCGTTTGGCAAGTGACACGTGCGACCTCTACTTCTCATACATAAAGGTGAATCTTCTCCTTTACACGTGTTCACTTGACCCCTTCGAGGATGGTATACTACTTGACACTCCACTCGTGTGCATGCATAGGTATTGCCGGAGCTTCACGGACGAGGAGGAGGAGTGCAAGCGGCAAGGAACACCTACACCATCCGCGAGGGAAGCCTGGAAGAGAAGACGGAAAAAGACGGAGCTGCAGAGTCCCCAGCGGCCGGACGACCTGAAGCCACCGGACGTCCGACACTCTCCAGCGGCCGGACGACCGACGACCACCGGACGTCCGACAAGTACCAGGAACCGGACGACCGAAGCCGACCGGACGACCGGCAACTCCTGTCCAGAGCCAAAACGCCAGAAGTCCGACGCCCTCCGGACGTCCGGACGTCCGGACCCCCGCGATCGACCGGACGTCCGACCCCGACCGGACGTTCGACACTGCCTGTGTGCAGCCGGGCCTTTGACCTTGTATCCCTCTCCCACTTACCCCTTCGTGGCTTAGACTATAAATAGACCTTCCCCTCATCCTTTCTAGGGTTAGCAAAGTGATAGCTCATTTGTATGTGAGCTTTGCTCCTACCTTCCTCTACTCTTGAGAGAGAGAGAGAGAGAGACCACTACTCTATTGGAGGCCAAGACCTCCATCTAGGAGAAGATCCTGCGGGATATATCATCAAGACCCCCTCTTGGGCGGCCCCCTTCAAGACCTCCTCATGGAGATGAACTCTACCTTGTATCTTTCCCTTTGTTGTTCATGTACCTTGTGATCTTGTGTGTTTGATTGTCTAGTGGATGTGTGATTGGACTTGTTCTTGAGTGTTTCCCCTTGTGATTTCTCCCCGTTCTTCCCCGTGTTCTTCGTTCTCTTCGAGGGATCCCACTCCAAACGTGAAAGATCGGCCTACACCGGGTTAGCCCCGTATCAGTATCTTTCCCTTTGTTGTTCATGTACCTTGTGGATCTTGTGTGTTTGATTGTCTAGTGGATGTGTGATTGGACTTGTTCTTGAGTGTTCCTCTTGGGTTCATATTGTTCTTGGGAATTCCCCCTCCAATTCGTGAAAGATCTCCCCATAGGGTTCCACCCTACATCATCTATGGTATCATGAGCCACGTTGATCACGTTTTTGGAGCCCCTACCCCGTGTTTTCTAGCTTGATTTTGTTGTTTTTGTCCTAAATTCGAAAATTCCCCACCAAAAATAGCCCCAATTTTTTTTGTGATTTGTTGGTTTAGTGTTGATTTTGTTGGATTTGATCCATGGATTTGTTGGTTTTGTGATTTGTTGCTTTCCTCCACCTTCCCCTACCTTCCACCCTTCGAATTTGACCCCAATTTCGAAATTCCCCATGGATCCGGAGCAGTTCGTCCGCTCTCATAGGACCCCGTGCGCACGGGCAATTGGGACCCCGTGCCCACGGGCCCCCCGTGCACACGGGCCTGTTAGACCCCGTGCGCACGGGCCTTCCAGTGCGTTTCTTCCGTGGTGCCTTCCACCTCCCACCCTCCCATACCACCCCCCTACTTCCCAACACGAGATCCATCCGCTTGAGCCCAGATCGGGACGAATCCATAAACCCAGATGTCCCAGGTGACCCCGTGCCCTCGGTGTGTGTACCGTGCGCACAGGACCCCGTGCCCACGAGCCCTAGACCCCATGCGCACGACCCCCCCAGGACAGCCGCGAGCAGTTCACCGTTTTGGCCATAACTTCCACATCCGGAGTCCGATTTTCGCGTTCTTTAGCTCGTTGAGTAGCTATTGACATCACCCATCCACCTAGATAGGTTTCAACACCATTTGACTCCATCAAAATTTTGACATTTTGGCATCTTTGCCTAGGCCTTTCACCATATCATCCGCAAAACCGCCATAGCCTTCCGCAACCTAACCCATTTTGCTCCATTTAGCATTTGTGGTTGTTTGAGTGGTGACTTGAGTCTCCTAAGGTGTTTAGGCTACTTAGGGACGGTTGTTTCTTCATCATCCACCACCACCATTTCCACATAGGCTTACGCACCATACACTTCCACCATCCCAACTTAACCCAATTTTGTTTGAGTTGTGAGTTGTGTCTCCTAAGGTGTTTCAGCTACTTAGGGACGTTGACCTCGAACTCCGACACCGTGTATAGTCCACCACCATAACCTCCACTTCCGCATTGCCTAATGAAACACCACCGCTTTCCGCTACCACCATTTGACATTTGTCATTTGAGATTTTGAGTTCGCGGTTTTTCCGTTTCCTAAGGTGTTTCGGCTACTTAGGGACGAGTCTACATCATCTTGGTATCTACATCAAGAACACCGCCACTCATCATCACAAAGGACGGTAACCTTGATGATACCATTGTATATTCCCCTTGCAATTGCATTGATAACCCCTACCCCATTTTGCGTTACTTGCCTATCGAGACTAGCCATTTGAGTATTGTTGGCAACGTTACTTGTGCACATTAGTGATCTACACCATACATTACATACATACCATATCATCTTGATATCATATCATCTCTTGTGTCACAAAGATTGTTCCCGCATATACACAATTGCTATCTTGGTTTGTGCATTGTGTAAATTGGCCATATAAAAAAAGAATAAGCTTTTAAGCAAAAGAAAGAGAGCAAAGAAGCTTGTAAGCAAGTGCCATAGCATCATACTCCATTGCACATAAGATTATCATATTCGATCATCTTGGATCATCTTGAGAGAACACCGGGAACCATACATATATAGCATACTTGGGATAGAAAGTTTATCCATTTTGCATCTTATAGGTTGTGCACAAGTGTCGTATCCGCCTTTTGAGCAATCGTGCTAGCGTCACTCTTGAGTTGTGCAACACGAGCGTTTTGGTGGATTCCACATTTTGAGCTCACTCCTTGGTTGCATGACCCCATTTATCTATCTGTGTGTGTTCCTGCAGCCACATTTGCTATTGGTCTACTTGTTTCACTTATAATTTGTGAATCTTTTCCAACATTATTGACTCTTGCTAACATTTTGCATTAAATTTTTGTGCCACTATCCTCACCGAGCTCTACCATAAGCTTTACTTAATAGGTGTGAGTGAACAAGTCCGGTACCAATTCCACTATTCTTTCATCTCACATTGAGTGAAACGAGATACATCCTCAACTTTGGGAAAAGGTAACTTGGTATTGTTTATCTCATTTCCTACTCACCTCTACTCGAGTCTTGTGATGGATAGGCAAGGCATTTCTCCTTCGGTCTACAACAACAACAAGGAGTTCGATGCCATGAACAACAACTCCGACGCTAAGATGGACAAGCGCATGGAGAAGATCAAAGCCCTCATCAAGTCCTACAAGCGATCTTCCTCATCTTCGAGAAGACGCCCAAGTGCAAAGACTTCCATGCTACCATCTCCGGCAAGTACACACAAGCATCGGCATCGACAAGACCATGAAGAGAACACTACTGGACGAGAGTTGGCTTCTCTGCCACCCCCGTGCCCACGGGCCTTCGACCCCCGTGCACATGGGACCCCGTGCACACGGCCTCCAGCACCCCCGTGCGCATGGGCTATACAAAGCCGCGACATCGACCTCAAGGCTTCAGCTTCTTCAACACAGATGGCATCTTCGCCAAGTGACTACAAGGCATCTTCGCCTTCGGATATTGGGCATCTTTGCCAACAAGCACCTCAAGACTACACTCAAGAGAAGCTCCCCAAGCTCAAGTCCGTGACTTCCACGAGCTACTACGACCTCGACACCGACCACAAGATTCCTTTCTATGGGACTCAAGAACCCGAGGAGTACCTTGAGTGGGAGCGTTTGATGGACGACTACCTCAAGCTACATCAAGTCCCTTCCGAAGATCAAGTGAAGTGCGCCACAAGAAACTTCCACGACTACGCCTCGACATGGTGGCTTCACACACCTTCGGAGAGCTACGAGATGAGTTGGCCCAAGACGAAGAGAGCTTTGCGGCGCGAGTTCGTGCCTCCAACCTACACGAAACAACTTCGACGCCAATTGGAGAACACCATCCAAGGATCCAAGTCCATCGACGAGTACTTAAAGGAGATGAAGCATGCTTTGCGACGTGCCGGCGTGGACGACCCCATGTCAATGAAGTTCCACTTCATGATGGGACTGCACAACGACATCTCCAAGACTATCTTCCTCGAGAAGTACAAGTCCATCGACGACTACTACATTGGTGCTCTCAAGGCGGAACAAGAACTCATGAAGGCCAAGGCTTCTCCACCCCAAGCAAACTTCGCGGCGACCAAGCTCTACGACAAGCATGAGGCTAGTACCACCACGATGTCCAAGCCCGACAAGCTCCAAGACGATGCTTCCAAGTTCGACTTCACCGCCATCCCTCTTTGTGGCATTGATGATGTTGAGTCCTCCACGACTCTTTTTCAAGATGGTGCGGCGACGAGTTCGACTACGGAGACCTTCAAGAACCAAGCTTTGGAGGCAAGCGACAAGGTGCCGAGCAAGGATGATGCTTCCATCTTAGGAGGCGAGAGTGATGTTGTGCCATCTTCGGCCTTCATCCACGACGAGAGTGATGTTGTGCCATCTTTGGCCTTCATCCATGATGAGAGTGATGTTGAGCCATCTTCGGCCTTCATCCACGACGAGAGTGATGATGTGCCATCTTCGGCCTTTATCCACGGCAACGACTACGAGACGGTTGAGCATGGGATTTTCCCTTCGACCATGGCGACATCCGATGACTTGAGTGACTTTTGCCACCATATTGAGAGTGAGAGTGACTTCACCACTAGCCCCATACATGATGAGCTGCCCCAATTCCCATGTGAGGAGAGCCACCACCACCACCACTTGAGTGATTTGAGTGACTCCACCATATGCGACATTGAGTGCACCTACCTTGAGGGAGTGAGTGAGCCACCGCCACATAGAGAGAGTGAGATAGTTGATGCGGCATATGAGGCCATTTCGATTTCTAACAACTTACCCTCTACCTCTATTGTGTCTTCTCATTTGGTGCTAGGTTACATATATGATGACGCGCCGATCCTCGACGACTTCGTCCTCCCTTTGGACAAGACGATGGCCATGGTGGAATATGATGCACCCCCCACATGGTTCCATCACGATGAAGATGAACACGATTTGGTCTTTACCACCTCACCTACACCACTTGAGTGGAATGAGAAAGGTAACATAAGTGAGGGTGATGCTCTTGTCCCACTAGTGGACATTCTTGACATTGATTGCTTGCATGATGTTGATCCACCTATTCCCATGCTTCATGCTAGCGCGACTTCCTCATGTCATGACTTACCACTTTATGATGATTATGATGATGAGCATGTTGAATTGCCTAGTTGTGATGCCATGTTACATAGGATTTTTTGTGACAATTCTTTAGGTCACATCATGTTTGCTAATCCGCTTGACTTGTCATATGCTATGCATGAGATCCACCATATGTCATATTTGCAATCTCTTCATAGTAACTATGCATATGCCATTAAAATAAACCCAATTTGCACATATGGCATAGATGACAAGCCCATGGTTATTGGCATTTGTTTCTCTTGTGATGATATTGATATGCTTCCTTTGCATCATTTATCTCATATGCCATGCCATGACCACCTAGCTTCGGATATTGCTCATGAGGAGGCCCCCATAGTTTCCTCGTACATTTTAGGAGATTTTGATCCATCCCATTCACTGCATGGTCCCCATACTTGTGTGCACCATATGCTCCCTGATGAGGACATGACTACCTTGGATAAGACCAAAAATATTGCATACATGCATATTTGTCAGGTGATTCCTAGTGTAAACTATTCAATAATCTATTTATGTTATCCAGAACAAAAATACTTCGCATACTTTTGTGTTTTGTCTAATTGCAGGTGTATGGGACATTTGTACAATACAAATATGAAGATAAGGGAAAAGGAGAAGTTTAGGTGTTGTTCGAAAAGTCCTCTCACGTCACTTTTGGGCCAAGAGAAGATAGAGTCCAAGTCTCTCACGTTCTGGATTCAGATTCGAACTGCACAGACATACCTGACTCAAAACGCCAACAACTTTTTCATACAGACTCCGAATTGGGTGATGCTTTTTTTGTTGGAAAGTAGATTTCATGCTCTTTCCAACCGAATTGGAATCACATTAAATTCCGTCCGGAGCGTTGAGTTATGGACGAAACAATCTGACGCTGCACCAGAATCCGAGTCAAACTACAAGTCCAAAGGTGTTACGTCACCTCCACTTGGGCCCATTGGCCTTATACGACCTGTTTTAGGCTGCCTTGGGACGTCCTCCCACCTCCTTGGCCGCCACCCCTTGCTCCTATATAAGTAGATCCATCTAGTAGCTTTTTCCTTGGGTTTTATTTAGTTCAAAGATAGCCATCGCTGCAACTTCGTGTACTTCGTTTATGTCCAACGACCAGACCAAGACCGCTTATGAAACCCCACCTTTATCAATACTTCATCTATATTTGCAATATTCAGATTGCGTTATCATATTCTTGCTTGTTCTTCGATTGCATGCAGGAATAGACCTTCGTGGTCAGGTTGATCGTGCGCCGGCGTGGTCAATAACCTCTCGGAGTTGGTGTAGCGATTGCTAAGGCGCAACGTCGTTGCACGTTTGTAGTCGGATCGTCAAATTCATCTCCACCAAATTGATAGTTATCATCTCATTGAAACATCGGGACACCCCGCCTCTAGCAAGTGGTATCAGTTTTCAGGTTGCTCGGTGAGAATTTCCAATTATCGCTAGATTAGATTTATTTTCTTACCTATTGTCCAAGAAAAAGCCACAAAAAAGTTAGATCTATTCATCCTTTGTCCAAGCCAGTCTGAGCCTTTGCAGTTTTCTTTTCATTGTTTGCATTATTGAATTATCGGTTGCATCGTCGTGTCGAGTTGCTGGTCTTAGTGTCTAGTTCGTTTAGAGTTTCGAGTTCTGTTCACATTAGTCACGCCGCCGCTACATCATTATCCCTTCCGTTAACCACCATCTATCCACCAATTTCCACCACGTGCTACCCACCGTTCATTGTCATAATCATAGTTGAGATAATTCACATCTTCACTTGATCCAATCTGCATCTTATCTAGTTTGTTTGGAAAGAGGGAGAGAGAAAAAAAGAGAGAAAAAAGTTAAAAAAAGTCAGAGAAAATAAAGAGAGAAAGAAAAAGAAGATAAAGTGTGAGAAAAAAAAGAGAGAAGAAAAAAAAAACAAAGTTCGGATCTATCTAGACTCAATCTCGTAGCTGAATTCGGATTGGAATCTGTTTTGTGCACTGTTCAGTAAAACAGGCATAACTTCCTCATACGAAGTCCGTTTTGGCTCCGCGAGTACTCAAATTAATGCTAGGGACGAGCCGCATCTAAATAGTTGCAGAAGCTAGTTCAATATTTGGCACCTCAAAATCGGCTTCTAAATAGGTCTTTTTGCCCTCCGAAGTTAGTGAACACAGCTTATTCTAGTTTTTCAAACCAGTTTTAGAATTGTTTGACTCCTCATATCAACTCGGAATTGAGTGATTCTTTTTGCATTGGAAAGCTTGAGTTAGTAGCACTCTTCAAAAAAAGTTATCAGAAAATTGTCTCAAACTTTTCAAGAGGAAAATTGGAGAGAGAGTTGTTGTATATCCTGCTTGGCAGTTGTTTTTCATCATTATATTTACTGTCGTTGTGATCTTCACTTATATCTTGCTGTCCAGAGCTACTTATTATCCTTCATTGATGCTAGTTGTGCTACGCCGTGACCTCATTAGTGTTCTAGGCTCGCGTCTCTAGTCCGGTCTAGCCTAGGACCAGCACAGTACCGTCGTTGAGCGTTTATTCAATATTGCATCTCTGAATTGATTATTGCTAATCTTTTGCTACCATATATAGCCAACCCAGCTCCACATATTTCTACACCGTGTATACGTATGTTCCCCTGGCAATTGCTTTACACAATCTTCGGAGTTATTTGACACCGATGGTTGCCTGTCACCACCTGCCGCATGGTAAGAACTTGTAAGATATTGATATTTGCTTTACTCTGAGCACTTTACAACCACATCCTAGTAGTTCATCGGTACATTATTCTCGAATTTTGTTTCTTGTTTCTACTAATCATGACAGGTTCCGGAGATAGAAGTTCTTGGACGACGGACACATCTCCACCATCACGAGAGTTGGGACAACACACACAAGCACATGGTCAGGTTATCTCTTTACCGTCATTTGAGGGTAGATTTAATCCTGCTATTTATCTAGCTTGGGAGCTTGAAATAGAACAAGTTTTTAGTCACCATGACTTTTCTGAACTTAAGCGAGTACGAGTTGCCACTAGATCATTTACTGGTTTTGCTTCTGTTTGGTGGAGTGTGCATTGTAAAAAAAACATTGATAACCAACCCACAACTTGGAAAGATTTGAAAGATGTAATGAGACAACAATTTTTCCCTCCTTACTATCGTCGTGAATTGCTTCACAAGTTTGAACAATTTAAACAAGGCAACAACACTGTTCATGCTTACTACCAGGAGTTCAAATCTTATATGCATCACTCTGACATAGAAGAATCTGAGGATGATACAATGAATAGATTTTTTGGTGGTTTGAACCATGATATCCGTGCAAGATTACACTATATTCCTCGTTGCATTACTGGTATGTATGTTCGTGCTTGTATCTTTGAGAGACAGATACAGGAGGATGCATTGGGTGACTACAACAACTACTATTCCAGTTCATACTCACCACCCCCGGTTGGTTCCTCCACCGTTGCACCTACTAGAGCAGCCCCACCTCAGATTGTGAGCATGACATCATCTCAAGTGTATGGTGCATTGTCAACGCCCGTACCTACATCAGCTACGTCTTTGCAACAAGGTAATGATAAAGGTATTAATGATATAACTTCACATGAGAATGATGCATCCCTAGTTAACTTGAGTGCATCATGTGTTGAGTTACCTGGTGATTTGAGCACATCACCTATTTTAGAGAATCTTGATACTATCATGAATGCGTCATGTGAGCAAACAACTGAAATACCAACAATTTTGAGTGCACCCATTGAATTAACTGTTGATGTAAAAGAATCAATGTTTAATCATTTTGATATGACCTCTAATCGTGGTGATGATTCTGTGTCGAATGACTTATTGCATGTTTGCTTATTTAAGCATGTTGTAAAATGTAAATTTGATGCAAGTAAGGTTTATTCACTAATGTTGGGATGGTTTAATGATGAATATTGTCAATCTTTTGAAATGAATAAGAGCTTCACTTATATGTTCAAACTGAGTTGCAATATTTTCATGCCTTCTACTTCTTGTGATAATGTTTTGGCTTTAGATTTTATGAACTATGCAAGTTACTCATCTATTCATGTGTCATATGTGCAAAAATCAAGGGAAGTAAAAATGGATGACATATACATATACAACATGTACACCTTGTCTCTTTTGTTAGCCACATTTCAGACTAAGCAACGCCGAGGACAGCTTAGTTTTCAAGAAGTGGAGGATGATGAGGACATGAATACCTTGGATAAGACCAAAAATATTGCATACATGCATATTTTTCAGTTGATTTCTAGTGCAAACTATTCAATAATCTATTTATGTTATCCAGAACAAAAATACTTCACAAACTTTTGTGTTTTGTCTAATTGCAGGTGTATGGGACATTTGTACAATACACATATGAAGATAAGGGAAAAGGAGAAGTTTAGGAGCTGTTCAAAAAGTCCTCTCACGTCAATTTTGGGCCAAGAGAAGATAGAGTCCAAGTCTCTCACGTTCTGGATTCAGATTCGGACTGCACAGACATACCTGACTCAAAACGCCAACAACTTTTTCATACGGACTCTGAATTGGGTGATTCTTTTTTTGTTGGAAAGTAGATTTCATGCTCTTTCCAACTCAATTGGAATCACCTTAAAATCCGTCCGGAGCGTTGAGTTATGGACGAAACAATCTGACGCTGCACCAGAATCCGAGTCAAACTACAAGTCCAAAGGTGTTACGTCACCTCCACTTGGGCCCATTGGCCTTGTACGACCTAGTGTTAGTTTTAGGCTGCCTTGGGACATCCTCCCACCTCCTTGGCTGCCACCCTTGCTCCTATATAAGTAGATCCATTTAGTAGCTTTTCCTTGGGTTTTATTTAGTTAAAGTTAGCCATCGCTGCAACTTCGTGTACTTCGTTTGTGTCCAACGACCAGACCAAGACCGCTTATGAAACCCCACTTTTATCAATACTTCATCTATATTCGCAATATTCAGATTCCATTATCATATTCTTGCTTGTTCTTCGATTGCATGCAGGAATAGACCTTCGTGGTCAGGTTGATCGTGCGCCGGCGTGGTCAATAACCTCTCGGAGTTGGTGTAGCGATTGCTAAGGCGCAACGTCGTTGCACGTTTGTAGTCGGATCGTCAAATTCATCTCCACCAAATCGATAGTTATCATCTCATCGAAACATCGGGACACCCCGCCTCTAGCAAGTGGTATCAGTTTTCAGGTTGCTCGGTGAGAATTTCCAATTATCCCTAGATTAGATTTATTTTCTTACCTATTGTCCAAGAAAAAGCCACAAAAAAGTTAGATCTATTCATCCTTTGTCCAAGCCAGTCTGAGCCTTTGCAGTTTTCTTTTCATTGTTTGCATTATTGAATTATCGGTTGCATCGTCGTGTCGAATTGCTGGTCTTAGTGTCTAGTTCGTTTAGAGTTTCGAGTTCTGTTCACATTAGTCACGCCGCCGCTGCATCATTATCCCTTCCGTTCACCACCATCCATCCATCAATTTCCACCACGTGCTACCCATCGTTCATTGTCATAATCATAGTTGAGATCGTTCACATCTTCACTTGATCCAATCTGCATCTTATCTAGTTTGTTTGGAAAGAGGGAGAGAGAAAAAAGAGAAAAAGTTAAAAAAGTCAGAGAAAAAAAAGAGAGAAAGAAAAGGAAATAAAGTGTGAGAAAAAAGAGAAAAAAAAACAAAGTTCGGATCTATCTAGACTCAATCTCGTAGCTGAATTCGGATTGAATCTGTTTTGTGCAATCGCTCAAGAAAACAGGCATAACTTCCTCATCTGAAGTCCGTTTTGGCTCCGCGAGTACTCAAATTAAAACTAGGGACGAGCCGCATCTAAATAGTTGCAGAAGTTAGTTCAATATTTGGAACCTCAAAATCGGCTTCTAAATAGGTCTTTTCGCCCTCCGAAGTTCGTGAACACAGCTTATTCTAGTTTTTCAAACCAGTTTTAGAATTGTTTGACTCCTCATATCAACTCGGAATTGAGTGATTCTTTTTGCATTGGAAAGCTTGAGTTAGTAGCATTCTTTAAAAAAAGTTATCAGAAAATTGTCTCAAACTTTTCAAGAGGAAAATTGGAGAGAGTTGTTGTATATCCTGCTTGGCAGTTGTTTTTCATCATTATATTTACTGCCATTGTGATCTTCACTTATATCTTGCTGTCCAGAGCTACTTATTATCCTTCATTGATGCTAGTTGTGCTACGCCGTGACCTCATTAGTGTTCTAGGCTCGCGTCTCTAGTCCGGTCTAGCCTAGGACCAACACAGTACCGTCGTTGAGCGTTTATTCAATATTGCATCTTTGAATTTATTATTGCTAATCTTTTGCTACCATATATAGCCAACCCAGCTCCACATATTTCTACACCGTATATCGACGTTCTCGCAATTGCTTTACACAATCTTGAGTTATTTGACACCGCTGGTTGCTGTCACCACCGCCGCATGGTAAGAACTTGTAAGAAATTGATATTTGCTTTACTCTGAGCACTTTACAACCACATCCTAGTAGTTCATCGGTACATTATTCTCGAATTTTGTTTCTTGTTTCTACTAATCATGACAGGTTCCGGAGATAGAAGTTCTTGGACGACGGACACATCTCCACCATCACGAGAGTTGGGATAACACACACAAGCACATGGTCAGGTTATCTCTTTACCGTCATTGGAGGGTAGATTTCATCCTGCTATTTATCTAGCTTGGGAGCTTAAAGTAGAACAAGTTTTTAGTCACCATGACTTTTCTGAACTTAAGCGAGTACGAGTTGCCACTAGATCATTTACTGGTTTTGCTTCTGTTTGGTGGAGTGTGCATTGTAAAAAAAAACATTGATAACCAACCCACAACTTGGAAAGATTTGAAAGATGTAATGAGACAACAATTTTTCCCTCCTTACTATCGTCGTGAATTGCTTCACAAGTTTGAACAATTTAAACAAGGCAACAACACTGTTCATGCTTACTACCAGGAGTTCAAATCTTATATGCATCACTGTGACATAGAAGAATCTGAGGATGATACAATGAATAGATTTTTTGGTGGTTTGAACCATGATATCCGTGCAAGATTACACTATATTCCTCGTTGCATTACTGGTATGTATGTTCGTGCTTGTATCTTTGAGAGACAGATACAGGAGGATGCATTGGGTGACTACAACAACTACTATTCCAGTTCATGCTCACCACCCCCGGTTGGTTCCTCCACCGTTGCACCTACTAGAGCAGCCCCACCTCAGATTGTGAGCATGACATCATCTCAAGTGTATGGTGCATTGTCAACGCCCGTACCTACATCAGCTACGTCTTTGCAACAAGGTAACAGTAAAGGTATTAATGATATAACTTCACATGAGAATGATGCATCCCTAGTTAACTTGAGTGCATCATGTGTTGAGTTACCTGGTGATTTGAGCACATCACCTATTTTAGAGAATCTTGATACTGTCATGAATGTGTCATGTGATCAAACAACTGAAATACCAACAATTTTGAGTGCACCCATTGAATTAACTGTTGATGTAAAAGAATCAATGTTTAATCATTTTGATATGACCTCTAATCTTGGTGATGATTCTGTGTCGAATGACTTATTGCATGTTTGCTTATTTAAGCATGCTGTAAAATGTAAATTTGATGCAAGTAAGGTTTATTCACTAATGTTGGGATGGTTTAATGATGAACATTGTCAATCTTTTGAAATGAATAAGAGCTTCACTTACATGTGCAAACTGAGTTGCAATATTTTCATGCCTTCTTCTTCTTGTGATAATGTTTTGGCTTTAGATTTTATGAACTATGCAAGTTACTCATCTATTCATGTGTCATATGTGCAAAAATCAAGGGAAGTAAAAATGGATGACATATACATATACAACATGTACACCTTGTCTCTTTTGTTAGCCACATTTCAGACTAAGCAACACCGAGGACGGCTTAGTTTTCAAGAAGTGGAGGATGATGAGGACATGACTACCTTGGATAAGACCAAAAATATTGCATACATGCATATTTGTCAGGTGATTTCTAGTGCAAACTATTCAATAATCTATTTATGTTATCCAGAACAAAAATACTTCACAAACTTTTGTGTTTTGTCTAATTGCAGGTGTATGGGACATTTGTACAATACACATATGAAGATAAGGGAAAAGGAGAAGTTTAGGAGCTGTTCAAAAAGTCCTCTCACGTCACTTTTGGGCCAAGAGAAGATAGAGTCCAAGTCTCTCACGTTCTGGATTCAGATTCGGACTGCACAGACATACCTGACTCAAAACGCCAACAACTTTTTCATACGGACTCCGAATTGGGTGATTCTTTTTTTGTTGGAAAGTAGATTTCATGCTCTTTCCAACTCAATTGGAATCACCTTAAAATCCGTCCGGAGCGTTGAGTTATGGACGAAACAATCTGACGCTGCACCAGAATCCGAGTCAAACTACAAATCCAAAGGTGTTACGTCACCTCCACTTGGGCCCATTGGCCTTGTACGACCTAGTGTTAGTTTTAGGCTGCCTTGGGACGTCCTCCCACCTCCTTGGCTGCCACCCCTTGCTCCTATATAAGTAGATCCATTTAGTAGCTTTTCCCTTGGGTTTTATTTAGTTAAAAGTTAGCCATCGCTGCAACTTCGTGTACTTCGTTTGTGTCCAACGACCAGACTAAGACCGCTTATGAAACCCCACTTTTATCAATACTTCATCTATATACGCAATATTCAGATTGCATTATCATATTCTTGCTTGTTCTTCGATTGCATGCAGGAATAGACCTTCGTGGTCAGGTTGATCGTGCGCCGGCGTGGTCAATAACCTCTCGGAGTTGGTGTAGCGATTGCTAAGGCGCAACGTCGTTGCACGTTTGTAGTCGGATCGTCAAATTCATCTCCACCAAATCGATAGTTATCATCTCATCGAAACATCGGGACACCCCGCCTCTAGCAAGTGGTATCAGTTTTCAGGTTGCTCGGTGAGAATTTCCAATTATCCCTAGATTAGATTTATTTTCTTACCTATTGTCCAAGAAAAAGCCACAAAAAAGTTAGATCTATTCATCCTTTGTCCAAGCCAGTCTGAGCCTTTGCAGTTTTCTTTTCATTGTTTGCATTATTGAATTATCGGTTGCATCGTCGTGTCGAGTTGCTGGTCTTAGTGTCTAGTTCGTTTAGAGTTTCGAGTTCTGTTCACATTAGTCACGCCGTCGCTGCATCATTATCCCTTCCGTTGACCACCATCCATCCATCAGTTTCCACCACGTGCTACCCACCGTTCATTGTCATAATCATAGTTGAGATCGTTCACATCTTCACTTGATCCAATCTGCATCTTATCTAGTTTGTTTGGAAAGAGGGAGAGAGAAAAAAAGAGAGAAAAAAGTTAAAAAAAGTCAGAGAAAAAAAAGAGAGAAAGAAAAAGGAAATAAAGTGTGAGAAAAAAGAGAGAAAAAAAAACAAAGTTCGGATCTATCTAGACTCAATCTCGTAGCTGAATTCGGATTGGAATCTGTTTTGTGCACTGTTCAGTAAAACAGGCATAACTTCCTCATACGAAGTCCGTTTTGGCTCCGCGAGTACTTAAATTAAAGCTAGGGACGAGCCGCATCTAAATAGTTGCAGAAGCTAGTTCAATATTTGGTACCTCAAAATCGGCTTCTAAATAGGTCTTTTTGCCCTCCGAAGTTCGTGAACACATCTTATTCTAGTTTTTCAAACCAGTTTTAGAATTGTTTGACTCCTCATATCAACTCGGAATTGAGTGATTCTTTTTGCATTGGAAAGCTTGAGTTAGTAGCATTCTTTAAAAAAAAGTTATCAGAAAATTGTCTCAAACTTTTCAAGAGGAAAATTGGAGAGAGTTGTTGTATATCCTGCTTGGCAGTTGTTTTTCATCATTATATTTACTGCCGTTGTGATCTTCACTTATATCTTGCTGTCCAGAGCTACTTATTATCCTTCATTGATGCTAGTTGTGCTACGCCGTGACCTCATTAGTGTTCTAGGCTCGCGTCTCTAGTCCGGTCTAGCCTAGGACCAGCACAGTACCGTCGTTGAGCGTTTATTCAATATTGCATCTCTGAATTGATTATTGCTAATCTTTTGCTACCATATATAGCCAACCCAGCTCCACATATTTCTACACCGTATACGTCGACGTTTCCGGCAATTGCTTTACACAATCTTCGGAGTTATTTGACACCGCTGGTTGCCTGTCACCACCTGCCGCATGGTAAGAACTTGTAAGATATTGATATTTGCTTTACTCTGAGCACTTTACAACCACATCCTAGTAGTTCATCGGTACATTATTCTCGAATTTTGTTTCTTGTTTCTACTAATCATGACAGGTTCCGGAGATAGAAGTTCTTGGACGACGGACACATATCCACCATCACGAGAGTTGGGACAACACACACAAGCACATGGTCAGGTTATCTCTTTACCGTCATTTGAGGGTAGATTTAATCCTGCTATTTATCTAGCTTGGGAGCTTGAAGTAGAACAAGTTTTTAGTCACCATGACTTTTCTGAACTTAAGCGAGTACGAGTTGCCACTAGATCATTTACTGGTTTTGCTTCTGTTTGGTGGAGTGTGCATTGTAAAAAAAACATTGGTAACCAACCCACAACTTGGAAAGATTTGAAAGATGTAATGAGACAACAATTTTTTCCTCCTTACTATCGTCGTGAATTGCTTCACAAGTTTGAACAATTTAAACAAGGCAACAACACTGTTCATGCTTACTACCAGGAGTTCAAATCTTATATGCATCACTGTGACATAGAAGAATCTGAGGATGATACAATGAATAGATTTTTTGGTGGTTTGAACCATGATATCCGTGCAAGATTACACTATATTCCTCGTTGCATTACTGGTATGTATGTTCGTGCTTGTATCTTTGAGAGACAGATACAGGAGGATGCATTGGGTGACTACAACAACTACTATTCCAGTTCATGCTCACCACCCCCGGTTGGTTCCTCCACCGTTGCACCTACTAGAGCAGCCCCACCTCAGATTGTGAGCATGACATCATCTCAAGTGTATGGTGCATTGTCAACGCCCGTACCTACATCGGCTACGTCTTTGCAACAAGGTAACAGTAAAGGTATTAATGATATAACTTCACATGAGAATGATGCATCCCTAGTTAACTTGAGTGCATCATGTGTTGAGTTACCTGGTGATTTGAGCACATCACCTATTTTAGAGAATCTTGATACTGTCATGAATGCGTCATGTGATCAAACAACTGAAATACCAACAATTTTGAGTGCACCCATTGAATTAACTGTTGATGTAAAAGAATCAATGTTTAATCATTTTGATATGACCTCTAATCTTGGTGATGATTCTGTGTCGAATGACTTATTGCATGTTTGCTTATTTAAGCATGTTGTAAAATGTAAATTTGATGCAAGTAAGGTTTATTCACTAATGTTGGGATGGTTTAATGATGAACATTGTCAATCTTTTGAAATGAATAAGAGCTTCACTTATATGTGCAAACTGAGTTGCAATATTTTCATGCCTTCTTCTTCTTGTGATAATGTTTTGGCTTTAGATTTTATGAACTATGCAAGTTACTCATCTATTCATGTGTCATATGTGCAAAAATCAAGGGAAGTAAAAATGGATGATATATACATATACAACATGTACACCTTGTCTCTTTTGTTAGCCACATTTCAGACTAAGCAACACCGAGGACGGCTTAGTATTCAAGAAGTGGAGGATGATGAGGACATGACTACCTTGAATAAGACCAAAAATATTGCATACATGCATATTTGTCAGGTGATTTCTAGTGCAAACTATTCAATAATCTATTTATGTTATCCAGAACAAAAATACTTCACAAACTTTTGTGTTTTGTCTAATTGCAGGTGTATGGGACATTTGTACAATACACATATGAAGATAAGGAAAAGGAGAAGTTTAGGAGCTGTTCAAAAGTCCTCTCACATCACTTTTGGGCCAAGAGAAGATAGAGTCCAAGTCTCTCACGTTCTGGATTCAGATTCGACTGCATGACATACCTGACTCAAAACGCCAACAACTTTTTCATACGGACTCCGAATTGGGTGATTCTTTTTTTGTTGGAAAGTAGATTTCATGCTCTTTCCAACTCAATTGGAATCACCTTAAAATCCGTCCGGAGCGTTGAGTTATGGACGAAACAATCTGACGCTGCACCAGAATCCGAGTCAAACTACAAGTCCAAAGGTGTTACGTCACCTCCACTTGGGCCCATTGGCCTTGTACGACCTAGTGTTAGTTTTAGGCTGCCTTGGGACGTCCTCCCACCTCCTTGGCTGCCACCCCTTGCTCCTATATAAGTAGATCCATTTAGTAGCTTTTCCCTTGGGTTTTATTTAGTTAAAAGTTAGCCATCGCTGCAACTTCGTGTACTTCGTTTGTGTCCAACGACCAGACCAAGACCGCTTGTGAAACCCCACTTTTATCAATACTTCATCTATATTCGCAATATTCAGATTGCATTATCATATTCTTGCTTGTTCTTCGATTGCATGCAGGAATAGACCTTCGTGGTCAGGTTGATCGTGCGCCGGCGTGGTCAATAACCTCTCGGAGTTGGTGTAGCGATTGCTAAGGCGCAACGTCGTTGCACGTTTGTAGTCGGATCGTCAAAGTCATCTCCACCAAATCGATAGTTATCATCTCATCGAAACATCGGGACACCCCGCCTCTATCACTCCCCATGAAGAAACATGCTATTGATGTGCCATATACTTGCATTCTCAATTTGCATCCCCATCGTGTCATACACAATAACTATTCTTTCATGATGGATGACATGTTCATATACCATGCCTCAAATTTCTTTGAGCATTTCTTATCTTGTGCTAACTCACACGTGCACATACACATCATGATGGATGATGTGTACATTTACCACGCGCACACTTTCTTTGGATTGTGTCTCTTTTGTGTAGGTACTCATGAATACTTGTCAACATCGCAAACCCATGAGTTGACAAAACGAGCTCTAGAGAGCAATGATGACTTGGGATCCCATGGATTGCCTTTCCCACCGCTCTCTTCATGCGAAGTCTTCGCGCATTTCTTCTACATGGCTCTCACATGGTGATCAGGACATCAATACCATTGTTACACCCACAGCCCCTGCTGCTATACATACTTGACCAATTACTAGAGCTCGCGCACGCCAATTAAATTACCAGGTACTTTTGTTTATAGGTAATGATTCTAATGTTCATGAGAATATGATGCTGCCTAAATTGGATACATTTGTTTTGCTTACGAATGAAGGGCCTAGCTTGGAGAAGGATGAACATTGGAGCAAGAACAAGCATGGAGATGATGGCATGCGCAAGGGGAACAAGAACGGAGTTACAAGTGATGATTTCAGGACGTTGAAGCCACCATAATGAGTGGATGAAGCCTTAGACGAAATATACAAGATGCTACTTCATAACTTTCGTCTGGAGGCTATTCTAGGTGTTGCGTCACCTTATTATTGGGCCAGGCCCATGTATTTTCGAAAAACTTAAGTATAGGCTGTTTTTAGAGTCCGTATGTGTGGGGGAAACAAGAGATAGGGTTGGTTTCGGACCCCTTCCCGAAGGGCCACGAAATTCCCCCCTCTTCCTCCATATATACAGCCCTTAGGGCGTCGTTTAGACTTTGGGTTTTGTTTAGATTAAAAGTTCGCAATAGCTGCAACTTTATGCATTTCGCTTGTGTTCAACGACTGCACAAAGGCGCCACAGTAACCCCACCTTGATCAATAAAGCTTTCATCTTATATTCGCAATATCCAGATTGCAATCTCAGTTTCTTGCTTGTTCTTTGTTTGCTCGCAGGAAGCAGACCCTCGTGGTCGTTGATCGTGCTCGGCGTGGTCAATAACCTCTCGGAGTTGGTTTAGCGATTGCTAAGGCGCGACGTCCTCGCACGTTCGTAGTCGGATCGTCAAAGTCGATTTCCACTAAAGCGATATCCATCATCTCATCGAAAGATGGGACACCTTTGCCTCTATCAAGTGGTATCAGATTTCCAGGTTGCTTGGTGAGATTTTACAGTTTTTCGTAGTTTAGATCGAGTCGGTTCTTCATACCTACAGTCCACGAAAAAGCTACAAAAAATTAGGGTTAGTTCATCATATCCGAGCCAATCTGAGCCTTTGCATAATCTTTTTAGGGTTTTGCTTTGTTGAATTTTCGGTTGCAAGTTGCTGGTCTTAGCGACTAGTCCTTTGGAGTTTCGAGTTCTGTCACAATTTGTCACGCCGCCGCCGCACCATCTTCATTGTTGTTGCCATATACCACCACCGCTGCCATATCCCACCAACGCTGCCATATACCACCGATCCATATCCATATACCACCATCGCTATCATATACCACCACCGCTGCCATATCCTACCACCATATATCCACCACCAATCCGAGTTCTTTTCGTATTAGGTTTGTTTCCGAGATCCATCTAATTTTCGATTCGTGTTTCCTTTCCTGAGTAGGTTTCAAAAAAAATGAGTCTGGAGACCCCCGGGCAGTTTTTAGGCCAAAATTTCGGCGACCGAAAATATTTTTTCCCTATCCTATTTTTAGGTCCCCAGGAGTGTTTTGAGACATTCACCATCATAGTGATTTCCGGAAAAAAAGTTGTCAAAAAATTTCGTGCCCATCCTTTCAGTTTGACCTGGGAAGAGTTTTGAGACACTCGCCATTATAGTGATTTTTCGCAAAAAAAAAGCAGCGCAAAAAAAAAGAGCAGCGCAAAAAAAAAACAGAGTGAAAAAAAAAGTTCCAGAGTGTGCTTTTCCCTTGTTTACGTGCAGCGCCGTGATTTTGTTAGTGTTCTAGGCTCGCGTCTCTAGCACGGTCTAGCCTAGGATCAGCACAGTACCGTCGTTGAGCGGTTATTCAACTTTGTATCTCTGAATTGATTATTGCTGACCCTTTTTGCTACCATATTATAAGCCTTCCCAGCTCCACATACATCTACGTCGTGCGTTTGACTCTCCCCGTAATCGCTTTATCCAAGCTTTGAGAGTTTTGACTACAGTGATTTGCCAATCACCTCTGCTGCTGGGTAAGAACTGGTAAGAATTTGAGATTTGCTTGACGGGTTTGTGATACACCACCACCTATTCCTAGTACTCTATAGGATCATATTCTTGTTTGTTTCTATTTGCTGCTAACCATGGTAGGATCACAAGCCGATGAGACTGATTGGGAGAACCTGACAAACAAACAGCTACATGATAAATTTCAGCAAACGATGAGTGGACAGGTGCAAGATGTGCTAAACAGATTTGAAGAGGCCATGGAGAAGATAGATGGCATTGAGAAGACGTTCGAAA
Organism: Aegilops longissima; assembly: GCA_021605205.1. Classification (NCBI taxonomy): domain Eukaryota; kingdom Viridiplantae; phylum Streptophyta; class Magnoliopsida; order Poales; family Poaceae; genus Aegilops; species Aegilops longissima. Next base: position 328,411,766 of record CM038678.1, on the reverse strand, counting down.
CAAAGCTTGATAACAAGAAATTGCTCGCGCGTTTTCCAGAACCACCGCCGGCTGCACCTATCGCACCTCTGCAACAACAACAACAACGCCCCCTTCCGAATCAGTATGGATGAGCGCAGCGTGTTCCTCTTGAGGATGGCCAAACTACTGGTGCTGCTGTACCTGTTGTTGATGCTTCTTTGGCTCCTGCTGCTGCTGCTGGTACCCAGGAGGATGATGAGTATGCGTGCGATTATGAGGATGAGGTTGATCAAAATCAGAACTACGTGCAGCCACCAGCACCACCACCAGCAGGTCGACCTCAGGTATATAATCGCAATGGTAGGCCTGCACCACCACCTCAGGTACGAGATCATGACCATGTTCCTAAACTAAAATTGAATATTCCACCATTTGAGGGTAGATATGTTCCTGATATATATCTTACTTGGGAGTTAGAAACTGAACAACGTTTTACATGTTTACAATATCCTGAGGAGAGACGGGTTGCTGCCGCTGTTTGTGCTTTCACTAGTTTTTCATGTGTATGGTGGTCTGAACATTGTAGATTATATCCTATTCCAACTACTTGGGCTGCTTTGAAAATTGCTATGCGTACTCGTTGGGTTCCACCATATTATCAATGTGAATTGCTTCAAAAATTGCAGCGTTTAAGACAAGGAAAAAATTCTGTAGAAGAATATTATCAGGAATTACAAACTGGCATGATTAGATGTGGTATTGTTGAGGAGAATGAAGCTATGCTTGCACGTTTTACGGGTGGATTAAATAGAGAGATTCAGACCATTCTAGAGTATAAGGACTATACTAATATCACTCGTTTATTCCATCTTGCTTGTAAAGCTGAACGTGAAGTGCAGGATCGACAAGCAATGGCGCGCACTAACTTTTCTGCAGGTCGACCTTCCTCATGGACACCGCGTGCATTTTCTACTTCCACTACACCAGCACCTCCATCAGGTGCCACCTCCAGCCGTGGTACAAAAAAGCAGGCACAACCACCACTATCTGCCAAGAGCGCACCTGCTGGACCTACACAAAGCTCTTCTTCTTCCATGGCATCAACAGGGCACACAAGTGATATTATTTGTCGTCATTGTAAAGGAAGAGGTCATTATGCGCGAGAATGCAAATCTCAGTGTGTGATGATTGCTACTAAGGATGGTGAGTATGAGTCCGCTAGTGACTATGCTGAGGAGACTTTGGCCCTTATTACACGTGAAGAACATGGTGGATATGATTCTGATCATGAGACGCAATACATGGCTCCCAAGACGCCGACAGTATAAATGTTTAGTTGCTCAACGTGTTTTGAGCGTGCAGGTCACACAAGCTGAGCAAAATCAGAGGCATAATTTGTTCCATACAAAGGGAGTTGTGAAGGAACGTTCTGTGCGCGTCATCATAGACGGAGGGAGCTGCAACAACTTGGCTAGCATGGAGATGGTGGAGAAGCTATATCTCACCAGAAGACCACATCCACATCTGATGCGGAGCATCCCTCACTCATCCCCATGGACGCAGCAACATCTTCCTCAACACCACGTGGACCCATGACTCGAGCCCGAGCTAAGGCCATCGAACATAAGGTGAACTCGCTCCTCTCCGAACTCTCTCTTCCTACTCACGAGACATGGCTACTACCTCATTCCGAAACCCTATGTGTAATCAGGTACTTGGGAGCGAGCCAAGGAACAACTACTTGCAAGAGCCAAGACGACGAGGACCCCAAGCACGTTGAAGAAGAAGAAGAAAAGCTGCTGAAGCTATAGGCATCGGACGTCCGACCAAGTCTGGACGTCCGACGACTCCCCAGGCCACGGACGACCGACGCCACCAGACGACCGGACGACCTGCATGCGAATCGGATCTACGGACGTCCGACGATCCACGGACGTCCGGCCTTCCAAGCCTGGACGACCGCCCTCCGGACGACCGACACACAGCAACCAGAACCAAATCTACGGAAGACCGAAGCCTTCGGACGACCGACCGACCAGCACCCGAGCCAGATTTACTTACGTCCGACAGCCTCCGGACGTCTGGACCTTCCCGAAGTCCTAGACGCCCGACGCCTTCCGGACGTCCGACACCTATGTGACCGCGACCGCGGGCTGGAGCCCTTGTACCCGTTCACTTCGCCCCTTTTTGCACTAAGACTATAAATAGACCTCCTCCTCCTCCTAGTTAGGGTTAGCAAGGGATGAGCTCATATTCGTGTGAGAGCTTTGCTCATCCACTTGGTTACCTTCTCCTCGGAGATCGCGCCTCCTCGGAGAAGATCCTTCCAAGAGGATTCAAGACCCCCTTCTAGGGTGGACCCCATCAAGACCTCCGCATGGAGAAGACCGGTTACTCGTGTATCTTTCCTTTGTTGATTTTGAATCTTGTGCTACCTTATGTGTTCGGTGATCTAGCCCTTGTGTAATCGAAACTTGTCGGTTTAGTGTTCCTCTTGTGTGTTTGTTCTTCTGTTCTTCCGCTTGTTCGTCGTGTTCTCCTCGTAGGATCCCCTCCAAACGTGAAAGATCATCCACATAGGGTTCCGCCCTACATCGTCTTGGTATCATGAGCCACATTGATCACGTTTTTGGAGCCCCTACCCCGTGTTTTCTAGCTTGATTTTGTTGTTTTTGTCCTAAATCCGAAAATTCTCCACCAAAAATAGCCCCAAATCTTTTTTGTAATTTGTTGGTGAGTTGAGATTTTGTTGGATTTGGTCCATGGATTTGAGTTGCTACGTGTGGATCTAGCTTTTCCCACCCTCCCCACCCTTTTCCATCCATCAATCCGCTCAATTTTCACCTCACCATCTTCTTCCACCTCAAAATCGCCCAGGCCCAACTCGCGTTGACCCAACCTCGCCGGACGACCGACACTTTACGGACGTCCGGAGCCCCAAGAACGGCCGGACGACCGGAAAAACCCGGATGTCCGTAAAACTCTAACGAAACTGAAATCCTTCAGTTTAACCACCACCACCACCCCACCTTCCACCATATCTTCCAAAACCACATACACCACCATCCTCCCCAATACATCCTATTACGATTTTGCCACATTTTGGTCCTTGAGTTGTGGTTCACGTGCCCTATTGTGTTTCGGCTATCTAGGTACGGTTCGACTCCATCATCACCTCGACTCATCTTCGCAAGGGTCACATCATCGCCAAGGACGGTAACATCATCGACATCTTTGTCATACCTTGCAATTGCATTGATACCCACATGGCCTTACTTTTGCGTAGCTTACCCATCGAGACTAGCCATTGAGTATTGCCGGCAACGTGACTTGTGCACATTAGTGATCATACTCCATAGCATACATACCATACCACCGTGGTGCATATCTTGGGATCCATTTGTGTGTCACAAAGTTGTCATAGCATACACAATTGCTATCTTGGTTCGTGAATTGCATGAGAAAAGAGCTCAAGAGTGAAAGAGCCACCCAAGCTTTTAAGCAAAGAGGAAAGATAAACAAAGAGCTTATGAGCAAGAACCATAGCATCATACTACATTAAGATTGTCATATTGGATCATCTTGGATCATAACACCGAAATACCATACATATAGCATACGTGGGATAGAGATAGTTGCATTTTTGCCTAGTAGGTTGTGCACAAGTTTCAGATCGGCCTATTGTGCAATCGTATAGCGCTCTCTAGTATTGTGCAACAAGAGCATTTTCGTGGATTCCACATTTTGGCTCACTTTTGGTTTGCACAATCCCACTTATCTATTTGCGTGTGTGTTTCCGTGTACCATCATTTGCTTGGTCTACTTGTTGCATTTGCAAATTTGTGTACCTTTTCCTACATTATTGACGCTCACCTACAATTGCATCAAATTTTGTGCCACCATCCTCACCAAGCTCCACCATAAGCTTTTATTTGTGTAGGTGTGAGAACTGACAAGGATTGGTACCGATAGTGCTATTTCATTGTCCGCATTTGAGTGAACTTGATTCATCATCAACATAGGTCAAAGGTACATTGGTATAAGTTCTTCTCCTTCTACCACTCACATATTTTGCTTGGAATGATGGATAGGCCAAGTTGCGACTCTCCGAGCAACGTACAAGAGACTACTTCGATAACAAGTTCGACACTCACAAGCAAGAGAATGATGCAAGAATGGACGAGATCCGCGCCTTGATGAGGAACCGACATCATTCCACTTCTTCATCATCAAGACGGAGCCGCTCGAGTCGACACTCCGACGACACCTTCTACGACTCAAGTACACCGTCATCGAACACTCTTCGACGAGCCGCGTGTCAAGACCGTCATGCATCTCGCAACCCGCTACATGACAAGCATTCACAAGAGCAAGTCGATGAGCAAGTCCCTCGTCCTCAATCAAACCAAGCCGCTTTTGCCCAAGCTCAAGAACGACAACGACTACAGCGCCAAGAGGAAGAACGAGCGCGTCTACACCAAGACGAACAAGACGCCGAGGCTCAACGTCTTCAACAACAACAACGAGAAGCACAAGCTCTTGAGGCGCAACGTGCCCTTCAAGAATCAAGTCGAGCCATCGCCAACTGCAATCGCGAATTGCGCAATCAAGAGGAAGCCCTTCGAGAAGAAATCCAAGAGAGGAACTACCAACCACGGGTGCAACGTCAAGTTCCTCAAGCTCCTCCACAAGCTCGTCAAGCTCCACCTCAACCTCAAGTTCAACAAGAGCAAGTTGATCATGGACTTCCACCACACCAAGAGCAACATGAAGACGATTGCCATCCACGTCAAGGGCGTCATCATCACCATCGCCAACAACAAAATGAAGAGCAACGATATGAAAAGCTCAAATTCACCATGCCCAAATTCAATGGAAGTAATGACCCCGAAGAATATCTTTCATGGGCATTGAAGGTTGATAAAATCTTCCGGCTGCACAACTATGATGAAGAGAAAAAAATCGCTATGGCATGACTTGAGTTCCAAGACTATGTGCTCATATGGTGGGAACAAATCCTTGAGAGGCGACAAGCAAGAGGTGAACCTCCAATCACCACTTGGGCTCAAATGAAAGATGTCATGAGAGCACGTTTTGTGCCAACCTACTACAACCGCGACCTCTTCAAGAAACTCCAACTCCTCAAGCGAGGAACAAAGATGTTGAAGAATACTACAAAGAAATGGAGATCGCCATGATTCGAGCCAATGTGAAGGAAGCAGATGAGCAAACTATGGCACGTTTCTTGAATGGACTCAATCATCCCATCAAGAAGATCGCCGACTTCCAACCATACTCCACCCTCATTGAGCTCGTGCATCAAGCTACAAAGGCGGAATTCAAGTGCAAGATGACTTCAAGTAGGCCAAGTACTCGTCCAAGACCTACGGCTTCTCCAACAACCAAGCTTCAACACCTTCTCCAACATCTACATCAACCAAACCATCTACAAGCAACGACGACAAGTCAAGTTACAAGAAAACTTCGGCAAGTTCAAGTTGTCCTCCTCCTCCTACAAGCAACTTCAAGCAGCGTGCTTCATCATCTACTCCGACCGATGAGACCATTAAGACAAGCTCATTCAAGTGTTTCACTTGCGGCGGCCGAGGCCACAAGTCCTACGAATGCACCAACAAGCGCACCATGATCCTCAACGACGACGACACATATGACTCAATGAGTGATGAGGAGATGGAAGCCCTTGAGCAAGTGGCCATGCACCGGCGAGTGAACGAAGATGAAGATGATCAAGTCTTTTGCGATGAGGATTCGAGCCCCGCTCTCGTTGTCTCCAAGGTCTTGACTCTTCAACATCAACAAGAAGACGACCAAAGATGCCACATCTTCCACACAAAGGCCGGCATCAACGGAAGGTCCGCCAAGGTCATCATCGATGGAGGAAGTTGTCACAACTTGGCAAGTGAAGAACTATGCTCCAAGCTTCAATTGGTCAAGAGGAAGCACCCGAATCCCTACAAGGTTTAATGGCTAAGTGACTCCGGCACTATACGAGTTGAGCATACGGTCCAAGTCTCCTCCAAAATTGGTGCATATGAGGACAGTTTGGAATGTGATGTGGTCCCGATGACGGTTTGCCACCTCCTTCTTGGTCGACCATGGCAATTCGACCGTGGTGTCTTCCACAATGGGTGCACCAATCACTATAGCTTCAACATGAAAGGGAAGGAATATGTGCTACGACCTATGTCTCGTAGTCAAGTGATAGCCGACAAGCAAGCCACCCATCATAGAGACAAGAGTGAGAAAGTGATGCACCAAAAAGTGAGTGAGAGCCACAAGCCAAACCTGAGCGCCTCTTCGTCTAGAGAAAAAAAACTCATCCTATTTGCCACCAAAAGTGAGATGAGAGAAGTGTGTGAGAACCCATCTAGTGTGATGCACTTTGTCCTTGTGTGCAAGGATGGAGAGCCAAAAACTAACACCTCTCACGAACTACCTTTAGTGTTTAAATCTCTTTTGCAGGAATTCCAAGATGTTTTCCCCGATGAGCTACCTCCGGGTCTATCTCCTCTTCGAGGCATTGAGCATCGAATCGACCTCATCCCTGGAGCACCTCTCCCAAACAAAGCTCCATACCGAGTCAATCCCGAAGAAACCAAGGAGATTCAACGGCAAGTACAACAACTCATCGACAACGGTCATGTACGTGAAAGCCTAAGCCCGTGCGCCGTTCCCGTTATACTTGTGCCTAAACCCGATGGAAGTTTCCGCTTGTGTTCCGATTGTAGACCTATAAATGCTATTACCGTTCGCTATAGGCATCCTATTCCTCGCCTAGATGATATGCTTGATGAACTTAGTGGAGCCAACTTTTTCTCAAAAACCGATCTTAAAAGTGGCTATTATCAAATCCGCATACAAGAAGGTGATGAATGGAAAACTGCTTTCAAAACCAAATTTGGTTTATATGAGTGTTTAGTGATGCCTATGGGTCTATCGGAGGCTCCCGGTACTTTCGTGCATCTTATGCATCATGTGCTTCGCCCTTATATTGGAGTCTTTGTTGTGGTTTACTTCGACGATATTCTTGTGTTTAGCAAAACCATGAAAGAACATCTTGATCATGTTAGGGCTGTTTTGCAAACCCTTCGCAAGGAAAGTCTTTATGCAAACATGAAAAAAAATGTACATTTGCTGTTGACAAAGTGGTTTTCTTGGGTTTTGTAGTATCCTCAAAGGGTGTCCATGTTGATGAATCTAAGATTGAAGCAATTAAAACTTGGCCCCAACCCACCAATTTGCAACAAGTGCATAGCTTTCTTGGTCTTGCGGGTTTTTATCGTCGCTTTGTCAAAAACTTTAGCACAATTGTCGCTCCTTTGCATGCCTTGAGTAAGAAGAATACTCCTTTTGTTTGGGGAACTTTGCAATCCACCGCTTTTGATGAGCTCAAGTCTTTGCTTACTCATGCTCCGATTCTTGCTTTGCCTAATTTTGACAAAACTTTTGAAGTCCATTGTGATGCAAGTGGTACCGGAATTGGCGGAGTTTTGATGCAAGAAAAACGAGCCATTGCATATTTTAGTGAAAAACTATCCGGTGCTCAACTTAACTATCCCATCTATGATAAAGAATTGTATGCTTTAGTGCGCGTGCTACATGTTTGGGAACATTACCTTAGACCGCATGAGTTTTTCATCCATACCGATCATGAAATGCTTAAGTACCTAAAAGGTCAAACTAAGTTGAACAAGCGTCATGCCAAATGGAGTGAGTTTATTGAATCTTTTCCTTATGTGATCCAGTACATTAAGGGTAAAGAAAATGTAGTTGCCAATGCACTTTCACGCATATGCACGCTTGTCACTAAACTTGATAGAGGCAAAGGTGTCCAGATGTTTCGATGAGATAGCAATCGTTTTCTGTGAGAGTCGACCTTGACGATCCGACTACGAACGTGCTAAGACGTCGCGCCTTAGCAATCGCTAAACCAACTTCCGAGGGGTTATTGACCACGCCGGAGCATGATCAACCTGACCACGAGGGTCTATTTCCTGCGAGCAAATGAAGAACAAGCAAGAAACTGAGGTTGCAATCTGTATATTGCGAATAAAAGAGGAAAGCTTTATTAATGAAGGTGGGGTTCTGTGACGCCTTGGTCTGGTCGTTGAACACAAACGAAGTACGTGAAGTTGCAGCTATGGCGAACTTTTGATCTAAACAAAACCCAAAGTCTAAACGGTGCCCTAAGAGCTGTATATATGGAGGAAGAGAGGGGAATTTCGTGGCCCATGGGGAAGGGGTCCGAAACCAACCCTATCTCTTGTTTCCCCACACATACGGACTCTAAAAACAGCCTATACTTATGTATTTCGAAATTACATGGGCCTGGCCCAATAATAAGGTGACGCATCACCTAGATTAGCCTCTGGACGAAATTTATGAAGTGGCATCTTGTATATTTCGTCCAAGGCTTCATTCACTCCTTATGGTGGCTTCAAAGTCCTGAAATCATCACTTGTAACTCCGTTCTTGTTCCCCTTGCGCATGCCATCAACTCCATGCTTGTTCTTGCTCCAATGTTCATCCTTCTCCAAGCTAGGCCCTTCATTTGTAAGCAAAACAAATGTATCCAATTTAGGTAGCATCATATTCTCATGAACATTAGAATCATTACCAAGAAACGAAAGTAGCTGGTAATTTAATTGGCGTGCGCGAGCTCTAGTAATTGGTCCATTATATGTAACAGTAGGGGCTGTGGGTGTAACAATGGTATTGATGTCCTCATCATCCTCCCCTTCTTGAAATGAAGTCGTCCTCGACGGAAGCTCATCTTCCTCACCCAAATAAGGCTTCAAATCTGCAATGTTAAAAGTGGACTAACCCCAAAATCTGCAGCAGCTCAAGTTTATATGCATTATCATTTATTTTCTAACACCTTAATGGACCATCAAGACGTGGCATTAGCTTTGATTTGCGCAAATTAGGAAACCTATCCTCACATAAATGTAACCAAACAAGATCTCCAGTGCAAAGACAACATGTTTTCTACCCTTATCTCCAGCAAGTTTATATTTAGCATTCATACGCTCACTGTTGTCCTTAGTTAACTCATGCATTTTTAAGATTAATTCAGCACGTTGTTTTGCATCAAAATTAACCTTCTCCGAAGATGGAAGAGGCAACAAATCAATGGGTGCACGAGGTAGGAAACCATACACAATTTCAAAAGGGCACATCTTAGTAGAATGCAATGAACGATTATAAGCAAATTCAATATGACGCAAGCATTCTTCCCACATTTTCTTATTATTCTTCAAAACAGCCCTAGGCATAGTAGACAATGTTCTATTGACTACTTCAGTTTGTCCATCCGTTTGGGGGTGACAAGTAGTACTAAAAAGAAGCTTAGTCCCCAACTTAGCCCATAAACATCTCCAAAAGTGGCTAAGAAATTTAGTATCACGATCTGAAACAATAGTATTTGGCACACCATGCAAGCGAATAATTTCACGAAAGAACAAATCAGCAACATTAACAGCATCATCGCTTTTATGACATGGTATAAAGTGTGCCATTTTCGAGAATCTATCCACGACAACAAATATGCTATCCCTCCCCTTCTTTGTTCGAGGTAAACCTAAAACAAAGTCCATAGATACATCCTCCCAAGGAACACTAGGTACAGGCAAAGGCATATATAAACCATGAGGATTGAGTCGCGACTTAGCTTTTTGACATGTAGTGCAGCGAGCAACAAAACGCTCAACATCCCGTCTCATCTTTGGCCAAAAGAAATGTGTAGCAAGTACGTCCTCCGTGTTCTTCACGCCAAAGTGTCCCATTAATCCTCCTCCATGCGCCTCCTGCAACAAAAAAGACGAACAGAGCTAGCAGGAATGCATAGCTTGTTAGCATGGAACACAAAACCATCATTAATAACGAACTTGTTCCATGTTCTTCCTTCTTTACAATTCTGCATTACATCTTTAAAATCAGCATCATGCACATATTGATCTTTGATGGTCTCCAAACCAAATATTTTGAAGTCAAGTTGTGAAAGCATAGTATAGCGACGAGACAAAGCATCAGCAATAACATTTTCTTTACCCTTCTTGTGTTTAATGACATAAGGAAAGTCTCAATGAATTCAACCCATTTAGCAGGTCTACGATTCAGTTTAGCTTGACTTTTAATATGTTTCAAAGATTCATGATCGAATGTATAACAAATTCTTTGGGCCATAAATAATGTTGCCATGTCTCTAATGTCCGAACAAGAGCATATAATTCTTTATCATAAGTAGAATAGTTCAGACTAGGCCCACTCAATTTTTCGTAAAAGTATGCAACAGGTTTGCTATCTTGTAATAACACACCTCCTAATCCAATTCCACTAGCATCACATTCAAGCTCAAAAGTCCTATTAAAGTCGGGAAGTTGGAGTAAAGGAGCATGTGTCAACTTATCTTTCAATACCGTGAAGGCTTCTTCCATGCGGTACCCCAAACAAAAGGCACATCCTTCTTTGTAAGCTCATTGAGAGGTGCAGCAATGGTGCTAAAATCTCTCACAAAACGCCTATAGAAACCAGCAAGTCCAAGAAAACTCCTCACTTGTGTGACCGTTTTGGGCTGCGGCCAATTCTCAATAGCTTCAATCTTGGCTTTATCAACTTCAATTCCCTGTGGAGTAACAACATAGCCAAGAAAAGATACTCGGTCGGTGCAAAAGGTGCACTTCTCAAGGTTACCAAACAAACGTGCATCACGTAGAGCATTAAAAACAGCACGTAAATGTTCCAAATGTTCTTCCAAAGATTTGCTATAAAACAGTATATCATCAAAATAGACAACCACAAATCATCCAATGAAAGCACGTAAAACTTCATTCATTAGTCTCATGAAAGTACTAGGTGCATTAGTTAACCCAAAAGGCATGACTAACCACTCATATAAACCAAACTTAGTTTTAAATGATGTTTTCCATTCATCTCCCAATTTCATACGAATTTGATGGTATCCACTACGCAAATCAACTTTGGAGAATATTGTAGAGCCACTCAATTCATCAAGCATATCATCTAGCCTAGGAATAGGATGACGATAACAAATAGTAATATTATTAATGCCTCTACAATCAACACACATACGCCGACGCACCATCCTTTTTAGGCACTAGTATAATAGGAACAGCACAAGGACTAAGAGATTCGCGTATATAACCTTTGTCGAGCAGCTCTTGTACTTGACGCATAATCTCCATCATCTCCTCTGGATTGGTACGGTATGGTGCACGGTTGGGTAGCGATGCACTGGGAATTAAGTCAATTTGATGCTCAATCCCTCGAATATGTGGTAATCCCGGTGGCACGTCTTGTGGGAAGACATCAGCGAATTCCTGCAAAATGTTAGTGACAGCAGGGGCAAAGAGGAAGGCATGTCCTCGAATGAAAATAACGCCTCTTTGCACACAAAAGCATAGCAAACAGATTTGCTAGAATCTAGCTCATCAATATCAGATTTGGTGGCAAGTAAACATGCACTTTTCAATTTAATTTCAGAAGCAACACTAGATGGTTTATTATTAGGCTTCATTTGTTGCTCAAATTCTTTTGCCACAATCTGATTTTCGCTCTTATTTTTCTCCTGTTTTGCTTTATTAGCTCTATTAATATCATCTTTCAAAATGGAATCAGGAGTCATAGGAAGCAAAGTAATATTTTTATCCTTATGAACAAAAGTATACTGATTGTTTCTACCATGGTGTAAAGAATTTTTATCAAATTGCCATGGTCTACCAAGTAATAAGGAACATGCTTGCATAGGTACCACATCACAATCAACATAATCAGCATATGTAGAGATACTAAAATGCACACGAACAGTACGTGTTACCTTAACCTTGCCGCTGTTGTTGAACCATTGGATGTAATAAGGATGTGGATGTGGTCTTGTGGTGAGAGATAGCTTCTCCACCATCTCCATGCTAACCAAGTTGTTGCAGCTCCCTCCATCTATGATGACGCGAATAGAACGTTCCTTCACAACTCCCTTTGTATGGAACAAATTATGCCTCTGATTTTGCTCAGCTTGTGTAACCTGCACACTCAAAACACGTTGAGCAACTAAACATTCATACTGTCAAGATCTTCAAAGAGCCATGTATTGTGTCTCATGATCGTAATCATCTCCATCGTGTTCTTCATGTGTAATAAGAGCCAAAGTCTCCTCATTATAGTCACTAGCGGACTCATACCCACCATCCTCAAGAATAATCATCACACGCTTAGATGGGCATTCTCTCGATAATGACCTCCACCCTTGCAACGTCGACAAATAATATCATGTGTTTGCCTGTTGATGCCATGGATGAAGAAGAGCTCTGTGCAGGCCTGAAGGTGTGCTCTTGGCGATAGTGGTGATTGTGCTCGCTTTATTGTATCACGGTTGGAGGTGGCAGCCACGGAGGTGCCGTGTAGCGAACGTGGAAGTAGATGATGCACGTGGTGTCCATGATGAAGGTCGACCTGCAGAAAAGTTAGTCCGCGCCAATGCCTGTCGATCCTGCACTTCACGCTCTGCTTTACAAGCAAGATGGAATAATCGAGTGATATTATTATAATCCTTGTAGTCTAGAATGGTCTGAATCTCTCTATTTAATCCACCCAGAAAACGTGCAAGCATAGCTTCATTCTCCTCAACAATACCACATCTAATCAAGCCAGTTTGTAATTCTTGATAATATTCTTCTACCGAAATTTTCCCTTGTCTTAAGCGCTGCAATTTTTGAAGTAATTCACGTTGATAATATGGTGGAACCCAACGAGTACGCATAGCAGTTTTCAAAGCAGCCCAAGTAGCTGGAACAGGATATAATCGACAATGTTCAGACCACCAAACACATGCAAAGCTAGTGAAAGCACAAACAGCAGCAGGAACACGTCTCTCCTCAGGATATTGTAAACATGTAAATCGTTGTTCAGTTTCTAAGTCCCAAGTAAGATATATATCAGGAACATATCTACCCTCAAATGGTGGAATATTCAATTTCAGTTTAGGGAGATGGTCATGATCTCAGATTCGAGGGGGAGCCCAACATTGCCATTATTTGCATGTGGACGACCTGGTGGTTGTGGTGCTGGTGGTTGCACGTAGTTCGATTGTCATCAACCTCATCCTCGTAATCTCCCACATAATCGCCCTCCTCCACATCAGCAACAGGAGCCACGTATATCAACAAGCAGCACCAGCAGTTTGGCCAGGCTGAAGAGGGACACGGCTCGCTCGGCGGAGGGCTGTTTCCCGACGTGGAGGTAGTCGGTGTTGTTGTTGTTGTTGTTGCAGAGGTGCGGCAGGTGCAGCCAGTGGTGGTGGTGGAAAACGCGAAAGCAATTCAGCAAACTTGTTATCAAGCTTTGTTTCAAACGTCTTCTCCATGCCATCTATCTTCTCCATGGCCTCGTCAAATCTGTTTAGCACATCTTGCACGTGTCCACTCATCATTTGCTGAAACTTATCATGAAGCTCCTTGTTCGTCAAGTTCTCCCAGTCAGTCTCGTCGGCTTGTGATCCTGGCATGGTTAGCAGCAATAGAAACACACAAGACTATGATCCTATAGACTACTAACAAGTGGTGGTGGTGGCTGGTGTCACAAATCCGTCAAGCAAATCTCAAATTCTTACCAGTTCTTACCTAGCAAAGAAGCGGTGATCGGCAACCGTTGTAGTCAAAACTCTCAAAGCTTGGATAGAGCGATTACTGTGGAGAGTCAAATGCACGATGTAGATGTATGTGGAGCCGGAAGGCTTTTAATATGGTAGCAAAAAGGGTTAGCAATAATCAATTCAGAGATGCAAAGTTGAATAAACGCTCAACGACGGTACTGTGCTGGTCCTAGGCTAGACCGTGCTAGAGACGCGAGCCTAGAACACTAACAAAATCACGGCGCTGCACGTAAACAAGGGAGGAGCACACTCTGAATTTTTTTCTTTTTTCTTTTTTTGCACTTTTTTTCCTCTTTTTTTTTGCTCCGCAACAATTTTTTTTGAAAAAGTCTACAAATGGTCTAAAAACTGCCTAGCCAGAATTTTCCAGACTTTGTTTTTTTTTTAAACTGGAACTATTTTTCTTCTGCGGATGGCTCGGATGTTGGGGAGTCCTACTCTGTCAAGACTCGGAGTATCGCGTGATCTGGAAATCGAGAACAAAGCAACAATTACTGGACTCGGACTAGGACTCGTGGCGGAGATGAATCTGGTGGAAACTCGGACTGGTGGCGGATATTTGCAGGGCGATGGAACACGGACTGGTGGCGAATCTGTGATGGAGGTTGACTCGGATTAGCGTGATGGCGGTGGATATGTGGTATATGGTAGCGGCGATGACGATGGTGGTAAATGGCAGCGGTGATGACGATGGTGGTATATGGCAGCGGTGATGATGATGATGTGGTGGTGATATATAGCAGCGGCGACGTGACAACCTGTGAATAGAACTCGAAACTCTAAAGGACTAGACTCTAAGACCAGCAACTTGACACGATGATGCAACCGCAAATTCAACAAAGCAAATACAGAAAAGATTATGCAAAGGCTTAGATTGGTTCGGATAGGATGAACTAACCCTAATTTTTTTTGGCTTTTTCGTGGACTGTAGGTATGAAAAACAGACTCGATCTAAACTATGAAAAACTGTAAAATCTCACCGAGCAACCTGAAAATCTGATACCACTTGATATAGGAAAAGGTGTCCTGATGTTTCGATGAGATAGCAATCGTTTTCTGTGGGAGTCGACCTTGACGACCCAACTACGAACGTGCGAAGACGTCGCGCCTTAGCAATCGCTAAACCAACATCCGAGAGGTTATTGACCACGCCGGAGCATGATCGACCTGACCACGAAGGTCTATTTCCTGCGAGCAAACGAAGAACAAGCAAGAAACTGAGATTGCAATCTGGATATTGCGAATAAAAGAGGAAAGCTTTAGTAATGAAGGTGGGGTTCTGTGACGCCTTGGTCTGGTCATTGAACACAAACGAAGTACGTGAAGTTGCAGCTATGGTGAACTTTTGATCTAAACAAAACCCAAAGTCTAAACGGTGCCCTAAGGGCTGTATATATGGAGGAAGAGGGGGGGAATTTCGTGGCCCATGGGGAAGGGGTCCGAAACCAACCCTATCTCTTGTTTCCCCACACATACGGACTCTAAAAACAGCCTATACTTATGTATTTCAAAATTACATGGGCCTGGCCCAATAATAAGGTGATGCAGCACCTAGATTAGCCTCTGGACGAAATTTATGAAGTGGCATCTTGTATATTTTGTCCAAGGCTTCATTCACTCCTTATGGTGGCTTCAAAGTCCTGAAATCCTCACTTGTAACTCCGTTCTTGTTCCCCTTGCGCATGCCATCAACTCCATGCTTGTTCTTGCTCCAATGTTCATCCTTCTCCAAGCTAGGCCCTTCATTTGTAAGCAAAACAAATGTATCCAATTTAGGCAGCATCATATTCTCATGAACATTAGAATCATTACCAAGAAATGAAAGTAGCTGGTAATTTAATTGGCGTGCGCGAGCTCTAGTAATTGGTCCATTATATGTAGCAGTAGGGGCTGTGGGTGTAAAAATGGTATTGATGTCCTCATCAAAACTTGAGTTGAATGTTATAGGCTTTGAGCACATAAAAGAATTGTATGCTACCGACCCATCTTTTGCTATTCCTTATGCTAAGTGTTTGACGCATAATTCTTGGGAACAATATTACATCAAGGATGCTTATCTTATGAGAGCTAACAAACTATGCATTCCCGAGTCTTCTCTTCGTTTGCTCCTTTTGCAAGAGGCTCATGGAGGCGGACTCAAGGGACACTTTGGACGCGACAAGACATTCGCCTCGCTCTCCAAGAACTACTTTTGGCCCAAGATGTTCTGCGACGTCTCACGCTTCACCAACCTATGCTCTACATGTCGCAAAGCTAAGTCTAAAGCTCAATCTCATGGTCTTTACATGCCTCTTCCTATCCCTTATCAACCTTGGGAAGACATTAGCATGGATTTTGTACTTGGTTTGCCTAGAACTCAAAATGGAAAGGATTCCGTGTTTGTTGTTGTGGATAGATTTTCTAAGATGGCACATTTCATTCCTTGCAACAAGATAGACGATGCTTGACACATTGCAAATCTCTTTTGTAGGGAAATCTTGCGACTCCATGGAGTACCAAAGACAACGTCTCCGATCGTGACGTCAAGTTCTTGAGTTACTTTTGGAAGACCCTATGCGCCAAGCTCGGAATCAAGCTCTTGTTCTCATCCTCGTACCATCCTCAAACCGACGGCCAAACGGAGGTGACGAACCGCACACTATCCACTCTACTTCGTGTCTTGATCAAGAAGAACATCAAGGAGTGGGAAGTATGTCTACCCATCGCCGAGTACGCCTACAACCGTGCAAGACATTCGACTACCGGCAAGTCCCCCTTCGAGGTAGTCTACGGCTTCAACCCGTTGTCCCCATTGGACATTCTACCTCTTCCTCTACAAGAACGCACCAACATGGATGCGAGTGCACAGGCAAGCTACATCAAGAAGATGCATGAGTATACAAGACAAACCATCGAGCGCCAAGTACAACGACTGCAACCAAGCTCAATGTCAACAAGCAACCCATGGTCTTCAACATTGGTGATCTAGTGTGGCTACACCTTCGCAAGGACCGCTTCCCCAAAGAACGCAAGTCCAAGCTTCTTCCTAGAGCCAATGGACCTTTCAAGGTGCTAGCACGCTACAACGATAACGCCTACAAGATCGATCTACCTCGAGACAAGTACAATGTGAGCTACATCTTCAACGTCAAGGACCTCGCACCATACCATGGAGATGAAGCTTTTGATCCGAGGTCGGATCTCTCTCAAGGGGGGAGATGATGCGGAGCATCCCTCACTCATACCCATGGACACACCTACATCTTCCTCAACACCACGTGGACCCATGACTCGAGCCCGAGCTAAGGCCATCGAAGATAAGGTGAACTCGCTCCTCTCCGAACTCTCTCTTCCTACTCACGAGACATGGCTACTACCTCATTCCGAAACCCTATGTGTAATCAGGTACTTGGGAACGAGCCAAGGAACAACTACTTGCAAGAGCCAAGACGACGAGGACCCCAAGCACGTTGAAGAAGAAGGAAGAAAAGCTGCTGAAGCTACAGGCATCGGACGTCCGACCAAGTCCGGACGTCCGACGACTCCCTAGGCCACGGACGACCGGCGCCACCGGACGACCGGACGACCCGTACCAGAACTGGATCTACGGACGTCCGACGATCCACGGACGTCCGGGCCTTCCCGAAGCCCGGATGACCGGCCCTCTCCGGACGACCGACGCACAACGACCAGAACCAAATCTACGGAAGACCGAAGCCTCCGGACGACCGACCGACCAACACCCGAGCCGGATTTACGGACGTCCGACAGCCTCCGGAGGTCTGGACCTTCCCGAAGTCCCGAACGTCCGACGCCTTCCGGACGTCCAACACCTGTGTGACCGCGACCGCGGGCTAGAGCCCTTGTACCCGTTCACTTCGCCCCTTTTTGCACTAAGACTATAAATAGACCTCCTCCTCCTCCTAGTTAGGGTTAGCAAAGGATTAGCTCATATTTGTGTGAGAGCTTTGCTCATCCACTTGGTTACCTTCTCCTCGGAGAAGATCCTTCCAAGAGGATTAAAGACCCCCTTCTAGGGTGGACCCCATCAAGACCTCCGCATGGAGAAGACTGGTTACTCGTGTATCTTTCCTTTGTTGATTTTGAATCTTGTGCTACCTTATGTGTTCGGTGATCTAGCCCTTGTGTAATCGAAACTTGTCGGTTTAGTGTTCCTCTTGTGTGTTTGTTCTTCTGTTCTTCCGCTTGTTCATCGTGTTCTCCTCGTAGGATCCCCTCCAAACGTGAAAAGATCATCCACATAGGGTTCCGCCCTACATCAACATCCTTACTACATCCAATGGTTCAACAACAGCGGCAAGGTTAAGGTAACACGTACTGTTCGTGTGCATTTTAGTATCTCTACATATGCTGATTATGTTGATTGTGATGTGGTACCTATGCAAGCATGTTCCTTATTACTTGGTCGACCATGGCAATTTGATAAAAAATATGTCCACCATGGTAGAAACAATCAGTATACTCTTGTTCATAAGGATAAAAATATTACTTTGCTTCCTATGACTCCTGATTCCATTTTGAAAGATGATATTAATAGAGCTAATAAAGCAAAACAGAGAAGAATAAGAGTGAAAATCAGATTGTGGCAAAAGAATTTGAGCAACAAATGAAGCCTAATAATAAACCATCTAGTGTTGCTTCTGAAATTAAATTGAAAAGTGCATGTTTACTTGCCACTAAATTTGATATTGATGAGCTAGATTTTAGCAAATCTGTTTGCTATGCTTTTGTGTGCAAAGAGGCATTATTTTCATTCGAGGACGTGCCTTCCTCTTTGCCCCCTGCTGTCACTAACATTTTGCAGGAGTTCGCTGACGTCTTCCCACAAGACGTGCCACCGGGATTACCGCCTATTCAAGGGATTGAGCATCAGATTGACTTAATTCCTGGTGCTTGACTGCCAAACCGTGCGCCATACCGTACCAATCCAGAGGAGACAAAGGAGATTATGCGTCAAGTACAAGAGCTTCTCGACAAAGGTTATATACGCGAATCCCTTAGTCCTTGTGCTGTTCCTATTATTCTAGTGCTGAAAAAGGATGGTACATCGCGTATGTGTGTTGATTGTAGAGGCATTAATAATATTAATATTCGTTATCGTCATCCTATTCCTAGGCTAGATGATATGCTCGATGAATTGAGTGGCTCTACAATATTCTCCAAAGTTGATTTGCGTAGTGGATACCATCAAATTCGTATGAAATTGGGGGATGAATGGAAAACAACATTTAAAACTAAGTTTTGATTATATGAGTGGTTAGTCATGCCTTTTGGGTTAACTAATGCACCTAGTACTTTCATGAGATTAATGAACGAAGTTTTACGTGCTTTCATTGGACGATTTGTGGTAGTTTACTTTGATGACATATTGATTTATATAGCAGATACTTGGAGGAACATTTGGAACATTTACGTGCTGTTTTTATTGCTCTACGTGATGCACGTTTGTTTGGTAACCTTGGGAAGTGCACCTTTTTGCACCGACCGAGTGACTTTTCTTGGCTTTGTTGTTACTCCACAAGGAATTGAAGTTGATAAAGCCAAGATTGAAGCTATTGAGAGTTGGCCGCAGCCAAAACGGTCACACAAGTGAGGAGTTTTCTTGGCCTTGCTGGATTCTATAGGCGTTTTGTGAGATATTTCAGCACCATTGCTGCACCTCTCAATGAGCTTACAAAGAAGGATGTGCCTTTTGTTTGGGGTACCGCACAGGAAGAAGCCTTCACGGTATTGAAAGATAAGTTGACACGTGCTCCTTTACTCCAAGTTCCTGATTTTACTAGGACTTTTGAGCTTGAATGTGATGCTAGTGGAATTGGATTAGGAGGTGTGTTATTACAAGATGGCAAACCTGTTGCATACTTTTCTGAAAAATTGAGTGGGCCTAGTCTGAATTATTCTACTTATGATAAATAATTATATGCTCTTGTTCGGACTTTAGAGACATGGCAACATTATTTATGGCCCAAAGAATTTGTTATACATTCTAATCATGAATCTTTGAAACATATTAAAAGTCAAGCTAAACTGAATCGTAGACATGCTAAATGGGTTGAATTCATTGAGACTTTCCCTTATGTTATTAAACACAAGAAGGGTAAAGAAAATGTTATTGCTGATGCATTGTCTCGTCGCTATACTATGCTTTCACAACTTGACTTCAAAATATTTGGTTTGGAGACTGAGGGAGTCCTGGACTAGGGGGTGTCCGGATAGCCGAACTATCATCTTTGGCCGGACTCCTAGACTATGAAGATACAAGATTGAAGACTTCGTCCCGTGTCCGGATGGGACTTTCCTTGGCGTGGAAGGCAAGCTTGGCGATACGGATATGTAGATCTCCTACCATTGTAACCGACTCAGTGTAACCCTAACCCTATCCGTGTCTATATAAACCGGAGGGTTTTAGTCCGAGGAAGAACAACAATCATACCATAGGCTAGCTTCTAGGGTTTAGCCTCTCGATCTCGTGGTAGATCTACTCTTGTACTACCCATATCATCAATATTAATCAAGCAGGAGTAGGGTATTACCTCCATCAAGAGGGCCCGAACCTGGGTAAAAACATCTTGTCCCTTGTCTCCTGTTACCATCTGCCTAGACGCACAGTTCGGGACCCCCTACCCGAGATCCGTCGGTTTTGACACCGACATTGGTGCTTTCATTGAGAGTTCCTCTGTGTCATCATCTATATGTCTGATGGCTCCTTCGATCATCAACAACGACGCGGTCCAGGGTGAGACTCTTCTTCCCGGACAGATCTTCGTATTCGGCGGCTTTGCACTGCGGGCCAATTCACTTGGCCATCTGGAGCAGATCGAAAGCTACGCCCCTGGCCATCAGGTCAGATTTGGAAGTTTGAACTATACGACCGATGTCCGCGGAGACTTGATCTTCGACGGATTCGAGCCACAGTCGAGCGTGCCGCACCGTCTCGATGGGTATGATCTAGCTCTGCCGCCGAACAGTGCCCTGGAGGCCGCACTAGCATCCGCTCCGACCCTTAACCCGGAGCCGGATTCCCCGGTCGAGGACGAGTGGTTGGACACCGCCTCGGGGGCTACGATCTCAACGGTGATTGAGCCGAACTCCATCCCTGTCCTTTGCGAAGACCGTGATTCCAAGGTGCCAGACTCCTCTCCGGACTCCGAACCCTCCGCGCCCCTGTCAATCGAATCCGATTGGGCGCCAGTCATGGAGTTCACTGCCGCGGACATCTTTCAGCACTCGCCCTTTGGCGACACCCTGAATTCACTAAAGTCTCTCTCTTTATCCGGAGAGCCCTGGCCGGACTACGGTCAGGAAGGTTGGGATGCGGACGACGAAGAAATTCAACGCCCACCCACCACCCACTTTGTAGCCACTGTCGAAAGCTTACATGACGTGCTCGATTTCGACTCCGAAGACATCGACGGTATGGACGATGATGTAGGAGACAACCATGAACCAGCACCTATAGGATGCTGGACAACCACCTCATCCCATGATGTATACATGGTGGATACACCTAAAGGAAGTGACAACGAGGAACAATGGGATGCTACGAAGGATAAATCCCTCGAAAAGCAGTCAAAACGGCAACGTAAACGCCGCACCAAGTCCCGCCTCAACAAAGACCCAGCCATAGAGCAGGGTGAACCGATGGACGATGAACATGCTATTGAGCAACCGTCCGAACAGGACAACTTGGATAAACAACCCGTCCCCGACGAAGATAACAGTCCGGACGACCTCACACCGGACAAATTGTTGGAGCAGAAGAACCTCCACAAAAGGCTCGCCGCCATCGCACAGTAGCCTGAAAAAGCGAAGCGGAAGCTCAAAACAGCGGAAGATGCACTCGTAATCAGATGGAGCAAAGTATTCAACACATGAGACAAATACGGCGACGATCATACGAACAAAGAGCTACCCAAAGAGAAAACTATCGCCGAATTTGATGAGGAGGCCTTAGAGCCCCCACAATCAAAAAGTAAGAAGGCCACCCGGTCGGATGGACGACCCCACGGCAAAAAGAGAGCGGCAAATGGCACCGCACACAAGCCGGTACACGATCCACATAAGGATTCACATCAAAAGGATGGCCCAGCTAGGTCCATCTATGGGCCGAGAAAGCAAGCTCTTCAAAGCAATGCAACACGCCAAATATCCGAACATCACGGCACACCCAATACAGGGCGCCGACATCCCCTATGTTTCACCGATGAGGTGCTTTGGATCATGAATTTCGCGGGATTCAAACCCGTAAACATAGAGGCATACGACGGAACAACAGACCCTGGAGTCTGGATTGAGGATTACATCCTCCACATACACATGGCTAGAGGAGATGATCTCCACGCCATAAAATACTTACCCCTCAAACTCAAAGGGCCAGCTCGGCATTGGCTTAAAAGCCTTCCGAAAATACCATTGGAAGCTGGGAAGAGCTCGAGGATGCGTTTGGGCAAATTTTCGGGGACCTATGTCCGCCCTCCGGATGCTGACGATCTAAGTCACATAACTCAACAGCCCGGAGAGTCAGCCCGAAATTTGGAACAGGTTCCTTACTAAAAGAACCAAATAGTCGATTGTCCGGACGCCAAGCCTTAGCAGCCTTTAAACACAACGTCAAGAGACGAATGGCTCGCCAGACACCTCGCCAAGAAAAGCCAAGAACAATGGCCGCATTAACAAGCCTCATGACCCGCTTTTGCGCGGGAGAGGATAGCTGGCTAGCAAGATGCAGCACCAGCGACCCAAGTACATCCGAAGTCAGGGATGGAAATGGGAAACCACGACGCAACAAGGACCAGCACCGGATTAAGGGAAACGGTCCAAAGAGTGCGGCAGTTAACGCCGGATTCGAAAGCTCACGGCAGAACAATAAAAAACTGCCCCTTAAGGACAATAGCGATGAGCTATCCAACTTAAACAAAATCTTGGACAAGATATGTCAAATCCACAGTACTCCCGGGAAGCCTGCAAACCATACCCACAGAGATTGTTGGGTCTTCAAGCAGTCCGACAGACTCAACACCGAACACAAGGGGATCGACACACCAAGTGAGGATGATGACGAACCCCACAAACAGAGCACCGGAAAACAAAAGAATTTCCCACAAGAGGTTAAAACAGTAAACTCACTTCACGTGATAAAAGGGAAAAACAGAGCGGCGCCCATTAAGATGCGCACCGCACATACTACCCTAGCGGAGTACCAACACTGGTTGTCAAAACCAATAACCTTCGACCATCAGGACTACTCCGAAAGGATCCGGAACGCAGGATGGACAGCCTTGATATTGGATCCTATAATCGACGGATTCCAGTTTACACAAGTCCTCATGGATGGCGGCAGTGACATAAACCTGATGTATCAGGACACAATCCGCAGGATGGGGATAGACCCAACCAGAATTCGCCATAGCAACACCTCCTTCAAAGGGGTAATGCCAGGCCTGTATGCCCATTGTAGGGGCTCCCTACTGCTAGAAGTTGTGTTCGGCTCATCCGACAACTTCCGCCGCGAAAAGTTAACCTTCCACATCGCCCCATTCGAAAGTAGCTATCAAGCACTACTGGGGCGTGAAGCTTTCGCCCGCTTTAACGCAATACCGCAGTATGCATCTCTTACACATAAAATGCCCGGTCCACGCAGCGTCATCTCATTAGAAGGGAGCATTAAGTGTTACTCGAGCACGGAAGAATGCGAGGCTGCCTTGACAGCCCCACACCAATCCGGCTCCGCTAACTAAAGCACTGAATAGGTAATTGAACCCGGACACGGCTAGACGAGTCCGGCGCCTACTAGCGGCATGCCCCGCATAAGGGCTGCACGCATGTACAACGAGAGACAATAAAGCTCAATTTTATTCACTTCTAATCGTACTCTGCTTATTTAATATAAAGTACATTTTTCGACTATCTTTTTTTCAACTAAGTTCCTCTCTTTTACAGATGAACAACGTGCTACACCCGCCCAGATACGCACAACGGAGACACAGTACGTACGTGCAAGAGGGACCCGCTGCAAGGATTCTTTTCAGATTAAGACCTGCGTAAACCTTTTTACTGTCTCTTGTTGATACACATCCCTGGTTTCTAGCTATAACCGAGGAGGAGGCTGGTGTTTTGGCATCCGCCGCACCAGAATTTTTGCACGCACAGGCACCAGGGCTTAGGGCATTATTCGCCTGTTTTATATAGACCGAATACCTTAGGGAGTGTTGGCGCCTCGAGTTAGGCCTTATATGCATAAGCTCGAATCATGTCTTTGGTCAAATGTTGGGTTTGCCCGGCTCCTGTGTTTTGCTGCCTTACGCCCGTTCTATCGCTAACGCGGCACCGGAGAACTCTGCGATTGTGCCCGGTTGCCGGGCGAGCACCTCAAGAGAGAAAGCCAAAACCGACTGTCATGATATAGCGAGAGACTGGTCAACCACTCGATGACTCACCGAATGTTTAGAATTCCTCCGCATTAACGAAGGACCGCGGTCGAGCACATACGCACCTCGAATTCGGGAGAGTGCGGTGCCCTGTGGGCTATATAGTAGCCCCACCTCGAACTCCTATGGCTAAGTGAAAGTGATAAAGCATTATAGTCCGGTTGCCTAGTTTTCACGCTACCACCTCCTTAATAGGACCAAGACGTTGGATTAAGTGTGAAAAAGTGCCTTCTTTGCAAACACCCCGCACTATGTGCGTGGGGCTGAAGCCAAGGACTACCATCTTTCGAGTTATATATACATATACATCAACGGCCGACAGGAGTAGTTTACTACTTGAACGCACAAGTATAAAAAGCTCTTATATTATATTGAAACATTGTTTTCACAAATCATACATGTCATTTAAACATAATATCCTTCGAGCATCTGCGTCTCTACTAAACGAGCGCCTGCAGACTTCCTCAAAATAGTGCTCGGCAGTACTTGGCTTCGTCCGAATCTTGGGATGCAACGTCGGTGGCCTTCATCTTCGCCCAAGATGTCTTGACACGGGCCGAGCCATCCACGCCCTCAATACATGCCGACCGCTTCATTGCGCCGTCACGCTGTACCGCACTAAGGAACCGCTGCACTAAGCCAAAATAACTCTTGGTGGGTCCTTTCGCCACAAATGAGTCATGACATGCTTCATGGCAAGTCCGGACAATCGATTCAGCCCGGCCCATTCGGCCAACCGATCGATCAACGGAAGAGGACGCTCCGGACTACGGAATTGCGACCAATATAGCTCTTCCCTTCTGTGCCCCTTCTGGCCTCGAAAGTGCTCAATCGCGTCCGCAGCGCTCGCCGCTAAGTCCAGATAAGCATCCTCCGAACTCCACAACTTGTCCAACTGAGGATGATCGGATATGACAATCTTATATGCAATGTGGTATGATCCTATGGCTATTGCTTACAAGCTCTTTGCTCTCTCTTTTTCTTTGCTTGAAAGCTTTATTTCTTTCTTTTTCTTTTTTTTCTATGGCTAATTTTGCACAATGCACAAACCAAGATAGCAATTGTGTATATGCGGGAACAAACTTGTGACACAAGATATGGTACGAATATATGCACCATGATGATATGGTATGTATGCTATGGGAAGTATGATCACTAATGTGCACCAGTAACGTTGGCTAGTCTCGATAGGCAAGTAACGCAAAATGGGCTAGAGGTTATCAATGCAATTACAAGGGAATATACAATGGTGTCGTCGAGTTTACAGTCCTTTGCGATGATGAGTGGCGGTGTTCTTGATGTATAAACCAAGATGATGGAGACTCGTCCCTAAGTAGCCGAAACACCTTAGGAAACGGAAAAACCGCGAACTCAAAATCTCAAATGACAAATGTTAAATGGTGGTAGCGGAATGCGGTGGTGGTTATGAAGCTCAATAGGATTGCGGAAATGCAATGGTGGTTTTGGCGTACGCAATGCGGAAGTGGAGGGTAAGGTGGTGAACTATACACGGTGTCGGAGTCCGAAGCACGGTCCCTAAGTAGCCGAAACACCTTAGGAGACACAACTCACAACACAAACAAAATTGGGTTAAGTTGGGGGTGGTGGAAATGTATGGTGGTCAAGCCTATTCGGAAGTTAAGGTGGTGGTTGATGAAGAAGCAACCGTCCCTAAGTAGCCTAAACACCTTAGGAGACTCAAGTAACTACTCAAACGACCTCAAATGCTATGGGGAACAAAATTGGTTAGGTTGTGGAAGGCTATGGTGATATTGCGGATGATGTGGTGGAAGACCTAGGCAAAGATGCCAAAGTACCAAAAAATTGATGGAGTCAAATGGTTTTGGTAGTATTTCTGTGGGATGGGGGATGTCAATAGCTTCAAAACAAGCTAAAGAACGTCAAAATCGGAGTTCGGATGAATTAGTTATGGACAAAACAAAAATCAGCCGAAGTCTGAAACTACAGGTTACGGACGTCCGTAAAAGGTCGGATGTCCGGGGGCCGGACGTCCAGGCGGGCTCGGAAATCCGTAATTTCGGTTCGGGTTAGGGGTTCCGGTCGTCCGGAAAAGGTCGGACGTCCAGGGGTCGGGGTCAACGCGGGATTTGAGCTCCGGGACGCGATTTTGGGTGGAATTTTGGGATTTTGGGGTCAAAATTGAGGAGATTTTGTGGATGGAAAGTGGAGAAACTTGGGGAAATGCTAGATCCACTCGAAACCAAGCAAATCCATGGATCAAAATCAACAAAACTTCATCTTACCAACAAATCACGAAAAAATTTTGGGGCTATTTTTGGTGGGAATTTTTGGATTTAGGACGAAAACAACAAAATCAAGCTAGAAAACACGGGGTAGGGGCTCCAAAAACATGATCAACGTGGCTCATGATACCAAGACGATGTAGGGTAGAACCCTATGTGGATGATCTTTCACGTTTGGAGAGGATCCCTACGAGGAACACGAAGAACGAGCGGAAGAGCACGAGGGAAATCACGGGGGAAAACACAAGAGAATCACTCAAACCAACAAGATTCGATTACACATGCGCTAGATCGATGAACACAAAGAGAGATACACGATCCACGATCAACAAAGGATGATACAAGAGGTAACCGGGTTCTTCTCCGTGAGGAGGTCTTGATGGGGCCACCCAAGAGGGGGTCTTGAATCCGCTTGGAAGGATCTTCTCCAATGGAGGCGCATCTCCCAGGAGAAGGTAACCAAGTGGATGAGCAAAGCTCTCACACAAACACGAGCTAATCCTTTGCTAACCCTCGCTAGGAGGGGGGAGAGGTCTATTTATACTCTAAGTGAATGAAAGGGTAAGTGGCTTCGGCCCAACACACGGGCGGACGCTCAGGCGTCGGACGTCCGACAGGTGCCGGTCGTCCGGAAGCTCGCGGGGGTCCGGTCGTCCGGGGTTCTTCGGACTTCCGTTGATTTGGCTCGGGTCCAGGGGCACCGGACGTCCGATGGATTCCGGTCGTCCGGTCACCAGTCGTCCGTTGGCTCCGGTCTTCCGCAGATTTGGCTCGGGTTTTCAGGGGCCGGACGTCCGGTGGCTGTAGCTTCGGGCAGCTCTTCTTCTTGGTCCTTGCGCTTGGCGTCCTCGCTAGCTCGTCTGGTTGGTGTGGTGGCTCCGTGGCTTTCCTCCAAGTACCTGATCATGCATAGGACACACGTTGGAGGTAGAAGCCATGTCTCACATGTAGAAAGTGAAGGTTTGGAGAGGAGCGAGTTCACCTTGTGTCCAATGGCGTTTGTTCGAGGTCTCGTCATATGTCCACTTGGGGTTTGGAGAGTAGTCGGAGTGTACATGGGGATGAACGTGGGATGCTCCGCATCAGTCTACCTCCACTAAGAGGTATTGAGCACCGCATCGATCTCATCCCTGGAGCGCCGCTTCCCAACAAAGCTCCCTACCGCGTCAATCCCGAAGAAACCAAAGAAATACAAAGGCAAGTAAAGCATCTCATAGACCATGGACATGTGCGTGAAAGTTTGAGTCCTTGTGCCATACCGGTCATTCTTGTGCCAAAACGAGACGGTAGCTTTCGCATGTCCTCCGATTGTAGACCAATCAATGCTATCACCGTTCGCTATAGGTACCCCATTCCTCGCCTTGACGATATGCTTGATGAACTTAGCGGTGCCACTATTTTTTCCAAAATTGATCTTAAGAGTGGTTACTATCAAATCCGCATACAAGAGGGTGATGAATGGAAAACCGCTTTCAAAACAAAGTTTGGTCTATATGAGTGGTTAGTCATGCCTATGGGTTTATCAGAAGCAGCCGGTACTTTCATGCGTCTTATGAATTACGTGTTTCGCCCTTACATTGGTGAATTTGTTGTTATCTACTTTGACGATATCCTTGTATTTAGCAAATCTCTCAAAGAGCATGTCACCCACCTTCGCACCGTGCAACAAACTCTTCGAAAAGAGCAACTTTATGCTAATATGAAAAAATGCCTATTTGGTGTTGATAAGCTTGTTTTCTTGGGTTTTGTAGTATCTTCTAAGGGTGTTCATGTTGATGAATCTAAGATCAATGCTATTAAAACTTGGCCCCAACCAACCAATTTGCAACAAGTGCGTAGTTTTCTTGGTTTAGCCGGTTTCTACCGTAGATTTGTGAAGGATTTTAGCACAATTGCTTCACCTTTGCATGCTTTGAGTAAGAAAAATGCACTGTTTGTTTGGGGAACATCCCAACATATCGCTTTCAATGAGCTAAAGAATTTGCTTACTCATGCTCCCGTGCTTGCATTACCCAACTTTGACAAACCTTTCGAAATTCATTGCGATGTTAGTGGTAATGGCATAGGAGGTGTGTTAACGCAAGAGAAGCGCCCCATTGCATACTTTAGTGAGAAACTCTCCGGAGCGCAACTCAATTACCCCATCAATGACAAAGAGCTATATACTTTAGTGCGAGTTTTGCGTGAATGGGAACATTACCTTCGCCCTCATGAGTTCATCATCCATACCGACCATGAAACACTTAAATACCTTAAGGGTCAAACTAAGTTGAACAAGCATCATGCTAAATGGAGTGAATTTATTGAGTCATTTCCTTATGTCATCAAGTACATTAAAGGTAAGGAAAATGTTGTGGCGGATGCGCTTTCCCGTATATGCATGCTTGTTACTCAACTTGAAATGAATGTCATTGGTTTTGAGCACATAAAAGACTTGTATGAGCATGATCATACATTTGCTATTCCTTATGCCAAGTGTTTGACGCATACTTCTTGGGATCGGTACTACATCAAAGATGGATATCTTATGAGAGCTAACAAACTTTGCACCCCGAGTTCTCTCTTCGCTTGTTGCTTTGTAGGAATCTCATGGAGGCGGACTCATGGGACACTTTGGACACGACAAGACATTTGCTACGCTCTCAAAGAACTACTTTTGGCCCAAGATGTTTCGCGACGTCAATCGCTTCACCAACCGATGCTCTAAATGTCGCAAAGCTAAGTCTAAAGCCCAATCTCATGGCCTCTATATGCCACTTCCAATTCCATACCAACCATGGGAAGATATTAGTAAGGACTTTGTGCTTGGTTTGCCTAGAACTCGAAATGGCAAGGATTCCGTTTTTGTTGTTGCGGACCGATTCTCCAAAATGGCTCATTTCATTCCTTGCAACAAGATAGACGATGCTTCACATGTTGTAAATTTGTTTTGTAGGGAAATCTTGCGCCTTCATGGAGTGCCAAAGACGATTGTCTCGGACCGTGACGTCAAGTTCTTGAGTTACTTTTGGAAGACCTTGTGCGCCAAGCTCGGAATCAAGCTCTTGTTCTCTTCGGCATACCATCCACAAACCGACGGCCAAACGGAGGCGACCAACCATACGCTCTCCACTCTACTACGCGTGTTGATAAAGAAGAACATCAAGGAGTGGGAAGAGTGCCTACCCATCGCCGAGTACGCCTACAATCGTGCAAGACATTCGACTACCGGCAAATCCCCCTTCGAGGTCGTCTATGGCTTCAACCCATTGTCACCATTGGGCATTCTACCTCTACCGCTACAAGAGCGCACAAACATGGACGCGGGTGCCAGAGTCAACTTCCTCAAGAAGATGCATGAAGATACAAGGAACACCATCGAGCGCCAAGTACAACGACTTGCGACCAAGCTGAACGTCAACAAGCAACCAATGATGTTCCATGTTGGAGATCTTGTGTGGCTACACCTTCGCAAGGATCTCTTGTCCAATGAACGCAAGTCCAAGCTACTACCCCGAGCGGATGGACCCTTCAAGGTGCTTGCACGCTACAACAACAATGCATACAAGATCGACATATCACGCGACAAGTACTCCGTGAGCGACATCTTCAACATCAAAGATCTCTCCCCGTACCATGGTGATGAGGATTTCGATCCGATGTCGGATCTTTCCCAAGGGAGGGGAAATGATGCAGAGCATCCCATGATCATCCCCATGGACCTACCATCATCTCATCAAGAGCCAAGAGGACCTATGACACGAGCACGAGCTAGAGCTCTCGAGAACGAGGTGACTTCTTTCCTTAGTGATATCACATATGATCCACTCGACACATGGCTACTACCTAAGTCCGATATGCTATGCATGATTAGGTGTCAAGAGGAGCCTCCCGAGGATGCACGTGAAGACGGACAAGCCGCCAAGTCCATGGATGAAGAGAACCAACGGAAACGGGCAAGCTCACTGATGTAGGGTGAAACCCTATGGGGATGATCTTTCACGTTTGGAGTGGATCCCTACGATGAACACGAAGAACGAGCGGAAGATCACGAGGGAAATCACGGGGAAAACACAAGAGAATCACTAAAACCAACAAGATTCGATTACACATGCGCTAGAACGATGAACACAAAGAGAGATACACGATCCACGATCAACAAAGGACGATACAAGAGGTAACCGGGTTCTTCTCCGTGAGGAGGTCTTGATAGGGGCCACCCATGAGGGGGTCTTGAGCTAGGTCACTCCAAGAGGTCTTGATCTCCTAGTGGAGTGGATCCATGGAGAAAAGCTCTCATATGTCTAACATATCCTTTTATCACCCTAACAAATGTTCTAGGTACGGAATATATAGGCATGGGGGCGAAGTGGAGGAAGAGGAGGCCCAAACAGCAATCACGGCCGTCCATCTCAGAGGGCCCGTGCGACGGGGTAAGTTGGGCCCGTGCGCAAGATGGGGTCCCGTGGGCACAGTACAGGCCCGTCGCGCACGGGTGCTCAGCAACACACTCTTCGAGTAGCCCGTGCGCACGGGGTCTTCGAGGCCCGTGTGCACGGGGTCACTTGGGAGGTGCAGAGTTGTTCTCATTGCCCTCCTTCTTCCTTCTTGTGGCCTTGGGGTCCTTCTCCTTGGCCTCCGGGAAGCTCCTTAGCTGCTTGGCGGCAGTCGTCCTCGAACCTGAAGATGCACAACGTTCCGTGGTGAGGTAGCGGCCAAGTCCTATGGATATTCATGTAAATCTTGAAAAGGAGTGGGTTCACCTTAAGTCCGGTAGGTCCACTTGGGGCTTGATGTGCTATGATGGTGTACATGGAGATGAGCGTAGGATGCTCCGTATCATCTCCTCCCCCTTTGGAAAGATCCGACCTCGGATCGTAAATCGTATCGCCATGTACACGGTAGGCATGGATGTAGCATAGGTCGATGTCGTGGCACTCCTCAAATTGAAGGTCCATAGGGTCCATCTCCAATGTCGGTCCTCCATCCAATATATGTAGCATGTAGACAAGAAGAAGGAAACAACAATGAAAGTATGGCCCATCCACTATGCATATGTGAGGATGGTTGAAAAGGAATGAGTTCACCTTTAGGAGATGTTCGCCAATGTTGGTGTTGGCCATCATGTACGCCTTCACATAACCAAAATGTCTCTTGATGGTACCGCCTTGTGAATCCTTCAAAATGAAAGAACATGAGAAACACTTGGAAAAACAAATGAGGTTAGTGCAAAAGCAAGACCTATCATTCGAGGGGCGAGATACCCAACAAGTGTATGCATCATGCTCATCATAAGAAAGGACAAGGGAGCATTTCATAGTATGTAGGCATATGATGCGAGAACAACCAAATACAATAGGCTCAATCAAACAAGCACGCTTCACAAGTAAAGTGTCCAAGTCTCCAAGATCAATAAGCATAGCAAGTTGGCACTCAATACAAGGTGATATGAGAGATGCAAGTAATGGAGACAATAGACAATGATCGATATAAATCATGTGAGAGGCATGAACATATATGTAATCAACCCAAGAAAGCAAGTGATAGTGGAACATGGGTGATGCAACATAGCAAGCAATCATAGCGATCAAGTCAAGCAAGCTAGTAGTGCGAAGATGCAACATACTAGAGGGAATCATGGCAATCATGTCGTGTGTGCAAATAGTGGGCATGAATAAGTCACATGACATAGCACAAGCATGAAAGCAAGATATGAGTAGAATGTCATGAATGTATTGGCGAGAGGCCATATGTACATAGCAATGGGGCATCATGACTCTCCCAACACAACAAGCATCAATAGCATGGGGCACATGATAAACATGGCAATAGCAACAAGGATCTCTACCAAGCATGCAAATACATATAGAAGTAGCATAATGATGAAACATGGGTAGATGCAAGCAAGGGTCACCATTGCATGGCAAAGGCATAGAAGCAAGCATAGCATGCAAAGTGAACACGGTAAAATGAGCATAATGTGACAAGTGGTAAATGGCCCATAGCCGTGTGAGAGCCAATTAGAGGAGATGCGCGTAGTCCTTGCGCGAAAGGGACGGTGGTAAGGATAGTCCACGGGATCCCAAAGCGTCACTGCTCTCAAGAGCTCGTTTCGTCAACTCATGGGATTGAGAAGTTGACGAGAAGACATGAGTACCTACACAAAACAAAGACAAAGGAAAAATTGTGTGTGCGTGGTAGATGTACACATCATCCATCATGATGCATACGTGCTTGTGTTGGTTAGCACCAAATATCCAATGCTCAAATAAATGAGATGCGTGATATAGAAACATGTCATCCATCATGATAGGTATGTTGTTATGTATAGCATAATGGAGACTCAAAGGGTGTAATGCATCATGAGAAATATCGAGAGCATTGTTATTCATGGAATGCATATGGTGCAAGCAATCATGGAAATCATGCAAAGTATGGAATGCATCAAGATCTCCTAATATGTACGAGGAAACTATGGGGGTCTCATGAGCATTAGTGGAAACTTCACATGGAGAATATTGAGAACGTCCAAAACAATGCATATTTGGAACAATGTGATCATGGCATGACATAGTAGATGAATTGCGCAAATCATGTAAAGGAAGCATGGCAATATCATCACATGAAAAACAAAAGCCAATGACCATCAACTTGTCATCTATGCCATAAGTGCAAATGGGATTTATTTTAATGGTGCATGCATAGTTACTATGTTTGAGATTGAAATGAGGCAATACGGGAGATCTCACTCATAGCATATGACAAGTTCAATGGATTGTCAAACATGACGTGACCCATAGAATTTTCACAAGATATCCTATGAAGCGTAGCATCACAACTAGGCAAATCAACATGCTCATCATCATATTCATCATAAATAGGTAAGTCAAGGCATGAAGAAGTTTCACTAGCATGAAGCATGGCAATAGGTGGGTCAACATCATGGGAGCAATCGATGTCAAGAGCGTCCACTAGTGGGACAAGAGAAGCACCATCACCTATGTTACCATTGGAAGGTCACTCGAGCCAAATCGCCGGACGTCCGACAAGTACCGAACGACCGGACCCTCGCGAGCCACCGTACGTCCGGTACCCATCGGACGACCGGTGCCTGTGCGCTGCCATGTGTTGGGCCGCAGCCCATGTACCCCTTCACTTACTCCTTCGTGGCCCTAGACTATATATACTCCTCCATCTCCTCCTAGTTAGGGTTAGCGTTAATTTAGCTCATTGTTAGATTGAGCTTCGCTCATCCATATCGGGTCTCCTCCTCATGAGAGACCGCGGCCTCTTCGGAGAAGATCCACCATGGATTCAAGACCCCTTTACGGGAATATCCCTCGCGGATTCAAGACCTCCTCTCGGTGATGAGCTACCGCCACTTGTATCGTCCGTTGTTGACTTTGGATCATGTATCTCCCTTTGTGTTCATTGATCTAGCACATGTGTGATTGATCTTGTTGGTTTGAGTGACTCTCTTGTGTTTTCCCCGTGATTTCCCTCGTGTTCTTTCGCTCGTTCTTCGTGTTCCTCATAGGGATCCTCTCCAAACGTGAAAGATTGTCCACATAGGGTTCTGCCCTACATCAGCCATCGTCTTCTCCAATGGAGGGATGGACTCGTCGAGGATAGGCATGTCGTCATTTAGGAGACCTAGCACCAAAGAAGAAAACACACTCGGAGTAGAGGTTAAGTCGTTAGAAATCATAGTGGCCTCACATGTTGTGTCAACTACCTCACTCACTAAGTGTAGTGGCTCACTCAGTCCCTCAAGGATGCTCTCACTTGTATGG
This sequence comes from Aegilops longissima, assembly GCA_021605205.1. Lineage (NCBI taxonomy): Eukaryota > Viridiplantae > Streptophyta > Magnoliopsida > Poales > Poaceae > Aegilops > Aegilops longissima. Next base: position 328,377,655 of record CM038678.1, on the reverse strand, counting down.
TTGGTGGAGTCACTCAAATGGCTCACAGCCTCACATAGGATGTGTTGCATGCTCTCATGTGTGGGGCTAGTGGTGGTCACACTCATCCTCTCATAGGAAATGCACTCAATGTCATATATGGTGGAGTCACTCATCTCACGCATGGGTTGGTGGCTCTCCTCACATGGCAATTGGGTCATCTCATGATATGTGGGTGTCTGAGAGATGTTGGTGCAAATGTCTCCTTGCTCAACTACTATCGTCGCCTTGGTTGAAGGGATAGTCCCGTGCTCAACCTTCTTGTCACCGTCTTGGTGTTGGAGGTCCATATGATGTGGCACCTCGTAGCTCGTCTCCATGACCGAAGGGAATGTCCCATGCTCGGCCATCTTCCTTGGGGGGCTTCCGAAGATGGAAGTGTCACCCTCGCTCGTAGGTGGTCGCCTTGTTATTGAAGTTGTCGATGTAGGCAAACTCACGGGAAGTAGGCGAAGATGCCGTACGTCCAAAGGCGAAGATGCCTTGAGAACACTTGGCGAAGATGCCGAAGTGGTTGATGTAGCCGTAGCGTTGTCTTGGTGGTGGTCGTCTCGCAGTGTTCTTTTGTGCTCTTGAAGCTTGGACTTGGCATGAAGTAGGGCTTGTTGGGACTTGTGCACTTGCAATTGTGGAGCATCTTCATGTTGATGATGTCGTTGTCGTGCTTGAGCTCGTAGGAGATGTTGTTCGTCGTCGTTGTGCACATGATGCTTGGAGGTGACTTGCCCTTCATGACGATGTGGATCACGAACGTGATGATGGTCGCCATGGAGGTGTGGACGTGGACGACTTGCTCTTGCATCGCTTGGGCGCTCCCAAGACTTGTGGCTTGAACGTCGCCGCCTTGAAGATGACGAAGGGGAAGAAGACTTGATCAAGGCCCGAATCTCTTCCATCCTCGCATCTTGCTCCTCCTTTTGTGCGGCAAGCTTGTTGTCGATGTAGTCCCTTTTCCTGGCTTCGGAGAGATGAATGTCGACGGAGAGGTTATCGATGCGCGCTTGCAAGGTGGATTGTGCTCCTTGCATTTCGTGTTGTAGTCCGAAGATGGACCTTTTGGTGATGTAGTTGTTCACGCCGTCGTTGTTATCGAAGACCGGAGAGGAAATGCCTTGCCTATCCATCACAAGACTCGAGCAAATATGAGTGGGAGAAAGAGAAGAACTTATACCAAATGTACCTTGACCGATGTTGAAAATGGATCAGTGATCCCTCAATGTGTAACAAGGAAATAGCACAATTGGTACCAATTCTTGTCGATTTCTCACACCTACACAAATAAGGCTTATGGTGGAGCTCGGCGAGGATAGTGGCACAAAAAAAATTTAATGCAAAAATGTTAGCAAGATTCTATAATGTTGAAAGAGATTCACAAATTCGCAAGTGAAACAAGCAGACCAATAGCAAAGAACGGGACACGGTAACACACACACAGATAGATAAATGGGGTCGTGCAACCAAGGAATAAGCTCAAAATGTGGAATCCACCAAAACACTCGTGTTGCACAACTCAAGAGAGACGCTAGCACGATTGCTCAATAGGAGGATACGACACTTGTGCACAACCTATAAGATGCAAAATGGATAACTTTCTATCCCAAGTATGCTATATATGTATGGTTCCCGGTGTTTGATCCAAGATGATCGGATATGACAATCTTATATGCAATGGGGTATGATGCTATGGCACTTGCTTACAAGCTCTTTGATCTCTTTTCTTTTGCTTAAAAGCTTATTCTTCTTCTTCTTTTTTCTATGGCCACTTTTGCGCAATGCACAAACCAAGATAGCTATTGTGTATATGCGGGAACGATATTGTGACACAATGGATGATATGATACCAATATGATATGGTATGTATGCAATGGAAGGTGTAGATCACTAATGTGCACAAGTAACGTGGCCCGACAATACTCAAATGCCTAGTCTCGATAGGCAAGTAACACAAAATGGGCTAGGGGTTATCAATTCCATTGCTTGGGGAATATACAATGGTATCGTCGAGGTTACCGTCCTTTGCGATGATGAGTGGCGGTGTTCTTGATGTAGATACCAAGATGATGGTGACTCGTCCCTAAGTAGCCGAAACACCTTAGGAAACGGAAAAACCGCGAACTCAAAATCTCAAATGACAAATGTCAAATGGTGGTAGCGGAAAGCGGTGGTGTTGCACTAGGCAATGTGGAAGTGGAGGTTATCGTGGTGGCTATGCGGATGATGTGGTGGAAGCCCTAGGCAAAGATGCCAAAGTGTCAAAATTTTGATGGAGTCAAATGGTGTTGGAACCTAAATAGGTGGATGGTGGATGTCAATAGCTACTCAACAAGCTAAAGAATGCGAAAATCGGACTCCGGATGTGGAAGTTATGGGCAAAACTATGAACTGCTCGTGGTTGGCCTGGGGGGGCCGTGCGCACGGGGTCCCGTGCCCACGGTACACACACCGAGGGCACGGGGTCACCTAGGACGTGCGGGTTTGGCGGATTTCGTCCCGATCTGGGCTCCAAGTGGATGGATCTCGTGACTGGGGAGTAGGGGGGGTGGTATGGGAGGGTGGAAGGTCGAAGGGACAGCGGTAGGAACGCACTGGAAGGGCCGTGCGCACGGGGTCTGACTGGCCCGTGTGCACGGGGTCCCGATGGCCCGTGCGCACGTGGTCCTCTGAGAGCGGACGAACTGCTCCGGATCCGTGGGGAATTTCGAAATTGGGGGCAAATTCGAAGGGTGGAAGGTAGGGGAAGGTGGAGGGAAGCTAGATCCACTTGAAACCAAGCAAATCCGTGGATCAAATCCAACAAAATCACACTAAACCAACAAATCACAAAAAAATTTGGGGCTATTTTTGGTGGGGAATTTTCGAATTTAGGACAAAAACAACAAAATCAAGCTAGAAAACATGGGGTAGGGGCTCAAAAAACGTGATCAATGTGGCTCATGATACCATATGATGTAGGGTGAGACCCTATGGGGATGATCTTTCACGTTTGGAGTGGATCCCTACGATGAACACGAAGAACGAGCGGAAGATCACGAGGGAAATCACGGGGAAAACACAAGAGAATCACTAAAACCAACAAGATTCAATTACACATGCGCTAGAACGATGAACACAAAGAGAGATACACGATCCACGATCAATAAAGGACGATACAAGAGGTAAGCGGGTTCTTCTCCGTGAGGAGGTCTTGATAGGGGCCACCCATGAGGGGGTCTTGAGCTAGGTCACTCCAAGAGGAGGTCTTGATCTCCTAGTGGAGTGGATCCATGGAGCAAAGCTCTCTTATGTCTAACATATCCTTTGCTAACCCTAACAAATGGTCTAGGTACGGAATATATAGGCATGGGGGCGAAGTGGAGGAAGAGGAGGCCCAAACAGCAATCACAGACGTCCATCCTATAGGGCCCGTGCGCACGGGGTAAGTTGGGCCCGTGCGCACGGGGGTCCCGTCGGCACGGTACAGGACCGTGCGCACGGGGTGCTCCAGCGCACACTCTCTGAGTAGCCCGTGCGCACAGGGTCTTCGTGGCCCGTGGGCACGGGGTCGCCTGGGAGGTGCAGAGTTGTTCTCTTGCCCTCCTTCTTCCTTCTTGTGGCCTTGGGGTCCTTCTCCTTGGCCTCCGGGAAGCTCCTTAGCTGCTTGGCGGCGGTCGTCCTCGAACCTGAAGATGCACAACGTTCCGTGGTGAGGTAGCGGCCAAGTCCTATGGATATTCATGTAAATCTTGAAAAGGAGCGGGTTCACCTTAAGTCCGGTAGGTCCACTTGGAGCTTGATGTGCTATGATGGTGTACATACAGATGAGCGTAGGATGCTCTGTATCACTCACCTTCCAGGCCCCGGACATCCGACCAAGGCCCAGGACATCCGGCCCCTGGAGCTCATTTATCAGCAACAGCCAAGCTGGCCAAGTCTACATGGCCCGGACATCCGGCGTCGAGCCCGGACATCCGGCCCCAGCCCGGAAATCCGGCGCCATGCACCAGAACCTACAGAAGCTATCGCCGCTAGCCCGGACATCCGGCCCCCAACCCGGACATCCGGCCCCTCCTGAAGCCCCGGACATCCGGCCCGACGCCCGTACATCCGTCCCCGCCTGTCTGCGCACAGTAAAGGGCCGAAGCCCATGTACCTCTTCACCCCCCTAGACTATATATACTCCATACCCTTCCTCTTTCTAGGGTTAGCATTGGTTTAGCTCATACTTGAGATAGAGCATTGCTCATCCATATCGGATCTACTCCACGAGAGAGACCGCGGCCCCTCTTCGGAGAAGATCCACCTTGGATTCAAGACCTCCTTTGAGGAGAAGACCCCCATCAAGACCTCCTCACGGAGAAGAACCGGTTACCGTTTGTATCGTCCGTTGCTGACTTCGGATCTTGTATCTCACCTTTGTGTTCATCGATCTAGCGCATGTGTGATCTATTCTTGTTGGTTGAGTGATTTCTCTCATGTTCCCCTCGTGGTTCCCTCGTGCTTCCCCTCGTGTTCATCGCGTTCTTTATAGGGATCCGCTCCTTTCATGAAAGATCGGCTATCTAGGGTTCCGCCCTACATCACACCACTTCCGCATAGCACCACCATAGCCTTTCCCGCTACCAACTCTGACAATTTTGACCCATTTTGCTTTAAGAATTTAGTTGTGGTTTCCGTGTCCTTTTGTGTTTCGGCTATCTAGGTACGGTTCGGCATCAACATCACCACCGCTCATCTTCGCCAAGGACTACTACGAACGGCTACATCACTTTGGTATCAACCTCACCTTGGTATCACTTTGGTATTGTGATATCATCATACTCTCTTGCATTTGCATTGATAACCCCATAGCCTTACTCTTGCATCACTTACCCATCGAGACTAGCCTTTGAGTATTGCCGGCAACGTGACTTGTGCACATTAGTGATCATACTTCCCATAGCGTACATACCATCATCGTGTTGCGTATCTTGGTATCATCTCTTGTGTCACAAAGTTGTCATCACATACATAATTGCTATCGTGGTTCGTGAAGCATTGCATGAGAAAAAAGCTCAAACAACAAAGAGCCAAACAAGCTTTTAAACAAAAGAGGAAACATAAGCAAAGAGCTTATAAGCAAGAACCATAGCATCATACAACATTAAGATTGTCATACTCGATCATCTTGGATCAAAGCATAGGAACATCATACATATAGCATACTTGGGATAGAAGTCGTTGCATTTTTTCTTAGTAGGTTGTGCACAAGTTCGTATCCGCCTATTGTGCAATCGTGCTAGCATCTCTCTAGTGTTGTGCAACAAGAGCATCTTCGTGGATTCCACATTTTGGCTCACCCTTGGTTGCATAACCCCAAATTATCTATTTGCGTGTGTGTTTCCGTGTACCATATCTTGCTATTGGTCTACTTGTTGCATTTGCAAATTTGTGAATCTTTTCCAACATTATTGAGTCTCACTTACAATTGCATCAAATTTCGTGCCACAATCCTAACCAAGCTCCACCATAAGCTTTTACTTCTGTAGGTGTGAGAACCGACAAGAATCGGTACCAATTGTGCTATTTCCTTGCTACACATTGGAGTGATCTTTGATCCATTTTCAACATCGGTCAAGGTACATTTGGTATTGGTTCTTCCTTTTCTCCCACTCACATATCTTTGTTTGGAATGATGGATAGGCCAAGTACTTATACCAACCCACTCTTCTTGGAGCAAGACGACGACATGTCATCCTACGTCACCAAGACTCAACTATTTGGTGCACATCGGGCTTTGCATCAAGAACAACTTGCTTTGGGCGACCGCATCGACAATCTTGCCACCGACCTAAGACAATCTGAGCAACGTACAAGAGACTATTTCGACACATCCATGAGTTCACTCAAAGAAGATATCCGAACCATGATGGTCCGCGCTTCAACAACTTCGTCCTCGTCAAGACGGAGCCGCTGACGACACCCTTTCCGGTTCAAGTACACCGACATCGAATACTCTTCGTCGTGCTGCGCGTCAAGACCGTCAAGCAAACCATAATCCTCTACACGACACCGACTCTCAAGAGCATCGACATCATCAAAACCAAGGTGCATTCGCACAAGCACAAGAACGGCAACGCCAATGACAACAAGAACAAGAGGAGCGAGCGTGACAACATCAAAATGCACAAGACGCCGAGGCGCAACGCCAGGAACAACAACTATGTGAAGCTCAAGCACTTGAGGCACAACGTGCCCTTCATGACTCAAGTCATGTCGTAGCCAATCGAGACCGACAAGCTCGACTACATCAAGAAGCACTTCGCGACGAAGCTCAAGAAAGAATTTACCAAGCACGTGTGCATCGACAAGCTCCTCGTCAAGATCGACAAGCTCCTCCTCAAGCGAGACAAGAACGTCAAGTCCATCGGGAGCAAGAAGACAATGGACCCCGTCCTCGCCAAGAGCAACATGAGGTCGACAACCCTCCTCACCAAGAGCAACATGAGGAAGTCAACTGATGCGGAGCATCCTACGGTCATCACCATGTCAAGAGTCTGTTTGGCAAGTGACACGTGCGACCTCTTCTTCACATACACAAAGGTGAATCTTCTCCTTTACAAGTGCTCACTTGACCCCTTCGAGGATGGTATACTACTTGACACTTCCCCCGTATGCATGCATAGGTATTGTCGGAGCTTCTCGGATGTCAAGGAGGAGTGCAAGCGCCAAGGAACGAATACACCATCCGAGAGGGAAACTTGGAAGCGACGACGGAAGAAGAGCCAGCTGCTACAGGCCCCGGACATCCGGCCACAGCCCGGACATCCGGCCCTGCCCGGACATCCGGCCATAGCCCGGACATCCGGCGCCCTTCACAACAGCCGCAGCCCTGCCAGGAAGACTACAGGGCCCGGACATCCGGCCCCAGGCCCCGGACATCCGGCCTCCCACGAAGCCCCGGATATCCGGCCACTCGCCCGAAATCCGGCGCCCGCACTAATCGGCAGATCCAGCCGCGCCAGCCCGGACATCCGGCCGGCTAGCCCGGACATCCGGCGTCTCGGGAAAGCCGGACATCCGCCCGACGCCGGACATCCGGCCTCCCTGCTGCGTGCAGTGCATCCGGGCCGAGGCCCTTGTACCCCTCGCCCCTAGACTATATATACTCCTTCCCCTTCCTCTTTCGAGGGTTAGCTTTTGATTAGCTCATATTTAGGTGAGAGAGCCTTTGCTCATCCACTTGGCTACTTCTCCTCGGAGATCAGGACCCCTACGGAGAAGATCCCCAAGCGGATTCAAGACCCCCTTCTAGGGTGGACCCCATCAAGACCTCCTCTCGGAGAAGAACGGCTACTTGTGTATCCTTACCTTTGTTGTTCTTGAATCTTGTGCCACTCTATGTGATCGATAATCTAGCACTTGTGTGATTGGTTTCTTGTCGGTTGAGTGAATTCTCTCTCGTTTTCCCCGTGTTTCCCTCTTGTTCTTCCGCGTGTTCTTCGTGATTCCCCGTAGGATCCGCTCCAACGTGAAAGATCGTCCACGTAGGGTTCCGCCCTACATCATCTATGGATCAGAGCTTAGGTTGATCACGTTTTTGGAGCCCCTACCCCTCTTTTTCTAGCTTGATTTTGTTGATTTCGTCATAAATCCGAAAATCCACACCAAAAATAGCCCCAATTTTTTTTTGTGATTTGTTAGTTTTGATGATGTTTTGTTGATTTTGATCCGTGGATTTGCTTGGTTTCAAGTGGATCTAGCTTTCCCCCAAGTTTCCCCACCTTCCATCCACGAAATCCATCAAATTTTGCCCCCGAAATCATCAATTTCCGCCCCCAATTCGAAATTTTCCGCCCCAAACGAGATCTGGAACCGTCGGGCCGGACATCCGGGCTTCAGGCCGGACATCAGGGCCCCAAGCCGGACATCCGGGCCCTGGAGCACCAATTTCGCTCGGTTCTGGACATACACCCCCGGAAATCCGGCCCCGACCCCCGGATATCCGGCCCCTGGGATTTTAGTTTTTCCGTTTCACCGTTTTGTCCATAACTAATTCATACGGAGTCTGATTTTGACGTTCTTTAGCTCGTTTCGAAGCTATTCACATTCCCCTTCCCATAAAAATACTACCACCACCATTTGAATCCATCAAATTTTTTAAAATTTGGCAAGTTTGCCTAGGCCTTCCACCATATCATCCGCATAGCCACCACCGACTTCCGCAACCTAACCAATTTTGTTCCCCTTTGCATTAGTGGTTGCTTGAGTAGAGATTCGAGTCTCCTAAGGTGTTTCGGCTACTTAGGGACGATTGCCTCTTCATCAACCACCACCACCACTTCCACATAACCTTGCCCACCATACACTTCCGACAACCCAACTTAACCCAATTGTTGATTGAGCTTTTTCGAGTTGTGGCTTGTGTCTCCTAAGGTGTTTCGGCTACTTAGGGACGGCAACTTCAACTCCGACACGTGTATAGCCCATCATTCCACTTCCGCATTGCCAAGTGCAAACCACCACCGCATTCCCGCTACCACCATTTGACATTTGTCATTTGAGATTTTGAGTTCGCGGTTTTTCCTTTTCCTAAGGTGTTTCGGCTACTTAGGGACGAGTCTCCATCATCTTAGTATCTACATCAAGAACACCGCCACTCATCATCCAAAGGACGGTAACCTCGACGACACCATTGTATATTCCCCTTGCAAATTGCATTGATAACCCCTAGCCCATTTTGCGTTACTTGCCTATCGAGACTAGCCATTTGAGTATTGCCGGCAATGTTACTTGTGCACATTAGTGATCATACCTTCCATTACATACCATACCATATCATATTGGTATCATATCATCCATTGTGTCTCAAGTTTGTTCCCGCATATACACAATTGCTATCTTGGTTTGTGCATTGTGCAAAGTGGCCATAGAAAAAAAAAGAGAAATAAAGCTTCTAAGCAAAAGAAAGAGAGCAAAGAGCTTGTAAGCAAGTGCCATAGCATCATACCATATTACATATAAGATTATCATACTTGATCATCTTGGATCATTGTGAGAGAAACACCGGGAACCATACATACATAGCATACTTGGGATAGAAAATTTATCCATTTTGCATCTTATAGGTTGTGCACAAGTGTCGTATCCGCCTATTGAGCAATCGTGCTAGCGTCTCTCTTGAGTTGTGCAACACGAGCGTTTTGGTGGATTCCACATTTTGAGCTCATTCCTTGGTTGCACGGCCCCATTTATCTATCCGTGTGTGTGTTTCCGTGTGCCTCGTATTGCTATTGGTCTACTTGTTTCGCTTGCGAATTTGTGAATCTCTTTCAACATTATTGACTCTTGCTAACACTTTGCATTAAATTTTGTGCCACTATCCTCACCGAGCTCCTCCATAAGCTTTACTTGTGTAGGTGTGAGAACCGACAAGGATTGGTACCAATAGTGCTATTTCATTGTCCGCATTTGAGTGAACTTGATTCATTTTCAACATCGGTCAAGGTACATTGGTATAAGTTCTTCTCTTTCTCCCACTCATATTTGCTCGAGTCTTGTGATGGATAGGCAAGGCATTTCACCTTCGGTCTACAACAACAACGACGAGTTCGATGCCACGAACAACAACTCCAACGCCAAGAGGCAAGCTCAAATGGAGGAGATCAAAGCCCTCATCAAGTCCTACAAGCGATCTTCCTCATCTTCGAGAAGACGCTCAAGAGCACATGCTTCCGTGCTACCATCTCCGGCAAGATCACATCGGCATCGACACCATCATCAACAAGAACGTGAAGGTCAAGACCTCAACATCAACAACCGCTCAACGACTTCACCATCTCCCTTGGCATCTTCGCCAAGCAACTTCAAGGCATCTTCGCCTTCGGATATTCGGCATCTTTGCCAACAAGCACCCCAAGACTACGCTCAAGAGAAGCTCCCCAAGCTCAAGTCCGCGACTTCCACGAGCTACTACGACCTCGACATCGACCACGAGATTCCTTTCTATGGGACTCAAGAACCCGAGGAGTACCTCGAGTGGGAGCGTTTGATGGACGACTACCTCAAGCTACATCAAGTTCCTCCCGAAGATCAAGTGAAGTGCGCCACAAGAAACTTCCACGACTACGCCTCGACATGGTGGCTTCACACACCTTCGGAGTGCTACGAGATGAGTTGGCCCAAGATGAAGAGAGCTTTGCGGCGAGAGTTCGTGCCTCCAACCTACATGGAACAACTTCGACGCCAATTGGAGAACGCCATCCAAGGATCCAAGTCCATCGAAGCGTACTTCAAGGAGATGAAGATTGCCTTGCGACGAGCCGGCGTGGACGACCCCATGTCAATGAAGTTCCACTTCATGATGGGATTACTGCGACATCTCCAAGACCATCTTCCTCGAGAACTACAAGTCCATCGACGACTACTACATTGGTGCTCTCAAGGCGGAACAAGAACTCATGAAGGCCAACGCTTCTCCACCCCAAGCAAACTTCGTGGAGACCAAGCTCTACGACAAGCATGAGGCTAGTACCACCATGATGTCCAAGCTCGACAAGCTCCAAGACGATGCTCCCAAGTACAACTTTAGCGCCATCCCACTTTGTGGCATTGATGATGCCGAGTCTACCTTGACTCTTTTTCAAGATGGTGCGGCGACAAGTACGACTACGGAGACCTTCAAGGACCAAGCTTTGGAGGCAAGCGACAAGGTGGCGAGCAAGGATGATGCTTCCATCTTAGGAGGCGAGAGTGATGTTGTGCCATCTTCGGCCTTCATCCACGACGACGACTACGAGACGGTTGAGCATGGGATTCCCCCTTCGACCACGGCGACATCCGATGACTTGAGTGACTTGAGCCACCATATTGAGAGTGAGAGTGACTTCACCACTAGCCCCATATATGTGTTGCCCCAATTCCCATGTGAGGAGAGCCACAACCCCCACCACTTGAGTGAGATGAGTGACTCCACCATACGTGAGTTTGAGTGCACCTATTTTGAGGGAGTGAGTGAACCACCACATAGAGAGAGTGAGATAGTTGATAGGTCTAGTGAGGCCATTTGCATTTCTAACAACTTGACCTCTACCTCTATTGTGTCTTCTCATTTGGTGCTAGGTCCCATTTATGATGACGCGCCGATCCTCGACGACTCCGTCCTCCCTTTGGACAAGACGATGGCCATGGTGGAATATGATGCACCCCTCACATGGTTCCATCAAGATGAAGATGACCACCATTTGGTCTTTCCCACCTCACCTACACCACTTGAGTGGAATGACAAAGGTAACATAGGTGACGGTGATGCTCTAGTCCCACTAGTGGACATTCTTGACATTGATTGCTTGCATGATGTTGATCACCCTATTGACATGCTTCATTCTAGTATTATTTCCCCATGTAATGATTTGCCCATTTATGATGAATATGATGATTCTCATGTGGAGTCTATTAGTTGCGATGCTATGTTACATAGGATTTCTTGTGACAACTCTTTAGGTCACATCATGTTTGCTAATCCGCTTGACTTGTCATATGCTATGCATGAGATGCATCATATGTCTTATTTGCAATCTCTTCATAGTGACTATGCATATGCCATTAAAATAAACCCAATTTGCACATATGGCATAGATGACAAGCCCATGGTTATTGGCATTTGTTTTTCTTGTGATGATATTGATATGCTCCCTTTGCATCCTTTATCTCATATGCCATGCCATGCCCTCCTAGCTTTGGATATGCATTGTTTTGGATGTTGTCCATTTTCTCCATGTGATGTTTCCGCTATTGCTCATGAGGAGGCCCCCATAGTTTCCTCATACATGTTAGGAGAATTTGATCCATCCCATTCATTGCATGATCCCCATACTTGTGTGCACCACATGCTCCCCATGAATGAAAATGCTATCGATCGCCATATACTTGCATTCTCAATTTGTGTCCCCATCGTGTCATACATAATAACTATTCTTTCATGATGGATGACATGTTCTTATACCATGCATCAAATTTCTTTGAGCGATGCTTATCTTGTGCTAACACTCACTTGCACATACACATCATAATGGATGATGTGTACATTTACCACGCGTGCACAATTTCTTTGGTTTGTGTCTCTTTTTGTAGGTACCCATGAATACTTGTCGACCTCGCAATCCCACGAGTTGACACAACGAGCTCTAGAGAGCAATGATGACTTGGGATCCCATGGATTGCCTTTCCCACCGCTCACTTCGCGCAAACACTTCGCGCATCTCTTTTACTTGGCCCTCACATGGTTATGGGTTGTTGTTCATTACATATCATATGCCCATCTTGCCATGTTCACTTTGCATGATATGCTCATTCCTATACCTTTGACATGTATTTGTGACCCATGCTTTGCATTACACATGATGATTGATTCTCATACTTGTATGTGTATTTGCAAGCTTGGTGGAGATATTGCTTTTTATTGCCATGTTTCTTTTGTGCACCATTCCTATGATGATACTTTCATCTTGCTTTGTGTTCGTGCCTACGATATGTCATGTACATTCCCTATGCCTATTATTTGCTCACATGACATGGTTGCCATGCTTTACTCTAGTGTGTTGCATCCTCGCTCCACTAGTTTGCACGACTTGATTACAATGCTTGCTTATGTTGCATCACCAATGATTCATACTTGCTCATTTCATGCGGTTGATGACAACCATCTATATGCTTTGCACATGATTCACATTGCTTCTTGTCATATATCTCTATGTGTTGCCTCCCTCATGCTAGATGATTTGCCATGTATTGAGTGCAACAATGATTCTCTTCTTACTCATGAGATTGCCCCCATAGCATTCTCGCATATATTTGGAGATTTTGACATAATTCTTGTGAAGCATGCTTGTCTTACTTCTTTGCACCATATACCTAGTGCCATGAATATTGTCATTGTTGCATCATATTATTCATGCACTTGTCCTTCTAATGGTTTTGTGCAAAAGATGAGAACCATCATGATGGATGATGTGTTTGTCTACCATGCGCATACTTTCTTTGTTTTGCTTTGTGCATGTGTAGGATACTTGGACTTTGTGTCGACTTCCACTTCACGTGAGTTGACCATTCGAGCTCTTAAGAGCGAGCCTCAAACATTCTACCATGACTCGCTTCTACACCGCGTTTGCTTGCGCTTCGGCATTGTGAAGAAGGAACAAGGATATGCCTTCAAGGTGACATCTTTCTTGAGCATGGATATTGCGGATCATACTACTTGTGTTGCTTACACCGTGAGACTTATTGGTCATCTTGGACCACTTGATTGCGCACTTAGTAGAGATCTTGCTTTGACCTGCCATTATCACATTCCCATGCATCATGACATATGTACCTTGTGTGTTGCATCCAATTCTTGGATTACTTGCTCCTCTCATATGTTTGGTTGCAACAATGTCATTACTTCACATATGCCATGTCCCATTGATTGCTACATGCTTGACTTGATTGCCTCTCACATGAGGAACAATTGCTCTTTCTATTGTGTTGAGTGCCATACTATCTTCACTACACCCTATGCACATTATGCTTGGATTGTCTTGCACTTGACCCATGTGTTTAGACACTTCATTTTATTTGGTGTTGTGAATACTTCCTATGCCTACCATCGACCATTTGTCGAGCGCTTTATGCATGCTTGCTATGACCTTGAGGTGGATGCTTATGCTCTTGTCACACATATTTGCATCTCTACCTCACATTTACATGCTTGTTCCCAGGATATTTTTGCTTGTGCTCGATTGATATGCTTACATGCCATGTCACAATCCTTTGTCACACCCTATGCTATGCCTGATGACAACACTTGTTTGGTGAATCACCTCTTGAATGCTTGGTTTTGCACTAACGCTAACCACATTTGTTTTTCCTAGTGTTTGTTCTATTTACTCCTTTTGAAGGAATCACAAGATGGTGCGACATTGGAGAGTGCCCATTTTGAGTTTCAAAATGACGAGAGCTTGGTGATCGACCACTTTGACACGGCACCGCCATCTCTTTCCCATGGTGATTTGGTTTACGATCCGAGGTCGGATCCTTTCCAGGGGGGAGGGGATGATGCGGAGCATCCTACGGTCATCACCATGTCAAGAGTCCGTTTGGCAAGTGACACGTGCGACCTCTTCTTCACATACACAAAGGTGAATCTTCTCCTTTACACGTGCTCACTTGACCCCTTCGAGGATGGTATACTACTTGACACTTCCCCCGTATGCATGCATAGGTATTGTCGGAGCTTCTCGGATGTCAAGGAGGAGTGCAAGCGCCAAGGAACGACTACACCATCCGCGAGGGAAACCTGGAAGCGACGACGGAAGAAGAGCCAGCTGCTACAGGCCCCGGACATCCGGCCACAGCCCGGACATCCGGCCCTGCCCGGACATCCGGCCACAGCCCGGACATCCGGCCACAGCCCGGACATCCGGCGCCCTTCACAACAGCCGCAACCCTGCCAGGAAGACTACAGGGCCCGGACATCCGGCCCCAGGCCCTGGACATCCGGCCTCCCACGAAGCCCCGGATATCCGGCCACTCGCCCGGAAATCCGGCGCCCCGCACCCGAATCGGCAGATCCAGCCGCGCCAGCCCGGACATCCGGCGTCTCGGGAAAGCCCGGACATCCGGCCCGACGCCCGGACATCCGGCCTCCCCTGCCTGCGTGCAGTGCATCCGGGCCGAGGCCCTTGTACCCCTTCGCCCCCTAGACTATATATACTCCTTCCCCTTCCTCTTTCGAGGGTTAGCTTTTGATTAGCTCATATTTAGGTGAGAGAGCCTTTGCTCATCCACTTGGCTACTTCTCCTCGGAGATCAGGACCTCTACGGAGAAGATCCCCAAGCGGATTCAAGACCCCCTTCTAGGGTGGACCCCATCAAGACCTCCTCTCGGAGAAGAACGGCTACTCGTGTATCCTTACCTTTGTTGTTCTTGAATCTTGTGCCACTCTATGTGATCGATAATCTAGCACTTGTGTGATTGGTTTCTTGTCGGTTGAGTGAATTCTCTCTCGTTTTCCCCGTGTTTCCCTCTTGTTCTTCCCCGTGTTCTTCGTGATTCCCCGTAGGATCCGCTCCAACATGAAAGATCGTCCACGTAGGGTTCCGCCCTACATCATCAACCCTCCTCACCAAGAGCAACATGAGATTGCCAATCCTCACCGACATGGGCGTCATCATCCCCGACCCCAACACAAGGAAGAGCAACGATATGGCAAGCTAAAGTTCACCATGCCCAAGTTTACCGGAAGCAATGACCCCGAAGAGTACATATCATGGGCATTGAAGGTTGACAAAATCTTCCGCTTGCACAACTATGAAGAAGAGAAGAAGATCGCAATGGCATCCCTCGAATTCCAAGACTGCGTCCTCATTTGGTGGGAACAAGTCATTGAGCGCCGAGCGGCAAGAGTTGAACCACCAATCACCACTTGGACACGAATGAAGGATGTCATGAGAGCACGATTCGTGCGAAACTACTACTACCGCGACGTCTTCAAGAAACTCCAACAACTCAAACAAGGAACCAAGAGCGTTGAAGAGTACTACAAGGAAATGGAGATTGCCATGATACGAGCAAATGTCAAAGAAGATGATGAGCAAACTATGGCACATTTCTTGAATGGACTCAATCACCCTATCAAGAAGATTGCCGACTTCCAACCATACTCAAACCCCATTGAGCTAGTGCATCAAGCTACCAAAGCGGAACGGCAAGTACAAGACGACTTTAAGTATGCCAAGTTCTCATCCAAGTCCTACGGCTTCTCCAACAATCAAGCTTCGACAACTCCAACACCTTCTACCTCAACCAAGCCATCTATAAGCAACAGCGACAAGTCAAGTTACAAGAAAACTTCGACAAGCTCAAGTCGTCCTCCTACTACAAGCAACTTCAAGCCGAAAGCTTCATCATCATCTACTCCAACCGATGAGACCATCAAGACAAGCTCCATCAAATGTTTCACATGCAAATGCTACAGTGGCCGGACGCCCGACCAGGACCGGACGTCCGACGAACTCCAGGCACCGGACGACCGGCCCCTCCGGACGTCCGACCGAAGCGCACCCGAGCCGAATCTACGGAAGTCCGAAGAGCACCGGACGTCCGGACCTTCCTGAGCCTCCGGACGATCGGAACCCACCGGACGTCCGACGCCTGTCTGCGCACAGTGTATTGGACCGAGTCCATGTATCCACCACTTACCCCTTCGTGGCCCATGACTATACATACTCCTCCACATACTCCTAGTTAGGGTTAGCGTTGATTTAGCTCATTGTTAGATAGAGCTTCGCTCATCCATATCGGATCTCCTCCTCGTGAGAGACCGCGGCCTCTTCGGAGAAGATCCACCATGGATTCAAGATCCCTTTACGGGAAGATCCCTCGTGGATTAAAGACCTCCTCTCGGAGATGAGCTACCGCCACTTGTATTGTCCGTTGTTGACTTTGGATCATGTATCTCCCTTTGTGTTCATCGATCTAGCACATGTGTGATTGATCTTGTTGGTTTGAGTGATTCTCTTGTGTTTTCCCCATGATTTCCCGCGTGTTCTTCCGCTCGTTCTTCGTGTTCCTCGTAGGGATCCTCTCCAAATGTGAAAGATCGTCCCCATAGGGTTCCGCTCTACATCATCTTGGATCAGAGCAAGGTTGATCACGAATTTGGAGTCCCTACCCCTTGTTTTCTAGCTTGATTTTGTTGTGTTCTTCCCCAATTTCGAAAATTCCCCACCAAAAATAGCCCCAATTTTTTTTGTGATTTGTTGGTTTGGATGATGTTTTGTTGATTTTTATCCATGAATTTGCTTGATTTTGAGTGGATCTAGCATTTCCCCAAGTTTCCCCATCTTGCATCCACAAAATCTCCTCAATTTTGATCCCAAAATCTCAAAATTCCGCTCAAAATCGCGTCCCGGAGCTCAAATCCCGCGTTGACCCCCGACTCCCGAATGACCGACCTTTCCGGACGACTGGAACCTCTAACCAAAGCTGAAGTTAGCGAATTTCCGACCTTCCCGGACGTCTGGCGACCGGACATCCGTCCTTTACGGACGTCCGTAACCTGTAGTTTCAGACTTCGGCTGATTTTTGTTTTGTCCATAACTAATTCACTCGAACTCCGATTTTCGCGTTCTTTAGCTCATTGAAAAGCTCTTGACATCCCCTATCCCACAAAAATACCACCAACATCATTTGACTCCATCAAATTTCGTGATTTTTGGCATGTTTGCCTAGGGCTTCCACCACATCATCCGCATAGCCCCCACCGACTTCCGCAACCTAACCAATTTTGTTCCCCATAGCATTAGTGGTTGCTTGAGTAGTGATTCGGGTCTCCTAAGGTGTTTCGGCTACTTAGAGACGGTTGCTTCTTCATCAACCACCACCACCACTTCCGCATAGGCTTACCCAACATACACTTATACCCCAACTTAACCCAATTTTGTTTGTGTTGTGAGTTGTGTCTCCTAAGGTGTTTCGGCTACTTAGGGACCGTGCTTCCAACTCCGACACCATGTATAGTCCACCATCTTACCCTCCACTTCCGCATTGCGTACACGATAACCCATCATTGCATTTCCGCAATCCCATTGAGCTTCCGCAACCACCACCGCATTCCGCTACCACCCTTTGACATTTGTCATTTGAGATTTTGAGTTCGCGGTTTTTCCGTTTCCTAAGGTGTTTCGGCTACTTAGGGACGAGTCTCCATCATCTTGGTATCTTCATCAAGTACACTGCCACTCATCATCCCCAAGGACAGTAACCTCGACAACACCATTGTATATTCCCTTGCTATTGCATTGATAACCTCTAGCCCATTTTGCATTACTTGCATATCGAGAGTAGCCATTTGAGTATTGCCGGCAACGTTACTTGTGCACATTAGTGATCATTGATCTACACCATCCATTGCATACATACCATATCATATTGGTATCATATCATCCATTGTGTCACAATATCATTCCCGCATATACACAATAGCTATCTTGGTTTGTGCATTGTGCAAAAGTGGCCATAGAAGAAAAAAAGAGAATAAGCTTTTAAGCAAAGAAAGAGAAAGAGCAAAGAAGCTTGTAAGAAAGTGCCATAGCATCATACCACATTGCATATAAGATTGTCACATCCGATCATCTTGGATCATCTTGTGAGAAACACCGGGAACCATACATACATAGCATACTTGATAGAGGCGAGGGTCCCGATCTTTCGATGAGATGGTGGCTATCGTTTAGGATGAAGTCGACTTTGACGATCCGACTACGAACGTGCGAGGACCTCGCGCCTTAGCAATCGCTAAACCAACTCCGAGAGGTTATTGACCACGCCGGAGCACGATCAACCTGACCACGAGGGTCTGTTTCCTGCGAGCAAACGAAGAACAAGCAAGAAACTGAGATTGCAATCTGGATATTGCGAAAATAAGATGAAATCTTTATTGACCAAGTTGGGGTTCTGTGACGCCTTTGTCTGGTCGCTGAACACAAACGAAGTACGCGAAGTTGCAGCTATGGCGAACTTTTAATCTAAACAAAACCCAAAGTCTAAACGGTGCCCTAACGGCTGTATATATGGAGGAAGAGGGGGGAATTCCGTGGCCCTTGGGGAAGGGGTCCGAAACCAACCCTATCTCTTGTTTCCCCACACATACGGACTCTAAAAACAGCCTATACTTATGTATTTCGAAATTACATGGGCCTGGCCCAATAATAAGGTGACGCAGCACCTAGAATAGCCTCTGGACGAAATTTATGAAGTGGCATCTTGTATATTTCGTCCAAGGCTTCATTCACTCCTTATGGTGGCTTCAAAGTCCTGAAATCATCACTTGTAACTCCGTTCTTGTTCCCCTTGCGCATGCCATCAACTCCATGCTTGTTCTTGCTCCAATGTTCATCCTTCTCCAAGCTAGGCCCTTCATTTGTAAGCAAAAAAATTTATCCAATTTAGGCAGCATCATATTCTCATGAACATTAGAATCATTAACAAGAAACGAAAGTACCTGGTAATTTAATTTGCGTGCGCGAGCTCTAGTAATTGGTCCATTATATGTAACAGTAGGGGCTGTGGGTGCAACAATGGTATTGGTGTCCTCATCATCCTCCCCTTCTTGAAATGAAGTCGTCCTCGACGGAAGCTCATCTTCCTCACCCAAATAAGGCTTCAAATCTGCAATGTTAAAAGTGGGACTAACCCCAAAATCTGCAGGCAGCTCAAGTTTATATGCATTATCATTTATTTTGTCTAACACCTTAAATGGACCATCATCATGTGGCATTAGCTTTGATTTGCGCAAATTAGGAAACCTATCCTTACGCAAATGTAACCAAACAAGATCTCCAGGTGCAAAGACAACATGTTTTCTACCCTTATCTCCAGCAAGTTTATATTTAGCATTCATACGCTCAATGTTGTCCTTAGTTAACTCATGCATTTTTAAGATCAATTCAGCACGTTGTTTAGCATCAAAATTAACCTTCTCCGAAGATGGAAGAGGCAACAAATCAATCGGTGCACGAGGTAGGATACCATACACAATTTCAAAAGGGCACATCTTAGTAGTAGAATGCAATGAACGATTATAAGAAAATTCAATATGAGGCAAGCATTCTTCCCACATTTTCTTATTATTCTTCAAAACAGCCCTAAGCATAGTAGACAATGTTCTATTGACTACTTGATGCGGAGCATCCGACGATCATCCCCATGTACACTCGAGCCTACGCCATTGGACCTAAGGTGAATTCGCTCCATTCCGAATCTTCCCTTTCCGCATGTAAGACATGGATGCTACTTCAAGCGCGGACCTTGTGCATACTCAGGTACACCCGAGGAGACCATGGAGAGCCCAAGGACCAAGGCCAAGCGTGCGCGGAAGCGAAGGAAGGAGAAGGAAGAAGAGCCAGCTGCTACAGCGGTCGGACATCCGGCCCTTGCCCCGGAAATCCGGCATCGGCTATCCAGAGAACACCGAGAAGGACCAGCGCAGCCCGGACATCCGGCACCATGCCCCGGACATCCGGCCCCTTCGCCCGGAAATCCGGCCCCTCCATCACCGAACGCATCTGGAAGACCCAGGCCAGCCCGGACATCCGGCCTCCCAGCCCGGACTTCCGGCCCGTCCCAAAGCCCTGGACATCCGACCTCCCAGCCCGGACTTCCGGCCCGTCCCGAAGCCCTGGACATCCGGCCCGTCGCCCGGACATCCGGCCACCCCTGCGCGTAGTGTAAAGGGCCACCGGCCCATGTACCCCTTCACTTCATCCCCAACTTGTACTACGACTATATATACTCCTCCACCTCCTCCTAGTTAGGGTTAGCGTTGATTTAGCTCAGGTTAGAGATAGAGAGCTCATCCATCGGATCTCCTCCTCGTGAGAGACCGCGGCCTCTTGGAGAAGATCCTATCGGATTCAAGACCCCTCATGGGAAGATCCCCTTGTGGATTCAAGCCCTCCTCGCGGAGAAGAACGGTTCCTTTGTATCCTCTACCTTTGTTGACTTTGGATCTCGTGTATCTCTTTGTGTTCTTTGATCTAGCATTTGTGTGACCGGTTCCTTGTTGGTTGAGTGTTTTCCCTCGTTCCTCCCCGTGATTTCCTCGTGTTCTTCCGCTCGTTCTTCGTGTCTCCCCATAGGATCCACTCCAAACGTGAAAGATCGACGCTATAGGGTTCCACCCTACATCATCTTGGTATCAGAGCCACGTTGATCACGTTTTTGGAGCCCCTACCCCGTGTTTTCTAGCTTGATTTTGTTGATTTCGTCCTAAATCCGAAAATCCCCACCAAAAATAGCCCCAATTTTTTTTGTGATTTGTTAGTTTTGATGATGTTTTGTTGATTTTGATCCATGGATTTGCTTGGTTTCGAGTGGATCTAGCATTTCCCCATGTTTCCCCACTTTCCATCCACGAAATCTCTCCAATTTTGACCTTGAAATCATCAATTTCCGCCCCCAATTCAAAAATTTCCGCCCCAAAGGAGATCTGGATTAAATCGGGCGGACATCCGACCTCAGGCGGACATCCGGGCCATCTGGCCGGACATCCGGGCCCCAAGCCGGACATCCAGCTCCTGGAGCGCCAAATCTGCTCGTTTCTGGACAGACACCACCGGAAATCCGGGCTCCACCCCGGACATCCGACCCCTGGGATTTCAGATTTTCCCGTTTCACCGTTTTGTCCATAACTAATTCATTCGGAGTCCGTTTTTGACGTTCTTTAGCTCGTTTTAAAGCTATTGACATCCCCCATCCCATAAAAATACTACCACCACCATTTGACTCCATCAAATTTTCGGAACTTTGGCATCTTTGCCTAGGGCTTCCACCACATCCTCCGCATAACCACCACCGACTTCCGCAACCTAACAAATTTTGTTTCCCTTTGCATTTGAGATTGTTTGAGTTGTGATTCGAGTCTCCTAAGGTGTTTAGGCTACTTAGGGACGGTTGCATCTTCATCAACCACCACCACCACCATAACTTCCGCATAGGCTTGCCCACCATACACTTCAACCACCTCAACTTAACCCAATAGTTGTTTGAGCTTGTTTGAGTTGTGGCTTGTGTCTCCTAAGGTGTTTCGGCTACTTAGGGACGGCAACTTCAACTCCGACACGTGTATAGCCCATCATTCCACTTCCGCATTGCCAAGTGCAAACCACCACCGCATTCCGCTACCACCATTTTGACATTTGGCGTTTGAGATTTTGAGTTCGCGGTTTTCCGTTTCCTAAGGTGTTTCGGCTACTTAGGGACGAGTCTCCATCATCTTGGTTTCTACATCAAGAACACCGCTACTCATCATCGCCGGACGGTAACCTCCATATCATCTTGGTATCGTGGTATCCCTCCATTGTATATTCCCCTTGCCATTGCATTGTTAACCCCTAGCCTTAATTTTGCGTTACTTGCCTATCGAGACTAGCCATTTGAGTATTGCCGGCAACGTTACTTGTGCACATTAGTGATCATACTTCCCATAGCATATATTCCATATCATTGTGGTGCATATATTGGTATCATATCTTGTGTCACAAGTTTGTTCCCGCATACACACACTTGCTATCTTGGTTTGTGCATTGTGCAAAGTGGCCATAGAAAAAAAAGCTTTTAAGAAAAAGAAAGAGAGCAAAGAAGCTTGTAAGCAAGTGCCATAGCATCATACCACATTTCATATAAGATTGTCATATCCGATCATCTTGGATCATCTTGAGAGGAACACCGGGAACTATACATACATAGCATACTTGGGATAGAAGTTTATCCATTTTGCATCTTATAGGTTGTGCACAAGTGTCGTATCCGCCTATTGAGCAATCGTGCTAGCGTCTCTCTTGAGTTGTGCAACACGAGCGTTTTCCGTGGATTCCACATTTTGTGCTCATTCCTTGGTTGCACGACCCCATTTATCTATCCGTGTGTGTGTTTTCGTGTGCCATTCTTTGCTATTGGTCCATTTGTTTCACTTGCGAATTTGTGAATCTCTTTCAACATTATTGACTCTTGCTAATATTTTGCATTAAATTTTTGTGCCACTATCCTCACCGAGCTCCTCCATAAGCTTTACTTGTGTAGGTGTGAGAACCGACAAGGATTGGTACCAATAGTGCTATTTCATTGTCCGCATTTGAGTGAACTTGATTCATTGTCAACATCGGTCAAGGTACATTGGTATAAGTTCTTCTCTTTCTCCCACTCATATTTGCTCGAGTCTTGTGATGGACAGGCAAGGCATTTCCTCTTCGGTCCTCGGCAACAACGACGGCGTGAACAACTACATCACCAAAGCGTCTATCTTCGATCTACAACGACAAGTGCAAGGCACACAATCAAGATTACGAGAGCGCATCGAGAACATCTCCATCGACATTCATCACTCGAAGCAAGGAGAAGGGACTACATCGACAAGAAGCTTGCCGCACATAAAGAGGAGCAAGATGCAAGGATGGAGGAGATTAGAGCCTTGATCAAGTCCACTTCCCCTTCGTCATCTTCAAGGCGGCGACATTCAAGCCACAAGTCTTCGGAGCGCGGAAACGACACAAGTGCAAATCGTCCTCGTCCACATCTACATGGCGACCACCATCACATTCGTGATCAACATCGTCATGAAGGGCAAGTCACCTCCAAGCATCATGTGCACGACGACGACGAACGCCAAGGAGCTCAAGCATGACAACGACATCATCATCATGAAGATGCTCCAAGCGCAAATGCACAAGTCCCAACAAGCCCTACTTCACGCCAAGTCGAAGCTTCATAAGCACAAGAGAAGACCGCGAGGCGAGCACCACCAAGGCGGCGCTACGGCTACAACAACCACTTGGCATCTTCGCCAAGTGCAATCAAGACATCTTCGCCTTTGGACGCACGGCATCTTCGCCTACTTCCCACGTGTGCGCCTACATCGACTTCATATAGTCCAAGGCGACCACCCTAGCGAGGGCGACACTTCCATCTTGAAGCCCTCAAGGAAGATGGCCGAGCATGGGAAACTCCCTTCGGTCATGGAGGCGAGCTATGAGGTGCCACATCATATGGGCCTCCAACACCAAGGCGGTGACAAGGCGGTCGAGCAAGGGCCATCCCTTCGACCACGGCGACAAGCGAACCTCTTCAACAACATGAAGACGCGCCCACATTGGACTCATACTCCGAGTCAAGCTACGCGACCGCGCATGGATACATTTGCTCCTACATCTCTTCGGCACCCACATATGTCGAGATGCCCCAATTGCCATGTGAGGAGAGCCACCACCCCATGAGTGACATGAGTGACTCCACCATACGTGACATTGAGAGCATTTCCTATGAGAGGATGAGTGTGACCACCACTAGCCCCACACATGAGAGCATGCCACACATCCTATGTGAGGTTGAGCGTCATTTAAGTGACTCCACCCACCATACGAGTGAGAGCATCCTTGAGGGAGTGAGTGAGCCACAACACTTAGTGAGTGAGGTAGTTGACACGGCACATGAGGCCACTATGATTTCTAACGACTTAACCTCTACTCCTAGTGTGTTTTCTTCTTTGGTGCTAGGTCTCCTACATGACGACATGCCTATCCTCGACGAGTCCATCCCTACATTGGAGACGACGATGGCCATGGTGGACGATGATACACCCCGCACATGGTTCCATCAAGATGAAGATGACAACGAATGGATCGTTGACACCTCACCTACAACACATGAGCGATGCTCCAAAGGTAACATAGGTGGTGGTACTTCTCTTGTCCCACTAGTGGACCATCTTGACATTGATTGCTCCCATGATGTCGACCCACCTATTACCATGCTTCATGCTAGTGAACTTCTTCATGCCTTGACTTACCTATTTATGATGAATATGATGATGAGCATGTTGAGTTGCCTAGTTGTGATGTTATGCTCCATAGGATATCATGTGAAAATTCTTTTGGTCACATCATATTTTACAATCCATTGAACTTGTCATATGCTATGAGTGAGATCTCCCATATTGCATCTTCACAATCTCAACATAGTAACTATGCATGCCCCATTAAAATAAATCCCATTTGCACTTATGGCATAGATGACGAGATGATGGTCATAGGCTTTTGCTTCTCTTGTGATGATATTGCCATGCTTCCTTTACATGATTTGCGCAATTCGTCTACTATTCCATGCCATGATCACATTGTTCCAAATATGCATTGTTTTGGATGTTGTCAATATTCTCCATGTGATGTTTCCATTAATGCTCATGAGGAGACCCCCATAGTTTCCTCATACATATTCGGAGATCTTGATGCATTTCATACTTTGCATGATTTCCATGATTGTGTACACCATATGCATTCCATGAACAACAATGCTCTAGATATTTCTCATGATGCATTACACAATTTGAGTCTCCATTATGCTATACATAACAACAAACCTATCATGATGGATGACATGTTTCTATATCACGCATCTCATTTATTTGAGCATTGGATATTTTGTGCTAACCGACACATGCATGTGCGCATCATGATGGATGATGTGTACATATATCATGCACACACAATTTTTCCTTTGTCTTTGTTTTGTGTAGGTACTCATGTATACTCGTCAACTTCTCAATCCCAAGAGTTGTTAAGCGAGCTCTTGAGAGCAACGATGCTTTGGGATCCCGTGGACTATCCTTACCACCGTTCCCTTCGCGCAAGGACTACGCACATCTCTTCTACTTGGCTCTCACACGGCTATGGGCCATTTACCACTTGTCACCTTATGCTCATTTTCCCGTGTTCACTTTGCATGTTATGCTTGCTCCTATGCCTTTGCCATGCAATTGTGACCCTTGCTTGCATCTACCCATGTTTCATCATTATGCCACTTCTATGCGTATTTGCATGCTTGGTGGAGATCCTTGTTACTATTGCCATGTTTATCATGTGCCCCATGCTATTGATGCTTGTTGTGTTGGGAGAGTCATGATGCCCCATTGCTATTTACACATGGCCTCTCGCCAATACATTCATGCCATTCTACTCATATCTTGCTTTCATGCTTGTGCTATGTCATGTGCATTATTCATGCCCACTATTTGCACACACGAATTGCTTGTCATGATTCCTTCTAGTACGTTGCATCTTCGCACTACTAGCTTGCTTGACTTGATCTCTATGATTGATTGCTTTGATGCATCACCCATGTTCCATTACTCGCTTTCTTGGGTTGATGACATATATGTTCATGCCTCTCACATGATATATCTTGATCCTTGTCACTTGTCTCCAATAGTTGCCTCTATGCTTAATGATCTTGGAGACTTGGACACTTCACTTGTGATGCATGCTTGGTTGATTGAGCCTATTGTATTTGGTTGTTCTTGCATCATATGCCTCCATACTATGAAATGCTCCCTTGTCCTTTCTTATGATAAGAATGATAAGAACACTTGTTGGGTATCTTACCACTCGAATGATAGGTCTTGCATTTGCATTAACCTCATTTGTTTTTCCAAGTGTTTGTCATGTTCTTTCATTTTGAAGGATTCACAAGGCGGTACCATCGCGAGACATATTGGTTATGTGAAGGCGTACATGATGTGCGACACCTACATTCTCGAGAAACTACTAAAGGTGAACTCCTTCCATTTGAGCCCTCGTCACATATGCATATTCGATGGGCCATACTTTCATTGTTGTTTCCTTCTTCTTGTCTACATGATGCATATATTCGATGGAGGACCGACATTGGAGATGGACCCTATGGACCTTCAAGTTGAGGAGTGCCACGACATCGAGCTATGGTACAACACCTCCCATGACAAATTTGCACCCTATGCATGGATTGACACACATTATGATTGTCTTGTTGCACCTATTCCCATGTCATCCATGATATATGAGCTTGTGCATTTTCTTAGCAAATTTGTTGTGATCTTTCTTGATGGCATATTCATACATCATGATCATATTGCCTACCATCAATTGCATGATAACTTAATCATATTGAGCATCCATTGCCATATTCATGCTATTGATAAACCGTCTCACTATGACATCATTTTGCACCGTCGTTGCATTGATCATATTTACAACACATTTGTGTTTACAATGAATGCTTTACATCTCATTCCATATTATCTTGCTAAGCTTCATGTGCTTTGTCATGAACAATCTTGCCTCACTGACTCATTCTTACATGATGGACACTTTGTGTGCGCTAACCATTGTATTTCCGAGTGTCGTTTGTGTTTGCTCTCTTTGCATGTCTACCATCCCGACGACATCTTCAAGTACTTGGATTGCGCCATGACTTCCACTCTGTCCAATTACAAGTTCGTCCACGACAACCGTTTCCATGGTGATGAGGATTTCGATCCGAGGTCGGATCTTTCCCAAGGGAGGGGAGATGATGCGGATCATCCGACGATCATCCCCATGTACACTCGAGCCTACGCCATTGGACCTAAGGTGAATTCGCTCCTTTCCGAATCTTCCCTTTCCGCATGTAAGACATGGATGCTACTTCAAGCGCGGACCTTGTGCATACTCAGGTACACCCGAGGAGACCATGGAGAGCCCAAGGACCAAGGCCAAGCGTGCGCAGAAGCGAAGGAAGGAGAAGGAAGAAGAGCAGCTACAGCGGCCGGACATCCGGCCCCAGCCCGGACATCCGGCCCTTGCCCCGGAAATCAGGCATCGGCTATCCAGAGAACACCGAAAAGGACCAGCGCAGCCCGGACATCCGGCAGCATGCCCCGGACATCCGGCTCTTCCTAAAGCCCCGGACATCCGGCCCCTTCGCCCGGAAATCCGGCCCCTCCATCACCAAACGCATCTGGAAGACCCATGCCAGCCCGGACATCCGGCCTCCCAGCCCGGACTTCCGGCCCGTCCCGAAGCCCCGGACATCCGGCCCGTCGCCCGGACATCCGGCCACCCCTGCGCATAGTGTAACGGGCCACCGGCCCATGTACCCCTTCACTTCATCCCCAACTTGTACTACGACTATATATACTCCTCCACCTCCTCCTAGTTAGGGTTAGCGTTGATTTAGCTCAAGTTCGAGATAGAGCTTCGCTCATCCATCGGATCTCCTCCTCGTGAGAGACCGCGGCCTCTTCGGAGAAGATCCTATCGGATTCAAGACCCCTTCGTGGGAAGATCCCCTTGTGGATTCAAGCCCTTCTCGCGGAGAAGAACGGTTCCTTTGTATCCTCTACCTTTGTTGACTTTGGATCTCGTGTATCTCTTTGTGTTCTTTGATCTAGCATTTGTGTGACCGATTCCTTGTTGGTTGAGTGTTTTCCCTCGTTCCTCCCCGTGATTTCCTCATGTTCTTCCGCTCGTTCTTCGTGTCTCCCCGTAGGATCCACTCCAAACGTGAAAGATCGACACTATAGGGTTCCACCCTACATCACTACTTCAGTTTGTCCATCCGTTTGGGGGTGACAAGTACTACTAAAAAACAGTTTAGTCCCCAATTTAGCCCATAAACATCTCCAAAAGTGGCTAAGAAATTCAGTATCATGATCTGAAACAATAGTATTTGGCACACCATGCAAGCGAATAATTTCACGAAAGAACAAATCAGCAACATTAACAGCATCATCGCTTTTATGACATGGTATAAAGTGTGCCATTTTCGAGAATCTATCCACGACAACAAATATGCTATCCCTCCCCTTCTCTATTCGAGGTAAACCTAAAACAAAGTCCATAGATATATCTTCCCAAGGAACACTAGGTACAGACAAAGGCATATATAAACCATGAGGATTGAGTCGTGACTTAGCTTTTTGACATGTAGTGCAGCGAGCAACAAAACGCTCAACATCCCGTCTCATCTTTGGCCAAAAGAAATGTGTAGCAAGTACGTCCTCCGTCTTCTTCACGCCAAAGTGTCCCATTAATCCTCCTCCATGCGCCTCCTGCAACAACAAAAGACGAACAGAGCTAGCAGGAATGCATAGCTTGTTACACGGAACACAAAACCATCATTAATAACGAACTTGTTCCATGTTCTTCCTTCTTTACAATTCTGCATGACATCTTCAAAATCAGCATCATGCACATATTGATCTTCGATGGTCTCCAAACCAAATAGTTTGAAGTCAAGTTGTGAAAGCATAGTATAGCGACGAGACAAAGCATCAGCAATAACATTTTCTTTACCCTTCTTGTGTTTAATGACATAAGGGAAAGTCTCAATGAATTCAACCCATTTAGCATGTCACGATTCAGTTTAGCTTGACTTTTAATATGTTTCAAAGATTCATGATCAGAATGTATAACAAATTCTTTGGGCCATAAATAATGTTGCTATGTCTCTAAAGTCCGAACAAGAGCATATAATTCTTTATCATAAGTAGAATAGTTCAGACTAGGCCCACTCAATTTTGAGAAAAGTATGCAACAGGTTTGCCATCTTGTAATAACACACCTCCTAATCCAATTCCACTAGCATCACATTCAAGCTCAAAAGACTTATTAAAGTCAGGAAGTTGGAGTAAAGGAGCATGTGTCAACTTATCTTTCAATACCGTGAAGGCTTCTTCCTGTGCGGTACCCCAAACAAAAGGCACATCCTTCTTTGTAAGCTCATTGAGAGGTGCAGCAATGGTGCTAAAATCTCTCACAAAACGCCTATAGAAACCAGCAAGTCCAAGAAAACTCCTCACTTGTGTGACCGTTTTGGGCTGCGGCCAACTCTCAATAGCTTCAATCTTGGCTTTATCAACTTCAATTCCCTGTGGAGTAACAACATAGCCAAGAAAAGATACTCGGTCGGTGCAAAAGATGCACTTCCCAAGGTTACCAAACAAACGTGCATCACATAGAGCATTAAAAACAGCACGTAAATGTTCCAAATGTTCTTCCAAAGATTTGCTATAAATCAGTATATCATCAAAATAGACAACCACAAATCGTCCAATGAAAGCACGTAAAACTTCATTCATTAGTCTCATGAAAGTACTAGGTGCATTAGTTAACCCAAAAGGCATGACTAACCACTCATATAAACCAAACTTAGTTTTAAATGATGTTTTCCATTCATCTCCCAATTTCATACGAATTTGATGGTATCCACTACGCAAATCAACTTTGGAGAATATTGTAGAGCCACTCAATTCATCAAGCATATCATCTAGCCTAGGAATAGCATGACGATAACGAATAGTAATATTATTAATGCCTCTACAATCAACACACATACGCGACGTACCATCCTTTTTAGGCACTAGTATAATAGGAACAGCACAAGGACTAAGAGATTCACGTATATAACCTTTGTCGAGCAGCTCCTGTAATTAACGCATAATCTTCTTCGTCTCCTCTGGATTGGTACGGTATGGTGCACGGTTGGGTAGCGATGCACCGGGAATTAAGTCAATTTGATGCTCAATCCCTCGAATAGGTGGTAATCTCGGTGGCACGTCTTGTGGGAAGACGTCAGCGAACTCCTACAAAATGTTAGTGACAGCAGGGGGCAAAGAGGAAGGCACACCCTCGAATGAAAATAATGCCTCTTTGCACACAAAAGCATAGCAAACAGATTTGCTAGAATCTAGCTCATCAATATCAGATTTGGTGGCAACTAAACATGCACTTTTCAATTTAATTTCAGAAGCAACACTAGATGGTTTATTATTAGGCTTCATTTGTTGCTCAAATTATTTTGCCACAATCTGATTTTCACTCTTATTTTTCTCCTGTTTTGCTTTATTAGCTCTATGAATATCATCTTTCAAAATGGAATCAGGAGTCATAGGAAGCAAAGTAATATTTTTATCCTTATGAACAAGAGTATACTGATTGTTTCTACCATGGTGTACAGAATTTTTATCAAATTGCCATGGTCTACAAGGTAATAAGGAACATGCTTGCATAGGTACCACATCACAATCAACATAATCAGCATATGTAGAGATACTAAAGTGCACACGAACAGTACGTGTTACCTTAACCTTGCCGCTGTTGTTGAACCATTGGATGTAGTAAGGATGTGGATGTGGTCTTGTGGTGAGAGATAGCTTCTCCACCATCTCCATGCTAGCCAAGTTGTTGAAGCTCTCTCCATCTATGATGACGCGAATAGAACGTTCCTTCACAACTCCCTTTGTATGGAACAAATTATGCCTCTGATTTTGCTCAGCTTGTGTAACCTGTACACTCAAAACACATTGAGCAACTAAACATTCATACTGTCGGCATCTTGACAACCATGTATTGCGTCTCATGATCAGAATCATCTCCACCGTGTTCTTCATGTGTAATAAGAGCCAAAGTCTCCTCATCATAGTCACTAGCGGACTCATACCCACCATCCTCGTAGCAATCATCACACGCTGAGATTTGCATTCTCTCATAAAATGTCCTCTTCCCTTACAACGACGACAAATAATATCACTTGTGTGCCCTATTGGCGCCATGGAAGAAGAAGAGCTGTGCAGGCCCGACAGGTGTGCTCTTGGCAGATAGTGGTGGTTGTGTCGCTTTCTTGTATCACGGTTGGAGGTGGCACGAAGGAGGTGATGGTGCAGTGGAAGTAGATGATGCACGTGGTGTCCATGATGAAGGTCGACCTGCAGAAAAGTTAGTTTGCGCCAATGCCTGTCGATCCTGCACTTCACGTTCAGCTTTACAAGCAAGATGGAATAAACGAGTGATATTATTATAATCCTTATAGTCTAGAATGGTCTGAATCTCTCTATTTAATCCACCCAGAAAACGTGCAAGCATAGCTTCATTCTCCTCAACAATACCACATCTAATCAAGCCAGTTTGTAATTCCTGATAATATTCTGCTACCGAATTTTTTCCTTGTCTTAAGCACTGCAATTTTTGAAGTAATTCATGTACATTCTCCTCAACAATTTTTGAAGTAATCCAGCAGGAACACGTCTCTCCTCGGGATATTGTAAACATGTAAATCGTTGTTCAGTTTCTAACTCCCAAGTAAGATATATATCAGGAACATATCTACCCTCAAATGGTGGAATATTCAATTTCAGTTTAGGGAGATGGTCATGATCTCGTACCTGAGGGGGAGCCCTAACATTGCCATTATTTGCATGTGGACGACCTGGTGGTTGTGGTGCTGGTGGTTGCACGTAGTTCTGATTGTTATCAACCTCATCCTCGTAATCTCCCACATAATCATCCTCCTCCATATCAGCAGCAGGAGCCACAGAAGTATCAACAGTAGCACCAACAATTTGGCCAAGCACAAGAGGGACACGGCTCGCTCGGCGGAGGGCTGTTTCGTGACGTGGAGGTAGTAGTAGTTGTTGTTGTTGTAGAGGTGCGTTAGGTGCAGCCGGTGGTGGTGGTGGAAGACGCGCGAGCAATTCATTAAACTTGTTATCGAGCTTTGTTTCGAACATCTTCTCCATGCCATCTATCTTCTCCATGGCCTCTTCCAATCTGTTTAGCACATCTTGCACCTGTCCACTCATCATTTGCTGAAATTTATCATGCAACTCCTTATTCGTCATGTTCTCCCAGTCAGTCTCGTCGGCTTGTGATCCTGGCATGGTTAGCAGCAATAGAAACACACAAGAATATGATCCTACAGACTACTAACAAGAGGTGGTGGTGGGTGTCACAAAACCGTCAAGCAAATCTCAAATTCTTACCAGTTCTTACCCAGCAGCAGGCGGTGATCGGCAACCGTTGTTGTCAAAGCATGGATAGAGCGATTACCAGGGAGAGTCAAACGCACGACGTAGATGTATGTGGAGCTGGGAAGGCTTATAATATGGTAGCAAAAAGGGTCAGCAATAATCAATTCAGAGATGCAAAGTTGAATAAACACTCAACGACGGTACTGTGCTGGTCCTAGGCTAGACCGTACTAGAGACGCGAGCCTAGAACACCAACAAAATCACGACGCTGCACGTAAACAAGGGAGGAGCACACTCTGAATTTTTTTTCTCTTTTTTTTGCACATTTTTTTCCTCTTTTTTTTTGCTCCGCAACAAATTTTTTTTCGAAGAAGTCTACAAATGGCCTAAAAACTGCCTAGCCAGAATTTTCCAGACTTAGTTTTTTTTTAAACTGGAACTATTTTTCTACTGCGGGTAGCACGGAAGTTGGGGAGTACTTCTCTGTCATGACTCGGAGTATGGCGTGATCTAGAAATCCAAAACAGAGTAACAAAATACTAGACTCGGAATAGGACTGGTGGCGGAGATGAAACTGGTGGAACTCGGACTGGTGGCAGAGATGAATTTGGTGGAACTCGGACTGGTAGCGGATATATGTTGGCGTATATGGACTCGGATTGGCGGTGAATATGTGGTGGTAGTATATGGCAGCGGTGACGAAGTTGGCGCGGTGGTGGTATATGGCACCAGCGACGATGATGATGCGGTGGTGATATATGGCAGCGGCGACGTGACAACCTGTGAACAGAACTCGAAACTCTAAAGGACTAGACGCTAAGACCAGCAACTTGACACGACGATGCAACCGCAAATTCAACAAAGCAAATACAGAAAAGATTATGCAAAGGCTCTGATTGGTTCGGATGGGATGAACTAACCCTAATTCTTTTTGTTGGCTTTTTCGTGGACTATAGGTATGAAGAACACACTCGATCTAAACTATGAAAAACTGTAAAATCTCACCGAGCAACCTGGAAATCTGATACCACTTGATAGAGGCAAGGGTCCCGATCTTTCGATGAAATGGTGGCTATCGTTTAGGATGAAGTCGACTTTGACGATCCGACTACGAACGTGCGAGGACGTCGCGCCTTAGCAATCGCTAAACCAACTCCCAGAGGTTATTGACCACGCCGGAGCACGATCAACCTGACCACGAGGGTCTATTTCCTGCGAGCAAACGAAGAACAAGCAAGAAACTGAGATTGCAATCTGGATATTGCGAATATGAGATGAAAGCTTTATTGATCAAGGTGGGGTTACTGTGGCGCCTTTGTGCAGTCGTTGAACACAAAGCGAAATGCACGCGAAGTTGCAGCTATGGCGAACTTTTAATCTAAACAAAACCCGAAGTCTAAACGGTGCCCTAAGGGCTGTATATATGGAGGAAGAGGGGGGGATTTCGTGGCCCTTGGGGAAGGGGTCCGAAACCAACCCTATCTCTTGTTTCCCCACACATACGGACTCTAAAAACAGCCTATACTTATGTATTTCGAAATTACATGGGCCTGGCCCAATAATAAGGTGACGCGGCACCTAGAATAGCCTCTGGACGAAATTTATGAGGTGGCATCTTGTATATTTCGTCCAAGGCTTCATTCACTCCTTATGGTGGCTTCAAAGTCCTAAAATCATCACTTGTAACTCCGTTCTTGTTCCCCTTGCGCATGCCATCAACTCCATGCTTGTTCTTGCTCCAATGTTCATCCTTCTCCAAGCTAGGCCCTTCATTTGTAAGCAAAACAAATGTACCCAATTTAGGCAGCATCATATTCTCATGAACATTAGAATCATTAACAAGAAACGAAAGTACCTAGTAATTTAATTAGCGTGCGCGAGCTCTAGTAATTGGTCCATTATATGTAACAGTAGGGGCTGTGGGTGTAACAATGGTATTGATGTCCTCATCAATACTTGGGATAGAAAGTTTATCCATTTTGCATCTTATAGGTTGTGCACAAGTGTCGTATCCGCATATTGAGCAATCGTGCTAGCATCTCTCTTGAGTTGTGCAACACGAGCGTTTTGGTGGATTCCACATTTTGAGCTCATTCCTTGGTTGCACGGCCCCATTTATCTATCCGTGTGTGTGTTTCCGTGTGCCATTCTTTACTATTGGTCTACTTGTTTCTCTTACGAATTTGTGAATCTCTTTCAACATTATTGACTCTTGCTAACATTTTGCATTAAATTTTTGTGCCACTATCCTCACCGAGCTCCACCATAAGCTTTACTTGTGTAGGTGTGAGAAGCCGACAAGAATTGGTACCAATTGTGCTATTTCCTTGTTACATCATTGAGTGATCATTGATCCATTTTCAACATCGGTCAAGGTACATTTGGTATAAGTTCTTCTCTTTCTCCCACTCATATTTGCTCGAGTCTTGTGATGGATAGGCAAGGCATTTCCTCTCCGGTCTATGACAACAATGACGGCGTGAACAACTACATCACCAAAGCCTCCATCTTCGATCTACAACAAAAAATGCAAGGCGCACAATCAAAATTGCGAGAGCGCATCGAGAACCTCTCCATCGACATTCGTCACTCCGAAGCAAGGAAAAGGGACTACATCGACAAGAAGCTTTCCGCACATAAAGAGGAGCAAGATGCAAGGATGGAGGAGATTAGGGCCTTGATCAAGTCTTCTTCCCCTTCGTCATCTTTAAGGCGACGTTCAAGTCACAAGTCTTCGGAGCGCCCAAGCGATGCAAGCGCAAGTCGTCCACATCTCCATGGTGACCACCATCACGTTCGTGATCCACATCGTCATGAAGGGCAAGTCACCTCCAAGCATCATGTGCATGACGAGGATGAACGACATCTACTACGAGCTCCAGTTCGACAACGACACCATCATCATGAAGATGCTCGCCAAGCACAAGTGCACAAGTCCCAACAAGCCCTACTTCACGCCAAGTCCAAGCTTCATGAACAAAAGAGAAGACCGCGAGACGAGCACCAACAAGACGGAGCTACGGCTACACCAACCACTTTGGCATCTTCGCCAAGTGCTATCAAGGCATCTTCGCCTTTCGACGTACGGCATCTTCGCCTACTTCCCATGAGTTCGCCTACATCGACATCTTCAACAACAAGGCGACCACCTACGAGCGAGGGCGACACTTCCATCTTCGAAAGCCCCTCAAGGAAGATGGCCGAGCATGGGACATTCCCTTCGGTCATGGAGATGAGCTACGAGGTGCCACATCATATGGGCCTCCAACAACAAGACGGTGAGAAGAAGGTTGAGCATGGGACTATCCCTTCAACCAAGGCAGCGAGAGGAGTTGAGCATGGAAACATTTTGTGACACCCCAAAAATTTAACCATGTTTTGTTTATTAAAATTTTGCCAGGAAACTTAAACTTTTTTTTCTGGATTTATTTTTGATCTCAGAACCTCTCCTTTCTTCTAAGTTGTGGAGTTTTCACCCCAAGTAAAAAAACTTTTCAATCATTATTGGACTTATTTACCCTCTCAATGAAAATAATTCTTTTATTAGTGAGATTATTTATATGATTATTTTTCCGTGAGCTTTATTTCTCTAAAATAGTTTTTCATAAGTTTTAGGGTCCCATTTGCATTGCAACCCTTTGATAAATTCATTTAAAAATCCCACCAAAATTTGGGGATGACATAGGATGTCCCTAAATCACTTTTTATGAAAAAATATTCCTTAGTCATTTGGAGATTTTGAGTTTTATCATAGGTTTTTAAATCTGGTCCAGTTGCACTTTTGCACTACAACCTATTTAAATATTTATTTAAAACTTCCACCAAAATTAGGGGAGGTCAGTAGGAGTATATTATTCATATTTATGCAAAAACCCAGTTATGTCCTTTGAAAAATTTGAGTGAATCAACCTCATTTTCGTTGCTGGTCCAACTTGATTATTTTAACCGCAACCATATTTTTGCTTGCCCTTTTTCCCTTGATTCTTTCTCCTGCTTGTAGACCACCCTACCAAACCCTTAAGTCCAGGAGAGTGAACCCATTGGCGTATGTTTGGTCCCTGCAATGATGCCATTTTCTTTCTGTCTAGATTTTACTTTCTCAAAAACATGCACTAACAAGTTTCTGGCTTTGCCCAAATGACCTTGCCACCATCACCTACACCTAAAGACACACTAGTCTGGAGAGTTTGGCCACCCCAAGAAATGCCTAAGTGCCCTTGGCATTTTGTCAAACAACTTATGGGCATGATCAGTTTTGGTATAGTTTCTGGTTTGTATAATGGACCTACTTGCTTTGCCTAACCACCATGTCCACTAAGCCTCTAGACTAACCTAACCTAATTCTGTTAAACCCCAGCTCCACCCTAGCCTCCCAGCAAGCCCTGGCATTTCGCCAAACAACTGGTGGGCGTGCTCTGGGCGCGGCCAGAGCACGCATTTTGCACGTGCGTGCGCACGAGTCGCCGCGTCCCGTTGCCGCCTCCCCCGCGCCCGTTCTGGCCCCTCAACTCTCCCAGCCGTCGCGCCCCGACTCCTCCTCACCGCATGAGCCGCCTGGACCCCCCTAACGCTCCACAGCGCCGCCACCACTAGCCGCCGACGGCCGCAGCAGGCCACTGCCGTGGACGGCGTCGCTCGAGCCACACCCGCACGTCAGCTCGCCCTCTTGAGGAGTAGGGAGCTCGTCAGGAAGCGCCGGCCAGCTCCACGTCGCCCTGCTAGCTACAGCGAGGCGGTTCGCCGGCGTCCTTATCCACCATCGTGGAACCGACCTCGTTGCGCTATAAAAGGAGGCCCCCGAGCTCGTCCAGCCACTCAGGCAGCCTCAGGCCATCCCCTCGAAGCCCCCACAGTCAAAAAATCGTCGGGGGGAAGCCGTCTTCCCCGAGTCCGGCCGGTTCGGCCGCCGCCACGCTCCAGCGCCGTTCGTCGCAACCAGGGACTCCCCTGCCCGACCGACGCCACCACCCCACTCCCCTGGCCCGTGCGGAGCTGCCCAGCCTCTCAATCGTGATCGGGAACCACCATAGAACACAACCCCAAACCCACCCGAAGCCTCCTCCGCCGCGGAGCTCGCCGCCGGCCACTCCCTCCACCGCCGCTGACCCAGCAACCACGGGGAGGTCCGCCCTGAGCTGGCGGATCCATCCCTGCCCTCGGATGGCCTCGAGGAGCCGTCGTTCGCCGGCGAAGATCGCTGGAGCTCCCCTCCGTTCGGGCAAAGGAGAGGGAAGGCGGGGGAGACCGGTCAAACCTGACCAGTGGGCCCCCTGGACCCACTGTCAGTGACTCACGCCGGTCCACGCTGGATAAGTGAAGCGTAATCGCAAAGTACGTGTTCGACGTGTACCTATTCGAAACGTTTTCTTTTTCTTTTTCTCTTTTATTTAAAAACCAGAAATTCGACTAAACTTTGACTCGCTATATCTTTTTAAATAAAACTCCAAATGAGTTGATTCTTTTTCCTACCTCTCTAAAATTTAGTCTAGTTTATTTTATGATTTATTTGAAAAAAATTCAGACAACGTTTTTAGACTGTTTTGAAACTATGTTTTAATTTGAATAATTTCAAAATTAGGTTTTTGAAGAAGTCAACTTTCAAAAAGGCACACCCCACTTGCATACTCTTGAAGGCAAGCATTCCGACCCGTGGCATAATATTTTTGTGTGTTGGTTGATACGAATATAACACCACCTTAATACGGAGAACTCGTTATTTTATGTGGTGATACGATCATTTGCATGAATGTATATTGGAAACTTCCTTGCTGTTGGAAGTGGATATACTTGTGATGGTAATCGTCCTCGTATGCCTTGCATGCATGCCGGAAAGAATCCGGGAAAGGCTCTGCCTTGGGTAGGCGTGAGCTTGTCTCCGGTCTTCGTCGGGACGGTTATGTCCGGTATGGCATAGTAAGGTATAATGAGTGGTGATTCTGTTGGTTGAAATATTTTTGTTATACATATCATGTAGGGAATTTTAAACCTCCTGAGTCGACCATAGATCGAGTCTTGTTCCAGTAACCCCCATGCTTGTTTCGTACTACCAATTGTCCCTACCGCAGGTAGGGTACGGTTCAGTAAGTTGTCAACCCCTTCCTAGCACACACCATACAGAGAGGCCATGGTGGAAGATACCGGATGCATCCGTAGGCACGCCACCTGGTCCGGGGGCATGGGTGTTTCCGGTTGGGACCGAGAGGGGGCACCCCTTAGAGCGCGTGATATAAATTTGATCCCATGCTACGCGAGGTTGTAGCCTCCCCACTTAGAGTTTTGCTTGAACGGTGTCATGGGTGATTCCAGACACCGGTAAGTTAAGCTGGTGTGTGCAAGTCAGGTGTGTTTTCAATTAAAAGGCCGTAGATGGAATTAGTCCCGATGGACTAAAGGAATCCGTTACTCGTGGGTAAAGAGTACACCCTCTACAGAGGTTAAATCTATTCGAATAGCCCTGTCCATGGTTAAGGACTACAGTCTGGGATGGGTCAAGTGTCGGTCTTAGTGTCGGTCTTCGGAGGAGAAACAATTAAACCAGAACCTCGATCATGACTTGTGACTTGGGATGATTATGATTATTATTATTATGGACTAACCCATTATATTATTTGAAATTATTGAGTATCCATGGGACGGTTCTACCTCCTGGATACCCACTGTGATTATTTCCTTATAAGCCCTTTATGTGGTGTCCCTCAGACACCCGACTGTGGCATGTTTGTTATTTATTTACTTTATAAGCCCTTTATGTGGTGTCGCTCAGACGCCCGACTGTGGCATGTTTGTTATTTATTTACTTTCTAAGCCCTTTATGTGGTGTTGCTCAGACGCCCGACTGTGGCATGTTGTTATTTATTTACTTTATGAGCCCCTTACGCGGTGTCGCTCAGACGCCCGACTGAGGCATGCTCGTTATTTACTATCCTTTCGAGGCATCGCTTCAGACACCCGATCGGTGCATTTTATAACTACTCTGTTATTGCATATTCATGTTGTATATAAATAACCTGCTTGCATGCATCAGGGATTTTATTTTATGACTGACGTTGTGATCATAGAATATTTCAGAGCATGATTATCGTTTGTTATATTATACCCGTGTTCATAATGTTTGCGAGTACATTCAAAGTACTCACTGGCTTGTCCCTGGCTATTGTCTTGGCCAGATTTCTTGCATGGAGAGGAGCGACGTGATGATAGCCCTAGAACCTAAGCAATGGTGATAGCAGCCTCGCGAAGATAGGAGTTAACCTGGCCAGCTGTTCCTGTGGGAAATGGAGTCCCATAGACGCTGATGATCCACAAACCGCTTCTGCCATCAACCACTAGAAACCATTTGTTGTACTTACAGGCCAGAATGGTCTTGTACTACATATTTTGAATTTTGCTTGGAATTTCTGTATCAAGTTGGTGCCTCATCAACTAACAGTAATCCTGGGGCTGGTGAGCACAAGGGCCATTTTCTGGAAATTAATATCCCGAAAATCCGGTCCTGACAAACTTGGTATCAGAGCCAGGCTGACCATTGGCTAATCCTATCTTAGCCAGGTCGAAAACCTAGGAAAAACCAACCCACCAGACCTTAACCTAAACCCAGCCAAGCTTCTCGTGCAAGATAGCCACAAAGTGACCCCGACACCTTTGGCAGTCGGTGCCCAACCTATCAGCCTAGCCTGTCGATCACGCGCCAGTGACCGACCCCTAAATAGTCCCATTCGCAAGCGTGCGAAGGAAGACTCCGTTCCCTTTTTCTATAACAAGGGCACGCTAGCCTCAAAACAGCACATCACAAACTCTTTCCCCAAACCGAGCTATAATGCCTGGCCCCGTCGTGCACAATGAGACCACAGCAACCAACCTTGGAGGTTTTGTGACCGTGCTCGCGAACCTCACCCGACGTGCCTTTGCATTAGAAGAGCCCCCAGAATATGTTGTGTACCAAGGACCCATGAGCGGTGAAAGCCTTCAATTCTGGGCCACCGTGCATATCTCTTGTAGGGGTCTGTCGCCAGAACGCCCATACAGGTTCACCGGAAGGACAACTTCCTTTGAGCCACAAGCCATCCAACTAGCTGCTCGAGAGGCTATAGTTCAACTTCGACACTTATCGCCCAGAGTTAACTGTCGCTCGTTCTACTACTACCCCAGCCGTGACGGATATGGTAGGCCACCCCAGGTTGCCAACGGAGATCACGAGACGAACCTTGCATTGTTGCATCTGGTGCGCTATGTAAATGCACTAGAGGATATGTTCGATCAAATCACCCTTGATCTGATCGCTGCTCGTGGAGAGCTGATTCGCCGGGCCCGGGCAAGAGGAGAAGATGAGCCCAACGCCGACAACCCAGTCGTGTTGTTCGGACAACCGATCGAGTCCTTGAGGACAGCCCCAGTCATCGACCAAAATACCTTGACGACCCCAGAAGTGCTTTGTCGCCTTTTGGGAACACGCGCCAACGGGATTGTGGCCAACAACCCCCGCGAGGGTCATCATCGCTACCCCGACCCGGCAGTTCCTCAACCCCCTCCAGCAAATCCCGACGGTGAAAACCGTGGAGAAGCCTCGACGTCCACAAGGCAAGCCCTCTTAGATATTAACGAGGTAGACTGAGTCACTCGAGCAGTACCGAGTCTTAGTATGTCCTCGCCTTGTAATTATATGATCCTGTATCTCCATGATTAAATGCTATTTGCTTGTGGACCCCTATTCTAGTAATGGCCATGCATGAGTATGTTGGTGTGCGGTTGCATTTTTAATTCCGAGCGTGGTTGCCAAAAACCAACCCCGACGGCACAAAAAATTTGTGCTATGAGTAAACTTTTTAGTTTCAACTAACAGGAGTGATATTTTCAAAACAACCCTTAGCAAATCTCGAGGACGAGATTTTTTCTTAAGGGGGGTAGTGTTGTGACACCCCAAAAATTTAACCATGTTTTGTTTATTAAAATTTTGCCAGGAATCTTAAACTTTTTTCTGGATTTATTTTTGATCTCAGAACCTCTCCTTTCTTCTAAGTTGTGGAGTTTTCACCCCAAGTAAAAAAAAAATTCAATCATTATTGGACTTATTTACCCTCTCAATGAAAACAATTCTTTTATCAGTGATATTATTTATATGATTATTTTTCCCTGAGCTTTATTTCTCTAAAATAGTTTTTCATAAGTTTTAGGGTCCCATTTGCACTGCAACCCTTTGATAAATTCATTTAAAAATCCCACCAAAATTTGGGGATGACATAGGATGTCCCTAAATCACTTTTTGTGCAAAAATATTCCTTAGTCATTTGGAGATTTTGAGTTTTATCACAAGTTTTTAAATCTGGTCCAGTTGCACTTTTGCACTACAACCTATTTAAATATTTCTTTAAAACTTCCACCAAAATTAGGGGAGGTCAGTAGGAGTATATTATTCATCTTTATTTAAAAACCCAGTTATGTCCTTTGAAAAATTTGAGTGAATCAACCTCATTTTCATTCTGGTCCAACTTGATTATTTGTACTGCAACCATATTTTTGCTTGCCCATTTTCCCTTCATTCTTTCTCCTGCTTGTAGACCACCCTACCAAACCCTTAAGTCCAGGAGAGTGAACCCATTTGTCGGGGGTGAGCTGGTCGTGCCCCACGAGCACCTACGGGACCCTGGTCCCTTGTGGTTCAGAGGGGGGCGGAGGTTGCACAAAGAGCAGATCGAGGCGATGCACACGAGCGGATTTTTACCCAGCTTCGGAGCTCTCCGGAGAGATAATACTCCTACTGCTGCTTTGTGGATTATCTTGTGTTCTTGCTAGGGAGCCATGCGGGCTACAAGACCTAAGCGAGTGTGGTCTTCTATCCAGCTGAACCGAACCTCCTCTCGTTGCCCCGGGCCTCCTTTTATAGGCACAAGGGGTTACCACATATGGCAAGTAGACAAGGGTAAGGAAGTAAAAACATAGGTTGGTACACCGCTATGTACAGTGTACAGTAACCTATACCTAACTCTGACGGCAAGGGACAAGAGTCATCAATGCCCGTCTCGGTCGCCCGAAAAGTGCAACAGGGACCGTTAAGTGCGCCTCCGTTTGCCACGATGGTAGCTTGTTAGCGCTGCTTGTCGCTACTCTCCGCTGGCTGCACAGCCCCCCGACACGCGTCCTTGGGAGAGCCCCGTGGTGACACGTTGGCGGGTGAGCTGGAGCGGAGATGAAGAGAGGTCGCCCGCCCGGCAGCGCCTTGCATGGCGGGAACCTTGTAACAGGGGTTGGCGCCGCCAAGCCTTCCCGCAAGCTCCTCTTGCCGGGGCCTTGTTTCTTTCGCGCCCTGAGTGGCCTTCCCGGCAAGCTCCTCTTGCCGGGGTCTTGGTTGCTTTGCTCTTGAATGGCTCCAAAGGAGCTACTGAGGGTCTTGGCGGCCATCAGGCCGGCCCGGCCTTGGGGCGCTGCGACTGGTGCACGAGTTCGGGGTACTAGGGTACCCCTACTCTAGTACACCGACAGAGCCCCGGGCTCGGGCCACACACGGCGCTAAGCTCTGTTGGGCAGGCCCAAAAAGCAGTCTGCACGGGCGTAGCGTGGTCTTGATTACGCCGTTACTTGCCTTGGACCCACCACGTCTCCCACGAGCGGCTCGCGTCGGATGTGGCGTCGTGGGGGAGATCGTGGGGCTTTCTTTATTTGGAAAAATCGAACGCCGTCCCTCTCCCTTTATAAGCGGGGAACCGGGCAGGGCGCCCACTTGCCCTCACTGTCACATCGGAAAACCCCGCCGTTTTCCCTTCCTTCTCAAGCCCCTAGAGAGCGGCGCCGCCCCTCCCGCCACGGTGCCACCCCGCCGTCGGCTCCCTTCACCGTGACTCCCGATGGCTCGAAGGCCGATAAGGGAAGGCGTGAAATCCGTCGGCGCAGCGGCTCATGGGCGCTGCAGAAGAGCGGGCCCTCCCCTGCTCAACAGGAAGGAGCTTGTGGATGGGTACTACCTCTTTTGGTCGACGGTGACCCGGGCGCATCCGCGCACGAGGGTCATCTCCGCCGCCACATCTGCGAAGGTCTCAATCGGGTACCCTTCTTCGCGATTATCTTACAGTGCGGGCTCGCCCGCCTTTTCTGAATTTTTACGTGATGTCATGAACACATATGGCCTCCGCCTCCTTGACTTCACCCCCAACGCCATTCTTACCATGGCCGTTTTCGCACATCTCTGCGAGAACTTTGTCGGGGTCCACCCAAACGTCGCACTCTTCCGCCATTATTTCTCACCCCGCGTAGAGAGAGGAGAGCCACTTGCCGGAGGAATTGCATGGACCTCTAGGATCGGCAAGAAGGAAGCATATCTTGACGGAGAGTTGCGCAGTAAGTGGGAGGAGTGGAGGGCTGATTGGTGCTGGATCTTAGAGGAGGAGCCCCAGCCTTTTACTGCCCTGCGCAAGACCCCCATAGTTCGTGGCAACGACTGGAGCAACTTGGCGCCGGAGGACGACAAGTTGAAGATTGCCACGACTAGGATTTTGCGTCTCCGACAAGCAGGGCTTACCGTAGGAGCAGTTGGCGCGGACTTCCTTCGCCGCCGTATTGCGCCCTTGCAGGAGAAAGGGAGGCCTGCTTGGGAGTTCCAGAACGCGGCGGATATCATGAGGCTGCGCCGGTCTGGCGGAACTTCACCACCATGGAGCTTGACGGCATGCTGCGGGAGCTGTTCAAGCCTGAGCCGGATAACCCAGGATGGTGCATGCTGCCGAGGGGAGTCGTGCCTTTGTGCAACAACTCGTCACTTGATGGCATCCGTGCGATAATGCCGTTGTGTGACTCCCATGGGATCATTCCAACCTGGCAGGAGCCTGCCGACGACATAGTGCAGCAGTTCTCTGACACTTTGGTTGAAACGCCGGTCCGCGCCGACGAGAAGAGGCGGCTCACCCGCGACACCACTGCTCAGGAGTTGGCGCGCATTGCCACGAGGTTGGAGGAGGCTGCCGAGGCCGCTGCCGCCGGCGCGTTTGGGTTCACAGTCGAGGAGGCGGAGATGGCCGAGGCGGCAAGCCTTTACGACCAAGAAGAGTTCATCGGTGGGGAGGAGCAGCCCGAGCTCGACAACGACCCGAGTGAGCACGCCGGGGGCGCTTCTCCTCCGCCGTCAAGTAGCTTGCCGCAGGAGGAGCTCGCTGTCCCGCCAAGGAGACGTCTTCGGAGGACCGGAGAAGTGGCGGGGGAGCACATGGTCCAGCAGCCGCCTCGCCGCCCGACGCGCTCCACCGCGGCAAGTACTTTTGCCGCGGGGGCGCCTCATTCCGCCATGGCGACGGGCGCAGGGCCTTCTGGAGCCGCGGCCCCTGCACCCGCCAAGCGTCAGAGGGAGTCCTCTCCCCCAATCCGTCGTGCCGGAGCAGAGTTTGATCTCTCCGCTCTCAGCTCTGAGGAAGAAGAGGAAGAGTAAGATCTTGCCATCGCTATTCGTATCTCCCAATTTATTGCTTTATCTTATATCTGACTGGTGCCACTCTGAACTTTCTTCTTCAGGGCATTGGTTCAGAGAGCGTCGAAGAGGGCCAAGACGCCGGTGGTTGTTGTCTCAGACGACTCCCCTGTAGCAACAGGGGGCACGTCCGAAACTCCCTTGCCGGATCCGGCAACCCTTCAACAGAGCAGCCCCCAGCGCAGTCCCCAGCGTAAGTACCTGGAACGCTTCACGTGGTTTTGGCGGCTTGGGTGCTT
Source organism: Aegilops longissima (assembly GCA_021605205.1). Taxonomy (NCBI): domain Eukaryota; kingdom Viridiplantae; phylum Streptophyta; class Magnoliopsida; order Poales; family Poaceae; genus Aegilops; species Aegilops longissima. Next base: position 328,332,860 of record CM038678.1, on the reverse strand, counting down.
TTTTCATTTCTTGGTATCTGGTTTGTTGGATTTGCAGGAGCAGAGCAGCCACCCCATGGGCGCGGAGGCTACCCCCGAGTTCAGCCTCATCGGGAGGCCCGGAGGTCACCCCGAGATTCCGCTTGCTTCAACTACGCCACCAAGGGAGAATTCTCCGCCAAGGGAGCACTCCCGACAAGGGAGGCTTCTCCGCCAAGGGGAGCTTCTCCGACAAGGGCTGGCGCCGACGACCCCCCGGTGGTGGAGACCGCGGCCACAGGCCCCACCGCCGGTAATCTTCTTGTTTGATAGCTTCCCTTGGGTTCTGCTTTTCTGTTTCTCTCTTTCGAACATCTGTTTGATTTGTGCTTCCTCTTTCTGACCATCAGATCCATCTGCTGGAGACCCGATGGAAACCGAGGCCGCCGGCGAGGAAGACGCCGGCGGCGACAGTGTCGACGCCGCCAACGTGGAGGAGGAGGAAGCTGGTGCTGACAAGCCCGCCGGCGAGGAGGCTGCCGAGGCCACTGGTGCAGGGGCTGGGGAGGAGCCCGGCGATCGCACTGACGGCCCGGAGGCCGCAGGAGCGCCAGGCGCTGCACCGACCGCCGATCCCCCCGCCACCGATGCGCGCCCGGACTCCGAGGAGCCCCAGCCCGGCGCCTACAAAGCCGGTGAGGTGTCTTCATCAAGCTCCGTGGGCATCGAGCTGGCGCCGGCCGAGGGGAGACCCGATGCGGAGCTGCTTGCCTCCGTCGGGCTGTCACTGGTCGATGCCCGAGCAGCGGTATGGTGAACTGAGGAGGAGCAGCTGCTCGGGAGGCTCTTGTCGCTCTACCGCGCCCGACAAGCCAAACCTGGAGTCTGTGGAGGCGCTTGTCGCGAGGGCGGAGCTGACTTGGAGAAAGCGTGCGGAAGAGCTCCACGCGCCAACAAAGAGACTCTCCGGGACATAGCGAGGCTCGGGAGCAGCTTGTCGAGGCGCACGGCCTTCATCTTGGAGAAGGGCGAGGTTGAGGAGCAGCAGAGGCTTGCGGTGAGAAGCTCTCCGCTCGAGAAGGTGAGTGGCGCAGCGGAAGATCAACCTCGACAGCTTTGAGGAAGATCTCGCCATGAAGCAAGCGATTGGCGGGCTACCCAAGAGGCAAAGATGCGCGCTGCGGCTGCCGAGGCCGCCAAGAGAGATCTGGAGACGAGGGTGGCTCAGCTGGAGTCCACTCTCCAGAAGAGTGCCGAGGAGGTCGCCGGGCTGAAGCGCGAGCGTGAGAAGGACGCTTACACCCTCGGCGAGCTGCAGGGCCGTTTGGCTGAAAGGATCAAGGAAATCGATGCCGCCAAGGTCGTCAAGGCGGATCTGGAGCTGAAATTTACCACCTTGTCGGAGACGTTGAACGGCGCCTGGGAGCGGGAAACGGGCCTGCTGGAGAAAATCAAGGCCACCAAGGAGTTGCTGTCGAATGCTGTAACCGCCCAGAATAATCTTCGGGACAGCATAATGCATTGGACAGAAGGTCTCGTGGACACCGCCGCCGACATCCATAATGAGCTGATAGCGTTGGGGATGACAGATCTTGGATATTCCACCGACGAGAACCTCCAACCCAGCGTCAAGCTCAGCCTATTCTTCAAAGGCGTGTTGGCGGGCATCCGGCGGCTCCGGGATGAGGTCCCGAAGCAACTGGCGGAGGAATCACGCCAAGTCTGTGCCGAGGCTCTCCAGAAGGTGTTGATGAAGGTGGCCTTCCGCAACCCAGGCGTCGACTTCTCCAAGGCCCTCAAGTCCCTGCCTTCATCCGCCGATGTTGAAGCGCTCAAGACCCTTGTCGCACCCATTGTGGACAGGGTGAGCGGAGTTAAGAGGCTCGAGGGCGAGCGCGTGGATTAGGCTGCCAGGTCTATCTTTTTCTTGTCGCTGTAGATCATGTTTAGGCGAAAAATCTATTAGATCTGCGACAAGTCATTATGTAATATACATTATCTTAGGCAATCGAATGCAACGTTATTTCCTTTGCTCGATTTCTTCCCTTGTATGTTACTGCCCTATGCTTTCCGGGAAACTTGCCGGTGCGGCACCCTTGCCGCGAGCGCCGAGTGCGGAACTTCAGCAGCCTGCTGGCGGGGTCGCTACCGACAAGCAACCTCGTCGCGGACTAGCCGCAGCTCACTTAAGTTGTTGAGCGGACTCGAAACAAAGTAAGGGCGCGACTAGTCACGATTTGGTTCCTCCGCGCACAGGTTTTCCATACAAGGTACTTATCGTTCGAGGAAGATAACTCAAAAATTTAAAACTGGTCGCTTAAACTTAGCAACTTAGCTTTTCTGTTGTCCATTTTCCGGCAAGGCGATGGTTCCTCGAGCGACACTTGTCGGCCCACATCATTATCTCCTCCTCCTCTCCTCCCCCCGGTTAACTTGTGGGTGGATGAACCTTCTTCTTGTTTGAGAAGAAAGAAGAGAAAAAGAAAGTTGTGAAGCCTAATGGCTCATTATTGCTTACCGGGTGTGGGTGCTGCACAAGGTTGTTAGTAAACACATGCATATATGATTATGAAAGCATGTATTAACAAAAATGTGCGCAACCATAGGCTTTACTGATGCACGGGGTCTGCGCCCGGCTTTGTACAAAGGATTACATGCAACAGCGGCAAGACTTGTACAAAAGGGTGGTTGCGGAGCAGTTCCGCAACCGCGCCTCATGGGTAAAACTTACGAAGATGCTCTATGTTCCAGGAATTGCTCACCGGAAAGCCGTCTTCGGTCTCAAGGCGGACAGCGCCGGGCCTAGTGACTCGTTTTACCCGATAAGGGCCTTCCCACTTCGGCGTCAACTTGTTGAAATTCTTGGCGGATTGAAGCGGCCAAGAACAAGGTCGCCTTCCTCGAAGCTTCGGCATTAACTGCGGCTATGGTAGCGGCGCAAAGCTTGCTTGGTAACGAGGAGCTCAGACAGCAGCACGAAGACGATCTTCCTCGAGGAGCAGCGTCATCTTGTCGCAGCTGCTCTTGCTCAAGCTCATCATAAGCGAGCACTCGAGGTGACCCGTATCTGAGTTCCGTGGGAGAACTGCCTCGCTCCGTAGACTAGAGCAAAGGGTGTCCGGCGGTGGCTCGATTTGGCGTCGTCTGATCGACCAAAGAACCACCTGGAAGCTCCTCGATCCAGTTCCTTCCGCACTTGTGCAGCACGTCGAAAGTTCGATCTTGAGTCCTCGCAGCACTTCAGCGTTTGCTCTCTCGCTTGACCGTTGCTTCTCGGATGAGCAGCGGAAGCAAAGCAGATCTTGGCGCCAAGATCTTGGGCGATTGCATGAAGGTGCGACTTCGTGAACTGTGTGCCGTTGTCGGTGATGATCCGGTTAGGGATCCCAAAGCGGCAAACAATTGACTGAAGAACTTGACGGTGATCGTGCTGTCACCTTCCTCACTGGTTCCACTTCCGCCACTTTGTGAACTTGTCGATTCGGACGTACAAGTACTCAAAGCCTCCGACAGCTTCGGGGAAGGGGCCGAGGATGTCGAGCCCTGCACCGAGAAGGGCCAGGATAAAGGTATCATCCGGAGAGCTTGAGCTGGCTGGTGTCTCATTTTGAATGGAACTGCACGCTTCACACTTGGTTACTTGTGCAGTTGCATCTGGAGGGCTTCGGCGAAGAAACCTTGCCGGAAAGCTTTGCGGCAAGTGCTCTGCGCCAATGTGGTGACCACATATGCCTCCGTGTATCTCGCCAACAGCTCCTGTCCATCTTCCGGCAAATACACTTCAATTTCACTCCGTTGAGTCTTCTTACATGCATGGATGTTTTCAACAAACTGGTACATACTTGACCGCCGGGCTACTTTTTCCGCTTTTTCTTGCTCTTGGGAAGTCCTCTGCGAAGGAAATGGACGATCTGTTGTGCCCAAGTTGGAGCTGTGGCTCGACAACGAGGACTAAAGGCTCATCTGTCACTGCGGGACCATCAGCTTCACGGCAAGGACCTGCGGGTCCGCCGGAGCTCGATGTTCCCGTCAAACTTGCGGAGCTAAGCTTGTCGGGGCGTTTGCTTCAACGATACAAACTGCATGGTTTGTCGAGCAGACTGCTCCTCGGTGATATTCGCGTTGGTTTTAGGGACCTTCTTGGCGGCGGCTTCAGAGAGCTCTGCCGGAAGTAGTCGCCGAAACCAATTTTCTCTTCTTGCTCGCTCGTTGATGGTGCCACGGTTGGCTGAGTCGCTTGAGCACAAAATTCCTGGTTCCACAGGTAACTTAAGTGCGGCACATTTGGAGAGGCCATCAGCTATATTATTCTGCGCTCTTGGAACGTGTTCCATTTGCAGGCCTTCAAAGTGCTCTTCCAGCTTCCTCACTTCATCGACGTACACTTCCATCAACGGACTCTGGTAGTCTTTGTTCACTTGGCCGACGACAAGCTGTGAGTCTCCCCTGACAATGAGCTTCTTAATCCCAAGGTCCACTGCAATCCTGAGACCGGCAAGCAAGCCTTCATACTCTGCAGTATTGTTTGTTGCTTGTTCCTTGGGAAAGTGCATCTGGACTATGTATTTGAGGTGCTCTCCGGTGGGTGCGATGAGCAGCACGCCAGCACCGGCGCCTTGCAGCGAGAAAGCACCATCAAAGTACAACAGCCACTCTTTATTTGCCTCCTTGACGGGGATGCTTGTCTCCGGAATCTCTTCATCCTGCGTTGGCGTCCATTCTGCTATGAATTCTGCCAATGCCCTGCTCTGGATAGTTGGAGTGCTCTCGAACTTGAGACCAAAGCTTGATAGTTCCAGCGCCCACTCAACAATCCTGCACTGTTGCTTCGGATTACGCAAAATCCTCTTGATGGAAAGCGAGTGACAACTGTTACCTGATGTGCTTGGAAGTAATGGCGCAGCTTCCTCGAGGCCATGAGGAGGCCGAAAAGCAGCTTCTGCACACCAGAGTACCTCGATCTAGCCCCCTGCAGAAGGGAACTGACAAAGTACACTGGGCGCTGCACCATCTTCTTCCGTATCTTGTCGCACCCCTGCGCTGATCCGTCCTTGCGGGACAGAGCTTGACGGCGAAGCCCCCGCTCGTCGCTGGGCGCACCTGCCTCGGTTGCGGCTCATCATCGCCTCCCTCTCCACTACTAACGCAGCACTAGCCACTTGATTGGTCGCTGCTATATACAGCAACAACTTCTCTTGTGGTTTAGGTGCGACAAGTATCGGAGTGGAGGACAGTATCTCTTCAAGTCTGCAGCGCAGCCTCCGCCGGGAGTCCATTTCATTGGACCTGCCTTTTCAAAATCTTGAAAACGGCAGGGCGCGCTCAGCAGACTTAGAGATGAACCTGTTGAGAGCAGCCACGCAACCGGCAAGCTTCCTGACATCCTTGACGCGTTTTGGTGCTTCGATCTGCTCGATGGCCTTGATCTTGTCGGGATTGGCTTCAATTCCTCGCTGAGATACAAAGAACCCGAGAAGCTTGCCGGAAGGGACTCCAAACACACACTTCTCGGGGTTGAGCTTGAGGTTGATCTTGCGCAGGTTTGTAAACGTCTCATCTAAATCTCGAACCAAGGTTGCCTTGTCTCTGCTCTTGACCACTATGTCATCCATGTAGGCTTCTACATTTCTGTGTATCTGTGGTCCAAAAGCATCATGGACTACCCTTGCAAAGGTTGAACCAGCATTCTTCAAACCGAAAGGCATCCGTATAAAGCAGTACGTGCCACATGGTGTGATGAATGCGGTCTTCTCTTCATCCTCTTCTGCCATGAAGATCTGATGATATCCTGAATATGCATCAAGAAACGAAAGCAGATCACACCCAGCTGTGGAGTCAACAATCTGGTCGATGCGCGGCAAGGGAAATGGGTCCTTGGGACAAGCTTTATTAACGTCTGTGAAGTCAATACAAAGTCTCCATTTCCCATTAGCCTTGCGTACCACCACCGGATTGGCCAACCACGTGGGGTGGAGGACTCCTCTGACAAGCCCTGCTGCTTCCAATTTCTTGATCTCTTCTGCTATGAATTCTTGGCGCTCCTTTGCTGTTTCCTAACTTTTTGCTTGACGGGCGGCGTGAGGACAGACAGCTAGGTGGTGCTCAATTACTTTCACGGGAACACGGGGATATCAGATGGTTGCCATGCAAACACATCGACATTCGCCCGCGAGAAAGCAACGAGCTCGCCTTCCTATTTAGGATCAAGCGTGGCATCGATGGTGTAGGTACCACCGGTGCCGTCCTCCTTGCGGGCACCTTCTTGGTCTTTGGTGGAGCTGCCATCGTCTTGTTGCACTTGCGGTGGAGCTCGATGGTGCGTCCTCGGCGGTAGCGCAGCACTCGAAGAGGTGCGCTTCCGGAGTGGGCAGCAGAGCTCTTGCCGGACCTGGTGGTCTTCCTCCCCGGGAGTTTCAGCGGCAAGTGGTTTGCTATTTGGCGCTGTTGCTGCATCCGGTAAATCTTGTCGGCGCAGATAAGTGCATCCTTCTTGTCGCCATGGACAGAAATAGCGCTTATCGGGCGGGCATCTTGAGTAGGTTGTAAGCATAATGAGAGGCGGCCATGAACTTGGCGGCGCCGGACGGCCGAGTATGCCATTGTAGGGCAATGGGAAATCGGCGACGTCGAATGTGACCCTCTCTGTTCTGAAGTTGAGTTCGCTGCCGAATGTCACCCGCAACGTGATTTTCCCCTTGGGCTTGCTCCTTCCTGGGTTGATTCCTTGGAAAGTACCAGTTTCTTTGAGCTCGCTGTCAGGGATTTGAAGCTTCTGGAGCACTGCGGAGGAGATCAAATTCAGGCCGACCCGCCGTCAACCAAGCATCTTTGTGACCTTGAGGTTGCGGATGGTTGGTGAGACCAACATCGGCAAGCACCCGACCCAGATGATGCGATCGGGTGATCCTCAATGTCAAAGATGATGGGCGTCTGGACCACTTAAGAGGTTTGCGTGACTCTATGGATGGTTCTGCTGCATTGACCTCACGCATCCATTGCTTGAGTTGGCGGTGCGAGGTATGCAAAGATGCACCACCGTCGACGCAATGGACCTCTGTTGCCTTTTGAAACTCATGCTCATCAGCTTCATCGTCTTCATAATCCTCGTCATCTTCATCTTCATCTTTTTCCTGGTCGCGACCACGGGGAGGTCTGTCTCCTTGCCGCTGCTTGGCCTTTGCCAAGGCGTCCTCCCCGACCGGGTCTCTTTTACTTGCAGCACTGCACCTTCTTGGGCCTTCTCTTTGTCTCGCCGTCGTATTCAGCTTTCGTAGCTCAACAAACTGCTCGACTTTCTTGCAGCTTTGGAGATCGTGGCCCTTAGTGCGGTGGATTTTGAGATTGCTTGTTGGAGCCGTCGGGCTTGTCGGTGACCGCCACAGCTTGGCGGTCGGCGTCGGCGGCAACCTCCTTGCCGGAGCCACGGTCTTGGCTTTGTTGGCGGCACCATCCTTGCCGGACTGCTCGACAACTAGTACTTCTTGGCTTTTCTTCCTCCTATTGTTCCGCCGCGGCTATTCCTTGCGGGCGGTCCCTCACTATCGACTCTGCTCCCACACTCTCTCCCGGGAGCCTTCTTCCTTCTTCGGTGCGTGCACACTTGTCGGCCAGGTATGAGCTCACGACGTCGTTCACTTTGCACATCGCCATCTCCTCTCTCATCCTGTGATTTCGTACATTACGATGGAATGCACTAATCACTGCAGCAGGTGGACGTCCGGGATGTTGTAGTGCACTCGATCGAATCTCTGGATGAATTTGCGAGGACTCCCCCTCCTTACGGGCAAGCAGGTGGAGATCACTCTCTGGCCATGAGGCTTGTGGTCACTGTGAAGGCGCCAACAAACTGGTGGCACAAATCTGCCCCAGAAGAAATAGAGCCATCCGGCAAGTGCATGAGCCAAGATCTGACGTTTGGCTTGAGCACCAAGGGGAAGTAGTTGGCGAGGATCTTGTCGTCTCGTCCCCCCGCAGCTTGCACCGTGATGGTGTAGATACTGAGGAACTCCGATGGATGTGTCCTGCCGTCGTACTTCTCCGGCACATCTGGTTTGAAGTTCTTCTTGTCGGGCCACCGGACTTGCCGCAGTTCACGAGTGAACGCAGGGCAACCTACCACGTACGGCAAGTCGTCTGGTTCCCCTGGCGCATGCATATAGACGGTGGGCCCGGCGCGTTGGTCAGATTGACGGCGCGCTTCTCTTCGGCGCTCGATACGGGTTCGGCGTCCTCTTCTGCCGCTCGAAGAACTTGGCGTTGGTCGCGACGAGCTCGTGGATCCGGCGACGCCGTGGAGTCGCTGTCGAGGTGGATCCGGCGAGTCGGCGATCTTGGCCTTCGGAAGGGGAGTGTCTGGTGGGTGCACCCGCAAGTCTCGCCGCCATCGGCTCGTGCCTCGTCGTCGCCGCTGCCGCGGCACTTGGTTGCAGCGGGGCGTCGCCGTTAAGCGAAACCGATGAGACTTTGAATTGTGGCCCTCCATTCGTCGACCTTATCGGCCGTTGGAGGGTAATCTAGGAGCAATTGAGCTCTTGCCAAGGCTTCCGCTGGTGTAGTTGGCGGCAACGGTGTACGGAGCGAAGAACGGGATGTGCTCGGACTCCTAACCAAGTTAGGAGGAGTAGCATCCCGCCTCAGCGACCGTACCCCACTCGTACCGGCATGCTGGGGCGCATGCGGGTCTCGAGGGCCTCGGGATCCTCCAGCTTGGCCTTGATCCAATGAGCGTATGGCGCCACGAGTATCGTGGCGCTATGCATCCAGCGCCTCCTGCGATGGACGCGGTGCAGATCGGACGCCGACGCCGCGCGCGTTGTCCCTTGGACCTGGCGGCATCGTGGGCTCTCTCAGCGATGCCGGTCCTCCGCCAGCGTTTCCCCACCGCCGGCGGCTCCGGTGGTGGTGGGTTCGACGCGACGGCTCAGCTGCTGCCAGCGGCTTCTTCTTGGCGCCATGTCGGCGAAGATGTCGGCGAAGTTGCTCAGCGACCACCGGATCAGGTTCGCACAGCCTCGGCGCCCCCACCGGGCGTGCCAAAGATGTCGGGGTGAGCTGGTCGTGCCCACGAGCACCTACGGGACCCTGGTCCCTTGTGGTTCGGAGGGGGCGGAGGTTGCACAAACAGCAGCGGTCGGCGATGCACACGAGCGGATTTTTACCCAGCTTCGGAGCTCTCCGGAGAGATAATACTCCTACCGCTGCTTTGTGGATTATCTTGTGTTCTTGCTAGGGAGCCATGCGGGCTACAAGACCTAGCGCGAGTGTGGTCTTCTATCCAGCTGAACCGAACCTCCTCTACGTTGCCCCCGGGCCTCCTTTTATAGGCACAAGGGGTTACCACATATGGCAAGTAGACAAGGGTAAGGAAGTAAAAACATAGGTTGGTACACCGCTATGTACAGTGTACAGTAACCTATACCTAACTCTGACGGCAAGGGACAAGAGTCATCAATGCCCGTCTCGGTCGCCCGAACAGTGCAACATGGACCGTTAAATGCGCCTCCGTTCGCCACGATGGTAGCTTGTGAGCGCTGCTTGTCGCTACTCTCCGCTGGCTGCACAGCCCCCCGACACGCGTCCTTGGGAGAGCCCCGTGGTGACACGTTGGCGGGTGAGCTGGAGCGGAGATGAAGAGAGGTCGCCCGCCCCGGCAAGCGCCTTGCCAAGGGAACCTTGTCGGCAGGGGTTCGGCGCCCGCCAAGCCTTCCGACAAGCTCCTCTTGCGGGGCCTTGTTTCTTCATACTGAGTGGCCTTCCGGCAAGCTCCTCTTGCCGGGGTCTTGGTTGCTTTGCTCTTGAATGGCTCCAAAGGAGCTACTGAGGGTCTTGGCGGCCATCAGGCCGGCCCGGCCTTTGGGCGCTGCGACTGTCCGTGCATGAGTTCGGGGTACTAGGGTACCCCTACTCTAGTACACCGACACCATTGGAGTATGTTTGGTCCATGCAATGATGCCATTTTCTTTCTGTCCAGATTTTACTTTCTCAAAAACATGCACTAACAAGTTTCTGGCTTTGCCCAAATGACCTTGCCACCATCACCTACACCTAAAGAGACACTAGTCTGGAGAGTTTGTCCACCCCAAGAAATGCCTAAGTGCACTTGGCATTTTGTCAAACACCTTATGGGCATGATCAGTTTTGGCATAGTTTCTGGTTTGTACAATGGACCTACTTGCTTTGCCTAACCACCATGTCCACTAAGCCTCTAGACTACCCTAACCTAATCCTGTTAAAACCCAGCTCCACCCAAGCCTCCCAGCAAGCCCTGGCATTTCGCCGAACACCTGGTGGGCGTGCTCTGGGCGCGGCAAGAGCGCGCGTTTTGCACGTGCGTGCTCACGAGTCGCCGCGTCCTGCTGCCGCCTCCCCCGCGCCCGTTCTGGCCATCCCCTCTCCCAGCCGTCGCGCCCCGACTCCTCCCTTACTGCAGAGCCGCCTGGACCCCCCTGACTTTCCACAGCGCCGCCACCACTAGCCGCCGACGGCCGCAGCAGGCCACTGTCATGGACGGCGCTGCCCGAGCCACACCCGCACGCCAGCTCGCCCTCTTGAGCAGTAGGGAGCTCGTCAGGAAGCGCCGGCCAGCTCCACGTCGCCCTGCTAGCTACAGCGAGGCGGTTCACCGGCGTCCTTATCCACCGCCGCGGAACAGACCTCGTTGCGCTATAAAAGGAGGCCCCCGAGCTCGTCCAGCCACTCAGGCAGCCTCAGGCCATCCCCTCGAAGCCCCCACGGTCAGAAATCGTCGGGGGGAAGCCGTCTTCCCCGAGTCCGGCCGGTTCGGCCGCCGCCACGCCCCAGCGCCGTTCGTCGCAAGCAGGGCCTCCCCTGCCCGTCCGACGCCACCACCCGACTCCCCTGGCCCGTGCGGAGCTTCCCAGCCTCTCAATCGTGATATGGAACCACCGTAGAACACAACCCCAAACCCACCCGAAGCCTCCTCCGTCGCGGAGCTCGCCGCTGGCGACTCCCTCCACCGCCGCCGACCCAGCAACCACGGGGAGGTCTGCCCTGAGCTGGCGGATCCATCCCTGCCCTCGGATGCCCTCGAGGAGCCGTCGTTCGCCGGCGAAGATCGCCGGAGCTCCGCCTCCGTTCGGGCAAAGGAGAGGGAAGGCGGGGGAGACCGGTCAAACCTGACCAGTGGGCCCCCTGGACCCACTGTCAGTGACTCACGCCGGTCCACGCTGGATAAGTGAAGACGTAATCGCAAAGTACGTGTTCGACGTGTACCTATTCGAAACGTTTTGTTTTCTTTTTCTGTTTTATTTAAAAACCAGAAATTTGTCTAAACTTTGACTGGCTATATCTTTTTAAATGAAACTCCAAATGAGTTGATTCATTTTCCTACCTCTCTCAAATTTAGTGTAGTTTATTTTAAGATTTATTTGAAAAACATTCCGACAACTTTTTTACACTGTTTTGAAACTATGTTTTAATTTGAATAATTTCAAAATTAGGTTTTTGAAGAAGAAGTCAACTTTCAAAAAGGCACACCCCACTTGCATACTCTTGAAGGCAAGCATTCTGAGCCCTGGCATAATATTTTTGTGTGTTGGTTGATACGAATATAAGACCACCTTAATACGGAGAACTCGTTATTTTATGTGGTGATACGATCATTTGCATGAATGCATATTGGAAATTTCCTTGCTGTTGGAAGTGGATATACTTGTGATGGTAATCATCCTCGTATGCCTTGCATGCATGCCGGAAAGAAATCCGGGAAAGCCTCTGCCTTGGGTAGGCGTGAGCTTGTCTCCGGTCTTCGTCGGGACGGTTATGTCCGGCATGGCATAGTAAGGTATAATGAGTGGTGATTCTGTTGGTTGAAATATTTTTGTTATACATATCATGCAGGGAATTTTAAACCTCCTGAGTCGACCGTAGATCGAGTCTTGTTCCAGTAACCCCCATGCTTGTTTCGTATTACCACTTGTCCCTGCCGCAGGTAGGGTACGGTTCAGAAAGTTGTCAACCCCTTCCTAGCACACACCGTACAGAGAGGCCATGGTGGAAGATACCGGATGCATCCGATGCACGCACGCCACCTGGTCCGGGGGCATGGGTGTTTCCGGTTGGGGCCGAGAGGGGCACCCTTAGAGCGCGCGATATAAATTTGATCCCATGCTACGCGAGGTTGTAGCCTCCCCACTTAGAGTTTTGCTTGACAGGTGTCGTGGGTGATTCCAGACACCGGTAAGTTAAGCTGGTGTGTGCAAGTCAGGGTGTTTTCAATTAAAAGGCCGTAGACGGAATTAGTCCCGATGGACTAAAGGAATCAGTTACTCGTGGGTAAAGAGTACACCCTCTGCAGAGGTTAAATCTATTCGAATAGCCGTGTCCATGGTTAAGGACTACAGTCTGGGATGGGTCAAGTGTCGGTCTTAGTGTCGGTCTTCGGAGGAGAAACTGTTAAACTAGAACCTGGATCATGACTTGTGACTTGGGATGATTATTATTATTATTATTATGGACTAACCCATTATATTATTTGAAATTATTGAGTATCCCTGGGACGGTTCTACCTCCTGGATACCCACTGTGATTATTTCCATATAAGCCCTTTATGTGGTGTCGCTCAGACGCCCGAGTGTGGCATGTTTGTTATTTATTTACTTTATAAGCCCTTTATGTGGTGTCGCTCAGACGCCCGACTGTGGCATGTTTGTTATTTATTTACTTTATAAGCCCTTTATGTGGTGTCGCTCAGACGCCCGACTGTGGCATGCTGTTATTTATTTAATTTATGAGCCCTTTATGCAGTGTCGCTCAGACGCCCGACTGAGGCTTGCTCGTTATTTACTATCCTTTTGAGGCGTCGCTTCAGACACCCGATCGGTGCATTTTATAACTACTCTGTTATTGCATATTCATGTTGTATATAAATAACCTGCTTGCATGCATCAGGGATTTTATTTTATGACTGACGTTGTGATCATAGAATATTTCAGAGCATGATTATCGTTTGTTATATTATACCCGTGTTCATAATGTTTGCGAGTACATTCAAAGTACTCACTGGCTTGTCCCTGGCTATTGTCTTGGCCAGATTTCTTGCATGGAGAGGAGCGACGTGATGATAGCCCCGAAACCTAAGCAATGGTGATAGCAGCCTCGCGAAGATAGGAGTTAACCTGGTCAGCTGTTCCTGTGGGAAATGGAGTCCCATAGACGCTGATGATCCACGAACTGCTTCCGCCATCAACCACTAGAAACCATTTGTTGTACTTACAGGACAGAATGGTCTTGTACTACATATTTTGTATTTTGCTTGGAATTTCAGTATCAAGTTGGTGCCTCATCAGCTAACAGTAATCCTGGGGCTGGTGAGCACAAGGGCCGTTTTCTGGAAATTAATATCCCGAAAATCCGGTCCTGACACATTTGCACCTACATCTCTCCGACACCCACATATGTCGATATGTCCCAATTGCCATGTGAGGAGAGCCACCACCACATAAGTGACATGAGTGACTCCACCATACGTGACATTGAGAGCATTTCCTATGAGAGGATGAGTGTGACCACCACTAGTCCCACACTTGAGAGCATGCCACACATCCTATGTGAGGCTGAGAGCCATTTGAGTGACTCCTCCAACCATATGAGTGAGAGCATCATATTGGGAGTGAGTGAGCCACAACACTTAGTGAGTGAGGTAGTTGACACTGCATGTGAGGCCACCATGATTTCTAACGACTTCACCTCTACTCCTAGTGTGTTTTCTTCTTTGGTGCTAGGTCTCCTACATGACGACATGCCTATCCTCGACAAGTCCATCCCTCCAAAGGGAAAACCGAAGGCCATGGTGGACGATGACGCACCCCCCACATGGTTCCATCAAGATGAAGATGACAACGAGACGATCTTCAACACCTCACCTACAACAGATGAGTGATGCTCCAACGGTAACATAGGTGATGGTGCTTCTCTTGTCCCACTAGTGGACTCTCTTGACAATGATTGCTTGCATGATGTTGATCCTCCTATTCCCATGCTTCATGCTAGTGCGACTTCTTCATGTCTTGACTTACCTATTTATGATGAATATGATGATGAGCATGTTGAGTTGCCTAGTAGTGATGCTATGCTCCATAGGACATCTTGTGAAAATTCTATTGGTCACATCATGTTTGACAATCCATTGAACTTGTCATATGCTATGAGTGAGATCTCCCATATAGCCTCTTTTCAATCTCAACATAGTAACTATGCATGCCCCATTAACATAAATCCCATTTGCAATTATGGCATAGATGACGAGATGATGGTCATTGGCTTTTGCTTCTCTTGTGATATATGTTCATGCCTCTCACATGATATATCTTGTTTATTGTCGCTTGCCTCCTATTGTTGCCTCTATGGTTCATGATCTTGGAGACTTGGACACTTCACTTGTGATGCATGCTTGTTTACTTGAGCCTATTGTATTTGGTTGTAGTTGCATCATATGCTTTCATACCATACCACACCTTGTTCTTTCTTATGATAAGAATGATGAAAACATTTGTTGGGTATCTCGCCCCTCAAATGATAGGTCTTGCATTTGCACTAACCTCACTTGTTTTTCCGAGTGTTTGTCATGTTCTTTCATTTTGAAGGATTCACAAGGCGGTAACATCACGAGACAACTTGGTTATGTGAAGGCATACAAGATGCGCAACTCCATCACCCTTGAGAACCTCCTAAAGGTGACCTCCTTCCCTTTGAGCCATCCTAAAATATGCATATTGGATGGGCCATACTTTCTTTGTTGTTTCCTTCTTCTTGTCTACATGATACATATGTTGGATGGAGGACCGACATTGGAGAGGGACCCTATGGACCTTCAAGTTGAGGAGTGCCACGACATCGAGCTATGGTACAACACCACACATAACAAATTTGCATCTTATACATGGATTGACCCACATTATGATTGCCTTGTTGCATCTTCAATTTCAATGTCATCCATGATATATGAGCTCGTGCATTTTCTTAGCAAATTTGTTGTGATCTTTCTTGATAGCATATTCATACATCATGATCATATTGCCTATCATCAATTGCATGATAACATAATCATATTGAGCATCCATTACCATAGTCATGCTATTGGTGAACCGTCTCTCTATGACATCGTTTTGCACAATGGTAGAAGTTGTCGCTTTGTGCACCATGCTTTTGTTCCCATGAATGCTTTGCATCTCATTCTAGATCATCTCGATAAGCTTCATGCGCTTTGTCACGACCAATCTTGCCGCACGGACTCATTCTTACATGATGGACACTTTGTGTGCGCTAACCATTGTATTTCTGAGTGTTGCTTGTGTTTGCTCTTTTTGCATTTCTATCACTCCGACGACACCTTGGACTACTTGGATTGCGCCATGTCTTCAACTTCGTCCAACTACAAGTTCGTCTACGACAACCGTTTCCATGGTGATGAGGATCACGATGCGAGGTCGGATCTTTCCCAAGGGGGGGGGGGAGATGATGCGGAGCATCCCACGTTCATCCCCATGTACACTCCGACTACTCTCGAAACCCCAAGAGGACTTATGACGAGACCTCAACTAGACGCCATTGGACACAAGGTGAACTCGCTCCTTTCCGAACCGTCACTTCTCACATGTGAGACATGGTTACTACCTCAAATATATGTGCTATGCATGACTAGGAACAAGGAGGAAGACCATGGACAAGACGGCGAGGACACCAAGTACAAGGACCAAGAGAAGAAGTTGCCCGAAGCTACATCCACCGGACGACTGGCCCAGTCCGGACGTTCGGCCCCTGATGGTCACAACAGCCCAAGGAAACCAGGCCAGCAAATGCTACAGCGGCCGGACGTCCGACCAGGACCGGACGTCCGATGAACTCCAGGCACCGGACGACCGGCCCCTCCGGACATCCGACCGAAGCGCACCCGAGCCGAATCTACGGAAGTCCGAAGAGCACCGGACGTCCGGACCTTCCCGAGCCTCCGGATGACCGGAACCCACCGGACGTCCGACGCCTGTCTACGCACAGTGTATTGGACCGAATCCATATATCCACCACTTACCCCTTCGTGGCCCATGACTATATATACTCCTCCACCTCCTCCTAGTTAGGGTTAGCGTTGATTTAGCTCATTGTTAGATAGAGCTTCGCTCATCCATATCGGATCTCCTCCTCGTGAGAGATCGCGGCCTCTTCGGAGAAGATCCACCATGGATTCAAGACCCCTTTACGGGAAGATCCCTCGTGGATTCAAGACCTTCTCTCGGAGATGAGCTACCGCCACTTGTATCGTCCGTTGTTGACTTTGGATCATGTATCTCCCTTTGTGTTCATCGATCTAGCACATGTGTGATTGATCTTGTTGGTTTGAGTGATTCTCTTGTGTTTTTCCCGTGATTTCCCGCGTGTTCTTCCGCTCGTTCTTCGTGTTCCTCATAGGGATCCTCTCCAAACGTGAAAGATCGTCCCCATAGGGTTCCGCCCTACATCATAAGGCCACAAGCCCTTCGAGTGCACAAACAAGTGCACCCCTCAACGACGACGGAACCTACGACTCCATGAGTGAAGGAGAAATGGAAGCCCTTGAGCAAGTGGCCATGCACCGACAAGTGAACAACGAAGACGAAGATGATCAAGTCTTTTGTGATGAAGATTCAAGTCCCGCTCTTGTTGTCTCCAAGGTCTTGACTCTTCAACATCAACAAGACGAAGATCAAAGATGCCATATCTTCCACACAAAGGCCGGCATCAATGGACGGTCCGTCAAGGTCATCATCGATGGAGGTAGTTGCCATAACTTAGCAAGTGAAGAACTATGCTCCAAACTCCAATTGGTCAAGATGAAGCACCCTCACCCCTACAAGGTTCAATGGTTAAGCGACACCGGCACCATCCAAGTCGAGCATAGGGTACAGGTCTCTTTCAAAATCGGCGCCTATGAAGACACTTTGGAGTGTGATGTCCTTCCGATGACCGTGTGCCACCTCCTTCTTGGATGGCCATGGCAATTTGACCGAGGTGTCATTCGCAATGGGCGTACAAATCACTATGGGTTCAAGATGAAAGGGAAGGAGTTTGTGATAGAGGCAAAGGTGTCCTGTCTTTCAATGAGATGGTGGCTATCGTTTAGGATGAAGTCGACTTTGAAGATCCGAATACGAACGTGCGAGGACGTCGCGCCTTAGCAATCGCTAAACCAACTCCGAGAGGTTATTGACCACGCCGGAGCATGATCAACCTGACCACGAAAGTCTGTTTCCTGCAGGCAAACGAAGAACAAGCAAGAAACTAAGATTGCAATCTGGATATTGCGAATATAAGAGGAAAGATTATTGATCAAGGTGGGGTTCTGTGACGCCTTTGTCTGGTCGTTGAACACAAACAAAGTACGCGAAGTTGTAGCTATGGCAAACTTTTAATCTAAACAAAACCCGAAGTCTAAACGACACCCTAAGGGCTGTATATATGGAGGAAGAGGAGGGAATTTCGTGGCCCTTGAGGGAGGGGTCCGAAACCAACCCTAACTCTTGTTTCCCCACACATACGGACTCTAAAAATAGCCTATACTTTAGTATTTCGAAATTACATGGGCCTGGCCCAATAATAAGGTGACGCAGCACCTAGAATAGCCTATGGACGAATATTATGAAGTGGCATATTGTATATTTCGTCCAAGGCTTCATGCACTCATTATGGGGGCCTCAAAGTCCTGAAATCATCACTTGTAACTCCGTTCTTGTTCCCCTCGCGCATGCCATCATCTCCATGCTTGGTCTTGCTCCAGTGTTCATCCCTCTTATCCATGACAGGCCCTTCATTTGTAAGCAAAACAAATGTATCCAATTTAGGCAGCATCATATTCTCATGAACATTAGAATCATTACCAAGAAACGAAAGTACCTGATAATTTAATTGGCGTGCGCGAGCTCTAGTAATTGGTCCAGTATGTATAGCAGCAGGGGCTGTGGGTGTAACAATGGTATTGATGTCCTCACCAGTTTGTGCTACGTCCTATGTCTCCAAGCCAAGTGCTCGCCGACAAGCAAAACACCCATAGTGGAGAAAATAGTGAGAGAGCGAACCACCAAAAAGAGAGTGAGCGCCACAAGCCCAAATTGAGTGCCTCCACGATGAGCGACAAGAAAAACTTAGTTCTCTTTGCCACCGAACGTGAGATGGGAGAAGTGTGTGAGGACCCATCAAGTGTCCTACACTATGTCCTATTGTGCAAGGACGAGGCACCAAAAACTAACAACTCTCACGATCTACCTTTGGTGTTATCTTCTTTATTGCAGGAATTCCAAGATGTTTTCCCTGATGAGCTACCTCCGGGTCTACCTCCACTATGAGGCATTGAGCACCGAATCGATCTCATCCCAGGAGCGCCGCTTCCAAACAAGGCTCCCTATCGCGTCAATCCCGAAGAAACCAAATAAATACAAACGCAAGTAAAGTATCTCATAGACCATGGACATGTGCGTGAAAGTTTGAGTCCTTGTGCCGTACCGGTCATTTTTGTGCCAAAACGAGACGGTAGCTTTGGCATGTGCTCTGATTGCAGACCTATCAATGCTATCACCGTTCGTTATAGGTACCCCATTCCACGCCTTGATGATATGCTTGATGAAATTAGCGGTGCCACTATCTTTTCCAAAATTGATCTTAAGAGTGGGTACTATCAAATCCGCATACAAGAGGGTGATGAATGAAAGATGGCTTTCACAACAAAGTTTGGTCTATATGAGTGGTTAGTCATGCCTATGGGTTTATCGGAAGCACCCGACACTTTCATGCGTCTTATGCATTACGTGTTTCGCCCTTACATTGGTGAATTTGTTGTTGTCTACTTTGATGATATCCTTGTGTTTAGCAAATCTCTCAAAGAACATGTCACCCACCTTCGCACCGTGCTACAAACTCTTCGAAAAGAGCAACTTTATGCTAATATGGAAAAATGCCTATTTGGTGTTGATAAGCTTGTTTTCTTGGGTTTCGTAGTATCCTCTAAGGGTGTTCATGTTGATGAATCTAATATCAATGCTATTAAAACTTGGCCCCAACCAACCAATTTGCAACAAGTGCGTAGTTTTCTTGGTTTAGCCGGTTTCTACCGTTGATTTGTGAAGGATTTTAGCACCATTGCTTCACCTTTGCATGCTTTGAGTATGAAAAATGCACCGTTTGTTTTCAATGAGCTTAAGAATTTGCTTACTCATGCTCCCGTGCTTGCATTATCCAACTTTGACAAACCTTTCAAAATTCATTGCGATGCTAGTGGTAATGGCATAGGAGGTGTGTTAACGGAAGAGAAGCGCCCCAATGCATACTTCAGTGAGAAACTCTCCGGAGCGCAACTCAATTACCCCATCTATGACAAAGAGCTATATGCTTTAGTGCGAGTTTTGCGTGAATGGGAACATTACCTTTGCCCTCATGAGTTCATCATCCATACCGACCATGAAACACTTAAATACCTTAAGGGTCAAACTAAGTTGAACAAGCGTCATGCTAAGTGGAGTGAATTTATTGAGTCATTTCCTTATGTCATCAAGTATATTAAAGGTAAGGAAAATGTTGTGGTGGATGCGCTTTTGTGACGCCCCGAGACCGACGCTTCAGTTGCCCTTCCATTTATTTTAATTGTTGACGTGTGTTTATTATGTTTGTTGCATTATCATAATTGTTTTGCATATTTCATTCCTATATGTTTATGTCATGATCATGTGATGTAGGGCGGAACCCTATGTGGACGATCTTTCACGTTTGGAGAGAATTCCTACGAGGAACACGAAGAACGAGCGGAAGAACACGAGGGAAATCACGGGGAAAAACACAAGAGAATCACTCAAACCAACAAGATCAATCACACATGTGATAGATCGATGAACACAAAGGGAGATACACGATCCAAAGTCAACAAAGGACGATACAAACGGTAGCCGTTCTTCTCCATGAGGAGGTCTTGACGATGGTCTTCTCCGCAAAGGAGGTCTTGAATCCAAAGTGGATCTTCTCCGAAGAGGGGCCGCGGTCTCTCTCGTGGAGTAGATCCGATATGGATGAGCGAAGCTCTATCTCACAAATGAGCTAAGTCAACGCTAACCCTAACTAGGAGGAGGTGGAGGAGTATATATAGTCTAGGCGAATGAAAGGGTAAGTGGCTCCGGCCCAACACACGGGCGGGCGATAGAGCGTCGGACGTCAAGCAGTACCGGACGTCCGGTGGCTCGCGAGGGTCCGGTCGTCCGGTGCATGTCGGACGTCCGACGTTTTGGCTCTGGACAGGTGGTGTCGGACGTCTGGTCGGTGTTGGTCGTCCGGGCGCTGGAGAGTGTCGGACGTCCGGTGTCTGGCGGTCGTCCGGGTGCTGGGAGTCGTCGGATGTCCGGTGGCTCCAATCGTCCGTAGATTCGGCTCGGGTCCTCAGGGGCCGGACATCCGGGCTGGGCCGGTCGTCCGGTGGCTGTAGCTTCACGTAGCTTCTTCTCTTGGTCCTTGTACTTGGCGTCCTCGCTAGCTGTTCCGTTGGATGTGGTGGCTTCGTGGCTTTCCTCCAAGTACCTGATCATGCATAGAACACACGTTGGAGGTAGTAGCCATATCTCACATGTAGAAAGTGATGGTTCGGAGAGGAGCGAGTTCACCTTGTGCCCAATGGCGTATGTTCGAGGTCTCGTCATATGTCCACTTGGGGTTTGGAGAGTAGTCGGAGTGTACGTGGGGATGAACGTGGGATGCTCCGCGTCATCTCCCCCCCCCCCTTGGGAAAGATCCGACCTCGGATCGTGATCCTCATCACCATGGAAACGATTGTTGGGGACGAACTTGTAGTTGGATGGAGTTGAAGACATGGCGCAATCCAAGTAGTCCAAGGTGTCGCCGGAGTGATAGACATGCAAAAAGAGAAAACACAAGCAACACTCGGAAATACAATGGTTAGCGCACACAAAGTGTCCATCATGTAAGAATGAGTCTGTGCGGCAAGATTGGTCGTGACAAAGCGCATGAAGCTTATCAAGATGATATAGAATGAGATGCAAAGCATTCATGGGAACAACAGCATGGTGCACAAAGCGACAAATTCTACCATTGTGCAAAATGATGTCAAACAGAGACGGTTCATCAATAGCATGAATATGGTAACGGATGCTCAATATGATTATGTTATCATGCAATTGATGATAAGAAATATGATCACGATGTATGAATATGCCATCAAGAAAGATCACAACAAATTTGCTAAGAAAATGCACAAGCTCATATATCATGGATGACATGGGAATAGGTGCAACAAGACAATCATAATGTGTGTAGTCCTTGCGCAAAGAGAACGGTGGTAAGGATAGTCCACGGGATCCCAAAGCATCGTTGCTCTCAAGAGCTCGTTTCGTCAACTCTTGGGATTGAGAGGTTGACGAGTATATGAGAGTACCTACACAAAACAAAGGCAAAGGAAAAATTGTGTGTGCATGGTATATGTACACATCATCCATCATGATCTTGCGTGCTTGTGTCGGTTAGCACAAAATAGCCAATGCTCAAATAAATGAGATGCATGATATAGAAACATGTCATCCATCATGATAGGTTTGTTGTTATGTATAGCATAATGGAGACTCAAATTTTGTAATGCATCATGGGAAATATCGAGAGCATTGTTATTCATGGAATGCATATGGTGCACACAATCATGGGAATCATGCAAAGTATGGAATGCATCAAAATCTCCTAATATGTATGAGGAAACTATGGGGGTCTCCTCATGAGTATGAGTAGACATCACATGGAGAATATTGACAACATTCAAAACAAAGCATATTTGGAACAATGTGATCATGTCATGGCATAGTAGATGAATTGCGCAAATCATGTAAAGGAAGCATGGCAATATCATCGCATGAAAAACAAAAGCCAATGACCATCATATCGTCATCTATGCCATAGGTGCAAATAGGATTTATGTTAACGGGGCATGCATAGTTACTATGTTGAGATTGAAATGAGGCTATATGGGAGTTCTCACTCATAGCATATGACAAGTTCAATGGGTTGTCAAACATGATGTGACCAAAAGAATTTTCACATGATATCCTATGGAGCATAGCATCACAACTAGGCAACTCAACATGCTCATCATCATATTCATCATAAATAGGTAAGTCAAGACATGAAGAAGTCGCACTAGCATGAAGCTTGGGAATAGGAGGATCAACATCATGCAAGCAATCATTGTCAAGAGAGTCCACTAGTGGGACGAGAGAAGCGCCATCACCTATGTTACCTTTGGAGCGTCGCTCATGTGTTGTAGGTGAGGTGTTGAAGATCCACTCATTGTCATCTTCATCTTGATGGAACCATGTGGGGGTGCATCATTGTCCACCATGGCCATCGGTTTTCCCTTTGGATGGATGGACTCGTCGAGGATAGGCATGTCATCATGTAGGAGACCTAGCACCAAAGAAGAAAACACACTAGGAGTAGAGGTTGAGTCGTTAGGAATCATGGTGGCCTCACATGTCGTGTCAACTACCTCACTCACTAAGTGTTGTGGCTCACTCACTCCCTCTTGGGCGCTCTCACTCATATGGTTGGTGGAGTCACTCAAATGGAGCTCAACCTCACATAGGATGTGTGGCATGCTCTCATGTGTGGGGCTAGTGGTGTTCACACTCATCCTCTCATAGGAAATGCTCTCAATGTCATATAGGGTGGAGTCACTCATCTCACTCATGGGTTGGTGGCTCTCCTCACATGGCAATTGGGTCATCTCATGATATGTGGGTGTCGGAGAGATGTTGGTGCAAATGTCTCCATGCTCAACTCCTATCGCCGCCTTGGTTGAAGGGATAGTCCCATGCTGAACCTTCTTGTCACCGTCTTGTTGTTGGAGGCCCATATGATGTGGCACCTCGTAGCTCGTCTCCATGACAGAAGGGAATGTCCCATGCTCGGCCATCTTCCTTGAGGGGCTTCCGAAGATGGAAGTGTCGCCCTCGCTCGTAGGTGGTCGCCTTGTTGTTGAAGATGTCAATGTAGGCGAACTCACGGGAATTAGGCGAAGATGCCGTACGTCCAAAGGCGAAGATGCCTTGATAGCACTTGGCGAAGATGCTGAAGTGGTTGGTGTAGCCGTAGCTCCGTCGTGGTGGTGCTCGTCTCGCGGTCTTCTCTTATGCTCATGAAGCTTGGACTTGGCGTGAAGTAGGGCTTGTTGGGACTTGTGCATTTGCGCTTGTTGAGCATCTTCATGATGATGGTGTCGTTGTCGCGATGTCGTTCGTCGTCGTCGTGCACATGATGCTTGGAGGTGACTTGCCCTTCATGACGATGTTGATCACGAACGTGATGGTGGTCGCCATGTAGATGTGGACGAGGACGATTTGCACTTGCATCATTTTCCGCGCTCCAAAGACTTGTGTCTTGAATGTCGCCGCCTTGATGATGACGAAGGGGAAGAAGACTTGATCAAGGCTCTAATCTCCTCCATCCTTGCATCTTGCCCTCTTTATGTGCGGAAAGCTTCTTGTCGATGTAGTCCCTTTTCCTTGCTTCGGAGTGACGAATGTCGATGGAGAGGTTCTCGATGCGCTCTCGCAATCTTGATTGTGCGCCTTGCATTTGTCGTTGTAGATCGAAGATGGACGCTTTGGTGATGTAGTTGTCCACGCCGTCGTTGTTGTCGTAGACCAGAGAGGAAATGCCTTGCTTATTCATCACAAGACTCGAGCAAATATGAGTTGGAGAAAGAGAAGAACTTGACCAAATGTACCTTGACCGATGTTGAAAATGGATCAATGATCACTCAATGTGTAACAAGGAAATAGCACAATTGGTACCAATTCTTGTCGGTTTCTCACACCTACACAAGTAAAGCTTATGGTGGAGCTCGGTGAGGATAGTGGCACAAAAATTTGATGCAAAATGTTAGCAAGAGTCAATAATGTTGAAAGAGATTCATAAATTCGCAAGTGAAACAAGTAGACCAAAGCAATGAATGGCACACCGAAACACACACACGAATAGATAAATGGGGTCGCGCAACCAAGGAATGAGCTCAAAATGTGGAATCCACCAAAATGCTCGTGTTGCACAACTCAAGAGAGACGCTAGCACGATTGCTCAATAGGCGGATACGACACTTGTGCACAACTTATAAGATGCAAAATGGATAAACTTTTGATCCCAAGTATGCTATGTATGTATGGTTCCCGGTGTTTCTCAAGATGATCCAAGATGATCGGATATGACATTCTTATATGCAATGTGGTATGATGCTATGGCACTTGCTTACAAGCTCTTTGCTCTCTTTCTTTTGCTTAAATGCTTATTCTTTTTTTTCTATGGCCACTTTTGCACAATGCACAAACCAAGATAGTAATAGTGTATATGCGGGAACAAACTTGTGACACAAGATATGATACCAATATGATATGGTACATATGCAATAGAAGGTACGGACCACTAATGTGCACAAGTCACGTTGCCAGCAATACTCAAATAGCTAGTCTCGATTGGCAAGTAACGCAAAATGGGCTAGAGGTTATCAATGCAATTGCAAGGGGAATGTAAAATGGCGTCGTCGAGGTTACCGTCCTTGGCGATGATGAGTGGCGGTGCTCTTGATGTAGATACTAATATGATGGAGACTCGTCCCTAAGTAGCCGAAACACCTTAGGAAACGGAAAAACCGCGAACTCAAAATCTCAAAGACAAAAGTCAAATGGTGGTAGCGGAAATGCGGTGGTGGTTGCGGAAGCTCAATGGGATTGCGGAAATGCAATGGTGGTTTTGGAGTACGCAATGCGGAAGTGGAGGGTAAGGTGATGAACAATACACGGTGTCAGAGTTGGAAGCACGGTCCCTAAGTAGCCGAAACACCTTAGGAGACACAACTCACAACACAACACAAAATTGGGTTAAGTTGGGATGTAAGTGTATGTTGGGTAAGCCTATGCGGAAGTGGTGGTGGTGGTTGATGAAGAAGAAACCATCCCTAACTAGCCGAAACACCTTAGGAGACTCGAATTACAGCTCAAACAACCACTAATGCTATATGGATCAAGATGGGTTTGGTTGCGGAAGTCGGTGGTGGCTATGCGGATGATGTGGTGGAAGCCCTAGGCAAAGATGCCAAAAATCACAAAATTTGATGGAGACAAATGATGTTGGTAGTATTTTTTTGGGAAATAGGATGTCAATAGCTTTAAAACGAGCTAAAGAACGACAAAATCGGAGTTCGGATGAATTAGTTATGGACAAAACAAAAATCAGCCGAAGTCTGAAACTACAGGTTACGGACGTCCGGAAAAGGTCGGATGTCCGGGGGCCGAACGTCCGGGAGGCTCGGAAATCCATGAATTCGGTTCGGGTTAGGGGTTCCGGTTGTCCGGGAAAGGTCGGACGTCCGGGGGTCGGGGGTCAACGTGGGATTTGAGCTCCGGGACACGATTTTGAGCGGAATTTTGGGATTTTGCGGTCAAAATTGAAGAGATTTTGTGGATGAAAGATGGGGAAACTTGGGGAAATGCTAGATCCACTCGAAACCAAGCAAATCCATGGATCAAAATCAACAAAACTTCATCAAAACCAACAAATCACAAAAAAAATTTGGGGCTATTTTTGGTGGGGATTTTTGAAATTAGGACGAAATCATGCAAAAGAAGGCTAGAAAAAGAGGGGTAGGGGCTCCAAATTCGTGATCAACCTTGCTCTGATCCAAGTTGATGTAGGGCGGAACCCTATGTGGACGATCTTTCACGTTTGGAGAGAAACCCTATGAGGAACACGAAGAACGAGCGGAAGAACACGAGGGAAATCACGGGGAAAAACACAAGAGAATCACTCAAACCAACAAGATCAATCACACATGTGCTAGATCGATGAACACAAAGGGAGATACATGATCCAAAGTCAACAAAGGACGATACAAACGGTAGCCGTTCTTCTCCGTGAGGAGTTATTGATGATGGTCTTCTCTGCAAAGGAGGTCTTGAATCCAAGGTGGATCTTCTCCGAAGAGGGGCCGCGGTCTCTCTCGTGGAGTAGATCCGATATGGGTGAGCGAAGCTCTATCTCACAAATGAGCTAAATCAACGCTAACCCTAACTAGGAGGAGGTGGAGGAGTATTTATAGTCTAGGCGAATGAAAGGGTAAGTGCCTTTGGCCAAACACACGGGCGGGCGCACAGGCGTCGGACGTCCCACAGGTACCGGACGTCCGGTGGCTCGCGAGGGTCCGGTCGTCCGGTGCATGTCGGACGTCTGGCGTTTTCGCTCTGGACAGGTGGTGTCGGACGTCCGGTCGGCGTCGGTCGTCCGGGCGCTGGAGAGTGTCGGACGTCCGGTGTCTGGCGGTCGTCCGGGCGCTGGGAGTCGTCGGATGTCCGGTGGCTCCGGTCGTCCGTAGATTCGGCTCGGGTCCTCAGGGGCCGGACGTCCGGGCTGGGCCGGTCGTCTGGTGGCTGTAGCTTCGCGCAGCTTCTTCTCTTGGTCCTTGTACTTGGCGTCCTTGCTAGCTGTTCCATTGGATGTGGTGGCTTCGTGGCTTTCCTCCAAGTACCTGATCATGCATTGAACACACGTTGGAGGTAGTAGCCATATCTCACATGTAGAAAGTGATGGTTCGGAGAGGAGCGAGTTCACCTTGTGTCCAATGGCGTATGTTCGAGGTCTCGTCATATGTCCACTTGGGGTTTGGAGAGTAGTCGGAGTGTACATGGGGATGAACGTGGGATGCTCCGCATCATCATGTTGAGTGCCTTGTCATTTTGCTTCTTGCATCATGTTCATCTTATATTATATTGCATTGCACCATCCTTGCTTTGTTCTATGCTTCATGATGTGATGTGCCTCTTGTCATTCTATTGCATTGCATCATGATCATCATGCCTTGTTTTGCATATTTAAGTTTTGTTGTGTGCTCTTGTGTGAACCCCTCTTATTCTTATCTCCACCTTATTTTTGTTCCATGCACATACCAGCAACAATTCATCAAGTTCACCCAAGTTTCTATCCCATCCAAACTTCTCCTCTTCCCTTTCTTTCAATTATTTCTCTAGTGACATTTTCTACTCCAGATTAATATTCACTATATTTCTTTATTCCCTACACCATGCCAAGACCACCTCCTCCAATTTTCAAGTCTTTTGGAAGTGTGTTGGTTGGGCTAAGGATTTATTCAAGCTTGAATTATTTTCAAGCTTGTTTGAATTTGCAGTCTCTAAAAAGTGCCAGAGCATTTTATTCAAATGCTGCATAATTCCTGACGTCCATGGATATTTTGTTCTTAGCCTAATTCTTCTCAAACTCCGTGGCCTTTTCTCTTTTGCATCTTTGGTTTTATTTAGCCAGAGGGTTTGTTTAAAAGGAAAAGGGCCTTAGCCGGGGCGCTGCACTAGGGCCTAGAGCCCAGCCAGCGCCAGCGTGCCCCTTCTCTCCCTCTAGCTAGTAAATTCTACAGGATCGCCTAGGCGACCCCACCTGTCATCCCCTCACTCACCTTTTCTTCCTCCTCCCGCAGCTCTCTCTCACAGTAAAAGGACGGGGCACATGGCCACCGCGGCGCCCTCGCCCACGTGCCCCTCTATAAAGCCGCCTAGGGCCTCGCCCTAGGGTTTTCCTCTCCCCCCTCTCGCCGCCGCCACTCATTTCCTTCCCTCTATTTCTACAGAGGAG
Source organism: Aegilops longissima (assembly GCA_021605205.1). Lineage (NCBI taxonomy): Eukaryota > Viridiplantae > Streptophyta > Magnoliopsida > Poales > Poaceae > Aegilops > Aegilops longissima. Next base: position 328,305,242 of record CM038678.1, on the reverse strand, counting down.
CAGACTAGCAGAGAACCACCGAGCACGCTCCGTCATCGGTTGCGAGGCTCCTCGTCGTCTTCTTCGCTCCAATTCGACTCTCCTACGTCGTGTCCTTCCACTACAAGCAAGGCCAGGAGCCAGAAGGGCCCAAGGGCATCGTGATCTCTTCCTCTACTACGTCTTCTTCCCCTGCTTCGTCTTCTTCACGGACAACAAGTTCACCGGAGTTCCTCGACTCCTCTCCGTCGATATTCTGCGTCCCCGACCGCATACTCATGTCACAGGTATACTAGGTATACCCAACTCCAACCCTGTTCTTTTTCATAGAGATTCGATCGGCGGAGTCGTCGCTAGACCCATGCCAGCTTCGTGTTCTCGATGCTCCGACGAGTTCTGAATTTTGTTGTGCAGTTGCAGTACTCGCCGTGGTTCCTCGCGCTTCGCCCCCGCTCTGAATCCTCTCTTGCACATGCTTCCTTGTCGTGCCACTCCCTGATCGCCCCGACCTCGCCGCCGCTCCCCACAGCCTCGACGATTGCCTCGCGTCGCCGTCCCCGAGCCGAGCCATGCTCGTGCTTGAACAGGTCTTGCTGCTGCTTGCCCTGCTTCTCCTCGCCGCGCGTCCTCTGCACACACACTGCCCCTTTGCTGCACCTTCGCGGGCACACCTCCATGCACATGCGCACGGCCGCGCTCGACTGCGAGTCCGTGGCCCTGCTGCGTCTTGCCTCGCGGCCATGCCCGGGATGAGCTCAAGCCCGTGCTCGAGTCAGTCTCCTGCACGCGACCATCCCGCAGCACCTCATCTACAGCTCACGCACATGCACCAGGGCCTGCCCAGCTTCTTGTTCACCGTAGCTCTCGGCCTCGAGTCGAGCTCCTGCTCGTGCCCGAGCGCGCGCACGCACACGACTCCGGCAAGAAGCAGCCGCTCGCTCACATGCTCCCACGCATCGCAACCCATCGCCTGTATGCTCCATCTAGGGAGCAGCAGCTCAGGCCGCTCCTTGACATGGCCGGCCTTTGCTTCACGAGCACGTCGGAAGGCAAGTCCGGTGAGGTGGCTCTGCCTCCGCGGTTTTCTTTACGCGCGCACCCTAACATGTTTGCGCACACCTGCTGCACACTGCCACTGCCTCTCCGTGCCTCGCTGCCGTGGCCGAGACGAGCTCCTACCTGAGCTTGTTCTCGAGCCCTTGCTCATGCCTTTGCTCAACCGCTCGCGCAACCACACCCACACAGGTTTCCGCACGCCCGCTGCTGTCCTGTAGCGTCGATGCCCGTTGCTTTGCTCGCTTGCGTCGCCGTCGAGCATCACTGTGAGCCATGGCTCCAAAAGCTCGACCTTGTGCCGTTGCTCAAGTAGCATGGTGTCCTCATTTCTTCCATGACCACTGGCACAGTCGAGTTGGCTAGCACAGCAGGCATTCACATAAAAAGGTCGTGGGTTCGAATCCCAGGCGACCCAGTTTTTGCCCTCTTTTCCATTTCTTTTGCACACAGCCACTTGGGCCGAATCCTCATCTGGGCTGCTGCACGTTGATGCTTCGGGCCCGTGCATGTTGCCTGTGGATTTGTTTAATTTCTAGTGCATTGCATATTTACAGTATTGCCACTGTTTTACATTTTCTATAGTTAAATATGCATGCATCCAAGCTAAACGAACCATATATGCAAGATGCTTAGAATTTTATCTAGTTTCATAATATGTTGTTTTCATCCATGATTAAAACGTTTAACATGGTGTTTGATTTAATTTGCGTAAATGACATGCTAAAATGGTTTAATTCATATCTAAATAAACGTAGCTCCATTATAAATAAATTTTATATGTAAATTGGGTAGAAAAATGCATATATTAACATGATGCACTTACTTTTGCTGTTTAACAATTCTAAAATATGGTTTAGGCAGAACAATACCAAATTTGAAATATGCATATGGGGATTTTCTAGAATTGTTGTTTGCGTTTCCGGCCTCATTTAAATTTGCCTAAATAGGTAGTTTGCATATCCTTCACCTCTTGCCATGTTAACAACATTTAATCTTGACATGCATCATACTTGGATGAGCATCATGACTTGTTATGTGTTGTGTGTTTACCATGTTGTTATGTGTTGCTTGTCAGCGTCGAACTTGTTGTCGAAGTAGTCTCTTGTACGTTGCTCGAAGAGTCGCAAGTCGGTGGCGAGGTTGTCGATGCAGTCGTTCATTGCTTGTTGCTCTTGGTGCAACGCTTGTTGTGCACCAAAGAGGTGGCTCTTGGTGACGTATGAAGACATGTCGTCGTCTTGCTCGATGAAGAGTGGGTTTGTAGAAGTACTTGGCCTATCCATCATTCCAAGAAAAAATATGTGAGTGGTAGAAGGAGAAGAACTTATACCAATGTACCTTTGACCGATGTTGATGATGAATCAAGTTCACTCAAATGCGGACAATGAAATAGCACTATTGGTACCAATCCTTGTCGGTTCTCACACCTACACAAATAAAAGCTTATGGTGGAGCTTGGTAAGGATGGTGGCACAAAATTTGATGCAATTGTAAGTGAGCATCAATAATGTTGGAAAAGGTTCACAAATTTGGAAATGCAACAAGTAGACCAAGCAAATAATGGTACACGGAAACACACACGCAAATAGATAAGTGGGATTGTGCAAACCAAAAGTGAGCCAAAATGTGGAATCCACGAAAATGCTCTTGTTTCACAATACTAGAGAGACGCTAGCACGATTGCACAAAAGGCGGATACGGAACTTGTGCACAACCTACTAGGCAAAAATGCAACTATCTCTATCCCACGTATGCTATATGTATGGTATTTTGGTGCTATGATCCAAGATGATCCAATATGACAATCATAATATATTATGATGCTATCGTTCTTGCTCATAAGCTCTTTGCTTATCTTTCCTCTTTGCTTAAAAGCTTGGGTGGCTCTTTCACTTTTGAGCTCTTTTCTCATGCAAAACTTCACGAACCAAGATAGCAATTGTGTATGCTATGACAAATTTGTGACACACAAATGGATCCCAAGATATGCACCACGGTGGTATGGTATGTATGCTATGGAGTATGATCACTAATGTGCACAAGTCACGTTGCCGGCAATACTCAATGGCTAGTCTCGATGGGTAAGCTACACAAAAGTAAGGCCATGTGGTTACCAATGCAATTGCAAGGTATGACAAAGATGTCGACGATGTTACCGTCCTTGGTGATGATGTGACCCTTGCGAAGATGAGCCGAGGTGATGATGAAGTCGAACCATACCTAGATAGCCGAAACACAATAGGACACGGGAACCGCAACTCAAAATCTCAAGGACCAAAATGTGGCAAAATCGTCATAGGATGTATTGGGGAGGAGGGTGGTGTATGTGGTTTGGGAAGATGTGGTGGAAGGTGGGGTGGTGGTGGTGGTTAAACTGAAGAATTTCAGTTTCGTCAGGGTTTCACGGATGTCCGGTTTTTCCGGTCGTCCGGCCGTAGGATGTCCGGCAGGGTCCGGTCGTTCGTACATTTGAATCGGGACAGGGGTTCCGGTCGTCCGGAAAGGTCGGACGTCCAGTGATCGGGGTCAACTCTGGATGAACAGGGGCGATTTTAAGGTGGAAGAAGGTGGTGAGGTCAAAATTGAGAGGATTGATGGATGGAAAAGGGTGGGGATGGTGGGAAAAGCTAGATCCACACGTAGCAACTCAAATCCATGGACCAAATCCAACAAAATCTCAACTCACCAACAAATTACAAAAAATTTGGGGCTATTTTTAGTGGGGAATTTTTGGATTTAGGACAAAAACAACAAAATCAAGCTAGAAAACACGGGGTAGGGGCTCCAAAAACGTGATCAACCTGGCTCATTATACCAAGATGATGTAGGGCGGAACCCTAGTCGGAGATCTTTCACGTTTGGAGAGGATCCTACGAGGAGGACACGACGAAGAAGCGGAAGAACACAAGGAAAAACACACAAGAGGAACACTAAACCGACAAGTATCGATCACACAAGGGCTAGATCACCGAACACATAAGGTAGTACAAGATTCAAAATCAACAAAGGAAAGATACACGGGTAGCCGTTCTTCTCCGTGAAGAGGTCTTGATGGGGTCCACCCTAGTCTTGAATCCGCTTGGGGGATCTTCTCCGAAGAGGTCCTGAGCTCCGAGGAGAAGTAACCAAGTGGATGAGCAAGGCTCTCACACAAACATGAGCTAAACCAATGCTAACCCTGACTAGGAGGAGAAGGAGGTCTATTTATAGTCTTAGTACAAATGGGTTCTAAGTGAAGGGGTACAAGGGCTCCAGCCCGCGGCGCGATCACTCAGGGGCCGGACGTCCGGAAGGCGTCGGACGTCCGGTGGCTCGTGAAGGTCCGGACGTCCGACAGGGCTCGGACGTCCGTAGATTCGGCTCGGACTCGGGTGCGTCGGTCGTCCGGAGAGGGCCGGTCGTCCGGGACTTCGGGAAGGCCTGGATGTCCGTAGATCGTCGGGACGTCCGTAGATTCGGCTCTGGTACGGTTCGTCTGGTGGCTTCGGTCTTCCGTGAATTTCCATTCGGGTGCCCAGCTGCCGGACGTCCGGAGGGCGTCGGTTGTCCATGGCCTAGGAGTCGTCGGATGTCCGGACTTGGTCGGTCGTCCGACGCCTGTAGCTTCAGCAGCTTTTCTTCTCCATCACGCTTGGGGTCCTCGTCGTCTTGGCTCTTTCCCAAGTACCTGATTACACATAGAGTTTCCGAATGAGGTAGTAGCCATGCCTCATGATTAGGAAGAGGGAGTTCGGAAAGGAGCGAGTTCACCTTATCTTCAATAGCCTTAGCTCGAGCTCGAGTCATGGGTCCACGCGGTGTTGAGGAAGATGTAGGTGCGTCCATGGGGATGAGTGAGGGATGCTCCGCATCATGTTGCGTGTTTACCATGTTGTTTGCTTCTTTCCGGGTGTGCTCCTTCTCGTTAGTTCCTGTTTCGTTGCGATCGTGAGGATTCGTTCGTCTACGCTTGGTTCGTCTTCGTGGCTTCATCTTCTTCATGGACTCGCTCTTCTTCCTAGCGGGATTTCAGGCAAGATGACCGTCACCTTGGTTCTAATTACTATCATTGCTATGCTAGTTGCTTCGTTCTATCGCTATTCTGCGTTACCTACCACTTGCTTATCAAGCCTCCCAAATTGCCATGAGCCTCTAACCTTTGTCACCCTTCCTAGCAAACCGTTGTTTGGCTATGTTACCGCTTTTGCTCAGCCCCTCTTATAGCATTGCTAGTTGCAGGTGAAGATGAAGATTACTCCATGTTGGATTATGTTTATGTTGGGATATCACGATATCTCTTATATTATTAATGCATCTATATACTTGGTAAAGGGTGGAAGGCTCGGCCTTATGCCTGGTGTTTTGTTCCACTCTTGCCGCCCTAGTTTCCGTCATATCGGTATTATGTTCCCGGATTTTGCATCCCTAACGCGGTTGGGTGATTTATGGGACCCCCTTGACAGTTCGCTTTGAATAAAACTCCTCCAGCAAGGCCCAATCTTGGTTTTAAGTTTGCCTAACTACCTATTACCCCTTCCCTTGGGTTGGCCAACCCGAGGGTCATCTTTATTTAGCCCCCCCGGGCCAGTGCTTCTCTAAGTGTTGGTCCGAACCGAGCCGCCTGCGGGGCCACCTCGGGGAAACTCGAAGACTGGTTTTACTCGTAGCCTATCTCATCCGGTGTTGCTCTGAGAACGAGATATGTGCAGCTCCTATCGAGATTGTCGGCACATCGGGCGGTCTTGCTGGTCTTGTTTTACCATTGTCGAAATGTCTTGTAACCGGGATTCCGAGACTGATCGGGTCTTCCCGGGAGAAGGAATATCCTTCGTTGATCGTGAGAGCTTATCATGGGCTAAGTTGGGACACCCCTGCAGGGTTTGAACTTTCGAAAGCCGTGCTCACGGTTATGTGGCAGATGGGAATTTGTTAATATCTAGTTGTAGTAAACTCTTCTAAAATACACCAACCGTGTGCGTAACCGTGATGGTCTCTTTTCGGGGTTGTTTGAGAGGAGAACATGGTGTTTGGGTTATGTTTGACGTAAGTAGGAGTTCTAATGCGGAGCATTCCTCACTCATCCCCATGGACGCACCTACATCTTCCTCAACACAACATGGACCCATGACTCGAGCTCGAGCTAAAGCTATTGAAGATAAGGTGAACTCGCTCCTCTCCGAACTCCCTCTTCCTAATCATGAGACATGGCTACTACCTCATTCGGAAGCTCTATGTGTAATCAGGTACTTTGGAACGAGCCAAGGAACAACTACTTGCGAGAGCCAAGATGACGAGGACCCCAAGCGTGATGGAGAAGAAAAGCTGCTGAAGCTACAGGCGTCGGACGACCGACCAAGTCCGGATGTCCGACGACTCCCAGGCCACGGACGACCGACGCCCTCCAGACGTCCGGCAGCTGGGCACCCGAATGGAAACTCACGGAAGACCGAAGCCACCGGACGACCGGGCGACCCGTACAAGAGCCGAATTTACGGACGCCCGACGATCCACGGACGTCCGGGCCTTCCCGAAGCCCCGGACGACCGGCCATCTCCGGACGACCGACGCACCCGAGTCCGAGCCGAATCTACGGACATCCGAGCCCTACCGGACGTCTGGACCGTCACGAGCCTCTGGACGTCCGACGCCTTCCGGACGTCCGGCCCCTGAGTGATCGCGCCCGCGGGCTGGCACCCTTGTACCCCTTCACTTCGCCCCCATTTGCACTAAGACTATAAATAGACCTCCACCTCCTCCTAGTTAGGGTTAGCAAAGGATTAGCTCATATTTGTGTGAGAGCTTTGCTCATCCACTTGGTTACCTTCTCCTCGGAGATCGCGCCTCCTCGGAGAAGATCCTTCCAAGAGGATTCAAGACCCCCTTCTAGGGTGGACCCCCATCAAGACCTCCTCACGGAGAAGAACGGCTACTCGTGTATCTTTCCTTTGTTGATTTTGAATCTTGTGCTACCTTATATGTTCGGTGATCTAGCCCTTGTGTGATCGAGACTTGTCGGTTTAGTGTTTCTCTTGTGTGTTTTTCCTTGTGTTCTTCCGCTCGTTCGTCGTGTTCTCCCCGTAGGATCCCCTCCAAACGTGAAAGATCTCCGACTAGGGCTCCGCCCTACATCATCTTGGTATCATGAGCCACGTTGATCACGTTTTTCGAGCCCCTAGCCCGTGTTTTCTATCTTGATTTTGTTGTTTTTGTCCTAAATCCGAAAATTCCCCACCAAAAATAGCCCCAATTTTTTTTAGTGATTTGTTGGTGAGTTGCTATGTGTGGATCTAGCTTTTCCCATCCTCCCCACCCTTTTCCATCCATCAATCCGCTCAATTTTGACCTCACACCATCTTCTTCCACCTCAAAATCACCCCGGCCCAACCTGCGTTGACCCCGACCACCGGACGTCCGACCTTTCCGGACGACCGGAACCCCTGTCCCGATTCAAATTTACGGACGACCGGACCTGCCGGACTTCGACGGCACGGACGACCGAAAACCGGACATCCGTGAAACCCCGATTTAAACTGAAATTTTTCAGTTTAACCACCAGCACCACCCCACCTTCCACCACATCTTCAAAAACCACATACACCACCATCCTCCCCAATGCATCCTATGACGATTTTGCCACATTTTGGTCCTTGAGATTCTGAGTTGTGGTTCCCGTGTCCTATTGTGTTTCGGCTATCTAGGTACGGTTTGACTTCATCATCACCTCGGCTCATCTTTGCAAGGGTCACATCATCGCCAAGGACGGTAACATCGTCGACATCTTTGTCATACCTTGCAATTGCATTGATACCCACATGGCCTTACTTTTGCGTAGGTTACCCATCGAGACTAGCCATTGAGTATTGTCGGCAACGTGACTTGTGCACATTAGTGATCATACTCCATAGCATACATATCATACCACCGTGGTGCATATCTTGGGATCCATTTGTGTGTCACAAAGTTGTCATAGCATACACAATTGCTATCTTGGTTCGTGAAGTTTTGCATGAGAAAAGAGCTCAAAAGTGAAAGAGCCACCCAAGCTTTTAAGCAAAGAGGAAAGATTAGCAAAGAGCTTATGAGCAAGAACCATAGCATCATATTACATTAAGATTGTCATATTGGATCATCTTGGATCATAGCACCGAAATACCATACATATAGCATACGTGGGATAGAGATAGTTGCATTTTGGCCTAGTAGGTTGTGCACAAGTTCCGTATCCACCTATTGTGCAATCGTGCTATCGTCTCTCTAGTATTGTGCGACAAGAGCATTTTCGTGGATTCCACATTTTAGCTCACTTTTGGTTTGCACAATCCCACTTATCTATTTGCGTGTGTGTTTCCGTGTACCATTATTTGCTTGGTCTACTTGTTGCATTTGCAAATTTGTGAACCTTTTCCAACATTATTGACGCTCACTTACAATTGCATCAAATTTTGTGCCACCATCCTCACCAAGCTCCACCATAAGCTTTTATTTGTGTAGGTGTAAGAACCGACAAGGATTGGTACCAATAGTGCTATTTCATTGTCCGCATTTGAGTGAACTTGATTCATCATCAACATCGGTCAAAGGTACATTCGTATAAGTTCTTCTCCTTCTACCACTCACATATTTTTGCTTGGAATGATGGATAGGCCAAGTACCTCTTCCTCGAGCAAGACGACGACATGTCATCATACGTCACCAAGAGCCACCTCTTTGGTGCACAACGAGCGTTGCACCAAGAGCAACAAGCAATGAGCGACCGCATCGACAACCTCGCCACCGACTTGCGACTCTCCGAGCAATGTACAAGAGACTACTTCGACAACAAGTTCGACGCTCACAAGCAAGAGAATGATGCAAGAATGGATGAGATCCGCGCCTTGATGAGGAACCGGCATCATTCCACTTCTTCATCCTCAAGACGGAGCCGCTCGAGTCGACACTCCGACGACACCTTCTATCACTCAAGTACACCGTCATCGAACACTCTTCGACGAGCCGCGCATCAAGACCGTCATGCATCTCGCAACCCGCTACATGAGAAGCATTCACTAGAGCAAGTCGATGAGCAAGTCCCTCGTCCTCAATCAAACGAAGCCGCTTTTGCCCAAGCTCAAGAACGACAACGACTACGGCACCAAGAGGAAGAACGATCACGTCTACACCAAGAAGAACAAGACGCCGAGGCGCAACGTCTTCAACAACAACAACGTGAAGCGCAAGCTCTTGAGGCGGAACGTGCCCTTCAAGAATCAAGTCGAGCCATCGCCAACCGCAATCGTGAACGGCGAAATCAAAAGGAAGCCCTTCGAGAAGAAATCTAAGAGAGGAACTACCAACCCCATGTACAACGTCAAGTTCCTCAAGCTCCTCCACAAGCTCGTCAAGCTCCACCTCAACCTCAAGTTCAACAAGAGCAAGTTGATCATGGTCTTCCTCCACGCCAAGAGCAACAAGAAGACGATTGCAATCCACGTCAAGGGCGTCATCATCACCATCGCCAACAACACAATGAAGAGCAACGCTATGGAAAGCTCAAATTCACCATGCCCAAGTTCAATGGAAGCAATGTCCCCGAAGAGTACCTCTCATGGGCATTGAAGGTCGACAAAATCTTTCGTTTGCACAACTATGAGGAAGAGAAGAAGATCGCTATGGCATCACTTGAGTTCCAAGACTATGTGCTCATATGGTGGGAACAAATCCTTGAGAGGCGACAAGCAAGAGGTGAACCTCCAATCACCACTTGGGCTCAAATGAAAGATGTCATGAGAGCACGTTTTGTGCCAACCTTCTACAACCGCGACCTCTTCAAGAAACTCCAACTCCTCAAGCAAGGAACAAAGAGTGTTGAAGAGTACTACAAGGAAATGGAGATAGCCATGATTCGAGCCAATGTGAAGGAAGATGATGAGCAAACTATGGCACTTTTCTTGAATGGACTCAATCATCCCATCAAGAAGATCGCCGACTTCCAACCATACTCCAAACTCATTAAGCTCGTGCATCAAGCTACAAAGGCGGAACGTCAAGTGCAAGATGACTTCAAGTACGCCAAGTACTCGTCCAAGACCTACAGCGTCTCCAACAACCAAGCTTCAACACCTCCTCCAACATCTATATCAACTAAACCTTCTACAAACAACGACGACAAGTCGAGTTACAAGAAAAATTCGACAAGTTCAAGTCGTCCTCCTCCTACTACAAGCAACTTCAAGCCGCGTGCTTCGTCATCTACTCCGACCGATGAGACCATCAAGACAAGCTCCTTCAAGTGTTTCACTTGCGGCGGCCGAGGCCACAAGTCCTACGAATGCACCAACAAGCGCACCATGATCCTCAACGACGAAGGCACCTATGAATCAATGAGTGATGAGGAGATGGAAGCTCTTGAGCAAGTGGCCATGCACCGGCGAGTGAACGAAGATGAAGATGACCAAGTCTTTTGTGATGAGGATTCGAGCCCCGCTCTCGTTGTCTCCAAGGTCTTGACTCTTCAACATCAACAAGAAGACGGCCAAAGATGCCACATCTTCCACACAAAGGCCGGCATCACCGGAAGGTCCGTCAAGGTCATCATCGATGGAGGTAGTTGTCACAACTTGGCAAGTGAAGAACTATGCTCCAAGCTTCAATTGGTCAAGAGGAAGCACCCGAATCCCTACAAGGTTCAATGGCTAAGTGACTCTGGCACTATACGAGTTGAACATACGGTCCAAGTCTCCTTCAAAATTGGTGCATATGAGGATACTTTGGAATGTGATGTGGTCCCAATGACGGTTTGCCACCTCCTTCTTGGTCGACCTTGGCAATTCGACCGTGGTGTCTTCCACAATGGGTGCACCAATCACTATATCTTCAAGATGAAAGGGAAGGAATATGTGCTACGACCTATGTCTCCTAGTCAAGTGAGTGAGAGCCACAAGCCAAACTTGAGCGCCTCTTCGCCTGGAGAGAAAAACCTCATCCTATTTCCCACCAAAAGTGAGATGAGAGAAGTGTGTGAGAACCCATCTAGTGTGATGCACTTTGTCCTTGTGTGCAAGGATGGAGAGCCAACAACTAACACCTCTCATGAGCTACCTTTAGTGTTTAAATCTCTTTCGCAGGAATTCCAAGATGTTTTCCCCGATGAGCTACCTCCGGGTCTACCTCCTCTTCGAGGCATTGAGCATCGAATCGACCTCATCCCCGGAGCACCTCTCCCAAACAAAGCTCCATACCAAGTCAATCCCGAAGAAACCAAGGAGATTCAATGGCAAGTACAACAACTCATCGACAATGGTCATGCTCATGGAGGCGGACTCGTGGGACACTTTGGACGCGACAAGACATTCGCCACGCTCTCCAAGAACTACTTTTGGCCCAAGATGTTCCGCGACGTCTCACGCTTCACCAACCGATGCTCTACATGTCGCAAAGCTAAGTCTAAAGCTCAATCTCATGGTCTTTACATGCCTCTTCCTATTCCTTATCAACCTTGGGAAGACATTAGCATGGCTTTTGTACTTGGTTTGCCTAGAACTCCAAATGGAAAGGATTCCGTGTTTGTTGTTGTGGATAGATTTTCTAAGTTGGCACATTTCATTCCTTGCAACAAGATAGACGATGCTTCACACATTGCAAATCTCTTTTGTAGGGAAATCTTGCGACTCCATGGAGTACCAAAGACAATCGTCTCTGATCGTGACGTCAAGTTCTTGAGTTACTTTTGGAAGACCCTATGCACCAAGCTCGAAATCAAGCTCTTGTTCTCATCCGCATACCATCCTCAAACCGAAGGCCAAACGGAGGTGACGAACCGCACACTATCCACTCTACTTCGTGTCTTGATCAAGAAGAACATCAAGGAGTGGGAAGCATGTCTACCCATTGTCGAGTACGCCTACAACCGTGCAAGACATTCGACTACCGGCAAGTCCCCCTTCAAGGTCATCTACGGCTTCAACCCGTTGTCCCCATTGGACATTCTACCTCTTCCTCTACAAGAGCGCACCAACATGGATGCGAGTGCACAGGCAAGCTACATCAAGAAGATGCATGAGGATACAAGACAAACCATCGAGCGCCAAGTACAACGACTAGCGACCAAGCTCAACGTCAACAAGCAACCCATGGTCTTCAACATTGGTGATCTAGTGTGGCTACACCTTCGCAAGGACCGCTTCCCCAAAGAACGCAAGTCCAAGCTTCTTCCTCTAGCCGATGGACCTTTCAAGGAGCTAGCACGCTACAACGACAACGCGTACAAGATCGACCTACCTCGAGACAAGTACAATGTGAGCGACTTCTTCAACGTCAAGGACCTCGCACCATACCATGGAGATGAAGCTTTTGATCCGAGGTCGGATCTCTCTCAGGGGGGGGGGGGAGATGATGCGGAGCATCCCTCACTCATCCCCATGGACGCACCTACATCTTCCTCAACACCACGTGGACCCATGACTCGAACTCGAGCTAAAGTGATGTAGGGCGGAGCCCTATGTGGACGATCTTTAACGTTTGGAGAGGATCCCTACGAGGAACACGAAGAACGAGCGGAAGAACACGAGGGAAATCATGGGGAAAAACACAAGAGAATCACTCCAACCAACAAGATTCGATTACACATGCGCTAGATCGATGAACACAAGGAGATACTTGATCCAAAGTCAAGAACGGACGATACAAGTGGCGGTAGCTCATCTCCAAGAGGCGGTCTTGAATCCACGAGTGATCTTCCCATAAAGGGGTCTTGAATCCATGGTGGATCTTCTCCGAAGAGGCTGTGGTCTCTCACGAGGAGGAGATTCGATATGGATGAGCGAAGCTCTATCTAACAATGAGCTCAATCAACGCTAACCCTAGCTAGGAGGAGGTGGAGGAGTATATATAGTCATGGGCCACGAAGGGGTAAGTGGGGGATACATGGACTCGGTCCAATACACTGTGCACAGACAGGCGTCGGACGTCCGGTGGGTTCCGGTCGTCCGGAGGCTCGGGAAGGTCCGGACGTCCGGTGCTCTTCGGACTTCCATAGATTCGGCTCGGGTGCGCTTCGATCGGACGTCCGGAGGGGCCGGTCGTCCGGTGCCTGGACTTTGTCGGACGTCCGGTGTCTGGTGGTCGTCCGGGCTCTGTAGGTTGCCTCGGCTGCGGTCGATCTGGCTGGTGGAGTCTCCAGGCGTCGGACGTCCGGAGATCGTCGGTCGTCTGGTGGCGGTCGGACGTCCGAGCGCTGTAGCTTCCCGGCAGCTCTTCCTCTTGTTCCTCGCGCTTGGTGTCCTCGCCGTCTGGTCCAATGCTCGTAGCTGTTCCATGGCCTTCCTCTTGGTTCCTAGACATGCATAGCACACACGTTTGAGGTAGTAGCCATGTCTCACATGTGGAAAGTGAAGGTTCGGAGAGGAGCGAGTTCACCTTGTGTCCAATGGTGTATCTTCGAGGTCTCATCATTTGTCCTCTTGGGGTTTGGAGAGTAGTCGGAGTGTACATGGGAATGAACGTGGGATGCTCTGCATCATCTCCCGCCCCCTTGGGAAAGATCCGACCTCGGATCGTGATCCTCATCACCATGGAAACGGTTGTCGTAGACAGACTTGTAGTTGGACGAAGTTGAAGACATGGCGCAATCCAAGTAGTCCAAGGTGTCGCCGGAGTGATAGGCATGCAAAAAGAGCAAACACAAGCAACACTAGGAAATACAATGGTTAGCGCACACAAAGTGTCCATCATCTAAGAATGAGTCCGTGCGGCAAGATTGGTCGTGACAAAGCACATGAAGCTTATCAAGATGATCTAGAATGAGATGCAAGGCAGTCATGGGAACAAAAGCATGGTGCACAAAGCGAAAATTCTACCATTGTGCAAAATGATGTCATAATGAGACGGTTTATCAATAGCATGAATATGGCAATGGATGCTCAATATGATTATGTTATCATGCAATTGATGGTAGGCAATATGATCACGATGTATGAATATGCCATCAAGAAAGATCACAACAAATTTGCTAAGAAAATGCGCAAGCTCATATATCATGGATGACATGGGAATAGGTGCAACAAGACAATCATAATGTGTGTCAATCCATGCATAGGGTGCAAATTTGTCATGGGTGGTGTTGTACCATAGCACGATGTCGTGGCACTCCTCAACTTGAAGGTCCATAGGGTCCATCTCCATGTCGGTCCTCCGTCCAATATGTGTATCATGTAGACAAGAAGAAGGAAACAACAATGAAAGTATGGCCCATCCAATATGCATATTTGAAGATGGCTCAAAGGGAAGGAGGTCACCTTTAGGAGGTTCTCAAGGATGATGGAGTTGCGCATCTTGTATGCCTTCACATAACCAAGTTGTCTCGTGATGTTACCGCCTTGTGAATCCGTCAAAATGAAAAACATGACAAACACTCAGAAGAACAAATGAGGTTAGCGGAAGTGCAAAACCTATCATTCGTGTGGTAAGATACCCAACAAGTGTATGCATCATGCTCATCATAAGAAAGTACAAGGGAGCATTTCATAGTATGGAGGCATATGATGCGGGAACAACCAAATACAATAGGCTCAAGTAAACAAGCATGCATCACAAGTGAAGTGTCCAAGTCTCCAAGATCATGAAGCATAGAGGCAACAATTGGATGCAAGCGACAATAAACAAGATATATCATGTGAGAGGCATGAACATATATGTCATCAACCCAAGAAAGCGAGTAAGAATGGAACATGGGTGATGCGACAAAGCAAGCAATCATAGAGATCAATTCAAGCAAGCTAGTAGTGCGAAGATGCAACGTACTAGAAGGAATCATGGCAAGCATGTCATGTGTGCAAATAGTGGGCATAAATAATTCACATGTCATAGCACAAGCATAAAGGCAAGATATGAGCAAAATAGCATCAATAGCATGGGACATATGATCATGGCAATAGCAACAAGGATCTCCACCAAGCATGCCAATACACGTAGGAGTATGATAATGGTGAATCATGGGTAGATGCAAACAAGGATCACAATTGCATGGCAAAGGTATAGAAGCAAGCATAGCATGCAAAGTGAACATGGTAAAATGAGCATGAAGCGACAAGTGATATATAGCCCATAGCCGTGTGAGAGACAAGTAAAAGAGATGCGCGTAGTCCTTGCGCAAAAGGAGTGGTGGGAATGAAAGTCCACGTGATCCCAAGTCATCGTTGCTCTCAAGAGCTCGTTTCGTCAACTCTTGGGATTGAGAGGCTGATGAGTATACGTGACACAAAACAAACACAAAGGAAAAATTGTGTGTGCATGGTATATGGACACATCATCCATCATGATGCGCACGTGCATGTGTCGGTTAGCACAAAATATCCAATGTTCAAATAAAGGAGATGCGTGATATAGAAACATGTCATCCATCATGATAGGTTTTTTGTTATGTATAGCATAATGGAGACTCAAATTGTGTAATGCATCATAAGAAATATGTAGAGCATTGTTATTCATGGAATGCATATGGTGTACACTATCATGGGAATCATGCAAAGTATGAAATGCATCAAGATCTCCTAATATGTATGAGGAAACTATGGGGGTCTCCTCATGAGTATGAGTAGCAACATCACATGGAGAATATTGACAACATCCAAAACAATGCATATTTGGAACAATGTGATCATGGCATGGTATAGTAGATGAATTGCGCAAATCATGTAAAGGAAGCATGGCAATATCATCACATGAAAAACAAAAGCCAATGACCATCATCTCGTCATCTATGCCATAAGTGCAAATGGGATTTATTTTAATGGGGCATGCATAGTTACTATGTTGAGATTGAAATGATGTAATATGGGAGATCTCACTCATAGCATATGACAAGTTCAAAGGATTGTCAAACATGAAGTGACTAATAGAATTTTCACATGATATCCTATGGAGCATAGCATCACAACTAGGCAACTCAACATGCTCATCATCATATTCATCGTAAATAGGTAAGTCAAGGCATGAATAAGTCTCACTAGCATGAAGCATGGGAATAGGTGGGTCAACATCATGGGAGCAATCGATGGTAAGAGAGTCCACTAGTGGGACAAGAGAAGCACCATCACCTATGTTACCGTTGGAGCGTCGCTCATGTGTTGTATGTGAGGTGTTGAAGATCGTCTCGTTGTCATCTTCATCTTGATGGAACCATGTGGGGGGTGCATCATCGACCACCATGGCCATCGGTTTTTCCATTGGAGGGATGGACTCGTCGAGGATAGGCATGTCGTCATGTAGGAGACCTAGCACCAAAGATGAAAACACACTAGGAGTAGAGGTTAAGTCGTTAGAAATCATAGTGGCCTCACATGCCGTGTCAACTACCTCACTCACTAAGTGTTGTGGCTCACTCACTCCCTCAAGGATGCTCTCACTCATATGGTTGGTGGAGTCACTCAAATGGCGCTCAACCTCACATAGGATGTGTGCATGCTCTCATGTGTGGGGCTAGTGGTGGTCACACTCATCCTCTCATAGGAAATGCTCTGAATGTCACATATGGTGGAGTCACTCATCTCTCTCATGGGGTGGTGGCTCTCCTCACATGACAAATGGGGCATCTTGACATATGTGTGTGTCGGAGAGATGTTGGTGCAAATGTCTCCATGCTCAATTCCCATCGCCGTGGTCGAAGGGGATGGCCCTTGCTCAACCTTCTTGTCACCGTCTTGGTGTGGGAGGCCCATATGATGTGGCACCTCGTAGCTCGTCTCCATGACCGAAGGGAGTTTCCCATGCTCGGCCATCTTCCTTGGGGGGCTTCCGAAGATGGAAGTGTCACCCTCGCTCGTAGGTAGTCGCCTCGGACTTGATTAAGTCGATGTAGGCGTACACGTGGGAAGTAGGCGAAGATGCCGTACGTACAAAGGCGAAGATGCCTTGATAGCAATTGGGGAAGATGTCGAAGTGGTTGTTGTAGTAGCCATAGTGTTCTCGTGGTGGTGCTTGTCTCGCGGTCTTCTCTTGTGCTCATGAAGCTTGGACTTGGCGTGAATTAGGGCTTGTTGGGCCTTGTGCACTTGCGCTTGTGGAGCATCTTCATGATGATGATGTCGTTGTCGTGCTTGATCTCGTAATAGATGTCGTTCGTCGTCGTCGTGCACATGATGCTTGGAGGTGACTTGCCCTTCATGACGATGTGGATCACGAACGTGATGATGGTCGCCATGGAGATGTGGACGACTTGCGCTTGCATCGTTTGGACACTCCGAAGACTTGTGTCTTGAATGTCGCCGTCTTGAAGATGATGAAGGGGAAGTAGAATTGAGCAAGGTCCGAATCTCCTCCATCCTTGCATCGTGCTCCTCTTTATGTGCGGCAAGCTTCTTGTCGATGTAGTCCCTTCTCCTTGCTTCGGAGTGACGAATGTCGATGGAGATGTTCTCGATGCGCTCTCGCAATCTTGATTGTGCGCCTTGCACTTGTTTTTGTAGATCGAAGATAGATGCTTTGGTGATGTAGTTGTTCACGCCGTCGTTGTTGTCAAGGACCGGAGAGGAAATGCCTTGCCTATCCATCACAAAACTCGAGCAAATATGAGTGGGAGAAAGAGAAGAACTAGACCAAATGTACCTTGAACGATGTTGAAGATGGATCAATGATCACTCAAATGTGTAACAAGGGAATAGCACAATTGGTACCAATTCTTGTCGGTTCTCACACCTACACAAGTAAGGCTTATGGTGGAGCTCGGTGAGGATAGTGGCACAAAAAATTGATGCAAAATGTTAGCAAGAGTTAATAATGTTGAAAGAGATTCACAAATTCGCAAGAGAAACAAGTAGACCAATAGCAATGAATGGCACACGGAAACGCACACACAGATAGATAAATGGGGCCGTGCAACCAAGGAATGAGCTCAAAATGTGGAATCCACCAAAACGCTCATGTTGCACAACTCAAGAGAGACGCTAGCACGATTGCTCAATAGGCGGATACGACACTTGTGCACAACCTATAAGATGCAAAATGGATAAACTTTGTATCCCAAGTATGCTATGTATGTATGGTTCCCGGTGTTTCTCAAGATGATCCAAGATGATCGGATATGACAATCTTACGTGCAATGTGGTATGATGCTATGGCACTTGCTTACAAGCTCTTTGCTCTCTCTTTTGCTTAAAAGCTTATTCTCTTTTTTTTCTATGGCCAGTTTTGCACAATGCACAAACCAAGATAGCAATTGTTTATATGCGGGAACAAACTTGTGACACAAGGGATGATATGATGATACCAAGATGATGGAGACTCGTCCCTAAGTAGCCGAAACACCTTAGGAAACGGAAAAACCGCAACTCAAAATCTCAAGGACAAAAGTCAAATGATGGTAGCGGGAATGCGGTGGTGGTTGCGGAAGCTCAATGGGATTGCGGAAATGCAATGGAGGTTTTGCCGTACACAATGCGGAAGTGGGGTGTAGGGTGGTGGACTATACACGGTGTCGGAGTTGGAAGCACGGTCCCTAAGTAGCCTAAACACCTTAGGAGACACAACTCACAATACAAACAAAATTGGGTTAAGTTGAGGTGGAAGTGTATAGCGATCAAGCCTATGCGGAAGTGGCGGTGGTGGTTGATGAATAAGCAACTGTCCCTGAGTAGCCGAAACACCTTAGGAGACTCGAATCACTTCTCAAGCAACCACTAATGCTATATGGATCAAGATGGGTTAGGTTGCGGAAGTCGGTGGTGGCTATGCGGAGGATGTGGTGGAAGCCCTAGGCAAAGATGCCAAAGTTCCAAAATTTTGATGGTGTCAAAAGGTTTTGGTGGTATTTTTGTTGGAAGGGGGATGTCAAGAGCTTTTCAACGAGCTAAATACCGCGAAAATCGGAGTCCGGATGAATTAGTTATGGACAAAACAAAAATCAGCCGAAATGGGAATCTACAGGTTACGGACATCCGGGAAAGGTCGGATGTCCGGTCGTCGGACGTCGGGAAGGTCGGAAATCCGTGATTTCTGTTCGGTTTAGGGGTTCCGGTCATCCGAGAAAGGTCGGACTCCCGAGGGTCGGGGGTCAACGCGGGATTTGAGTTCCGGGACGCGATTTTGGGCGGAATTTTGGGATTTGGGGGTCAAAATTGAGGAGATTTCGTGGATGGAAAGTGGAGAAACTTGGGGAAATGCTAGATCCACTCGAAACCAAGCAAATCCATGGATCAAATCCAACAAAACTTCATCACACCAACAAATAACAAAAAAATTGGGGCTATTTTTGGTCGGGAATTTTTGAATTTGGGGAAGAACAGAACAAAATCAAGCTAGAAAACACGGGGTAGGGGCACCAAAACATGATCAACCTGGCTCTGATACAAAGATGATGTAGGGCGGAACCCTATGTGGACAATCTTTCACGTTTGGAGAGGATCCTTACGAGGAACACGAAAAACGAGTGGAAGAACACGAGGGAAATCACGGGGAAAAACACAAGAGAATCACTCCAACCAACAAGATTCGATTACACATGCGCTAGATCGATGAACACAAGGATATACATGATCCAAAGTCAACAACTGACGATACAAGTGGCTGTAGCTCATCTCCAAGAGGAGGTCTTGAATCCACGAGGGATCTTCCCGTAAAGGGGTCTTGAATCCATGGTGGATCTTCTCCGAAGAGGCCGCGGTCTCTCACGAGGAGGAGATCCGATATGGATGAGCGAAGCTCTATCTAACCCTAGCTAGGAGGAGGTGGAGGAGTATATCTAGTCATGGACCACGATGGGGTAAGTGGGGGATACATGGACTCGGTCCAATACACTGTGCGCAGACAGGCGTCGGACGTCCGGTGGGTTCCGATCGTCCGGAGGCTCGGGAAGGTCCGGACGTCCGGTGCTCTTCGGACTTCCATAGATTCGTCTCGGGTGCGCTTCGGTCGGACGTCCGGAGGGGCCGGTCGTCCGGTGCCCGGACTTTGTCAGACGTCCGGTGTCTGGCGGTCGTCCGGGCGCTGTAGGTTGCCTCGGACGTCCGGAGGGGCCGGTAGTTTGGCCGATGTCGAGTCTGGAAGAAAACTTTTTTCGGAGTCTAGTTATATCGGAGAGTAGGATTTCTTTTTACTCCTCTGCCCCTTCGTCGCTCTGGTAAGGAATCTTGACGTAGGTGTTTCGAATTACACCTCTTCCCCTTCAAATTTTTCTTTAGGATCACGCGGTTAGTTTTCGTTCGTTGTCCTTCCTCTTTTGTCCGGTGCATTTCTCGTCAAGTCGACTCGAACCTCTTTGTCTTTTGGGAGATCAATCCTCAGCTCTTTTCAATCGATGGTGTTTCCCTGACCGAAGTTGTCCTTATTTTTTCCACCCGCCCTCCCTTCTTCTTCTCGAAACCGGAGCCCCTAATCGGGTATCCATTCTACTCGTGCGAAGCCTTTGCAGTTTTTCCTCAATTATTTCAACCGGTGTTTTTCTCTTCAACTTATTCTTCGATTCCCCGTTCCAAGCTGCCTTGTTTTTCCCGCCCTCCCACCCCTTTTATTCCGGAGTCTGAGCCTTTATTCGAGCAATCAATTTCATTCATGCGGAGTATCTTCAGTTTTTCCTCAGTTGTCTCAACTGGTGAATTCTCGTCGACTTCATCAATGTTCGTCTCGTTTTCTTTCCGGTGGATCCAAATTCAAGTTTTTTGTTATCGATTGTATTCTTTCCCTCAGCTCAAATATTTCCCTTTGCTCGTTCCTCCTCTCGCCATACTATTATCCTGGAGTGCTGAAGATATCTCAGAAGATTCATGTTTGCATTCAATTATTTTGAGGTTGTCACGTCATTCAAATCTTTCAATCATTCCGGTGCATCATTTCTCTTTCGACAATCTTTTCCAACGGTGTTTCTTTTCAGTGGGCCCTAACCCACAGGTCTTTTCCCAGGATCTTACCTGACTCTTCTAATTTTCCCGGAGTTATTCTCAAATTATTTTTCAAAGTTTGACGTAAGAATGAATTTTCATCAGTCAAATGCTTTTCCAAGATCGATTCGAATTATTTTCATTGTTCACGCAACATCTTCGCTTTTCATTCTCCCAGAGTATCTCAACAATTTTGGTGGTGTTTCTCATCGTCATTCTCAACATTTGAAGACCGTAGAAGATTTTTCCGCAATTCAGATTCGTGGTTCTAGCTTCTTGTTACCCTCTCAAATTGTTTCCAATCGTGTGACTCTTTTCTTACCCATCTGAAGTATTTCAGGAGTTGTTTTTCTGTTTCGATTATCCGGAGGCCTTCATTTCATAATATTTCTTCGTTCCCACATGTGAGACATGGCTACTACCTCAAACTTGTGTGCTATGCATGTCTAGGAACCAAGAGGAAGACCATGGAATAACTACGACCATTGGACCAGACGGCGAGGACACCAAGCGCGAGGAACAAGAGGAAGAGCTGCCGGGAAGGTACAGCGCTCGGACGTCCGACCGCCACCGGACGACCGACGATCTCCGGACTTCTGACGCCTAGAGACTCCACCAGCCAGATCGACCGTAGCCGAGGCAACCTATAGCGCTCGGACGACCGCCAGACACCGGACGTCCCACAAACTCCAGGCACCGGACGACCGGCCCCTCCGGACGTCCGACCGAAGCGCACCCGAGCCGAATCTACGGAAGTCCGAAGAGCACCGGACGTCCGGACCTTCCCGAGCCTCCGGACAAGCCATCTTGCACAACTCGGAATGACCTATAATTTATCGGGTGCATAAATGGAGTGAGGGTGTAGCGAGATGGGTGATTGGCCATGTAAACCATCAATTCTTGGGTTTCGATGCGACGAAGAGCCTCCTCCTTGTGTCGTGACTGAACTTGTAGTCTTGCTAGTTTGTAATGGAAGGATGGTGCATTGTTCTATATGTTATTGTCCGTATATCAGTCAGTAGCTGAGCTCACGGAAGGGTGGTAGAGGGTGGCAGATTATACCTCAAGCATAAAATCATCTGGAACTCAATTTTACAAGCCGGATCTTGCCTGCGAAATGTTGTCGAAGCCCGAGAGTGTGTTACGGGCGCATAAAACTTTTGGTTATGATAGTATTGGCGGGTCATGGAGCTCCAATGGAGTTTTTGTGGCAAAATTGTTGTCGGTTTATGGATACAACATCGCGGGACAGACCGTGAATACAACTTTCAAGGTCAGTTGATCGTACAGACGAACCATCATGCACAACTCGGAATGACCTATAATTTTTTGGATGCATAAATGGAGTGAGGATGAACTGTTATGTACTTTATGCTCCAAGAATAATGCATCCGCTGGTGAAAACGTGGGAGTGGTAGCGAGATGGGTGATTGACCATGTAAAGCATCAATTGTTGGGTTTCGATGCGACGAAGAGCCTCCTCCGTGTGTCATGACTGAACATCTAGTCTTTCGAGTTTGTAATGGAAGGATTGTGCATTGTTCTATATGTTATTGTCCATATATCAGTCCGTAGCTGAGGTCACGGAAGGGTGGCAGAGGGTGGCAGAGTATACCTCAAGCATAAAATCGTTAGAAACTCAATTTTACAAGCCGGGTCTTGCCTCCGAAATGTTGTCGAAGCCCGAGAGTGGGTTACGGGCGCATAAAATTTTTGGTTGTGATTGTATTGGCGGGTCATGGAGCTCCAATGGAGTTTTTGTGGCAAAGTTGTTGCCGGTTTATGGATACAACATCGCGGGACAAACCATGAATACAACTTTCAAGGTAAGTTGATCGCACCGACGAGCCATCTTGCACAATTCGGAATGACCTATAATTTTTCGGGTGCATAAATGGAGTGAGGATGAACTGTTATGTACTTAATGCTCCAAGAATAATGCATCCGCTGGTGAAAACGTGAGGTTGGTAGTGAGATGGGTGATTGACCATGTAAAGCATCAATATTTGGGTTTCGATGCGACGAAGAGCCTCCTCCTTGTCTCGTGACTGAACATATAGTCTTTCTAGTTTGTAATGGAAGGATGGTAGACGGTGGCAGAGTATACCTCAAGCATAAAATCGTTTGGAACTCAATTTACAAGCCGGATCTTGCCTCCGAAATGTTGTCGAAGCGCGAGAGTGGGTTACGGGCGCATAAAACTTTTGGTTGTGATTGTATTGGCGGGTCATGGAGCTCCAATGGAGTTTTTGTGGCAAAATTGTTGCCGGTTTATGGATACAACATCGCGGGGCAGACCGTGAATACAATTTTCAAGGTAAGTTGATCGCACCGACGAGCCATCTTGCACAACTCGAAATGACCTATAATTTTTCGGGTGCATAAATGGAGTGAGGATGAACTGTTATGTAGTTTATGCTCCAAGAATAATGCATCCGCTGGTGAAAACGAGAGGTAGTAAGATGGGTGATTGACCATGTAAAGCATCAATTCTTGGGTTTCGATGCGACGAAGAGCCTCCTCCTTGTGTCGTGATTGAACATGTAATCTTCCTAGTTTGTAATGGAAGGATGGTGCATTGTTCTATATGTTATTATCCATATATCAGTCCGTGGTTGAGCTCACGGAAGGGTGGTAGAGGGTGGCAGATTATACCTCAAGCATAAAATCGTCTGGAAATCAATTTTACCAGCCGGATCTTGCCTCCGAAATGTTGTCGAAGCCCGAGAGTGGGTTACGGGCGCATAAAACTTTTGGTTGTGATAGTATTGGCGGGTCATGGAGCTCCAATGGAGTTTTTTTGGCAAAATTGTTGCCGGTTTATGGATACAACATCGCGGGACAGACTGTGAATACAACTTTCAAGGTAAGTTGATCTCACCGACGAGCCATCTTGCACAACATGGAATAACCTATAATTTTTCGGGTGCATATATAGAGTGAGGATGAACTGTTATGTACTTTATGCTCCAAGAATAATGCATTCGCTGATGAAAACGTGAGGGTGGTAGCGAGATGTCTGATTGGCCATGTGAAGCATCAATTCTTGGGTTTCGATGCGACGAAGAGCCTCCTCCTTGTGTCATGACTGAACATGTAGTCTTCCTAGTTTGTAATGGAAGGATGGTGCATTGTTCTATATGTTATTGTCCATATATCAGTCCGTAGGTGAGCTCATAGAAGGGTGGTAGAGGGTGGCAGATTATACCTCAAGCACAAAATCGTCTAGAACTCAATTTTACAAGCCGGATCTTGCCTCCAAAATGTTGTCAAACCCCGAGAGTGGGTTACGGGCGCATACAATTTTTGGTTGTGATTGTATTGGCGGGTTATGGAGCTCCAATGGAGTTTTTGTGGCAAAATTGTTCCCGGTTTATGGATACAACATCGCGGGACAGACCGTGAATACAACTTTCAAGGTAAGTTGATCTCACCGACGAGCCATCTTGCACAACTCGGAATGACCTATAATTTATCAGGTGCATAAATGGAGTGAGGATGAACTGTTATGTTGTAACGCCCCGAGACCGACGCTCCAGACGGCTTCCATATTTTCGTTATTGCCGTGTGTATTTATTTATTTGTTGCATTTCATCATCGCATCATCCGCTTGCATCCGCTCGTAGTTGCGGTGTTCCCCCTTGCTTTTGTTGACAGTTCCGAGATTAACCTTGTTCTTCTTTTTCCCTCTTGCCTAAACCGAAGTCTCCCTGTACAGTGATCAAACCTCTCGCGCGAGTCCGGAAGCTGCCCCGAACCTGACCTGCTAAGTCATCACCGTTGGATTCGGATCATCCCCAAACATCTTCGTTTTCTTATTTGGACTCCCCCAACCTAATTATCTCGACCGTCCGATTTAAATCGGAAGGTCCTAACCTAGTTTTATTTCCCTATATATAGTCAACCCACTTACCAAATCAGTCTAACCCTAGCCTAACCCTATTCCCCCTTTGCGCCGCCACCCACTCTCGCATGTTCCTCGGGATCCTTCCCCGACCAACCCCCTTCTTCCTCGGGATTCCTCCTGATCTCTCCACCCAACCAGTGAGCCTCCTCCCGATCCATCCCAAATCAATCGCAGCAGCCTCGCTCTGTTCGAGAGGAGACCAGCCCCAAAACTTCCTTGCCTCGTCGCCCGCCCGCATGCTCGAGGACGCTCGAGGCTGTGCCTCCTCTTCCCTCATCTGCTCGATCCCGAGTGGATCGTGAGCACCAGCGCCTCCCCGCCGCCTTGCGCGTCCACGCCGCCAGCGACAACAGCAGCAACAAGTCATGCCACCGGCCTCGTCCCGCTCCTTTTCTTCCCTGCCTTCTCTTCATTTGCTCTCCGTGCTCCTCTCTCTCTCAACCTCTCTAATCTCTCTCGCCTCTCCCTTCTCTAGCAGGACCCGTCGCCATGGACGCTCGCGTCCCCGATCTTGCTGCGCCGCCGCCTAGAGCTTCCTCGCTTCATCTCCGCCATGATCCGGTGCCGTCGACCACCCCCGCGCCTCTGCCGCCCCGCCTTGTTCCTGGAGCCACGGCGCCCGCTCGTCCTCTGCTTCGGGCGACAGGGACATGCGTGATGCGGAGCATCCTACGTACATCACCATGTCAAGAGTCCATTTGGCAAGTGACACGTGCGACATCTACTTCACATACGCAAAGGTGAATCATCTCCTTTACACGTGTTCACTTGACCCTCTCAAGGATGGTATAGTACTTGACACTCCTCCCGTGTGCATGCATAGGTATTGTCGGAGCTTCATGAATGTCGAGGAGGAGTGCAAGCGCCAAGGAACAACTACACCATCCGCGAGGGAAGCGTGGAAGAGAAGGAAGAAGAAGTCTGAACAAGCTTCTGGAAAGCCCGGAACTTCCGGCCCCCGGAACCTCCGGCCATCCCGGAGCTTCCGGCCCTGCTGCACCGAAGCCGTCCAAGAGTGTGCCAACTCTCTGGATAGCCCGGACCCTGGCCGGACCTTTGCCCGAAACCTCCGGTGCCCGGACCTTCCGACCGTCCCCGGAACTTCCGGCCCTTCCTGCGCACAGACACTCGGGCCGAAGCCCATGTACCCTTTCGCCCCTCACTTACCCCTTTGTGGCCACCACTATATATACTCATCCCCCTTCTCCATTTTAGGGTGAGCAAATATAATAGCTCATTCTTAGGTGAGCTTTGCTCCTACCTCTACTCTTGAGAGAGAGAGAGAGACCACTACTCCATTGGAAGACAAGACCTCCATCTAGGAGAAGATCCTGCGGGATATATCATCAAGACCCCCTCTTGGGCGGGCCCCTTCAAGACCTCCTCACGGAGATGAACTCTATCTTGTATCTTTCCCTTTGTTGTTCATGTACCTTGTGGATCTTGTGTGTTTGATTGTCTAGAGGATGTGTGATTGGACTTGTTCTTGAGTGTTTCTCCTTGTGATTTCTCCCCGTTCTTCCCCGTGTTCTTCGTGCTCTTCGAGGGATCCCACTCCAAACGTGAAAGATCGGCCTACACCTGGTTAGCCCCGTATCATATGGTATCATGAGCCACGTTGATCACATTTTTGGAGCCCCTACCCTTTGTTTTCTAGCTTGATTTTGTTGATTTCGTCCTAAATCCGAAAATCCCCACCAAAAATAGCCCCCAATTTTTTTGTGATTTTGTTGATTTGGATGATGTTTTGTTGATTTTGATCCATGTATTCGTTGTGTTTCAAGTGGATCTAGCTTTCCCCCATCATTCCCCCCCCCCTTTCCATCCACGAAATCTCCCCAATTTTGACCTTGGAAATCGAGTTTTTTCGCCCCCGTTCTCAGATCTAGAATTTAGGGTTCGTCCGGAAGAAATTCCCGACCCGGAACTCTGGACTCCCGAACTTCCGTCCCGGAACTTCCGTCCTAGTCCTCGAACTTCCGGGCTAAAAGTAAAGTTTACCCCAAAATCCCTGACCCCGCACTTTTTCCGCGACCCGGAACTTCCGCCACCCTCGAACTTCCGGAGTTCGAACTTCGGAGCCCGAACTTCCGCCCTAACCCCGGAACTTCCGGCCTAACCCGAAACATTGCACGAAATTTCAGCATCAGTCTTCTTCACCGTTTTCATCATAACTTTTCACTCCGAACTCCGATTTGATTGTTCTTTGGCTCGTTTTGAAGCTATCGACGTGCCCGAGGTCCTCACCTTGGTTTCACCACCTTTTGACACCATCAAATTTTTGGTACTTT
The DNA here is from genome assembly GCA_021605205.1 of Aegilops longissima. Classification (NCBI taxonomy): domain Eukaryota; kingdom Viridiplantae; phylum Streptophyta; class Magnoliopsida; order Poales; family Poaceae; genus Aegilops; species Aegilops longissima. The sequence continues at coordinate 328,278,186 of CM038678.1, read as the reverse complement.
GGCATCTTTGCCTAGGGCTCCCACCATATCATCCGCATAACCACCATAGCCTTCCGCAACCTAACCCTTTTTGTTCCCCATAGCATTTGAGTTTGTTTGAGTAGTGACTTGATTCTCCTAAGGTGTTTAGGCTACTTAGGGACGATTGCTTCCTCATCAACCACCACCACCACTTCCGCATAGGCTTGCCCACCATACACTTCCGCCACCCAAACTTAACCCAATTTTCTTTGTGTTGCGAGTTGTGTCTCCTAAGGTGTTTCGGCTACTTAGGGACCATGCTTCCAACTCCGACACCATGTATAGCCCATCATACCCTTCCACATTAACCCATTTTGACTGGCTTTCCACCAATACTCCCGCAAGCACCACCGCTTTCCGCTACCACCATTTGACTTTTGTCCTTGAGATTTTGAGTTGTGGTTTTTCCGTTTCCTAAGGTGTTTCGGCTACTTAGGGACGAGTCTCCATCATCTTGGTACCTACATCAAGACCACCACCACTCATCATCGCAAAGGACGGTAACATCGACGACACTATTGTACATTCCCCTTGCAAATTGCATTGATAACCCCTAGCCCATTTTGCGTTACTTGCCTATCGAGACTAGCCACTTGAGTATTGCCGGCCATGTTACTTGTGCACATTAGAGATCATTGGTCCATACCTTCCATTACATACATACCATATCATCTTGGTATCATATTATCCATTGTGTCACAAGTTTGTTCCCGCATATACACAATAGTTATCTTGGTTTGTGCATTTCGCATTGTGGCCATATACATAAAAAAAGAATAAGCTTTTAAGGAAAAGAGAAAGCAAAGAAGCTTGTACGCAATAGCCATAGCATCAAAATATATCATATGGTATCATACTTGATCATCTTGGATCATTGTGTGAGAAACACCGAGAACCATACATATATAGCATACTTGGGATAGAAAGTTTATCCATTTTGCATCTTATATGATGCAGAGCATCCCTCACTCATCCCCATGGACGCACCTACATCTTCCTCAACACCACGTGGACCCATGACTCGAGCCCGAGCTAAGGCTATCGAAGATAAGGTGAACTCGCTCCTCTCCGAACTCTCTCTTCCTACTCACGAGACATGGCTACTACCTCATTCTGAAACCCTATGTGTAATCAGGTACTTGGGAACGAGCCAAGGAACAACTACTTGCAAGAGCCAAGACGACGAGGACCCCAAGCACGTTGAAGAAGAAGAAGAAAAGCTGCTGAAGCTACACGCAACAGACGTCCGACCAAGTCCGGACATCCGACGACTCCCCAGGCCACGGATGACCGACGCCACCGGACGACCGGACGACCCATACCAGAAGCGAATCTATGGACGTCCGACGATCCACGGACGTCCGGGCCTTCCCGAAGCCACGGACGATCGACCCTCTACGGACGACCGACGCACAGCAACCAGAACCAAATCTACGGAAGACCAAAGCCTCCGGACGACCGACCGACCAGCACCCGAGCCGGATTTACGGACATCCGACAGCCTCTGGACGTCCGAACCTTCCCGAGGCCCCGGACGTCCGACGCCTTCCGGACGTCCGACACCTGTGTGACCGCGACCGCGGGGTGGAGCCCTTGTACCCGTTCACTTCGCGCCTTTTTGCACTAAGACTATAAATAGGCCTCCTCCTCCTCCTAGTTAGGGTTAGCATTGGTTTAGCTCATGTTTGTGTGAGAGCCTTGCTCATCCACTTGGTTACTTCTCCTCGGAGCTCAGGACCTCTTCGGAGAAGATCCCCTAAGCGGATTCAAGACCCCTTCTAGGGCGGACCCCATCAAGACCTCCTCACGGAGAAGAATGGCTACTCGTGTATCTTTCCTTTGTTGATTTTGAATCTTGTGCTACCTTATGTGTTCAGTGATCTAGCCCTTGTGTAATCGAAACTTGTCGGTTTAGTGTTCCTCTTGTGTTTGTTCTTGTGTTCTTCCGCTTGTTCGTCATGTTCTCCTCGTAGGATCCCATCCAAACGTGAAAGATCGTCAACATAGGGTTCGCCCTACATCATCTTGGTATCATGAGCCACGTTGATCACGTTTTTGGAGCCCCTACCCCGTGTTTTCTAGCTTGATTTTGTTGTTTTTGTTCTAAATCCGAAAATTCTCCACCAAAAAAAGCCCCAAATTTTTTTTGTACTTTGTTGGTGAGTTGAGATTTCGTTGGATTTGGTCCATGGATTTGAGTTGCTACGTGTGGATCTAGCTTTTCCCACCCTCCCCACGCTTTTCCATCCATCAATCCGCTCAATTTTGACCTCACCATCTTCTTCCACCTCACAATCGCCCAAGCACAACTCGCGTTGACCCCGACCCCTCCGGACGACCAACGCTTTACGGACGTCCGGAGCCCCAGGAACGGCCGGACGACCGGAAAAACCCGGACGTCCGTGAAACTCTGACGAAACTGAAATTCTTCAGTTTAACCACCACCACTACCCCACCTTCCTCCACATCTTCCAAAACCACGTACACCACCATCCTCCCCAATACATCCTTTGACGATTTTGCCACATTTTGGTCCTTGAGATTTTGAGTTGTGGTTTCCGTGTCCTATTGTGTTTCGGCTATCTAGGTACGGTTCGACTCCATCATCACCTCGACTCATCTTCGCAAGGGTCACATCATCGCCAAGGACGGTAACATCATCGACATCTTTGTCATACCTTGCAATTGCATTGATACCCAGATGGCCTTACTTTTGCGTAGCTGACCCATTGAGACTAGCCATTGAGTATTGCCGGCAACGTGACTTGTGCACATTAGTGATCATACTCCATAGCATACATACCATACCACCGTGGTGCATATCTTGGGATCCATTTGTGTGTCACAAAGTTGTCATAGCATACACATTTGCTATCTTGGTTCGTGATGTTTTGCATGAGAAAAGAGCTCAAAAGTGAAAGAGCCACCCAAGCTTTTAAGCAAAGAGGAAAGATAAGCAAAGAGCTTATGGGCAAGAACCATAGCATCATACTACATTAAGATTGTCATATTGGATCATCTTGGATCATAGCACCGAAATACCATACATATAGCATACGTGGGATAGAGATAGTTGCATTTTTTCCTAGTAGGTTGTGCATAAGTTTCGTATCCGCCTATTGTGCAATCGTGCTAGCGTCTCTCTAGTATTGTGCAACAAGAGCATTTTCGTGGATTCCACATTTTGGCTCACTTTTGGTTTGCACAATCCCACTTATCTATTCGCGTGTGTGTTTCCATGTACCATTATTTGCTTGGTCTACTTGTTGCATTTGCAAATTTGTGTACCTTTTCCAACATTATTGACGCTCACTTACAATTGCATCAAATTTTGTGCCACCATCCTCACCAAGCTCCACCATAAGCTTTTATTTGTGTAGGTGTGAGAACCGACAAGGATTGGTACCAATAGTGCTATTTCATTGTCCGCATTTGAGTGGACTTGATTCATCTTCAACTTCGGTCAAAGGTACATTGGTATAAGTTCTTCTCCTTCTACCACTCACATTTTTGCTTGGAAGGATGGATAGGCCAAGTACTTCTACAAACCCACTCTTCATCGAGCAAGACGACGACATGTCTTCATACGTCACCAAGAGCCACCTCTTTGGTGCACAACAGGCGTTACATCAAGAGCAACAAGCAATGAGTGACCGCATCGACAACCTCGCCACCGACTTGCGACTCTCTGAGCAACGTACAAGAGACTACTTCGACAACAAGTTCGACGCTCACAAGCAAGAGAATGATGCAAGAATGGACGAGATCCGCGCCTTGATGAGGAAACGGCATCATTCCACGTCTTCATCCTCAAGACGGAGCCGCTCGAGTCGACACTCCGACGACACCTTCTACGACTCAAGTACACCTACGTCAAACACTCTTCGTCGTGCCGCGCGTCAAGACCGGCATGCATCTCGCAACCCGCTACATGACAAGCATTCACAAGAGCAAGTCGATGAGCCAGTCCCTCGTCCTCAATCAAACCAAGCCGCTTTTGCCCAAGCTCAAGAACGACAACGACTACGGCGCCAAGAGGAAGAACGAGCGCGTCTACACCAAGACGAACAAGACGCCGAGGATCGACGTCTTCAACAACAACAAAGAGAAGTGCAAGCTCTTGAGGCGCAACGTGCCCTTCAAGAATCAAGTCGAGCCATCGCCAATCGCAATCACGAACGGCGCAATCAAGAGGAAGCCCTTCGAGAAGAAATCGAAGAGAGGAACTACCAACCCCATGTACAACGTCAAGTTCCACCTCAACCTCAAGCTCGTCAAGCTCCACCTCAACCTCAAGTTCAACAAGAGCGAGTTGATCATGGTCTTCCTCCATGCCAAGAGAAACACGAAGACGATTGCAATCCACGTCAAGGGCGTCATCATCACCATCGCCAACAACACAATGACGAGCAACGATATGGAAAGCTCAAATTCACCATGCCCAAGTTCAATGGAAGCAATGACCCCGAAGAGTACCTCTCATGGGCATAAAAGGTTGACAAAATCTTTCGTTTGCACAACAATGAGGAAGAGAAGAAAATCGCTATGGCATCACTTGAGTTCCAAGACTATGTGCTCATATGGTGGGAACTAATCCTTGAGAGGCGACAAGCAAGAGGTGAACCTCCAATCACCACTTGGGATCAAATGAAAGATGTCATGAGAGCACGTTTTGTACCAACCTACTACAACCGCGACCTCTTCAAGAAACTCCAACTCCTCAAGCAAGGAACAAAGAGTGTTGAAGAATACTACAAAGAAATGGAGATCGCCATGATTCGAGCCAATGTGAAGGAAGATGATGAGCAAACTATGGCACGTTTCTTGAATGGACTCAACCATCCCATCAAGAAGATCGCCGACTTCCAACCATACTCCACCCTCATTGAGCTCGTACATCAAGCTACAAAGGCGGAACGTCAAGTGCAAGATGACTTCAAGTACGCCAAGTACTCGTCCAAGACCTACGGCTTCTCCAACAACAAAGCTTCAACACCTCCTCCAACATCTACAACAACCAAACCTTCTACAAACAACGACGACAAGTCAAGTTACAAGAAAAATTCGAGAAAAGTTCAAGTCGTCCTCCTCCTACTACAAGCAACTTCAAGCCGCGTGCTTCGTCATCTACTCCGACCGATGAGACCATTAAGACAAGCTCATTCAAGTGTTTCACTTGCGGCAGCCGAGGCCACAAGTCCTACGAATGCACCAACAAGCACACCATGATCCTCAACGACGACGGCACATATGACTCAATGAGTGATGAGGAGATGGAAGCCCTTGAGCAAGTGGCCATGCACCGGCGAGTGAACGAAGATGAAGATGATCAAGTCTTTTGCGATTAGGATTCGAGCCCGGCTCTCGTTGTCTCCAAGGTCTTGACTCTTCAACATCAACAAGAAGACGAGCAAAGATGCCACACCTTCCATACAAAGGCCGGCATCAACGGAAGGTCCGTCAAGGTCATCATCGATGGAGGAAGTTGTCACAACTTGGCAAGTGAAGAACTATGCTCCAAGCTTCAATTGGTCAAGAGGAAGCACCCGAATCCTTACAAGGTTCAATGGCTAAGTGACTCCGGCACTATACGAGTTAAGCATACGGTCCAAGTCTCCTTCAAAATTGGTGCATATGAGGACACTTTGGAATGTGATGTGGTCCCAATGATGGTTTGTCACCTCCTTCTTGGTCGACCATGGCAATTCGACCGTGGTGTCTTCCACAACGGGCGCACCAATCACTATAACTTCAAGATGAAAGGGAAGGAATATGTGCTACGACCAATATCTCCTAGTCAAGTGATAGCCGACAAGCAAGCCACCCATCATAGAGACAAGAGTGAGAAAGTGATCCACCTAAAAGTGAGTGAGAGCCACAAGCCAAACCTGAGCGCGTCTTCGCCTAGAGAGAAAAACCTCCTATTTGCCACCAAAAGTGAGATGAGAGAAGTGTGTGAGAACCCATCTAGTGTGATGCACTTTGTCCTTGTGTGCAAGGATGGAGAGCCAAAAGCTAACACCTCTCACAAACTACCTTTAGTGTTTAAATCTCTTTTGCAGGAATTCCAAGATGTTTTCCCCGATGAGCTACCTCCGGGTCTACCTCCTCTTCGAGGCATTGAGCATCGAATCGACCTCATCCGCGGAGCACCTCTCCCAAACAAAGCTCCATACCGAGTTAATCCCGAAGAAACCAAGGAGATTCAACGGCAAGTACAACAACTCATCGACAACGGTCATGTGCATGAAAGCCTAAGCCCGTGTGTCGTTCCCGTTATACTTGTGCCTAAACCCGATGGAAGTTTCCCCTTGTGTTCTGATTGTAGACCTATAAATGCTATTACCGTTCTCTATAGGCATCCTATTCCTCGCTTAGATGATATGTTTGATGAACTTAGTGGAGCCAACTTTTTCTCAAAAAATGATCTTAAAAGTGGCTATTATCAAATCCGCATACATGAAGGTGATGAATGGAAAACTGCTTTCAAAACCAAATTTGGTTTATATGAGTGGTTAGTGATGCCTATGGGTCTATCGGAGGCTCCCGGTACTTTCGTGCGTCTTATGCATCATGTGCTTCGCCCTTACATTGGAGTCTTTGTTGTGGTTTACTTCGACGATATTCTTGTGTTTAGCAAAACCATGAAAGAACATCTCGATCATGTTCGGGATGTTTTGCAAACCCTTCGCAAGGAAAGTCTTTATGCAAACATGAAAAAAATGCACATTTGGTATTGACAAAGTGGTTTTCTTGGGTTTTGTAGTATCCTCAAAGGGTGTCCATGTTGATGAATCTAAAATTGAAGCAATTAAAACTTGGCCCCAACCCACCAATTTGCAACAAGTGCGTAGCTTTCTTGGTCTTGCGGGTGTTTTATCGTCGCTTTGTGAAAGATTTTAGCACAATTGCCGCTCCTTTGCATGCTTTGAGTAAGAAGAATACTCCTTTTGTTTGGGGAACTTTGCAATCCACCGCTTTTGATGAGCTCAAGTCTTTGCTTACTCATGCTCCGATTCTTGCTTTGCCTAATTTTGACAAAACTTTTGAGGTCCATTGTGATGCAAGTGGTACCGGAATTGGCGGAGTTTTGATGCAAGAAAAACGAGCCATTGCTTATTTTAGTGAAAAGCTCTCCGGTGCTCAACTTAACTATCCCATCTATGACAAAGAATTGTATTCTTTAGTGCGTGTGCTACATGTTTGGGAACATTACCTTAGACCGCATGAATTTGTCATCCATACCGATCATGAAACGCTTAAGTACCTAAAAGGTCCAACTAAGTTGAACAAGCGTCATGCCAAATGGAGTGAGTTTATTGAATCTTTTCCTTATGTGATCAAGTACATTAAGGGTAAAGAAAATGTAGTTGCCGATGCACTTTCACGCATATGCACGCTTGTCACTAAACTTGAGTTGAATGTTATTTGCTTTGAGAACATAAAAGAATTGTATGCTAATGACCCATCTTTTGCTATTCCTTATGCTAAGTGTTTGCCGCATACTTCTTGGGAACAATATTACATCAAGGTTGCTTATCTTATGAGAGCTAACAAACTATGCATTCCCGAGTCTTCTCTTCGTTTGCTCCTTTTGCAAGAGGCTCATGGAGGCGGACTCATGGGACACTTTGGACGCGACAAGACATTTGCCACGCTCTCCAAGAACTACTTTTGGCCCAAGATGTTCCACGACGTCTCACGCTTCACCAACCGATGCTCTACATGTCGCAAAGCTAAGTCTAAAGCTCAATCTCATGGTCTTTACATGCCTCTCCCTATTCCTTATCAACCTTGGGAAGACATTAGCATGGATTTTGTACTTGGTTTGCCTAGAACTCAAATTGAAAGGATTCCGTGTTTGTTGTTGTGGATAGATTCTCTAAGATGGCACATTTCATTCCTTGCAACAAGATAGACGATGCTTCACATATTGCAAATCTCTTTTGTAGGGAAATCTTGCGACTCCATGGAGTACCAAAGACAATCAGCTCCGATCGTGACGTCAAGTTCTTGAGTTACTTTCGGAAGACCCTATGCGCCAAGCTCGGAATCAAGCTCTTGTTCTCATCCGCATACCACCCTCAAACCGACGGCCAAACGGAGGTGACGAACCGCACACTATCCACTCTACTTCGTGTCTTGATCAAGAAGAACATCAAGGAGTGGGAAGCATGTCTACCCATCGCCGAGTACGCCTACAACCGTGCAAGACATTCGACTACCGACAAGTCCCCCTTCGAGGTCGTCTACGGCTTCAACCCGTTGTCCCCATTGGACATTATACCTCTTCCTCTACAAGAGCGCACCAACATGGATGCGAGTGCACGGGCAAGCTACATCAGGAAGATGCATGAGGATACAAGACAAACCATCGAGCGCCAAGTACAACGACTAGCGACCAAGCTCAACGTCAACAAGCAACCCATGGTCTTCAACATTGGTGATCTAGTGTGGCTACACCTTCGCAAGGACCGCTTCCCCAAAGAACACAAGTCCAAGCTTCTTCCTAGAGCCGATGGACCTTTCAAGGTGCTAGCATGCTACAACGACAACGCCTACAAGATCGACCTACCTCGAGACAAGTACAATGTGAGCGACATCTACAACGTCAAGGACCTCGCACCATACCATGGAGATGATGCTTTTGATCCGAGGTCGGATCTCTCAAGGGGGGGGGATATGATGCGGAGCATCCCTCACTCATCCCCATGGACGCACCTACATCTTCCTCAACACCACGTGGACCCATGACTCGAGCCCGAGCTAAGGCTATCGAAGATAAGGTGAACTCGCACCTCTCCGAACTCTCTCTTCCTACTCACGAGACATGGCTACTACCTCATTCCGAAACCCTATGTGTAATCAGGTACTTGGGAACGAACCAAGGAACAACTACTTGCAAGAGCCAAGACGACGAGGACCCCAAGCACGTTGAAGAAGAAGAAGAAAAGCTGCTGAAGCTACAGGCATCGGACGTCCGACCAAGTCCGGACGTCCGACGACTCCCCAGTCCACGGATGACCGACGCCACCGGGCGACCGGACGACCAGTACTAGAACCGAATCTACGGACGTCCGACGATCCACGGACGTCCGGGCCTTCCCGAAGCCCCGGACGACCAGCCCTCTCCGGACGACCGACGCACCCGAGTCCGAGCCGAATCTATGGACGTCCGAGCCCTGCCGGACGTCCGGACCGTCACGAGCCTCCGGACGTCCGACGCCTTCCGGACGTCCGGCCCCTGAGTGATCGCGCCCGCGGGCTGGAGCCCTTGTACCCCTTCATTTCGCCCCCATTTGCACTAAGACTATAAATAGACCTCCTCCTCCTCCTAGTTAGGGTTAGCAAAGGATTAGCTCATATTTGTGTGAGAGCTTTGCTTATCCACTTGGTTACCTTCTCCTCGGAGATCGCGCCTCCTCGGAGAAGATCCTTCCAAGAGGATTCAAGACCCCCTTCTAGGGTGGACCCCCATAAAGACCTCCTCACGGAGAAGACCGACTACTTGTGTATCTTTCCTTTGTTGATTTCGAATCTTGTGCTACCTTATTTGTTCGGTGATCTAGCCCTTGTGTGATCGAGACTTGTCGGTTTAGTGTTTCTCTTGTGTGTTTTTCCTTGTGTTCTTCCGCTCATTCGTCGTGTTCTCCCCGTAGGATCCCCTCCAAACGTGAAAGATCTCTGACTAGGGCTCCGCCCTACATCATATTGGTATCATGAGCCACGTTGATCACGTTTTGGAGCCCCTACCCATGTTCTCCCCACCAAAAATAGCCCCAAATTTTTTTTAGTGATTTGTTGGTGAGTTGAGATTTTGTTGGATTTGGTCCATGGATTTGAGTTGCTACGTGTGGATCTAGCTTTTCCCATCTTCCCCACCCTTTTCGATCCATCAATCCGCTCAATTTTGACCTCACCATCTTCTTCCACCTCAAAATCGCCCCGGCCCAACCTGCGTTGACCCCGACCACCGGACATCCGACCTTTCCGGACGACCGGAACCCCTGTCCCGATTCAAATTTACAGACGACCGGACCCTGCCGGACTTCCGACGGCCGGACGACCGGAAAAACCGGACATCCGTGAAACCCTGACGAAACTGAAATTCTTCAGTTTAACCACCACCAGGGGCTCCAAAACGTGATCAACGTGGCTCATGATACCAAGATGATGTAGGGCGGAGCCCTAGTCGGAGATCTTTCACGTTTGGAGGGGATCCTATGGGAGAACACGACGAACGAGCGGAAGAACACAAGGAAAAACACAAAAGAGAAACACTAAACCGACAAGTCTCGATCACACAAGGGCTAGATCACCGAACAAATAAGGTAGCACAAGATTCAAAATCAACAAAGGAAAGATACACGAGTAGTCGGTCTTCTCCGTGAGGAGGTCTTTATGGGGGTCCACCCTAGAAGGGGGTCTTGAATCCTCTTAGAAGGATCTTCTCCGAGGAGGCGCGATCTCCGAGGAGAAGGTAACCAAGTGGATGAGCAAAGCTCTCACACAAATATGAGCTAATCCTTTGCTAACCCTAACTAGGAGGAGGAGGAGGTCTATTTATAGTCTTAGTGCAAATGGGGGCAAAGTGAAGGGGTACAAGGGCTCCAGCCCGCGGGCGCGATCACTCAGGGGCCGGGCGTCCGGAAGGCGTCGGACGTCTGGAGGCTCGTGACGGTCCGGACGTCCGGTAGGGCTCGGACGTCCGTAGATTCGGCTCGGACTCGGGTGCGTCATTCGTCCGGAGAGGGCCGGTTGTCCGGGGCTTCGGGAAAGCCCGGACGTCTGTGGATCGTCGGACGTCCGTAGATTCGGTTCTGGTTTGGGTCGTCTGGTCGTCCGGTGGCTTCGGTCTTCCGTGAGTTTCCATTCGGGTGCCGAGCTGCCGGACGTTCGGAAGGCGTCGGTCGTCCGTGGCCTGGGAGTCGTCAGACGTCCGGACTTGGTCGGTCGTCCGACGCCTGTAGCTTCACCAACTTTTCTTCTCCATCACGCTTGGAGTCCTCGTCGTCTTGGCTCTTGCAAGTAGTTGTTCCTTGGCTCGTTCCCAAGTACCTTATTACACATAGAGTTTCTGAATGAGGTAGTAGCCATGTCTTATGATTAGGAAAAGGGAGTTCGGAGAGGAGCGAGTTCACCTTATCTTCAATAGCTTTAGCTCGAGCTCGAGTCATGGGTCCACGTGGTGTTGAGGAAGATGTAGGTGCGTCCATGGGGATGAGTGATGATGCGGAGCATCCCACGTTCATCCCCATGTACACTCCGACTACTCTCCAAGCCCCAAGAGGACATATGACGAGACCTCGACCATACGCCATTGGACACAAGGTGAATTCACTCCTCTTCGAACCGTCACTTTCCACATGTGAGACATGGCTACTACCTCATGCATGGACCTTGCATATACTTAGGTACAACCGGGAAGACCATGGAGGATCCAAGGACCAAGGCCAAGCATGGAAGAGGAGAAGGAAGAAGAAGTGGGAACAAGCTTCTGGAAAGCCCGGAACTTCCGGCCTCTGCCCGGAACTTCCGGCCCCCGGACCTTCCGGCCTGCCCGGAACCTCCGGCCCCTGGAGTCCAGGCCAGCCCCGAGCGCGCCAACTCTCTGGATAGCCCGGAACCTGCCCGGAACTTCCGGAGCCCGGAACTTCCGGCCCTGCCTGGAACTTCCGGCCTGCCTGCATGCAAAGACTCAGGCCGAAGCCCATGTAACCCTTTCCCACTTACCCCTTCGTGGCTTAGACTATAAATAGACCACCCCTCCTCCTAGTTAGGGTTAGCAATGGTTTAGCTCATATTTTGTGTGAGAGCCTTGCTCATCCACTTGGTTACTTCTCCTCGGAGCTCAGGACCTCTTCGGAGAAGATCCCCCAAGCGGATTCAAGACCCCTTCAAGGGAAGACAATCAAGACCTCCTTACGGAGAAGAACCCGGTTACCTCTTGTATCGTCCTTTGTTGATCATGGATCGTGTATCTCTCTTTGTGTTCATCGATCTAGCGCATGTGTAATCGAATCTTGTTGGTTTGAGTGATTCTCTTGGGTTTCCCCCCGTGATTTTACTCGTGCTCTTCCGCTTGTTCTTCATGTTCCTCGTAGGGATCCTCTCCAAACGTGAAAGATCGTCCACATAGGGTTCCACCCTACATCATCTTGGTATCATGAGCCACGTTGATCGCGTTTTTGGAGCCCCTACCCTTTGTTTTCTAGCTTGATTTTGTTGATTTGGTCCTAAATCCGAAAATCCCCACCAAAATTAGCCCCCAAATTTTATTGTGATTTGTTGGTTTTGATGATGTTTTGTTGATTTTGATCCATGGATTCGTTGTGTTTCAAGTGGATCTAGCATTCCCCATCTTTTTCCCCATTTCCATCCACAAAATCCCCCCAATTTTGACCTTGGAAATCGAGTTTTTCCGCCCCCGTTCTCAGATCTAGAATTTAGGGTTCGTCCCAGAAGAAATTCGACGACCCCCGGAACTTCCGGCCTCCCCCGGAACTTCCGTCCTTACCCCGGAACTTACGGGATAAACAGAGAGTTTACCCAAAGTCCCCGGACTTTTTCCATGACCCCCGGAACTTCCGGCCAGCCCCGGAACTTCCGGAGCCCGGAACTTCCGGCCCTAACCCCGGAACATCCGGCCTAATCAGAGACACTGCACAGAATTTCAGCATCAGCCTTCTTCACCGTTTTCATCATAACTTTTCACTCCGAACTCCGATTTGGGTGTTCTTTGGCTCGTTTTGAAGCTATCGACGTGCCCGAGGTCCTCAAGTTGGTTATACCACCTTTTGACTCCATCAAACTTTTGAAAATTTGGCATCTTTGCCTAGGCCTTCCACCATAACATCCGCATTGCCACCACCAACTTCCGCAACCTAACCCATTTTGATCCCCATAGCATTTGAGGTTGTTTGAGTAGTGACTTGAGTCTCCTAAGGTGTTTAGGATACTTAGGGACGGTTGCTTCTTCATCAACCACCACCATAACTTCCGCATAGGCTTGCCCACCATACACTTCCGCCACCCAAACTTAACCCAATTTTGTTGTGTTGAGAGTTGTGTCTCCTAAGGTGTTTCGGCTACTTAGGGACGGCAACTTCAACTCCGACACCGTGTATAGCCCATCATACGTTTCCACCACCATAACCCGGTCAACTTCGGCTACTCGGGTTTCCACCAATACTTCCGCAACCACCACCACATTCCCGCAACCACCATTTGACATTTGCCTTCAGAGATTTTGAGTTCGCGGTTTTTCCGTTTCCTAAGGTGTTTCGGCTACTTAGGGACGAGTCTCTATCATCTTGGTATCTACATCAAGAACACCGCCACTTATCATCGCCATTGACGGTAACCTCTATATCATCTTGTTATAGTGGTATCCCTCCATTGTATATTCCCCTTGCAATTGCATTGATAACCCCTAGCCCATTTTGCGTCACTTGCCTATCGAGACTAGCCATTCGAGTATTGCCGGCAACGTTACTTGTGCACATTAGTGATCATACTCCCCATAGCATACATACCATATCATCGTGGTGCATATATTGCTATCATATCTTGTGTCACAAGTTTGTTCCCGCATATACACAATTGCTATCTTGGTTTGTGCATTGTGCAAAAGTGGCCATAAAAAAAGAGAGAATAAGCTTTTAAGCAAAGAAAAAGAGAGAGCAAAGAGCTTGTAAGCAAGTGACATAGCATCTTCCACATTGCATATAAGATTGTCATATCCGATCATCTTGGATCAAACACCGGGAACCGTACATACATAGCATACTTGGGATAGAAGTATATCCATTTTGTCTCCTATAAGTTGTGCACAAGTGTCGTATCCGCCTATTGAGCAATCGTGCTAGCGTCTCTCTTGAATTGTGCAACACGAGCATTTTGGTGGATTCCACATTTTGAGCTCATTCCTTGGTTGCACGATCCCATTTATCTATCCGTGTGTGTGTTTCCGTGTGCCACATATTGCTATTGGTCTACTTGTTTCACTTGCGAATTTGTGAATCTCTTTCAACATTATTGACTCTTGCTAACATTATGCATCAAATTTTTGTGCCACTATCCTCACCGAGCTCCACCATAAGCCTTACTTGTGTAGGTGTGAGAAACCGACAAGAATTGGTACCAATTGTGCTATTTCCTTGTTACACATTGAGTGATCATTGATCCATTTTCAACATCGGTCAAGGTACATTTGGTATAAGTTCTTCTCTTTCTCCCACTCATATTTGCTCGAGTCTTGTGATGGATAGGCAAGGCATTTCATCTCCGGTCTTCGACAACAACGACGGTGTGAACAACTACATCACCAAAGCGTCCATCTTCGATCTACAACGACAAATGCATGGCGCACAATCAAGATTGCAAAAGCGCATCGAGAACCTCTCCATTGAAATTCATCACTCCGAAGCAAGGAAAAGGGACTACATGGACAAGAAGCTTTCCGCACATAAAGAGGAGCAAGATGCAAGGATGGAGGAGATTCGGGCCTTGATCAAGTCTACTTCCCCTTCATCATCCTCAAGGCGGCTACATTCAAGACACAAGTCTTCGGAGCGCGGAAACGATGCAAGTGCAAATCGTCCTCGTCCACATCTACATGGTGATCACCATCACGTTCGTGATCAACATCATCATGAAGGGCAAGTCACCTCCAAGCATCATGTGCACAACAATGACGAATGACATCTACATCGAGCTCAAGTACGACAAGGACACCATCATCATGAAGATGCTCGAGACGCGCAAACGTACAAGTCCCAACAAGCCCTACTTCACGCCAAGTCCAAGCTTCATGAGCATAAGAGAAGACCACGAGACGACCACCACAAAGACGGCGCTACGGCTACAACAACCACTTCGGCATCTTTCGCCTTTGGACGTACGACATCTTCGCCTACTTCCCACGTGTACGCCTACATCGACTTCATCAAGTCCAAGGCGACTACCTATGAGCGAGGGTGACACTTCCATCTTCGGAAGCCCCTCAAGGAAGATGGCCGAGCATGGGAAATTCCCTTCGGTCATGGAGACGAGCTACGAGGTGCCACATCATATGGGCCTCATACAAGACGGCGACAAGAAGGTTGAACATGGGACTATCCCTTCAACCAAGGCGGCGATAGGAGTTGAGCATGGAGACATTTGCACCAACATCTCTCCGACACCTACATATCATGAGATGACCCAATTGCCATGTGAGGAGAGCCACCAACCCATGAGTGAGATGAGTGAATCCACCCTATATGACATTGAGTGCATTTCCTATGAGAGGATGAGTGTGACCACCACTAGTCCCACACTTGAGAGCATGCCACACATCATATGTGAGGTTGAGAGCCATTTGAGTGACTTCACCAACCATACGAGTGAGAGCATCATATTGGGAGTGAGTGAGCCACAACACTTGGCGAGTGAGGTAGTTGACACGGCATGTGAGGCTATTATGATCTCTAACGACTTAACCTCTACTCCTAGTGTGTTTTCTTCTTTGGTGCTAGGTCTCCTACATGACGACACACCTATCCTTGACGAGTCCATCCCTCCAATGGAGACGATGATAGCCATGTTGGACAATGATGCAACCCCCACATGGTTCCAACAAGATGAAGATGACAATGATTGGATCTTCCACGCCTCACCTACAACACATGAGCGACCTTCCAAAGGTTACAGAGGTGACGGTGCTTCTCTTGTCCCACTAGTGGACTCTCTTGACATCAATTGCTCCCATGATGTTGACCCACCTATTACCATGCTTCATGATAGTGAAACTTCTTCATGCCTTGACTTACCTATTTATGATGAATATGATGATGAGCATGTTGAGTTGCCTAGTTGTGATGCTATGCTCCATAGGACATCTTGTGAAAATTCTTTTGGTCACATCATGTTTGACAATCCATTGAACTTGTCATATGCTATGAGTGAGATCTCCCATATTGCATCATTTCAATCCCAACATAGTAACTATGCATGCCCCATTAAAATCAATCCCATTTGCACTTATGGCATAGATGACGAGATGATGGTCATTGGCTTTTGTTTCTCTTGTGATGATATTGCCATGCTTCCTTTACATGATTTGCGCAATTCATCTACTATGTCATGCCATGATCACATTGTTTCGAATATGCATTGTTTTGGATGTTGTAAATATTCTCCACGTGATGTTTCTACTCTTGCTCATGAGGAGACCCCCATAGTTTCCTTATACATATTAGGAGATTTTGATGCATCTCATACTTTGCATGATTCCCATAATTGCGTGAACCATATGCATTCCATGAATAAAAATGCTCTACATATTTCTCATGATGCATTACACAATTTGAGTCTCCATTATACATTACATAACAACAAACCTATCATGATGGATGACATGTTTCTATATCACGCATCTCATTTATTTGAGAATTGGCTATTTTGTACTAACCGACACATGCATGTGAGCATCATGATGGATGATGTGTACATCTACCACGAACACACAATTTTCCCTTTGTCTTTGTTTTGTGTAGGTACCCACATACACTCGTCAACTTCTCAATCCCATGAGTTGACGAAACGAGCTCTTGAGAGCAACGATGACTTGGGATCCCGTGGACTTTCATTCCCACCATTCCTTTTGGGCAAGGACTACACGCATCTCTTTTACTTGTCTCTCACACGGCTGTGGGCTATTTACCACTTCTCACCTTATGCTCATTTTACCGTGTTCACTTTGCGTGCTATGCTTGCTTCTATGCCTTTGCCATGCCATTGTGACCCTTGCTTGCATCTACCCATGATTCACCATTATGCTACTCCTATGTGTATTTGCATGCTTGCTGGAGATCCTTGTTGCTATTGCCATGTTTATCATGTGCCCCATGCTATTGATGCTATTTTGCTCATATCTTGCCCTTATGCTTGTGAAATGTCATGTGCATTATATATGCCCACTATTTGCACACATGACATGTTTGCCATGATTCCTTCTAGTATGTTGCATCTTCGCAGTACTAGCTTCCTTGACTTGACCACTATGATTACTTGCTTGGTTGCATCACCCATGTTCCACTCCTACTCGCTTTCTTGGGTTGATGACATATATGTTCATGCCTCTCACATGATATATCTTGTTTATTGTCGATTGCCTCCAATTGTTGCATCTATGCTTATTGATCTTGGAGACTTTGACACTTTACTTGTGATGCATGCTTGTTTTTATTGATCCTCTTGTATTTGGTTGTTCTCGCATCATATGCCTCCATACTATGAAATGCTTCCTTGTCCTTCCTTATGATGAGCATGATGCATACACTTGTTGGGTATCTTACCACACGAATGATAGGTTTTGCATTTCCGCTAACCTCATTTGTTTTTCCGAGTGTTTGTCATGTTCTTTCGTTTTGAAGGATACACAAGGTGGTAACATGATGAGACAACTTGGTCATGTGAAGACGTACATGATGCACAACATCAACATTTTCGACATTCTCATAAAGGTGAACTCCTTCCCTTTGAGCCATCCTCACATATGCATATTGGATGGGTCATTCTTTCATTGTTGTTTCCTTCTTGTTGTCTACATGATACATCTTGCGAACGGAGGAGCGACATTGAAGATGGACCCTTTGGACCTTCAACTTGAGGAGCGCTCAGACTTCTTGGATGCACTTTCGAACCTCCACTCATGCCACGACATCGAGCATTGGAACATCAACACTCCTTTGACACATTGCACCAACACATACATATTTGTTGATTGTGCTTCCTCATGTCATGCTCGATGGACATATCATACTCACCACAAGTTTGCACCCAATTCATGGATTGACACCGATTATGCTTGTCTTGTTACACCTATTTTCCATGTCATCCATGATATATGATCTTGTGCATTTCCTTAGCAAATTTGTTGTGATCTTTCCTGATGGCATATTCATACATAATGAGCACATTGCCTACAATCAATTGCATGATAACATAATCATATTGAGCATCCATTGCCTTATTCATGCTATTGATAAACCGTCTCACTATGACATCATTTTGCACCGTGGTTGCCTTGATCATATTCACAACACATTTGTGTGCACAATGAATGTTTTTGCTCCCATGAATGCTTTGCATATCATTCTATATCATCTTGATAAGATTCATGTGCTTTGTCACGAACAGTCTTGTTGCACGGACTCATTCTTACATGATGGACATTTTGTGTGCGCTAACCATTGTATTTCCGAGTGTCGCTTGTGTTTGCTCTTTATGCATGTCTATCACTCCGGTGACACCTCGGAGTACTTGGATTGCGTCATGCCTTCAACTCCATCCAACTACAAGTCCGTCCCCGACAACCATTTCCATGGTGATGAGGATCACGATCCGAGGTCGGATCTTTCCCAAGGGAGGGGAGATGATGCGGAGCATCCCACGTTCATCCCCATGTACACTCCGACTACTCTCCAAGCACCAAGAGGACATATGACGAGACCTCGACCATACGCCATTGGACACAAGGTGAACTCACTCCTCTTCGAACCGTCACTTTCCACATGTGAGACATGGCTACCACCTCATGCATGGACCTTGCATATACTAGGTACAACCGATACGACCATGGAGGATCCAAGGACCAAGGCCAAGCATGGAAGAGGAGAAGGAAGAAGAAGCAGGAACAAGCTTCTGGAAAGCCCGGAACTTCCGGCCTCTGCCCGGAACTTCCGGCCCCCGGACCCTCCGGCCTCTGCCCGGAACTTCCGGCCCCCGGACCTTCCGGCCTGCCCGGAACCTCTTGCCCCCGGAGTCCAGGCCAGCTCCGAGCGCGCCAACTCTCTGGATAGCCCGGAACTTCCGGCCCTGCCCGGAACTTTCGGCCTGCCTGTGTGCAAAGACTCGGGCCGAAGCCCATGTAACCCTTTCCCACTTACCCCTTCGTGGCTTAGACTATAAATAGACCACCCCTCCTCCTAGTTAGGGTTAGCAATGGTTTAGCTCATATTTTGTGTGAGATCCTTTCTCATCCACTTGGTTAGTTCTCCTCGGAGCTCAGGACCTCTTCGGAGAAGATCCCCCAAGCGGATTCAAGACCCCTTCAAGGGAAGACAATCAAGACCTCCTCACGGAGAAGAACCCGGTTACCTCTTGTATCGTCCTTTGTTGATCGTGGATCGTGTATCTCTCTTTGTGTTCATCGATCTAGCGCATGTGTAATCGAATCTTGTTGGTTTGAGTGATTCTCTTGTGTTTTACCCTGTGATTTTCCTCGTGCTCTTCCGCTTGTTCTTCGTGTTCCTCATAGGGATCCTCTCCAAACGTGAAAGCTCGTCCACATAGGGTTCCACCCTACATCAAGTGAGGGATGCTCCGCATCATCTCCCCCCCTGGAGAGAGATCCGACCTCGGATCAAAAGCTTCATCTCCATGGTATGGTGCGAGGTCCTTGAGCTTGAAGATGTCGCTCACATTGTACTTGTCTCGAGGTAGGTCGATCTTGTAGGCGTTGTCATTGTAGCGTGCTAGCACCTTGAAAGGTCCATCGGCTCGAGGAAGAAGCTTGGACTTGCGTTCTTTGGGGAAGCGGTCCTTGCGAAGGTGTAGCCACACTAGATCACCAATGTTGAAGACCATGGGTTGCTTGTTGACGTGAGCTTGGTCGCTAGTCGTTGTACTTGGCGCTCGATGGTTTGTCTTGTATCCTCATGCATCTTCTTGATGTAGCTTGCCCGTGCACTCGCACCCATGTTGGTGCGCTCTTGTAGAGGAAGTGGTAGAATGTCCAATGGGGACAATGGATTGAAGCCGTAGACGACCTCGAAGGGGGACTTGCCGGTAGTCGAATGTCTTGCACGGTTGTAGGCGTACTCGGCGATGGGTAGACATGCTTCCCACTCCTTGATGTTCTTCTTGATCAAGACACGAGGTAGAGTGGATAGTGTGCGGTTCGTCACCTCCGTTTGGCCGTCGGTTTGAGGATGGTATGCGGATGAGAACAAGAGCTTGATTCCGAGCTTGGCGCATAGGGTCTTCCAAAAGTAACTCAAGAACTTGACGTCACGATCGGAGACGATTGTCTTTGGTACTCCATGGAGTCGCAAGATTTCCCTACAAAAGAGATTTGCAATGTGTGAAGCATCGTCTATCTTGTTGCAAGGAATGAAATGTGCCATCTTAGAAAATCTATCCACAACCACAAACACCGAATCCTTTCCATTTTGAGTTCTAGGCAAACCAAGTAAAAAATCCATGCTAATGTCTTCCCAAGGTTGATAAGGAATAGGAAGAGGCATGTAAAGACCATGAGATTGAGCTTTAGACTTAGCTTTGTGACATGTAGAGCATCGGTTGGTGAAGCGTGAGACGTCGCGGAACATCTTGGGCCAAAAGTAGTTCTTGAAGAGCGTGGAGAATGTCTTGTCGCGTCCAAAGTGTCCCATGAGTCCGCCTCCATGAGCCTCTTGCAAAAGGAGCAAACGAAGAGAAGACTCGGGAATGCATAGTTTGTTAGCTCTCATAAGATAACCATCCTTGATGTAATATTATTCCCAAGAAGTATGTGTCAAACACTTAGCATAAGTAATAGCAAAAGATGGGTCGTTAGCACACAATTCTTTTATGTGCTCAAAGCCAATAACATTCAACTCAAGTTTAGTGACAAGCGTGCATATGCGTGAAAGGGCATCGGCAACTACATTTTCTTTACCCTTAATGTACTTGATCAGATAGGGAAAAGATTCAATAAATTCACTCCATTTGGCATGACGCTTGTTCAACTTAGTTTGACCTTTTAAGTACTTAAGCGTTTCATGATCGGTATGGATGACAAACTCATGCGGTCTAAGGTAATGTTCCCAAACATGTAGCACACGCACTAAAGAATACAATTCTTTCTCATATATGGGATAGTTAAGTTGAGCACTGGATATTTTTTCACTAAAATATGCAATGGCTCGTTTTTCTTGCATCAAAACTCCGCCAATTCCGGTACCACTTGCATCACAATGAACCTCAAAAGTTTTGTCAAAATTAGGCAAAGCAAGAATCGAAGCATGAGTAAGCAAAAATTTGAGCTCATCAAAAGCGGTGGATTGCAAAGTTCCCCAAACAAAAGGAGTATTCTTCTTACTCAAAGCATGCAAACGAGCGACAATTGTGCTAAAATCTTTCACAAAGCGACGATAAAAACCCGCAAGACCAAGAAAGCTACGCCCTTTGAGGATACAACAAAACCCAAGAAAACCACTTTGTTAACACCAAATTGGTGGGTTGGGGCCAAGTTTTAATTGCTTCAATTTTAGATTCATCAACATGGACACCCTTTGAGGATACAACAAAACCCAAGAAAACCACTTTGTTAACACCAAATGTGCATTTTTTTCATGTTTGCATAAAGGCTTTCCTTTCGAAGGGTTTGCAAAACAGTCCTAACATGATCAAGATGCTCTTTCATGGTTTTGCTAAACACAAGAATATCATCGAAGTAAACCACAACAAAGACTCCAATATAAGGCCGAAGGACATAATGCATGAGACGCACAAAAGTACCGGGAGCTTCCGATAAACCCATAGGCATGGCTAACCACTCATATAAACCAAATTTGGTTTTGAAAGCAGTTTTCCATTCATCACCCTCTTGTATGTGGATTTGATAATAGCCACTTTTAAGATCAACTTTTGAGAAAAAGTTGGCTCCACTAAGTTCATCAAGCATATCATCTAAGCGAGGAATTGGATGCCTATAGCGAACGGTAATAGCATTTATAGGTCTACAATCGGAACACAAGAGGAAACTTCCATCGGGCTTAGGCACAAGTATAATGGGAACGGCACACGGGCTTAGGCTTTCACGTACATGACCGTTGTCGATGAGTTGTTGTACTTGCCGTTGAATCTCCTTGGTTTCTTCAGGATTGACTCGGTATGGAGCTTTGTTTGGGAGAGGTGCTCCGAGGATGAGATCGATTCGATGCTCAATGCCTCGAAGAGGAGGTAGACCCGGAGGTAGCTCATCGGGGAAAACATCTTGGAATTCCTGCAAAAGAGATTTAAACACTAAAGGTAGCTCATGAGAGGTGTTAGTTGTTGGCTCTCCATCCTTGCACACAAGGACAAAGTGCATCACACTAGATGGGTTCTCACACTTCTCTCATCTCACTTTTGGTGGCAAATAGGATGAGGTTTTTTTCTCTAGGCTAAGAGGCGCCAAGTTTGGCTTGTGGCTCTCACTCACTTTTGGTGGATCACTTTCTCACTCTTGTCTCTATGATGGGTGGCTTGCTTGTCGGCTATCACTTGACTAGGAGACATCGGTCGTAGCACATATTCCTTCCCTTTCATCTTGAAGCTATAGTGATTGGTGCGCCCGTTGCGGAAGACACCATGGTCGAATTGCCATGGTCGACCAAGAAGGAGGTGGCAAACCGTCATTGGGACCACATCACATTCCAAAGTGTCCTCATATGCACCAATTTTGAAGGAGACTTGGACCGTATGTTCAAGTCGTATAGTGCCGAGTCACTTAGCCATTGAACCTTGTAGGATTCGGTGCTTCCTCTTGACCAATTGAAGCTTGGAGCATAGTTCTTCACTTGCCAAGTTGTGACAACTACCTCCATCGATGATGACCTTGACGGACCTTCCGTTGATGCCGGCCTTTGTGTGGAAGATGTGGCATCTTTGGTCGTCTTCTTGTTGATGTTGAAGAGTCAAGAACTTGGAGACAACGAGAGCGGGGCTCGAATCCTCATCACAAAAGACTTGGTCATCTTCATCTTCGTTCACTCGTTGGTGCATGGCCACTTGCTCAAGAGCTTCCATCTCCTCATCACTCATTGAGTCATAGGTGTCGTCGTTGTTGAGGATCATGGTGCGCTTGTTGGTGCATTCGTAGGACTTGTGGCCTCGGCCGCCGCAAGTGAAACACTTGAAGGAGCTTGTCTTGATGGTCTCATCGGTCGGAGTAGATGACGAAGCACGCGGCTTGAAGTTGCTTGTAGTAGGAGGAGGACGACTTGAACTTGTCGAATTTTTCTTGTAACTCGACTTGTCATCATTGTTTGTAGAAGGTTTGGTTGATGTAGATGTTGGAGGAGGTGTTGAAGCTTGGTTGTTGGAGAAACCGTAGGTCTTGGACGAGTACTTGGCGTACTTGAAGTCATCTTGCACTTGACGTTCCGCCTTTGTAGCTTGATGCACGAGCTCAATGACGGAGGAGTATGGTTGGAAGTCGGCGATCTTCTTGATGGGATGATTGAGTCCATTCAAGAAATGTGCCATTGTTTTCTCATCATCTTCCTTTACATTGGCTCGAATCATGGCTATCTCCATTTCCTTGTAGTATTCTTCAACACTCTTTGTTCCTTGCTTGAGGAGTTGGAGTTTCTTGAAGAGGTCGCGGTTGTAGGAAGTGGGCACAAAACATGCTCGCATGACATCCTTCATTTGAGCCCAAGTGGTGATTGGAGGTTCACCTCTTGCTTGTCGCCTCTCAAGGATTTGTTCCCACCATATGAGCACATAGTCTTGGAACTCAAGTGATGCCATAGCGATCTTCTTCTCTTCCTCATAGTTGTGCAAACGAAAGATTTTGTCGACCTTCAATGCCCATGAAAGATATTCCTCGGGGTCATTGCTTCCATTGAACTTGGGCATGGTGAATTTGAGCTTTCCATAGCGTTGCTCTTCATTGTGTTGTTGGCGATGGTGATGATTGTCGTGGTTCTAAGTCTGACAGTAGAATGGGGGGTAGGTATGGAGAGGCAAGATACTAGCTATGGAGTAGTTGTATACGCACGAGTTTTACGAGTTCAGGCCCTTCTCGGAGGAAGTAACAGCCCTACGTCTCGGAGCCCGGAGGCGGTCGACTGGATTATATGTGTATGAATTACAGGGGTGCGAACCCTTCTACCTGTGGAGGGGGTGGCTTATATAGAGTGCGCCAGGACCCCGGCCAGCCCACATAGCGGAAGATTAAAGGTACATTAAGGTCAGGCGTTACTGGTAACGCCTTACATAAAGTGTCATCATGACCATAAAGACTACTTAATTACAGACCGTTTTGACACAGAGTGGTTCTTGAACTCCTGGTGGTCGAGTGGGTCTTCATGGTCGAGTGTCTTTGAGTCTGTCGAGTGAAATCCTTCCAGGTCGACTGGAAGGCCGCTTCTTCTAAAGATGTCCTTGGGGAGGGTACCTTGGAGAGGTTCATGACCCTACCCTAGGTACATGACTTCATCATTAGCCCCCGAATGGATCGAGGTTCGAATGAGGAAGGAGTTGATAATCTTTCCGACCTGTTTTTGTGCTGCGAGTGCGTCTTACTCTGGATCAATGACTTTTTAGTGATGGTGTCAACTTCTCTTTCAGTCGCCTTGATCCATTCTCCACATCTGTCGAGTGAACTTTATAGACTTGAAGATCTCCGAGCGACGGATCGGAGGAAATCTGCCGTCTGACGAGTTGCTCTGCTGTTAGCGGATTTAGCGGGATCCGAATTTCGGGAAGCGCACGAAGCGGAGAAGGCTGCAGTACTCGGATGGGATAAGGCGAAGATGCCTCGATCTTCGCGCCACCTTTTTCACCACGTATCGCGCGCGCGACTGTTGCAGGATTTGACAGGATTGCCCGGGCCTACCAATCAGCCACTCGGAAGCGACTCCATATAAGGCGCCGAACGAGGGTCTTTTGAACAGTGCACCCTCATTTTCCCTTCCCCCATCCTCAGATCCATCTGCCGCGCCCGTGACCTGCTCAGTGCTGCTGCTACATTACTGCTTCGCCGGCGACAATGGTGAAGAGAAGACGGCGGCCTTGGAGCGGGTGAAGAAGGCGACGGCGAAGGCGAAGGGGAGAGCGACCAGTCGGGGAGGATCCTCGTCGTGGTCCAGCCTGCCGCAAGGTTGGGTCCAGGGAGATTGGATCCGCTCGACCATCACCCAGAAAGACCTCGACGACCTGGCCAACGAGGGATTGATCCCCCATGGGTCAGCAAGGCTTCCGGGGACGGAGTGGCAGCCGCAGCCTCAGGAGGGTGAGTGCGTCCTCTTAGCCACCCATGTTGATCGCGGATTTTCTCTACCGCCGAATCTTTTCTTTTGGGGTTTTCTGAACTTCTTTGGAGCACAACTCCATCACTTCACACCCAACTCCATTGCCTATCTCGCTGCTTTCGTGTCTTTGTGCGAAAACTTCTTGGGTTGCCGGCCACACTGGGGCCTCTTCAAACACATATTCACTTGTCGCTCACAGACGGTGAAAAAGGCTAGTCCGAATGATGAAAGAACCCAAGTAATCCAGATGTGTGGGGGTCTTGGGGTCTAGATGAGGGGTAAAAGTGCCTTTCCGGCCATGATTCTTCCCGATTCAGTTAGAGGGTGGCAGTCGACCTGGTTCTACTGCCAAGACGAGTCGACGCCAGGGCAGTCGACTGGACTCCCTCCTTTCTCCATGGATCGAGTGAACAAGCCGTCCTCTCTGAAGGTGCTTCCGGAGGAGAAGGTCCAGGTTAGATTGTTGATGGAGCGTGTAGTCCAGCTCATTCGTGACGGAGTGACCGGCATGGATCTTATGGAGGTTTTCCTTCGACGGCCCATTCAGCCGCTCCAATACCGGGACCACCCGATGTGGTTGTATTTTGGTACCGAAGACACCACCCGGGTCCACCCAGAGGAGGTCGACGACGCCACATTAGAGAGGTGGATGACTGCCATCACAGGGAACAAGGATAACCCTCGTGGAGCTAGGAGGATCCCACCACTCGACCAATCTTACGAACCAGACAAGGTATGACCACTTATCTCCGACTGTGATCCTGTTGCATTCGCTCTGTTCCGCTGCGAATCGGCCGATTGACTTTCGTCTTGTTTTGCTGTCTTCTAGGACACCACTGAGATGTACTCGATGCCCAACGGGGCGCAAGAACAAGTCAAAGAAGAAGAAGGAAGCAGAGGCGAAATCCAGGAGGAATGGGAGTCCGACGGTGAGGAGGGCGAGGAAAACGACAGCTCTGATGAAGAGGAGGAGGAGGAGGAAGAGGAGGGAGACGTGGATCCACCCCACTCGGAAAGGCGATCCAAGCTAACGGATGATACGGCGGTCGAGCGCGGTAAGGCTATCGCGCCCGTTGGGCGGTCGACGAAGCGCCCTTGGACGACTTCTCCAGTGCCGACTGAGAAACCGCCAAAGCAACCCCGAGCAACGTCATCAAAGCTGACGAAGGCCTTGCCCAAGATGAGGATGGTCATTCCCACCATTTCCGGGTAATCAGCAGAACTTGTGTTTTCCTGTTTATCATGGGTGTACTTTTGGTCGACTCGTTTGACTAATCAACTGATTTTTGAAATCTGCAGTGCTGCCACCTCTGAGACCTCAGCTAAGCACGAAGATCAGGAAATGGAAGATGCCGCCACCTCCAACCTTGGTATGATCTCTGCAGTTTTGCTTTATGGTCGATTGGATTTCTGTTTTTACCTTTGAATCTTTCTTGTAGTTCCACCTCATGTCATTGATCTCCCTGACGACGACGATGAAACACCGCTAAGGAAGAGGAAGGACAAAAAGGTGCCTGCTGGCAAGGCTACTCAAGTTGTATCCCGCCGAGACGCTGATTCACGAGGGAGGCGACACCACTCTGGCTTCGTGTCCTTTGCTGTGTCACCGACAAGTGTCCGCCTTCGTTGTCGATCACGACGACCTTCCCTTTTGCCACACACCACGTCCGGAAGACCAAGTGAGTGCTGCTAAGGAGGCCATCGCGTGCAGGGATCATGATGGAGCAAGTGAAGGTGGTCGGGAGGCCAGCCAGCGGCTTATTATGCAAGCTCAGCTTCTTGAGCAATGTCCAAGTAAGTTGGTCGCTGCTTGTTACATTAGGATATGCTACCTGAAATTTCTTCTTTTCAAGATTTCCATATCTCAGATCTATACACCCACCGGGCAGGTGCGCCGATTGAATTTTTGTGTCTTTGGTGGGGGCACGCTGAGTGCACCCACTGGTGTAGTCCCCGAGACTATGGTGGATGCATGGCGATCGACTATAGTCTTTATACTTTGAACTTCTTCACTCGGTCTGGTCGGGCCATGTCGAATGGATCTTTGGAACCGGCGGGGGCACGCTGAGTGCACCCACTGGGTGTAGTCCCCGAGACTATGGTGGACTGCTGGTAGTCGACTATAGTCTAAGGAACTGTTTTTTTTCGCCTCTTTTGGTCGACTGATCGAACCGAATTGGTAAAACCAGTGGGGGCACGCTGAGTGCACCCACTAGGTGTAGTCCCCGAGACTACTGTCGAATATTTTGATTCGACTATAGTCTTAGAAATGCTACGATTTTTCTTTAGTCACTCGGAAGTGACCTGTCTTTGATGTTTTGTCGATTGACTCTTCACAGAAATCTTGCGAGCTCGTGGCCCGCTATACCGAATTGGAGAACAAACAGATCCAGCTCAACCTTGACTTGAAGCTTGCTCAGGAGAACTTGCAAAAGGCGAGAGATGAAGCAAAAGGTATGGCTGGTGAGAACTTGACGACTGTCTTTGTCTTTCTACCCATTCTCAACTCTGGGCTTATTGTTATTTTGCAGACAATCTGGAGGAGGCTCTGAAGAAGAAAGACGACGACCTTGCAGAGGCACAGAAGGCGGCTTTGGAGAAAACAAAGCTCGCGGAAGAGAAACTGGTCTTAGTCGGCAAACTCGAAGAGGAGAATACCAAACTGAAGGCTGCTCTTGACGCGCCAACAAGGAGGTTAGCCGATCAAGAATGACAAAGTTGCCTTGGTCGACAAGGTTTGGCGAATAGCAAGGGAAGAGGAATGATCTGGAGGCTTATCTGGGAGGGCTCACCAAGAAGCTATTCCTCATGCTTGAAGGTAATTCCTCTTATCGATGACTTGTCATCATTGACTCATCATAGAACCATTAGCTTGAACTCGAGTCGATTTGCAGAATTCAGCCGAACTTCAAGAGGAGACGGTCGAGTGGAGACAAGCCTCGACCCCATCAACTCTCCCGTGAAGGATGAAGCCGCTATGAACATGCTCCGACCGAGTCTCGCATTCTTTGGTGTGGTGGACTGTCTCGCCGATTGAAAGCTGCAGTGACGCGGATCGACTCAACACTCTGCCGGACAGGACGCCTGAGAATGACCTCGAAGTCTTAATGACTCGACTGAATGAGGTTCCAAGTCGAGTGCAAGAATGGAAAAAGTCTTCTGCCAGGTGCGGTGCTGATGTTGCTCTGTCTCTGGTTCGTGTCCACTGCAAGGAGGCGCGGGAGGAAAAGCTGGCGTCCATCAAAGTTGCCAATACTAAGAAGTATGATTTCCAATCTTTCATGGAGACTTTCATCGCCGCTGCCACCCGGATTGCTGATGGGATCGACCTTGACCAGTTTGTGGCTCCTTCCAGTCCTCCACCTAAGGAGTAAAAAACTTCTATGCTCTACCTTAAATTTTCCTCGGAATGCCGAGTGGTTTTGTAACCGATAAACTTTAACGCGCTTGAGGCCTGGGTACTTCTGCATCCTTAGGATGCTATCCGAACTTTACTTATCGTCAAAATATGCTTTTGTTTGCCTTCGAGTGAACTTTGCTCTTCACTCGGATTATGCTTCAATGCTTGAGATGCAGCTCTGAGGTGGATCCAGTCGACCTACACTTTGTTGCTCTTGCAGGCGCAGGAGAAGGAAGCAGTCGACCTGTACCTCGTCATCCTTGCGGATTAGGATGGAGCGCATGTTGTACTTGTGGCGCAGCTCCGAAGGAGAAGGCAACAGTCGACTTGCACCTCGTCGTCCTTGCGGATCGAGATGGAGCGCACGTTGTACTTGTGGCGCAGCTCCGAAGGAGAAGGCAACAGTCGACCTGCACCTCGTCGTCCTTGCGGATCGGGATGGATTTCGTACTTAGGCGAGTACTGGACTGCAGCTAAGCCCCCGAGTGGGAGGTTTGCTCTCCACTCGGTAGTATTTTTCAAGCTTAGGCGAGTACTGGACTGCAGCTAAGCCTCCGAGTGGGAGGTTTGCTCTCCACTCGGTAGGATTTTTGAAACTTAGGCGAGTACTGGACTGCAGCTAAGCCCCCGAGTGGGAGGTTTGCTCTCCACTCGGTAGGATTTTTCAAACTTAGGCGAGTACTGGACTGCAGCTAAGCCTCCGAGTGGGAGGTTTGCTCTCCACTCGGTAGGATATTTCAAACTTAGGCGAGTACTGACTGCAGCTAAGCCTCCGAGTGGGAGGTTTGCTCTCCACTCGGTAGGTTTTTTCAAACTTAGGCGAGTACTAGACTGCAGCTAAGCCTCCGAGTAGGAGGTTTTCTCTCCACTCGGTAGGATTTTTCAAACTTAGGCGAGTACTGGACTGCAGCTAAGCCTCCAAGGAGGATTTTTGTGTCATAGCTTTGAAGGGGAAGGCAACAGTCGACCTATACCTTGTCGTCCTTGCAAAGTGCACGTTGTATTAAATACTTAGGCGAGTACTTGGACTGCAGCTAAGCCCCCGAGTGGGAGGCTGGATCCTCACTCGGTAGGATTTTTCAAATACTTAAGCGAGTACTTGGACTGCAGCTAAGCCCCCGAGTGGGAGGCTGGATCCTCACTCGGTAGGATTTTTCCAATACTTAGGCGAGTACTTGGACTGCAGCTAAGCCCCCGAGTGGGAGGCTGGCTCCTCACTCGGTAGGATTTTTCAGATACTTAGGCGAAATGGATTCGCAGCTAAGCCCCTGAGTGGGAGGCTGGCTCCTCACTCGGTAGGATTTTTTAGATACTTAGGCGAAACGGATTCGCAGCTAAGCCCCCGAGTGGGAGGCTGGCTCTCCACTCGGCAGAGATTTTTTTTATAAACTTAGGCGAAACAGGTTCGCGGCTAAGCCACCCACTGGGGGAAATTTCTTATGTAAACGAAAAAGTAATAACAATCACTGGGAAAATTATAACATTCTTGTCTTTGATAAACAAACTACAGAGGTACTTTTATTGCATCTCACCCGAGTGAGTTCTTAAGTGTAAAAGGGGAGGAGCAGCTCCGCATTCCAGGCTCGAGGCTCATCGATCTAGCATTCGACGTTGTAAAGATGGTAAGCTCCATTGTGGAGAACTCTGGTGACGATGAAGGGACCTTCCAAGTGGGAGCGAGCTTGTGTGGTTTTTGTTGATCCACTCGGAGGACCAGATCCCCTTCTTGAAAGGCTCGGCTCTTCACATTTCTAGCGTGGAATCGACGCAAGTCCTGCTGATAGATGGTCGAGCGGATCAGGGCCATCTCTCTCTCCTCTTCAAGGAGGTCGACTGCATCTTGTCGGGCTTGCTCCGCTTCAGCTTCAGAGTAGAGTTCGACTCGGGGCGCATTGTGAAGCAGGTCACTCGGTAGAACTGCTTCAGCTCCATAGACCATAAAGAATGGAGTTCTCCCAGTCGACCGATTAGGAGTGGTCCTCAATCCCCAAAGAACCGACGGAAGTTCGTCAACCCACGCTCCTGCTGCATGCTTGAGATCACGCATCAGTCGAGGTTTCAGTCCTTTGAGAATTAGACCATTTGCTCGTTCTGCTTGTCCATTCGACTGGGGGTGAGCGACTGAAGCATAGTCGACTCGCGTGCCCTGAGAGGCGCAAAAGGCTTTGAACTTGTCGGAATCGAAATTTGACCCATTGTCAGTGATGATGCTGTGCGGAACTCCATATCTGAATATCAACTCTCGATGGCGGCGACAAAGAAGTGCACGCATCAAGGTTCTTGATAGGTTTAGCTTCGATCCACTTCATAAATTTGTCGACTGCAACAAGCAAATGAGTGAAACCACTCCTGCCAGTTCTCAGTGGTCCAATCATATCCAACCCCAAACAGCGAAAGGCGGACGAGGGAATGGTCTTCAATCCGAGGCGGGTTTGTGTGACATATTGAGTAGAACCGACATCCTTCACACTTGTCGACTATTTCCTTTGCCATTTCATTTGCCTTTGGCAAGTAAAATCCCGCCGGTATGCTTTAGCCACGATGGTGCGAGAGGACGATGGTGACCACATGTCCCGAGTGGATATCATCAAGAATTATTTGACCTTCTTACGGCGTTATGCACTTCGGTCGACTCGACCACGCTTTCTCTGAATAAGCGTCCCTTGATCACAAGAAGGCCTTGGATCGGCGGACGATCTGTCTAGCCTCTTCTTCGTTCTCCGGAGCTCTTTCCTCAGGATATACGCGATGTATGGTACTGTCCAGTCGGGAGTGATGACCACGACTTCCATGATCAGGTCGACCACCGCTGGGACCGCAACTTCAGTCGGATCAGTGGCACTTTTTGGCTGTGGAGCTTCTTCAGTGAAAGGATCCTCTTGAATCGACGGTGTGCGAATGTGCTCCAAAAACACATCACTGGGAATGGCTTCCCTCTTGGACCCTATTTTCGCCAAATCATCAGCA
Source organism: Aegilops longissima (assembly GCA_021605205.1). Lineage (NCBI taxonomy): Eukaryota > Viridiplantae > Streptophyta > Magnoliopsida > Poales > Poaceae > Aegilops > Aegilops longissima. Next base: position 328,246,749 of record CM038678.1, on the reverse strand, counting down.
GCTTGATTTTTCAGTCGGGGTATATGATGGAGCTCTAACCCCTCAAACTTATTCTCTAGCTTCATCACTGCATTACAGTAGCCAGTCATGGCTGGACTTCTGACGTCCCACTCCTTCATCACCTGATTAACCACCAGATCTGAGTCGCCATAGACCATGAGGCGACGGACGCCGAGTGAAATGGCCATACGCAACCCATACATCGTGCTTCAGATTCTCGCTTCATTGTTGGAAGAATCAAAGTGAATCTGGAGCACATATCGAGCTTATTTCCTCGGGGAAACCAATACTACCCCAACACTGGAACCATTCAGCATCTTGGAACCATCAAAGAACATAGTCCAAAGGCTCGAGTGAACTTGAGTCGGTAACTATTGTTCAATCCACTCGGCGATGAAATCTGCTATTGCTTGGGACTTGATGGCTTTCTTTGCCTCAAACTTGATATCAAGGGAAGAAGTTCAATCGCCCATTTCGCCAGCCACTCGGCCATTCGTCTCTGTTGTGCAGAATCTCGATAATGGGCGTCACGACGATCGTAATGGAATGATCGAGAAGTAATGAGCAACCTTCTTCGCGGTCATATAAATCCCATACACAAGCTTTCGATAATGAGGGTATCTTTGCTTTGACGGGTTAATACTTGAAAGATAATATCTTTGGGCGCTGAACTTTGAAGGCCTTTCCTTCCTTTTCCCGCTCGACCGTAAGAACTGTTCTGACGACTTGTCCTGTGGCTGCAATGTAAAGCAGCAACGGCTCCTTGCTGATTGGGGTAGCAAGCACCGGCTCGGTGGAGAGCAGAGCTTTGAGCTCTGCAAACGCTGCATCAGCTTCAGGAGTCCACTCGAACTTGTCTGACTTCTTCATCAGTCGGTAAAGAGGCAATGCCTTTTCACCGAGGCGAGAGATGAATCGACTTAAAGCGGCCAAGCATCCAGTAAGCTTCTGGACATCGTGCACACACACAGGGCGTTTCATTCGGAGTATAGTGCCAACTTTCTCTGGGTTAGCATCGATTCCTCGTTCAGAAATGAGAAAACCGAGTAACTTTCCGCCAGGAACTCCGAATGTGCACTTTGATGGATTGAGCTTGATATCATACCTCCTGAGATCGGCAAATGTTTCAGCAAGGTCAGTCAACAGGTCGGAACCTTTCCGTGACTTGACCACAATGTCATCCATGTATGCTTCCACATTCCGACTGATTTGAGTGAGTAAACACTTCTGAATCATCCTCATGAACGTGGCTCCGGCATTCTTGAGGCCGAATGGCATGGTGACATAACAGAAGCACCCGAATGGAGTGATGAAAGCTGTTTTGATCTCGTCGGGTCCATAGCACGGATCTGATGGTACCGGAATATGCGTCTAAAAAGACAACCGCCACATCTCGCAATGAGTCGACTATTTGGTCGATGCGGGGAGAGGAATGATCTTCGGCAGGCCCGATTGATATGTTTGAAGTTGATGCACATGCGTAGTGAATTGTCCTTCTTAGGGACCATGACAACATTGGCGAGCCACTCGAGTGGTAAATTTCTCGGATAAACTCTGCTGCTAAGAGCCGAGCCACCTCCTCGCCTATGGCCTTTCTCTTCGGACAGCGGACTCGTCAAGATGTTCTTTGACAGGTTTGACTTTTGAGTCGACTTCAGACGATGCTCAGCCAGTCCCACAGGAACACACGGCATGTCGTGAGCTTCCATGCAAAGATGTCCCAGTTCTCACGGAGGAACTGGATGAGCGCTTCTTCCTATTTGGAGTCGAGTGTTGTTGAGATGTGAGTCGGAACAACATTGGGGTCAGTCGGATGAATATGAGTCGGTTTCGTTTCCCCGGACGACTGAAATGCTGACTCCGTGGCGGGCTTCTTGGCTCGCAACAAATCACTCGGGTCTGCAGTTTTCTGGTACTCTTGCAGCTCGACCACTGCCATCTGAGCATCAGCGATCTTAGAGCCTTTCTGAAAACACTCTTCTGCCTTTTTCCGATTGCCAGTGATAGTGATCACACCTTTGGGACCTGGCATCTTTAGCTTGAGGTACACATAACATGGTTGAGCCATGAAACGCGCATATGCTGGCCTCCCCGGAATAGCGTAATAAGCGCTCTGGAAATCCACGACCTCAAAGGTCAACTTTTCCTTACGAAAATTCTTATAGTCACCAAAAACCACATCGAGAGCAATTTGGCCGAGTGACTCAGCCTTCTTTCCAGGAATGACTCCATGGAAGCTCATGTTGCTGGTGCTGAGTCTAGACATCGGAATGCCCATCCCTTTCAACGTCTCTGCATACAAAATGTTCAAACCGCTGCCACCATCCATCAAAACTTTGGTCAGTCGAGTGCCTTCGATGACTGGATCGACCACCAACGCTTGCCTCCTAGGGGTGGCAATGTGTGTCGGATGATCAGACTGGTCGAATGTGATGGCGGTCTGGGACCATTTCAGATAATTGGGCGTCACCGGAGCGACCATGTTCACTTCTCGGTTGATAACTTCCAATCGACTTTTGCTTTCAACGTCAGCAAAAATCATCAGGGTGGAATTGACCTGGGGGTATCCACCATCACTATCTTCCTTGTCCTCAACTTTGTCCGACTCCTTTTCCTTATCCTTGGGTTGCTTCCCTTGGAACTGCTAAATCAAGAGCCGACACTGTCGAGTGGTATGCTTCGGGTAAATGAGTTTACCCTCTTCATCTTTATTCGTGTGAATGTGACATGGCAAGTCCAACACATCATTCCCATCTTGGTCTTTCACCTTCTTGGGGTTCCACAGACCCTTGGGTTTCCCCTTGAACTTTCCTGGGGTCACAGCCAAGGCTTCTCCGAGAGCAGCTGGCTCGGCTTTGCGCTTCTGCTTCCGACTGGAGTTCCCTCCGCCGGCTTCATTAGTGGCTGACTTGTACTTACCACTCCGGAGCCGATCCTCTTCTTCACCATTAGCATACTTGGTGGCAATCTCCATCATCCGACTCAGGTCATATCTCCGTCCGACCAATTTCAAACTCAACTCCTGTTCTCGACACCTTCCTTGAAAGCACAGATCGCTCGGTGATCGGACACATTCTCAAGCTGTGTGGTGCAAGGTAATCCATCTCTGGATGTAATCTCTCAAAGTTTCATTCGACTTACAGACACATGATCGCAGCTCTGTCAACCCGCTGGTCGCTTGCAAGTCCTTCAAATGTCCGACAAACACTCGGGCAAGATCTTCCCAAGTGTAGATATCTGCTGGGTGCTAATCGATTCAACCATGCTCGCCGAACCCTCCAACATAAGGGCAAATGCTTCATAGCTACCTCATCGTTGCGCCGCCAATCTGGACAGCCACTCGGTAGTCCTCAAGCCAAGTGTCGCTTGGACTCACCGTGAACTTATCGACTCGATCGCCAACCTGAAGTTGGGAGGAATCATCGCTGGCTCGATGGCCCTGCTAAAACATTTCGCCCCGAGACATGAACTCGCTGCTGGAGGAACATCTCTGTCATGGCCTTCTCGGTGAGCTCTGTTCTGTCGACCAAGCCTTGAACGATAATGGATCTCGCATCAAAGCTTTGTCTCTCGGGTCGACCGAACCCTTCGCCCAACACTATGCTGGCGTCTATCATCTTGTTGTCGAGGAGCGTATGATCCACCCCTTGGGGGAGGGGTGGGCACTCGACGTCGATCATTGCGATCGAATCGGTGCTCATACGGCTCGCGGTTCTGGTACTGATCATCATGCCGGCCTCCACGTTCCTCACGCCTCGGGGGCGATCTTGGACTATGGGCTGACTGGACTGAATTCGCAGCGACGGATCTGCTGTGAATCCTGTTCCCTGACTGTGATACGACTGAATTTTGATCTCCTCCTACCCGGAGTAAATCTCTGATCTGTTGCAAACCTCTACCCGCCTCCGACTCGGAAGGCTGAATTGATTCTGCTATACGGGTTGCAGCTGCTAAATTCTGAATAGGAGTTCGATATACCTGAGTTGGTTGTGGAAAGAGTTGACGTCGACTGGATTCTGGAACCCATGGTCGCGTGCGCTCGTCCTGAACTCGCTGGAGGTTCTCCAATCGAGTGCGCTCAGCCAGGTTGGCCAAGCGCGCATCCTCCAAGGCACGAGCCTCGGGGGTTTCTCCAACGATAGGAGTGTGAAGCGCATCCATGTTTCAGCGGCGAAGTTCCTCCCTCTGCAGCGAAGTGAGGGGCTCGGGTTGGTACTCTTCGTGAGCTTGCGTCGGATCACCTCCACCGTCGCCTCCGTCGGTGCGGGGGAATCCAGGATGACTGCGTGGTCCGTCGACCATCAGAACCTCTACTGCCGGATCGTTGCTATCGCTTTTCGGATGCGATCTTTGCGGAGCCGGTCGATGATCGAACAGGCCAGAGAGATTCGTCGGGCTCGATTGCCGCAACTTGGGGAGTGGCCGACTGGCGAGCCACCGCATGCCTCACCCACCGCTGAAGCCTCGACCGACCGGAGTGCTTGCACCGGCGGGAGACTGGGAGTGAGGACGACACAAGAACCGACCCATACTGGATCGACTGTTGCCGCAGGAGGACGCCGCGGACGCACACGCGAAAGTGCGTTGCCCCACGGACGAGGAGCGCGTCGACGTCGAGAGGAGCCTCCTGAAGCCAAGCGGAGTCGTCGGCGATGAACGTGAGCGCACCGAGACGGATCTCGCGGCCTTCGACCAAAACTCCACCTGAAACCATGATGTAGGAGATCGAAAGAATCCCAACTTCTCCAACAAATCGCTAGAACACCTGCCCCACGGTGGGCGCCAACTGTCGTGGTTCTAAGTCTGACAGTAGAATGGGGGTAGGTATGGAGAGGCAAGATACTAGCTATGGAGTAGCTGTATACGCACGAGTTTTACGAGTTCAGGCCCTTCTCGGAGGAAGTAACAGCCCTACGTCTCGGAGCCCGGAGGCGGTCGACTGGATTATATGCGTATGAATTACAGGGGTGCGAACCCTTCTACCTGTGGAGGGGGGTGGCTTATGTAGAGTGCACCAGGACCCAAGCCAGCCCACGTAGCGGAAGGTTAAAGGTACATTAAGGCCAGGCGTTACTGGTAACGCCTTACATGAAGTGTCATCATGACCATAAAGACTACTTAATTACACACCGTTTTGACACGGAGTGGTTCTTGAACTCCTGGTGGTCGAGTGGGTCTTCATGGTCGAGTGTATTTGAGTCTGTCAAGTGAAATCCTTCCAGGTCGACTAGAAGGCCGCTTCTTCTAAAGATGTCCTTGGTAAGGGTACCTTGGACAGGTTCATGACCCTACCCTAGGTACATGACTTCATCAATGATGACGCCCTTGACGTGGATTGCAATCGTCTTCATGTTGCTCTTGGCGTGGAGGAAGACCATGATCAACTTCCTCTTGTTGAACTTGAGGTTGAGGTGGAGCTTGACGAGCTTGTGGAGGATCTAGAGGAACTTGACATTGTACATGGGGTTGGTAGTTCCTCTCTTGGATTTCTTCTCGAAGGGCTTCCTCTTGATTTCGCCATTCACGATTGCGGTTGGCGATGGATCGACTTGATTCTTGAAGGGCACGTTGCACCTCAAGAGCTTGCGCTGCACGTTGTTGTCGTTGAAGACGTTGCGCATCGGCGTCTTGTTCTTCTTGGTGTAGACGCGCTCATTCTTCCTCTTGGTGCCATAGTCGTTGTCGTTCTTGAGCTTGGGCAAAAGCGGCTTGGTTTGATTGAGGACGAGGGACTTGCTCATCGACTTGCTCTAGTGAATGCTTCTCATGTAGCGGGTTGCGAGATGCATGACGATCTTGACGCGCAGCTCGTCGAAGAGTGTTCGATGACGGTGTACTTGAGTGATAGAAGGTGTCGTCGGAGTGTCGACTCGAGCGGCTCCGTCTTGAGGATGAAGAAGTGGAATGATGCCGGTTCCTCCTCAAGGCGCGGATCTCGTCCATTCTTGCATCATTCTCTTGCTTGTGAGCGTCGAACTTGTTGTCGAAGTAGTCTCTTGTACGTTGCTCGGAGAGTCGCAAGTCGGTGGCGAGGTTGTCGATGCGGTCGCTCATTGCTTGTTGCTCTTGGTGCACCAAAGAGGTGGCTCTTGGTGACGTATGATGACATGTCGTCGTCTTGCTCGAGGAAGAGTGGGTTGGTAGAGGTACTTGGCCTATCCATCATTCCAAGCAAAAATATGTGAGTGGTAGAAGGAGAAGAAGTTATACCAATGTACCTTTGACCGATTTTGATGATGAATCAAGATCACTCAAATGCGGACAATGAAATAGCACTATTGGTACCAATCCTTGTCGGTTCTCACACCTACACAAATAATAGCTTATGGTGGAGCTTGGTGAGGATGGTGGCACAAAATTTGATGCAATTGTAAGTGAGCATCAATAATGTTGGAAAAGGTTCACAAATTTGCAAATGCAACAAGTAGACCAAGCAAATAATGGTACACGGAAACACACACGCAAATAGATAAGTGGGATTGTGCAAACCAAAAGTGAGCTACAATGTGGAATCCACGAAAATGCTCTTGTTGCACAATACTAGAGAGACGCTAGCACGATTGCACAATAGGCGGATACGGAACTTGTGCACAACCTACTAGGCAAAAATGCAACTATCTCTATCCCACGTATGCTATATGTATGGTATTTCGGTGCTATGATCCAAGATGATCCAATATGACAATCTTAATGTAATATGATGTTATGGTTCTTGCTCATAAGCTCTTTGCTTATCTATCCTCTTTGCTTAAAAGCTTGGGTGGCTCTTTCACTTTTGAGCTCTTTTCTCATGCAAAACTTCACGAACCAAGATAGCAATTATGTATGCTATGACAACTTTGTGACACACAAATGGATCCCAAGATATGCACCACGGTGGTATGGTATGTATGCTATGGAGTATGATCACTAATGTGCACAAGTCACGTTGCCGGCAATACTCAATGGCTAGTCTCGATGGGTAAGCTACGCAAAAGTAAGGCCATGTGGGTATCAATGCAATTGCAAGGTATGACAAAGATGTCGACGATGTTACCGTCCTTGGAGATGATGTGACCCTTGCGAAGATGAGCCGAGGTGATGATGAAGTCGAACCGTACCTAGATAGCCGAAACACAATAGGACACGCGAACCACAACTCAAAATCTCAAGGACCAAAATGTGGCAAAATCGTCATAGGATGTATTGGGGAGGATGGTGGTGTATGTGGTTTTTGAAGATGTGGTGGAAGGTGGGGTGGGGGTGGTGGTTAAAGTGAAGAATTTCTGTTTTGTCAGGGTTTAACGGATGTTCGGTTTTTCCGGTCGTCCGGCCGTCGGAAGTCCGGCAGGGTCCGGTCGTCCGTGAATTTGAATCGGGACAGGGGTTCCGGTCGTCCGGAAAGGTCGGACGTCCGGTGGTCGGGGTCAGCGCAGGTTGGGCCGGGGCGATTTTGAGGTGGAAGAAGATGGTGAGGTCAAAATTGAGCGGATTAATGGATGGAAAAGGGCGGGGAGGATGGGAAAAGCTAGATCCACACGTAGCAACTCAAATCCATGGACCAAATCCAACAAAATCTCAACTCACCAACAAATCACAAAATACATTTGGGGCTATTTTTGGTGGGGAATTTTTGGATTTAGGACAAAAACAACAAAATCAAGCTAGAAAACACGGGGTAGGGGCTCCAAAAACGTGATCAACGTGGCTCACGATACCAAGATGATGTGGGGCGGAGCCCTAGTCGGAGATCTTTCACGTTTGGAGGGGATCCTATGGGGAGAACACGACGAACGAGCGGAAGAACACAAGGAAAAACACACAAGAGAAACACTAAACCGACAAGTCTCGATCACACAAGGGCTAGATCACCAAACACATAAGGTAGCACAAGATTCAAAATCAACAAAGGAAAGATACACGAGTAGCCGGTCTTCTCCGTGAGGAGATCTTGATGGGGTCCACCCTAGAAGGGGGTCTTTTATCCTCTTGGAAGGATCTTCTCCGAGGAGGCGCGATCTCCGAGTAGAAGGTAACCAAGTGGATGAGCAAAGCTCTCACACAAATATGAGCTAATCATTTGATAACCCTAACTAGGAGGAGGAGGAGGTCTATTTATAGTCTTAGTGCAAATGGGGGAGAAGTGAAGGGGTACAAGGGCTCCAGCCTGCGGGCGCGATAACTTCGGGGCGGACGTCGGAAGGCGTCGGACGTCCGGAGGCTCGTGGATGGTCCGGACGTCCGGCAGGCTCGGACGTCCATAGATTCGCTCGGACTCAAAGGTCGGTCGTCCGGAGAGGGCGGTCGTCCGGGCTTGGAAGGCCGGACGTCCGTGGATCGTCGGACGTCCGTGAGATTCGTTTCGTACGGGTCGTCCGGTCGTCCGGTGGCCGGTCTTCCATGAGTTTCCATTCGGGTGCCCAGCTGCCGGACATCCGGAGGGCGTCGGTCGTCCGTGGCCTGGGAGTCGTCGGACGTCCGGACTTGGTCGGTCGTCCGACGCCTGTAGCTTCAGTAGCTTTTCTTCTCCATCACGCTTGGGGTCCTCGTCGTCTTGGCTCTTGCAAGTAGCTGTTCCTTCGCTTGTTCCCAAGTACCTGATTACACATAGAGTTTCCGAATGAAGTAGTAGCCATGTCTCATGATTAGGAAAAGGGAGTTCGGAGAGGACCGAGTTCACCTTATCTTCAATAGCTTTAGCTCGAGCTCGAGTCATGGGTCCACGTGGTGTTGAGGAAGATGTAGGTGCGTCCATGGGGATGAGTGACGGATGCTCCACATCAAAAACTTTGTTTGGCTATGTTACCGCTTTTGCTCAGCCCCTAGCGTTGTTAGTTGCAGGTGAAGATGAAGTTGGTTCTATGTTGCAACATGGAAATTTTGGGATATCACAATATCTCTTATTTAATTAATGCATCTATATACTTGGTAAAGGGTGGAAGGCTCGGCCTTATGCCTAGTGTTTTGTTCCACTCTTGGCGCCCTAGTTTCCGTCATACCGGTGTTATGTTCCTTGATATTGCGTTCCTTACACGGTTGGGTGATTTATGGGACCCCCTTGACAGTTCGCTTTGAATAAAACTCCTCCAGCAAGGCCCAACCTTGGTTTTACCATTTGACCACCTACCACCTATACTTTTCCCTTGGGTTTTCGCGAGCCCGAGGGTCATCTTTATTTTAGCCCCCCGGGCCAGTGGTCCTCCGAGTGTTGGTCCGAACTAGAGTCCTTTGCAGCGCCACCTCGGGGAAACTTGAGGCCTGGTTTTAGTTGTACGGAGTGCTCATCCGGTGTGCCCTGAGAACGAGATATGTGCAGCTCCTATCGGGATTTGTCGGCACAGTCGGGTGGTCTTGCTGGTCTTGTTTTACCATTGTCGAAATGTCTTGTAACCGGGATTCCGAGACTGATCGGGTCTTCCTGGGAGAAGGTATATCCTTCGTTGACCGTGAGAGCTTATAATGGGCTAAGTTGGGACACCCCTGCAGGGTATTATCTTTCGAAAGCCGTGCCCGCGGTTATGTGGCAGATGGGAATTTGTTAATGTCCGGTTGTAGAGAACTCGACACTTGACTTTGTTAAAATACATCAACCGTGTGTGTAGCCGTGATGGTCTCTTTTTGGCGGAGTCCGGAAAGTGAACACGGTTTTGAGTTATGCATGAACGGAAGTAGTTTCAGGATCACTTCTAGCTTCGCGACCGTGCGTTGCTTCTCTTCTCGCTCTCTTTTGCGTATGTTAGCCACCATATATGCTTAGTGCTTGCTGCAGCTCCACCTCATTACTCCATCCTTCCTATAAGCTTAAATACTCTTGATCTCGCGGGTGTGAGATTGTTGAGTCCTCGTGACTCACAGATTCTACCAAAACAATTGCAGGTGCCGATGATGCCAGTGCAGGTGACGCAACCGAGCTCAAGTGGGAGCTCGATGAAGATCTTGTTCGTTGTGTTGTTTCGTTTCCTGTTGATCAGTAGTGGAGCCATGTTGCGACGATCGGGGATCTAGCATTTGGGGTTGTCTTCTTTTCTTTTGGTTCCATAGTCGGACCTATGTGTGTACTCTGAATGATGTATGAATTTATTTATGTATTGTGTGAAGTGGCGATTGTAAGCCAACTCTCTTTATCCCATTCTTGTTCATTACATGGGATTGTGTGAAGATGACCCTTCTTGCGACAAAACCACAATGCATTTATGCCTCCAAGTCGTGCCTCGACACGTGGGAGATATAGCCGCATCATGGGCGTTACAAGTTGGTAATCAGAGCCATCCCCGACTTAGGAGCCCCCTGCTTGATCGAATCGCTGACGTTGTTGAGTCTAGAAAAAAATGTTTTGAGTCTTAGGATTATATATATCAGAGAGTAGGATTCTTTTTACTCCTCAGTCCCTTCGTCGCTCTGGTGAGGCCCCCTGACGTAGAAGTTTTGACTCTCCTCTCCTCAAATTTCACTAAAAAAATTTAGGATCACGCGGGTATCTTGGAATCGTTCCGATGGTTTTGTGACGAGAACATTGTTCTTGGTGCCTCCTGACATTTAGGGGTTGTGGCAGTGTCCCGGGGAGTTGAGCTCTGAGGTGTTGTCATCACAATTTTTCGTTGCAATTCTGGAATACCTAAGTTTCGCCGACATCGAAAATCTCTTTTATGCAGTTGTTGGTGAGATAACCTCGATAACCCAGTACTGGGGCGGGAGTTCGAGAGTATTGCCATAACTCGTATAACAGATGCTTTTCGAAGGTTGAGGTACACGATTTCTGGAGTTTTCTTGGTTATGTGTTGACGGATGGATACAATTTGGATCTAGGGATTGTTAGTTTGGGTGAGATATATTGCGTCCCCTGTATCCCCAACACCTGATTGCATAACCAGGAAGTTTGGGAGTTTATAAGTGGGAATTCAAGTATCTCGTAGGATATCTTTCCAATAGACACATGATACTATATGGGATCTATCATATGTTTGTTTCCGGCTTATTTTGCAAGCCAAATCCTTTGTTTTTGTTTTGTTTTGTGGTATTCAAGTTGCTTCAATGCCATGTGTTGGTTCCATACCTTATTCTAAGCGGTGTTTTCATATTTCTATGTGGATGCTAATCCTTCTTTTTCATCAAAGTTGTCTTTTCAATCCTTTCCAACCGGTGTGCTTCTCTCCAAGTAAATCCGATCACTCCAACATTCGCAAGATCAATTCTAAGCTTTTTCTCAACGATGTTCGTTTCATCCGACCCAAGTTGCCTTTGTTTTCCCACCATCCCACCCCTTGTTTCTTCCAGGACTCAGATTTCTTAATCATGTATCCTTTTATTTGTGAGAAGTCTCTTCATTCTTTTCTTTCAATGTTTTTATCCGGTGATTTCTCATGAAGACGCTAAGGAAGCTTCAACTTTATCATTGTTCCATTCTAATTTTATTCTCCGGTGGATCCAATTCAAGCTTTCGGTGTTGATCATATCCCTTTCCTCCTTTCTAATGTTTTCTCATGCCGGTGCATCTCTTAATCATCCATTTCTCGCCATTCATTTGTTCTGGAGTGCTGAAGATATCTCAGGAGATTCACATTTCCATTCTTAAGCCGTTCAAGCTATTTCGAGGATGCTATCTCATTCAAGCCATTTAATTCAACCAGTGCAATCTCTCTTTTCAAGCAATCTTTTCAACGGTGTTTCTTTGAGTGGGCCCTAACCCACAGGTCTTTTCCCAGGATCTTACCTGACTCTTCTAATTTTTTCCGGAGCTACTCTCAAATTCTTTTCCAAGTTTGTCTAAGAATGAATTATCATCAGTCATATGCCTTTCTCCAAAGATCTTTCAAATTCTTTTCATCGTTGGTTCAACCTTACTATTCTTCATTCCGGAGTGCCTCAACAATTCATGGTCGTGTTTCTCGTCGTCATTCTTGGATTTTGAAGACCGAAGAAGAGTTTCTCTTCAATCTTATCCGTTCTCTCAAAGATGCGAAGTTAAATTGTGTTGCCATCCTCTCATAATTATTTTCAATTGCAAGAATTCTTTTCATACCCATCCGGAGCATTTCATGAGTTGTTTCCATTTCTTTCCTCCGAACGCCATCATGTCATAATTATTCATTCAAGCTTTCAGCTCTCATTCTCCAAATCATACCGGATGATGGTGTACTTGAGTGATAGAAGGTGTCGTCGGAGTGTCGACTCGAGCGGCTCCGTCTTGAGGATGAAGAAGTGGAATGATGTCGGTTCCTCATCAAGGCGCGGATCTCGTCCATTCTTGCATCATTCTCTTGCTTGTGAGCGTCGAACTTGTTGTCGAAGTAGTCTCTTGTACGTTGCTCAGAGAGTCGCAAGTCGGTGGCGAGGTTGTCGATGCGGTCGCTCATTGCTTGTTGCTCTTGGTGCACCAAAGAGGTGGCTCTTGGTGACGTATGATGACATGTCGTCGTCTTGCTCGAGGAAGAGTGGGTTGGTAGAGGTACTTGGCCTATCCATCATTCCAAGCAAAAATATGTGAGTGGTAGAAGGAGAAGAACTTATAGCAATGTACCTTTGACCGATGTTGATGATGAATCAAGATCACTCAAATGCGGACAATGAAATAGCACTATTGGTACCAATCCTTTTCGGTTCTCACACCTACACAAATAATAGCTTATGGTGGAGCTTGGTGAGGATGGTGGCACAAAATTTGATGCAATTGTAAGTGAGCGTCAATAATGTTGGAAAAGGTTCACAAATTTGCAAATGCAACAAGTAGACCAAGCAAATAATGGTACACGGAAACACACACGCAAATAGATAAGTGGGATTGTGCAAACCAAAAGTGAGCTACAATGTGGAGTCCACGAAAATGCTCTTGTTGCACAATACTAGAGAGACGCTAGCACGATTGCACAATAGGCAGATACGGAACTTGTGCACAACCTACTAGGCAAAAATGCAACTATCTCTATCCCACGTATGCTATATGTATGGTATTTCGGTGCTATGATGCAATATGACAATCTTAATGTAATATGATGTTATGGTTCTTGCTCATAAGCTCTTTGCTTATCTTTCCTCTTTGCTTAAAAGCTTGGGTGGCTCTTTCACTTTTGAGCTCTTTTCTCATGCAAAACTTCATGAACCAAGATAGGAATTGTGTATGCTATGACAACTTTGTGACACACAAATGGATCCCAAGATATGCACCACGGAGGTATGGTATGTATGCTATGGAGTATGATCACTAATGTGCACAAGTCACGTTGCCGGCAATACTCAATGGCTAGTCTCGATGGGTAAGCTACGCAAAAGTAAGGCCATGTGGGTATCAATGCAATTGCAAGGTATGACAAAGATGTCGACGATGTTACCGTCCTTGGAGATGATGTGACCCTTGCGAAGATGAGCCGAGGTGATGATGAAGTCGAACCGTACCTAGATAGCCGAAACACAATAGGACACGCGAACCACAACTCAAAATCAAAAGGACCAAAATGTGGCAAAATCGTCATAGGATGTATTGGGGAGGATGGTGGTGTATGTGGTTTTGGAAGATGTGGTGGAAGGTGGGGTGGTGGTGGTGGTTAAAGTGAAGAATTTCAGTTTTGTCAGGGTTTAACGGATGTTCGGTTTTTCCGGTCGTCCGGCCGTCGGAAGTCCGGCAGGGTCCGGTCGTCCGTAAATTTGAATCGATAGGGTTTCGGCCGTCCGGAAAGGTCGGACGTCCGTGGTCGGGTCAACACAGGTTGGGCCGGGGCGATTTTGAGGTGGAAGAAGATGGTGAGGTCAAAATTGAGCGGATTAATGGATGGAAAAGGGTGGGGAGGATGGGAAAAGCTAGATCCACACGTAGCAACTCAAATCCATGGACCAAATCCAACAAAATATCAACTCACCAACAAATCACAACAAACATTTGGGGCTATTTTTGGTGGGGAATTTTCGGATTTAGGACAAAAACAACAAAATCAAGCTAGAAAACACGGGGTAGGAGCTCCAAAAATGTGATCAATGTGGCTCATGATACCAAGATGATGTAGGGCGGAGCCCTAGTCGGAGATCTTTCACGTTTGGAGGGGATCCTACGGGGAGAACACGACGAACGAGCGGAAGAACACAAGGAAAAATACACAAGAGAAACACTAAACCGACAAGTCTCGATCACACAAGGGCTAGATCACCGAACACATAAGGTAGCACAAGATTCAAAATCAACAAAGGAAAGATACACGAGTAGCCGGTCTTCTCCGTGAGGAGGTCTTGATGGGGGTCCACCCTAGAAGGGGGTCTTGAATCCTCTTGGAAGGATCTTCTCCGAGGAGGCGCGATCTCCGAGGAGAAGGTAACCAAGTGGATGAGCAAAGCTCTCACACAAATATGAGCTAATCCTTTGATAACCCTAACTAGGAGGAGGAGGAGGTCTATTTATAGTCTTAGTGCAAATGGGGGAGAAGTGAAGGGGTACAAGGGCTCCAGCCTGCGGGCGCGATCACTCAGGGGCCGGACGTCCGGAAGGCGTCGGACGTCCGGAGGCTCGTGACGGTCCGGACGTCCGGCAGGGCTCGGACGTCCGTAGATTCGGCTCGGAATCGGGTGCGTCGGTCGTCCGGGGCTTCGGGAAGGCCCGGACGTCCGTGGATCGTCGGACATCCGTAGATTCGGTTCTGGTACGGGTCGTCCGGTCGTCCGGTGGCTTCGGTCTTCCGTGAGTTTCCATTCGGGTGCCCAGCTGCCGGACGTCCGGAGGGCGTCGGTCGTCCGTGGCCTGGGAGTCGTCGGACGTCCGGACTTGGTCGGTCGTCCGACGCCTATAGCTTCAGCAGCTTTTCTTCTCCATCACGCTTGGGGTCCTCCTCGTCTTGGCTCTTGCAAGTAGCTGTTCCTTGGCTCATTCCCAAGTACCTGATTACACATAGAGTTTCCGAATGAAGTAGTAGCCATGTCTCATGATTAGGAAAAGGGAGTTCGGAGAGGAGCGAGTTCACCTTATCTTCAATATCTTTAGCTCGAGCTCGAGTCATGGGTCCACGTGGTGTTGAGGAAGATGTAGGTGCGTCCATGGGGATGAGTGAGGGATGCTCCGCATCAAAACCGTTGTTTGGCTATGTTACCGCTTTTGCTCAGCCCCTCTTATAGCGTTGTTAGTTGCAGGTGAAGATGAAGTTGGTTCTATGTTGGAACATGGATATTTTGGGATATGACAATATCTCTTATTTAATTAATGCATCTATATACTTGGTAAAGGGTGGAAGGCTCGGCCTTATGCCTAGTGTTTTGTTCCACTCTTGCCGCCCTAGTTTCCGTCATACCGGTGTTATGTTCCTTGATATTGCGTTCCTTACACGGTTGGGTGATTTATGGGACCCCCTTGACAGTTCGCTTTGAATAAAACTCCTCCAGTAAGGCCCAACCTTGGTTTTACCATTTGACCACCAACCACCTATACTTTTTCCTTGGGTTTTCGCGAGCCCGAGGGTCATCTTTATTTTAGCCCCCCCCCCCCCGGGTCAGTGCTCCTCCGAGTGTTGGTCCGAACTAGAGTCCTTTGCAGCGCCACCTCGGGGAAACTTGTGACCTGGTTTTAGTTGTACGGAGTGCTCATCCAGTGTGCCCTGAGAACGAGATATGTGCAGCTCCTATCGGGATTTGTCGGCACAGTTGGGTGGTCTTGCTGGTCTTGTTTTACCATTGTCGAAATGTCTTGTAACCGGGATTCCGAGACTGATCGGGTCTTCCCGGGAGAAGGAATATCCTTCTTTGACCGTGAGAGCTTATAATGGGCTAAGTTGGGACACCCTGCAGGGTATTATCTTTCGAAAGCCGTGCCCACGGTTATGTGGCAGATGGGAATTTGTTAATGTCCGGTTGTAGAGAACTTGACACTTGACTTAATTAAAATACATCAACCGCGTGTGTAGCCGTGATGGTCTCTTTTCGGCAGAGTCCGGAAAGTGAACATGGTTTTGAGTTATGCATGAACGTAAGTAGTTTCAGGATCACTTCTTGATCACTTCTAGCTTCACGACCGTGCGTTGCTTCTCTTCTCGCTCTCTTTTGTGTATGTTAGCCACCATATATGCTTAGTGCTTGCTGCAGCTCCACCTCATTACTCCATCCTTCGTATAAGCTTAAATAGTCTTGATCTCGCGGGTGTGAGATTGCTGAGTCCTCGTGACTCACAGATTTACCAAAACAGTTGCAGGTGCCGACGATGCCAGTGCAGGTGATGCAACCGAGCTCAAGTGGGAGCTCGATGAAGATCTTGTTCGTTGTGTTGTTTCGTTTCCTGTTGATCAGTAGTGGAGCCCAGTTGGGACGATCGGGGATCTAGCATCTGGGGTTGTCCTCTTTTCTTTTGGTTCCGTAGTCGGACCTATGTGTGTACTCTGAATGATGTATGAATTTATTTATGTATTGTGTGAAGTGGCGTTGTAAGCCAACTCTCTTTATCCCATCCTTGTTCATTACATGGGATTGTGTGAAGATGACCCTTCTTGCGACAAAACCACAATGCGGTTTTGCCTCCAAGTCGTGCCTCGACACGTGGGAGATATAGCCGCATCATGGGCGTTACATATGTACTTTATGCTCCAAGAATAATGCATCCGCTGGTGAAAATGAGAGGGTGGTAGCGAGATGGGTGATTGACCATGTAAAGCATCAATTCTTGGGTTTCGATGTGACGAAGAGCCTCCTCCTTGTGTCGTGACTGAACATGTAGTCTTCCTAGTTTGTAATGGAAGGATGGCGCATTGTTCTATTTGTTATTGTCCATATATCAGTCCGTAGGTGAGCTCACGGAAGAGTGGTAGAGGGTGGCAGATTATACCTCAATCATAAAATCGTCTGGAACTCAATTTTAGCAGCGGGATCTTGCCTCCGAAATGTTGTCGAAGGCCGAGAGTGGGTTACGGGCGCATAAAACTTTTGGTTGTGATAGTATTGGCGGGTCATGGAGCTCCAATGGAGTTTTTTGTGGCAAAATTGTTGCCGGTTTATGGATACAACATCGCGGGACAAACCGTGGATAGAACTTTCAAGGTAAGTTGATCGCACCGACGAGCCATCTTGCACAACTCGAAATGACCTATAATTTTTCGGGTGCATAAATGGAGTGAGGATGAACTGTTATGTACTTTATGCTCCAAGAATAATGCATCCGCTGGTGAAAACGAGAGGGTGGTAGCGAGATGGGTGATTGACCATGTAAAGCATCAATTCTTGGGTTTCGATGCGACGAAGAGCCTCCTCGTTGTGTCGTGACTGAACATGTAGTCTTCCTAGTTTGTAATGGAAGGATGGTGCATTGTTCTATATGTTATTGTCCATATATCAGTCCGTAGGTGAGCTTACGGAAGGGTGGTAGAGGGTGGCAGATTATACCTCAAACATAAAATCGTCTGGAACTCAATTTTACCAGCCGGATCTTGCCTCCGAAATGTTGTCGAAGCCCGAGAGTGGGTTACGGGCGCATAAAACTTTTGGTTGTGATAGTATTGGCGGGTCATGGAGCTCCAGTGGAGTTTATTTGGCAAAATTGTTGCCGGTTTATGGATACAACATCACAGGACAGACCGTGAATACAACTTTCAAGGTAAGTTGATCGCACCGACGAGCCATCTTGCACAACTCGGAATGACCTATAATTTTTCGGGTGTATAAATGGAGTGAGGATGAACTGTTATGTACTTAATGCTCCAAGAATAATGCATCCGCTGGTGAAAACGTGAGGTTGGTAGCGAGATGGGTGATTGACCATGTAAAGCATCAATTCTTGGGTTTCGATGCGACGAAGAGCCTCCTCCTTGTCTCATGATTGAAGATATAGTCTTTCTAGTTTGTAATGGAAGGATGGTGCATTGTTCTATATGTTATTGTCCATATATCAGTCCGTAGCTGAGCTCGCGGAAGGGTGGTAGACGGTGGCAGAGTATACCTCAAGCATAAAATCGTTTGGAACTCAATTTTACAAGCCGGATCTTGCCTCCGAAATGTTTTCGAAGTGTGAGAGTGGGTTACGGGGGCATAAAACTTTTGGTTGTGATTGGATTGGCGGGTCATGGAGCTCCAATGGAGTTTTTGTGGCAAAATTGTTGCCGGTTTATGGATACAACATCGCCGGACAGACCGTGAATACAACTTTCAAGGTAAGTTGATCGCACCGACGAGCCATCTTGATGCGGAACATCCCAAGGTCATCCCCATGGACCTACCATCGTCTCATCAAGTGCCTAATGGACCCATGACTCGATCACGTGCAAGAGCTCTCGAGACCGAGGTGACATCTCTCCTCTCACAATTCCACTTCGATGATCATGAGTGCTGTGGAGCATCCCTCACTCATCCCCATGGACGCACCTACATCTTCCTCAACACCACGTGGACCCATGACTCGAGCTCGAGCTAAGGCTATTGAAGATAAGGTGAACTCGCTCCTCTCCAAATTCCCTCTTCCTACTCACGAGACATGGCTACTACCTCATTCGGAAACTCTGTGTGTGATCAGGTGTATGGAGGAGAGCCACGGTACAGCTACATACAAGAGCCAAGACGGTGAGGACCCCAAGCGTGATGAAGAAGAACAAGAGCTGCTGCGGAAGCTACAGGCGTCGGACGACCGACCGCGCCCAGACGTCCGACGAGTCCCAAGATACGGACGACCGAGCTTTCCGGACGTCCGGTACCTGGCATCCAGAGCCAAAGCTACGGACGACCGGCCACCTCCGGATGTCCGACGCACCCCGATCAGAGCCAAATCTACGGAAGACCGAAGTCTCCGGACGACCGAACGACCAGCACCCGAGCCGGATTAACGGACGTCCGACAGCCTCCGGACGTCCGGACCGTCCCGAAGCCCCGGACGTCCGACACGTGTGTGACCGCGGCCGCGGGCTGGAGCCCTTGTACCCATTCACTTCGCCCCCATTTGCACTAAGACTATAAATAGACCTTCTCCTCCTCCTTGTTAGGGTTAGCAAAGGATTAGCTCATATTTGTGTGAGACTTTGCTCATCCACTTGGTTACCTTCTCCTCGGAGATCGCGCCTCCTCAGAGAAGATCCTTCCAAGAGGATTCAAGACTCCCTTCTAGGGTGGACCCCCATCAAGACCTCCTCACGGAGAAGAACGGCTACTCGTGTATCTTTCCTTTGTTTATTTTGAATCTTGTGCTACCTTATGTGTTCGGTGATCTAGCCCTTGTGTGATCGAGACTTGTCGTTTAGTGTTTCTCTTGTGTGTTTTTCCTTGTGTTCTTCCGCTCGTTCGTCGTGTTCTCCCCGTAGGATCCCCTCCAAACGTGAAAGATCTCCGACTAGGGCTCTGCCCTACATCATCTTGGTATCATGAGCCACGTTGATCATGTTTTTGGAGCCCCTACCCCGTGTTTTTAGCTTGATTTTGTTGTTTTTGTCCTAAATCCGAAAATTCCCCACCAAAAATAGCCCCAAATGTTTGTTGTGATTTGTTGGTGAGTTGAGATTTTGTTGGATTTGGTCCATGGATTTGAGTTGCTACGTGTGGATCTAGCTTTTCCCATCCTCCCCACCCTTCTCCATCCATCAATCCGCTCAATTTTGACCTCACCATCTTCTTCCACCTCAAAATCGCCCCAGGCCCAACCTGCGTTGACCCCGACCACCGGACGTCCGACCTTTCCGGACGACCGGAACCCCTGTCCCGATTAAAATTTACGGACGACCGGACCCTGCCGGACTTCCGACGGCCGGACGATCGGAAAAACCGGACATCCGTGAAACCCTGACGAAACTGAAATTCTTCAGGTTAACCACCACCACCACCGCACCTTCCACCACATCTTCCAAAACCACATACACCACCATCCTCCCAAATACATCCTATGACGATTTTGCCACATTTTGGTCCTTGAGATTTTGAGTTGTGGTTCGCATGTCCTATTGTGTTTCGGCTATCTAGGTACGGTTCGACTTCATCATCACCTCGGCTCATCTTCGCAAGGGTCACATCATCGCCAAGGACGGTAACATCGTCGACATCTTTGTCATACCTTGCAATTGCATTGATACCCACATGGCCTTACTTTTGCGTAGCTTACCCATCGAGACTAGCCATTGAGTATTGCTGGCAACGTGACTTGTGCACATTAGTGATCATACTCCATAGCATACATACCATACCACCGTGGTGCATATCTTGGGATCCATTTGTGTGTCACAAAGTTGTCATAGCATACACAATTGCTATCTTGGTTCGTGAAGTTTTGCGTGAGAAAAGAGCTCAAAAGTGAAAGAGCAACCCAAGCTTTTAAGCAAAGAGGAAAGATAAGCAAAGAGCTTATGAGCAAGAACCATAGCATCATATTACATTAAGATTGTCATATTGGATCATCTTGGATCATAGCACCGAAATACCATACATATAGCATACGTGGGATAGAGATAGTTGCATTTTTGCCTAGTAGGTTGTGCACAAGTTCCGTATCCGCCTATTGTGCAATCGTGCTAGCGTCTCTCTAGTATTGTGCAACAAGAGCATTTTCGTGGATTCCACATTTTGGCTCACTTTTGGTTTGCACAATCCCACTTATCTATTTGCGTGTGTGTTTCCGTGTACCATTATTTGCTTGGTATACTTGTTGCATTTGCAAATTTGTGAACCTTTTCCAACATTATTGACGCTCACTTACAATTGCATCAAATTTTGTGCCACCATCCTTACCAAGCTCCACCATAAGCTTTTATTTGTGTAGGTGTGAGAACCGACAAGGATTGGTACCAATAGTGCTATTTCATTTTGTCCGCATTTGAGTGAACTTGATTCATCATCAACTTTGGTCAAAGGTACATTGGTATAAGTTCTTCTCCTTCTAACACTCACATATTTTTGCTTGGAATGATGGATAGGCCAAGTACCTCTACCAACCCACTCTTCCTCGAGCAAGACGACGACATGTCATCATACGTCACCAAGAGCCACCTCTTTGGTGCACAACGAGCTTTGCACCAAGAGCAACAAGTAATGAGCGACCGCATCAACAACCTCGCCACCGACTTGCGACTCTCTGAGCAACGTACAAGAGACTACTTCGACAACAAGTTCGACGCTCACAAGCAAGAGAATGATGCAAGAATGGACGAGATCCGCGCCTTGATGAGGAACCGGCATCATTCCACTTCTTCATCCTCAAGACGGAGCCGCTCGAGTCGACACTCCGACGACACCTTCTATGACTCAAGTGCACCGTCATTTCTTGGTAATGATTCTAATGTTCATGAGAATATGATGCTGCCTAAATTGGATACATTTGTTTTGCTTACAAATGAAGGGCCTAGCTTGGAGAAGGATGAACATTGGAGCAAGAATAAGCATGGAGTTGATGGCATGCGCAAGGGGAACAAGAACGGAGTTACAAGTGATGATTTCAGGACTTTGAAGCCACCATAAGGAGTGAATGAAGCCTTGGACGAAATATACAAGATGCCACTTCATAAATTTTATCCAGAGGCTATTCTAGGTGCTGCGTCACCTTATTATTGGGCCAGGCCCATGTAATTTCGAAATACATAAGTATAGGCTGTTTTTAGAGTCCGTATGTGTGGGGAAACAAGAGATAGGGTTGGTTTCGGACCCCTTCCCCAAGGGCCACGAAATCCCCGCCCCCCCTCTCTTCCTCCATATATACAGCCCTTAGGGCACCGTTTAGACTTTGGGTTTTGTTTAGATTAAAAGTTCACCATAGCTGCAACTTCGCGTACTTCGTTTGTGTTCAACGACCAGACAAAGGCGTCATAGACCCCCACCTTGATCAATAAAGCTTTCATCTTATATTCTCAATATCCAGATTGCAATCTTAGTTTCTTGCTTGTTCTTCGTTTGCTCGCAGGAAACAGACCCTCGTGGTCAGGTTGATCGTGCTCCGGCGTGGTCAATACCCTCTCGGAGTTGGTTTAGCAGTTGCTAAGGCGCGACGTCCTCGCACATTCGTAGTCCGATCGTCAAAGTAGATTTCCACCAAAGCGATATCCATCATCTCATTGAAAGACGGGACACCTTTGCCTCTATCAATCCACCTTGCAAGCGCGCATCGAGAACCTCTCCATCGACATTAATATCTCGGAAGCAAGGAAAAGGGACTACATAGACAACAAGCTTGCCGCACAAAAGGAGGAGCAAGATGCGAGGATGGAAGAAATTTGGGCTTTGATCAAGTCTTCTTCCCCTTCATCATCTTCAAGGCGGCGACGTTCAAGCCACAAGTCTTCGGAGCGCCCAAGCGATGCAAGCGCAAGTCGTCCACATCTACATGGCGACCACCATCATGTTCGTGATCAACATCGTCATGAAGGGAAAGTCACCTCCAAGCAACATGTGCACGACGACGACGAACGAAATCTCCATCGAGCTCAAGCACGACAACAACATCATCATCACGAAGATGCTCCACAAGCGCAAGTGCACAAGTCCCAACAAGCACTACTTCACGCCAAGTCCAAGCTTCAAGAGCACAAAAGAAGACCGCGAGACAAGCACCACCACGAGAACGCGACGGCTACTACACCAACCACTTCGGCATCTTCGCCAAGTGCTATCAAGGCATCTTCGCCTTTGGACATACGGCATCTTCGCCTACTTCCCGTGTGTTCGCCTACATCGACTTCACCAAGTCCACGGTGACTACCTACGAGCGAGGGTGACACTTCCATCTTCGGAAGCCCCTCAAGGAAGATGGCCAAGCATGGGAAATTCCCTTCGGTCATGGAGACGAGCTACGAGGTGCCACATCGTAAGGGCCTCCAACAACAAGACGGTGACAAGAAGGTTGAGCATGGGCTATCCCTTCAACCAAGGCGACGATAGTAGTTGAGCATGGAGACATTTGCACCACCATCTTCCCGACACCCAGATATCATGAGATGACCCAATTACCATGTGCGGAGAGCCACCAACCCATGAGTGAGATGAGTGACTCCACCATATGTGACATTGAGAGCATTTCCTTTGAGAGGATGAGTGTGACCACCACTAGCCCCACACATGAGAGCATGCCACACATCCTATGTGAGGTTGAGCGCCATTTGAGTGACTCCACCAACCATATGAGTGACAGCATCCTTGAGGGAGTGAGTGAGCCACAACACTTAGTGAGTGAGGTAGTTGACACGGCATGTGAGGCCATTATGATTTCTAACGACTTACCCTCTACTCCGAGTGTGTTTTCTTTTTTGGTGCTAGGTCTCCTACATGACGACATGCCTACCATTGATGAGTCCATACCTCCAATGGAGACGACGATGGACATGATGGACGATGATGCACCCCCCACATGGTTCCATCAAGATGAAGATGACAACGAGTGGATCTTCAACACCTCATCTACAACACATGAGCGACCTTCCAATGGTAACATAGGTGATGGTGCTTCTCTTGTCCCACTAGTGGACACTCTTGACAATGATTGCTCCCATGATGTTGACCCACCTATTACCATGCCTCATGCTAGTGAAACTTCTTCATGCCTTGACTTACCTATTTATGATGAATATGATGATGAGCATGTTGAGTTGCCTAGTTGTGATGCTATGCTTCATAGGATATCTTGTGAAAATTCTATTGGTCACGTCATGTTTGACAATCCATTGAACTTGTCATATGCTATGAATGAGATCTCGCATATTGCATCATTTCAAGCTCAACATAGTAACTATGCATGCCCCATTAAAATCAATCCCATTTGCACTTATGGCATAGATGACAAGATGATGGTCATTGGCTTTTGTTTTTCATGCGATGATATTGCCATGCTTCCATTACATGATTTGCGCAATTCATCTACTATATTATGCCATGATCACATTCTTCCAAATATGCATTGTTTTGGATGTTGTCAATATTCCCCATGTGATTCCATTAATGCTCATGAGGAGACCCCCATAGTTTCCTCATACATATTAGGAGATCTTGATGCATTTCATACTTGGCATGATTCCCACGATAGTGTACACCATATGCATTCCATGAATAACAATGCAATAGGTATTTCCCATGATGCATTACACAATTTGAGTCTCCATTATGCTATACATAACAACAAACCTATCATGATGGATGACATGTTTCTATATCACACATCTCATTTATTTGATCATTGGATATTTGGTGCTAACCAACACAAGCACGTATGCATCATGATGGATGATGCATACATCTACCACGCACACACAATTTTCCCTTTATCTTTGTTTTGTGTAGGTACTCACGTATACTCGTCAACTTCTCAATCCCAAGAGTTGACGAAACAAGCTCTTGAGAGCAACGATGCTTTGGGATCCCGTGGACTATCCTTACCACCGCTACCTTCGCGCAAGGACTACGCGCATCCCTTCTACTTGGCTCTCACACGGCTATGGGCCATTTACCACTTTTCACCTTATGCTCATTTTCCCGTGTTCACTTTGCATGCTATGCTTGCTTCTATGCCTTTGCCATGCAATTGTGACCTTTGCTTGCATCTACCCATGTTTCATCATTATGCTACTTCTATGTGTATTTGCATGCTTGGTGGAGATCCTTGTTGCTATTGCCATGTTTATCATGTGCCCCATGCTATTGATGATTGTTGTGTTGGGAGAGTCATGATGCCCCATTGCTATTTACATATGGCCTCTCGCCAATACATTCATGCCATTCTACTCATATCTTGCTTTCATGCTTGTGCTATGACATGTGAATTATTCATGCCCACTATTTGCATCAATGACATGTTTGCCATGATTCCTTCTAGTATGTTGCATCTTCGCACTACTAGCATGCTTGACTTGATCGCTATGATAGCCCGCTATGTTGCATCACCCATGTTCCACTATTACTTGCTTTCTTGGGTTGATCGCACCTATGTTCATGCCTCTCACATGATTTATATCGATCATTGTCTCTTGTCTCCATTACGTGCATCTCTCATATCACCTTGTATTGAGGACCAACTTGCTATGCTTATTGATCTTGGAGACTTGGACACTTTACTTGTGAAGCATGCTTATTTGATTGAGCCTATTGTATTTGGTTGTTCTCACATCATATGCCTCCATACTATGAAATGCTCCCTTGTACCTTCTTATGATGAGCTTGATGCATACACTTGTTGGGTATCTCACCCCTCGAATGATAGGTCTTGCATTTGCACTACCCTTATTTGTTTTTCCAAGTGTTTGTCATGTTCTTTCATTTTGGAGGATTCACAAGGCAGCACCATAACGACACATTTTTGTTACGTGAAGGCGTACATGATGTGCAACACCAACATTTGTGAGCATCTCCTAAAGGTGAACTCCTTCCCTTTGAGCCATCTTCAAATATGCATATTGGATGGGCCATACTTTCATTGTTGTTTCCTTCTTCTTGTCTACATGCTACATATATTGGATGGAGGACCGACATTGGAGATGGACCCTAGGGACCTTCTAGTTGAGGAGTACCACGACATCGACCTAGGGTACATCCATGCCTACCGTGTACATGGCGATACGGTTTACGATCCGAGGTCGGATCTTTCCCAAGGGGGAGGAGATGATGCGGAGCATCCCATGTTCATCTCCATGTACACCTTCATAGCACATCAAGCCCCAAGCGGACCTACCGGAGTTAAGGTGAACCCGCTCTTCTTCGAGAATATCATGAATATCCATTGGACTTGCTTGCTACCTCACCAAAGAGATCTATGTGTCCTTAGATATGAAGACCGACGACCACAAGCTGGTGAGGAACACCCCAAAGGAGTAGGAGAAGGACCCCAAGGCCACAAGGAAGAAGATGGAGCCCAACAGGAGCTGGACAGGAGGTCCCAGGCGACCCCGTGCGCACGGACCCCCGAGACCCCATGCGCATGGACTACTCAGAGAGTTTGCGCTGGAGCACCTCATGCGCACGGGCCTGTACCGTGCCCACGGGACCCCCGTGCGCACGGGCCCAACTTACCCCGTGCGCACGGGCTCATCAGGATGGACGGCCGTGATCTCCACTCCGAGCCCCTCTTCCTCCACTTCGTCCCCAAGACTGTATATTCCGTACCTAGACCATTTGTTAGGGTTAGCAAAGGATATGTTAGACATATGAGAGCTTTGCTCCATGGATCCACTCCACTAGGAGATCAAGACCTCCTCTTGGAGTGACCTAGCTCAAGACCACCTCATGGGTGGCCCCTATCAAGACCTCCTCACGGAGAAGAACCCGGTTACCTCTTGTATCGTCCTTTGTTGATCGTGGATCGTGTATCTCTCTTTGTGTTCATCGTTCTAGCGCATGTGTAATCGAATCTTTTTGGTTTTAGTGTTTCTCTTGTGTTTTCCCCATGATTTCCCTCGTGCTCTTCCGCTCGTTCTTCGTGTTCATCGTAGGGATCCACTCCAAACGTGAAAGATCTTCCCCATAGGGTTTCACCCTACATCAGCATCCATTGCCATATTCATGCTATTGATAAACCATCCCTCTATGACATCATTTTGCACAATGGTAGAATTTTTCGCTTTGTGCACCATGCTAATTATCCCATGAATGCTTTGCATATCATTCTATACCATCTTGATAAGCTTCATGCGCTTTGTCACGCACTCCCTTCGCACGGACTCACGCTTAATTGATGGATATTTTGTGTGCGCTAACCATTGTATTTCCTAGTGTACTTTGTATTTGCTCATTTTGCATGTACCACATACCAGAGACACCTTGGAGTACTTGGATTGCGCAATGTCTTCAACTTCGTCCAACCACAAGTCCGTCCACGAAACCGTTTCCATGGTGATGAGGATCACGATCCGAGGTCGAATCTTTCCCAAGGGAGGGGAGATGATGCGGAGCATCCCACGTTCATCCCCATGTACACTCCGACTACTCTCCAAGCCCCAAGAGGACATATTAAGAGACCTCGACCATACGCCATTGGGCACAAGGTGAACTCACTCCTCTTCGAACCGACACATTCCACATGTGAGACATGGCTACTACCTCATGCATGGACCTTGCATACACTCAGGTACAACCGAGACGACCATGAAGGATCCAAGGACCAAGGCCAAACATGGAAGAGGAGAAGGACGAAGAAGTAGGAACAAGCTTCTAGAAAGCCCGGAACTTCCGGCCACCGGACCTTCCAGCCTGCCCGGAACCTCCGGCCCCCGGAGTCCAGGCCAGCCCCGAGCGCGCCAACTCTCTGGATATCCCGGAACCCGGCCGGAACCTGCCCGAAACTTCCGGCCCTGCCCGGAACGTCCGGCCTGCCTGCGTGCAAAGACTCGGGCCGAAGCCCATGTTACCCTTTCCCACTTACCCCTTCGTGGCTTAGACTATAAATAGACCACCCCTCCTCCTAGTTAGGGTTTTTAGCTCATATTTTGTGTGAGAGCCTTGCTCATCCACTTGGTTACGTCTCCTCGGAGCTCAGACCTCTTCGGAGAAGATCCCCCAAGCGGATTCAAGACCCCTTCAAGGGAAGACAATCAAGACCTCCTCACGGAGAAGAACCCGGTTACCTCTTGTATCGTCCTTTGTTGATCGTGGATCGTGTATCTCTCTTTGTGTTCATCGATCTAGCGCATGTGTAATCGAATCTTGTTGATTTGAGTGATTCTCTTGTGTTTCCCCCGTGATTTTCCTTGTTCTCTTCTGCTCTTTCTTCGTGTTCCTTGTAGGGATCCTCTCCAAACGTGAAAGATCGTCCACATAGGGTTCCACCCTACATCACCAAGTACTTCTACCAACCCACTCTTCGTGGAGCAAGACGAAGACATGTCATCCTACGTCACCAAGACTCAACTATTTGGTGCACACCGAGCTTTGCATCAAGAGCAACTCACTTTGGGCGACCGCATCGACAACCTCGCCACCGACTTGCGTCTCTTCGACAACAAACTCGACGAGCACAAGCACGAGAATGACGCAAGAATGGATGAGCTTCGTGCCTTGTTGATCAACTGCTCTTCTACCACTTCGTCCTACTCAAGAAGGAGCCGCTCAAGTCGACACTCCGACGACACCATCTCCGGCTCAAGTACACTGACATCGAATACTCTTCGTCGTGCCACGCGCCAAGACCGTCAAGCTAACGGCAATCCTCTACATGACACCGACTATCAAGAGCATCGACATCGTCAAAACCAAGCTGCATTCGCGCAAGCACAAGAACGGCAACGCCAACGACAACAAGAACAAGAGGAGCGAGCGCGACAACATCAAGATGCACAAGACGCCGAGGCGGAACACCAACAACAACAACTCCGTGAAGCTCAAGCACTTGAGGCGCAACGTGCCCTTCGTGACTCAAGCCGTGCCGTAGCCAATCGAGGCCAACAAGCTCGACAACATCAAGAAGCACTTCGCGATGAAGCTCAAGAAAGGATTTACCAAGCACGTGTGCATCGACAAGCTCCTCGCTAAGATCGACAAGCTCCTCCTCAAGCGAGACAAGAACGTCAAGTCCATCGAGAGCAACATGAGGATGACAACCGTCCTCGCCAAGAGCAACATGAGGATAACAACCCTCCTCGCCAAGAGCAACATGAGATCGTCAATCCTCAACGACATGGGCGTCATCATCCAAGACCCCAACACAATGAAGAGCAACGATACGGCAAGCTAAAGTTCACCATGCCCAAGTTCACCGGTAGCAACGACCCCGAAGAGTACATCTCATGGGCATTGAAGGTTGACAAAATCTTCCGCTTGCACAACTACGAAGAAGAGAAGAATATCGCAATGGCATCATTCGAATTCCAAGACTACGTCCTCATTTGGTGGGAACAAATCATTGAGCGTCGAGAGACAAGAGGTGAACCACCCATCACCACTTGGACACAAATGAAGGATGTCATGAGAGCACGATTCGTGCCAAACTACTACAACCGCGACCTCTTCAAGAAACTTCAACAACTCAAGCGAGGAACAAAGAGTGTTGAAGAGTACTACAAGGAAATGGACATTTCCATGATACGAGCCAACGTCAAAGAAGATGATGAGCAAACTATGGCACGATTCTTGAATGGACTCAACCATCCTATCAATAAGATCGCCGACTTCGAACCCTACTCGAACCTCATCGAGCTAGTGCACCCAGCTACCAAAGCGGAACGCCAAGTGCAAGAAGATTTAAAGTATGCCAAGTTCTCATCCAAGTCCCAAGGCTTCTCCAACACCCAAGCTTCAACGACTCCAACACCTTCTACCTCAACCAAGCCATCTACAAGCAACGGCGACAAGTCAACTTCCAAGAAAGCTTCAACAAGCTCAAGTCGTCCTCCTACTACAAGCAACTTCAAGCCGCGTGCTTCATCCTCTACTTCGACCGATGAGACCATCAAGACAAGCTCATTCAAGTGTTTCACTTGCGGCGGACGAGGCCACAAGTCCTTTGAATGCACAAACAAGCGAACCATAATCCTCAACGACGACGACACCTACGACTCCATGAGTGAAGGAGAAATGGAAGCCATTGAGCAAGTGGCCATGCACCGACAAGTGAACAACGAAGACGAAGATGATCAAGTCTTTTCTGATGAAGATTCAAGTCCCGCTCTTGTTGTCTCCAAGGTCTTGACCCTTCAACATCAACAAGAAGAAGACCAACGATGCCATATCTTCCACACAAAGGCCGGCATCAATGGAAGGTCCGTCAAGGTCATCATCGATGGAGGTAGTTGCCACAACTTGGCAAGTGAAGAAGTATGCTCCAAGCTTCAATTGGTCAAGAGGAAGCACCCGCACCCCTACAAGGTTCAATGGCTAAGCGACTCCGGCACTATACGAATCGAGCATATGGTCCAAGTCTCCTTCAAAATTGGTGCATATGAGGACACTTTGGAGTGTGATGTGGTCCCAATGACCGTTTGCCACCTCCTTCTTGGTCGACCATGGCAATTTGACCGTGGTGTCATCCACAATGGGCGTACCAATCACTATAGCTTCAAGATGAAAGGGAAGGAGTATGAGCTACGACCTATGTCTCCTAGTCAAGTGATAGCCGACAAGCAAGCCACCCATCATGGAGAGAAGAGTGAGAAAGTGATCCAGCAAAAAGTGAGTGAGAGCCACAAGCCAAACTTGAGCGCCTCTTCGCCTAGAGAGAAAAACCTCATACTATTTGCCACAAAAAGTGACATGAGAGAAGTGTGTGAGAACCCATCGAGCGTGATGCACTTTGTCCTTGTGTGCAAGGATGGAGAGCCAACAACTAACACCTCTCATGAGCTACCTTTAGTGTTTCAATCTCTTTTGCAGGAATTCCAAGATGTTTTCCCCGATGAGCTACCTCCGGGTCTACCTCCTCTTTGAGGCATCGAACATCGAATCGACCTCATCCCCGGAGCGCCTCTCCCAAACAAAGCTCCATACCGAGTCAATCCCGAAGAAACCAAGGAGATTCAAAGGCAAGTACAACAACTCATCGACAACGGTCATGAATCTCATGGAGGCGGACTCATGGGACACTTTGGACGCGACAAGACATTTGCTACACTCTCAAAGAACTACTTTTGGCCCAAGATGCATTGCGACGTCAATCGCTTCACCAACCGATGGTCTACATGTCGCAAAGCTAAGTCTAAAGCCCAATCTCATGGCCTCTATATGCCACTTCCAATTCCATATCAACCATGGGAAGATATTAGGATGGACTTTGTGCTTGGTTTGCCTAGAACTCGAAATGGCAAGGATTTCGTTTTTGTTGTTGTGGACCGTTTCTCCAAAATGGCTCATTTAATTCCTTGCAACAAGATAGACGATGCTTCACATGTTGCCAATCTTTTTTGTAGGGAAATCTTGTGACTTCATGGAGTGCCAAAGACGATTGTCTCGGACCGCGACGTCAAGTTCTTGAGTTACTTTATGAAGACCTTATGCGCCAAGCTCGGAATCAAGCTACTATTCTCCACGGCATATCATCCCCAAACCGACGGCCAAACGGAGGTGATAAACTATACACTCTCCACCCTTCTTCGCGTGCTAATCAAGAGGAACATCAAGGAGTGGGAGGAGTGCCCACCGATCGCCGAGTACGCCTACAACCGAGCAACACACAAGACTACCGGGAAGTCCCCCTTCGAGGTCGTCTATGGTTTCAACCCATTGTCCCCATTAGACATCCTACCCCTACCACTCCAAGAGCGCACAAACATGGACGCGAGTGCCCGAGTCAACCACCTCAAGAAAACACATGAAGATACAAAGCACATCATTGAGAGACAAGTACAACGACTCGCGACCAAGCTCAACGTCAACAAGAAACGCATGATATTCAACATTGGAGATCTTGTGTGGCTACACCTTCACAAGGAACGCTTCCCCAACGAACGCAAGTCCAAGCTTCTACCACGAGCCGATGGACCATTCAAGGTGCTTGCACGCTACAACAACAACGCATACAAGATCGACATCCCACGTGGCAAGTACTCCGTGAGAGACATCTTCAACGTCAAAGATCTCTCCCCGTACCATGGTGATGAGGATTTCGATCCGAGGTCGGATCTTTCCCAAGGGAGGGGAGATGATGCGGAGCATCCCAAGGTCATCCCCATGGACCTACCATCGTCTCATCAACTGCCTAATGGACCCATGACTCGATCACATGCAAGAGCTCTCGAGACCGAGGTGACATCTCCTCTCTCACAATTCCACTTCGATGACCATGAGACATGGCTACTACCTCAAACGGAGACATGTGTATACTCAGGTATCAAGGAGTTAGCCATGGAGACGCCAAGGAGCAAGGAGAATCCGAAGAGGGAGAGTTGTTGTATATCCTGCTTGGCAGTTGTTTTTCATCATTATCTTTACTGCTGTTGTGATCTTCACTTATATCTTGCTATCTAGAGCTACTTAGTATACTTCATTGATGCTAGTTGTGCTACGACGTGACCTCATTAGTGTTCTAGGCTCGCGTCTCTAGTCCGGTCTAGCCTAGGACCAGCACAGTACCGTCGTTGAGCGTTTATTCAACATTGCATCTCTGAATTGATTATTGCTAATATTTTGCTACCATATATAGCCAACCCACCTCCACATATTTCTGAACCGTGTATACGTACGTTCCCCTGGCAATCGCTTTACACAATCTTCAGAGTTATTTGACACCGCTGGTTGCCTGTCACCACCTGCTGCTTGGTAAGAACTTGTAAGATATTGATATTTGCTTTACTGTGAGCGCTTTACCACCACATCCTAGTAGTTCATAGGAACATTATTCTTAAATTTTGTTTCTTGTTTCTACTAATCATGACAGGATCTAGAGTCAATTCATGGGGTTTGTCGATCATGGGAGACGTGCCATCACCTATGCAAATGCCACAACCGTCACGAGAGGTGCACAAACATCCAAATGCACATGATCAGGTTAATGTTTCTATACCACCATTTAATGGCCATTTTAGACCTGCTTTATATATTGAATGGGAGTTTGACATAAATAATATATTTGCTTCCAATACTTTTGATGTACGTAAATAAGTTAAGGTTGCGGTTGGTTCTTTCACTGGTTATGCTGTAGTTTGGTGGAGTGAATATTGTCGGTTACACCCTAATGATATACCTACTACTTGGGATGATTTGAAACTTTCCATGTGACATACATTAGTTCCCGCTTATTATACTCGTGACATGATTACAAAGTTGCAACATTTAAAACAAGGTAGTGACACCGTAACGAAATATTATGATACTTTACAAACTACCTTGCTGCATTCCTCTTTAGAAGAAAGTGAAGAAGATTTTATGGATAGATTTTGGGGAGGATTAAATCGTGACATTCAGGAGATACTAATTCATGACGAGTGTTATCCTATGGACCATTTGTTTCATCTTGCTTGCAAAGCTGAACAGGAAATAAAACGACGTGTTGCCCACAAGGAGAACAAGCGCGAGATGCACATTCCAAGAGTTGATATGGTTGTCCCTTCAACTACTAGGCATATTATGACAACCACATCTGTTGTTGTGAGGACTACATCACCTCCACCATGTGACACATCATCACTGAGAGTGCCTACATCATCTGAGTTGATCATAAGAGGTAATGACAAAGGTACTAATCTTCCACCTCCACATGAGTATGATGAACGTCTTATCAATTTAAGTGCACCATGCGGTGAGCTACCCACTACTTTGATCACACCAGCTACTTTAGAGGACTACGTTGATGATTTGACTTTGCCATGTGATCAAACAATTTTGAGTGAACCCATAGAATTAACAATCGATGCAAAAAAATTCAAGTGAATCAGGGAATAAATCAGATTTGGATCAAATATGTTTGAAAATAATTGTGCCAATGTTTAATCATTTTGATATGACCTCTAATCTTGGTGATGGTTCATCAATGTTGGGATGGTTTATGATAAGCATTGTCAATATTTTGATATGAATAAGAGCTTCACTTATGTGCAAACTAAGTTGCAACATTCTCATGCCTTTGACTTCTTGTGATAATATATTGGCTTTACATTTCACGACTTTTGAAGGGTGCTCTTGTATAAATGTGTCACATGTGCACCAAATGAGATCAGTAAAAACGGATGACATATACATATACAACGTGTACACCTTGTCTCTTTTGTTAGCCAGATTTCAGATTAAGCAACACCGAGGATGGCTTTTGTTGTAGGGTGGAACCCTAAGTGGAGATCTTTCACGAATTGGAGGGGGAAACCCCAAGAACAAGATGAACACAAGAGATAAAACAAGAGGAACACTCAAGAACAAGTCCAATCACACATCCACTAGACCAACAAACACACAAGATCCACAAGGTACATGAACAATCAAAGGGAAACAAGATACATGGTAGAGTTCATCCCAAATCCTATGAAGGAGATGAGCGCTTGATGATTCACTTGGGGAATCCTTCTCCCTTAGGAGGGCTTGATGATCCTAGGGATTCTTCTCCCTTAGGAGGAAACCCACAAGGGGAGATACATGAGCTAAGCTCTATGATTTGTGTCTATTCTTAGCTGTGTCTAAATGGAGGGGATAAAGGGGTTATATATAGGTCCAAGGGATGAAGGGGTAAGGAGGGGCGAAATGGGAATACAAGGCAAAGCCCAACAGTCACACGCAGGAGGCCCCGTGTGCACGAGGTAAGTGGAGCCCGTGCGCACGGGGTATCCAGAGAGCTGGCAACTTAGCCCGTGTGCACGGGCTTGTACCGTGGGCACGGGGTCCAAGGGCCCGTGCGCATGGGGTGTCCTGAAGCTCGCAGAACGTCTTCTCGTGGACTCCCATCGGTGCAGGTGGACCCTCGCCTTCTCCTTGACAGTTCCTTCTACGTTTCCATGCTTCTCTCGAGGACGGTGTAGGCGCTCGCTTGTGGTTGACCTCCTCCATGGCACGTTGATCATCGGGCTCAAACCTATATGGGCACATGGTAGGATGGTCAAGTAGTATACCATTCTCAAGGGAACTAAGAAGACACGCATTAAGGATGGAATTCACCTTAGTATGATTGAAGTAGAAGTTGAACGTGTCTCTTAGCGATGGGTTTCTTGACATGGTGATGTCCATAGGATGCTCCGCATCATCTCCTCCCCCTTGGGAAAGATCTGACCTCGGATCGAAATCCAAATCACCATGGGAAAGAGATGATGTTGCCGTGTAGAAGTTGACGATCACCAAGCATGCATCATCTTGTGGTTTCAAATGGGCACTCTCCAATGTCACACCGTCTTGTAATTCCTTCAAAAGGAGCAAAGATAACAAGCACTTGGAAAAACAAATGTGGTTGGCGTAAGGGCAAAACCAAGCATTCAAGAAGCGATTCACCCAACAAGTGTTGTCATCAAGCATAGCATATTGTTTGACAAAGAAGTGTGGCATGGCATTTAAGCATATAAATTGAGCACAATCAAGGACATCATGGAAACAAGTATCCAAATGGGAGGTGAAGATGCTAATATGTGTGACAAGTGAACAAGCATCTACCTCAAGATCATAGCAAGAATGCGCAATGTGCTCAACAAAAGGTCTATGATAGGCATAGGAATCATTCACAACACCAAGTATAATGAGGTGTCTAAACACATGGGGCAAGTGCAAGACAATCCAAGCATAATGTGCATAGGGTGGAGTGAAGATATCGTGGCACTCAACACAATGGAAAGAACAATTGTTCAACATGTGTGATGCAAACAAGTCAATCATGGTAATCATGTCGTGCAAACTAGTGGAGCAAAGATGCAACACCCCAGAGGAAATGATGGCAATCATGTCATGTGAGAAAATAGTGGATATAGGCAATGCACATGACATATCGCAAGCACGAACACAAAGCAAGATCATAATATCATCATAGGCATGGGGCACAAAGCAAACATGGCAATAACAAGTGATATCTCCACCAAGCTTGCAAATACACATACAAGTACTAGAATCAATCATCATGTGTAATGCAAAGCATGGGTCACAAATGCATGTCAAAGGCATCGAAATGAGCATATCATGCAAACTGAACATGGCAATATGGGCATAAAGAGAGAATTGGTAAATAACCCATAGCCATGTGAGGGCCATGTAAAATAGATGCGTGAAGTCTTTGCGCGAAGGGAGCGGTGGGAATGAAAATCCACGTAATCCCAAGTCATCATTGCTCTCGAGAGCTCGTTTTGTCAACTCATGGGATTGTGAGGTTGACGAGTGTTCATGGGTACCTACACAAAAGAGACACAAACGAAAGAACGTATGTGCGTGGTAAATGTACACATCATCATCATGATGTGTATGTGCATGTGTGAGTTAGCACAAGATAAGCATCACTCAAAGAAATTTGATGCATGGTATAAGAACATGTCATCCATTATGAAAGAATAGTTGTCATGTATGACATGATGAGGGCACAAATGAAGTATGCAATTATATGGCACATCATTCATGGAAAGCATATTGTGCACACAAGTATTGGGATCATGCAATGGATGGGATGGATCAAAATCTCCTAAAATGTATGAGGAAACTATGGGGGTCTCCTCATGAGCAATATCGGAAACATCATATGGAGAAAATGGACAACATCCAAAACAATGCATATCCGAAGCTAGGTGGTCATGGCATGGCATATGAGATAAATGATGCAAAGGAAGCATAGTAACATCATCACAAGAAAAACAAATGCCAATAACCATGGGCTTGTCATCTATGCCATATGTGCAAATCGGGTTCATTTTAATGGCATGTGCATAGTCACTACTATGATATTGCAAATAAGACATATGATTGATCTCCTGCATAGCATATGACAAGGCAAGCAGATTGTCAAACATGATGTGACCTAGAGAATTGTCACAAGAAATCCTATGTAACATGGCATCACAACTAGGAAATTCAACATTCTCATCATCATATTCATCATAAAGTGGTAAGTCATGACATGAGGAAGTCGCACTAGCATGAAGCATGGGAATAGGTGGATCAACATCATGCAAGCAAACAATGTCAATAATGTCCACTAGTGGGACAAGAGCATCACCTTCACCTTTGTTACCTTGTTCATTCCACTCAAGTGGTGTAGGTGAGGTGGTAAATACCAAATGGGGGTCATCTTCATCTTGATGGAACCATGTGGGGGTGCATCATATTCCACCATGGCCATCGTCGTGTCCAAAGGGAGGACGTAGTCGTCGTGAATTGGCGCGTCATCATATATAGGACCTAGCACCAAATGAGAAGGCACAATAGAGGTAGAGGTCAAGTCATTAGTGTTGAAAGTGGCCTCACATGACCTATCAACTATCTCTGATAGAGGCAAAGGTGTCCCGATGTTTCGATGAGATAGCAATCGTTTTCTGTGAGAGTCGACTTTGACGATCCGACTACGAACGCGCGAAGACGTCGCGCCTTAGCAATCGCTAAACCAACTTCCGAGGGGTTATTGACCACGCCGGAGCATGATCAACCTGACCACGAGGGTCTATTTCCTGCGAGCAAACGAAGAAGAAGCAAGAAACTGAGATTGCAATCTGGATATTGCGAATAAAAGAGGAAAGCTTTATTAATAAAGGTGGGGTTCTGTGACGCCTTGGTCTGGTCGTTGAACACAAACGAAGTACGTGAAGTTGTAGCTATGGCGAACTTTTGATGTAAACAAAACTCAAAGTCTAAATGGTGCCCTAAGGGCTGTATATATGGAGGAAGAGGGGGGAATTTCGTGGCCCTTGGGGAAGGGGTCCGAAACCAACCCTATCTCTTGTTTCCCCACACATACTGACTCTAAAAACAGCCTATACTTATGTATTTCGAAATACATGGGCCTGGCCCAATAATAAGGTGACGCAGCACCTAGAATAGCCTCTGGACGAAATTTATGAAGTGGCATCTTGTATATTTCGTCCAAGGCTTCATTCACTCCTTATGGTGGCTTCAAAGTCCTGAAATCATCACTTGTAACTCCGTTCTTGTTCCCCTTGCGCATGCCATCAACTCCATGCTTGTTCTTGCTCCAATTTTCATCCTTCTCCAAGCTAGGCCCTTCATTTGTAAGCAAAACAAATGTATCCAATTTAGGCAGCATCATATTCTCATGAACATTAGAATAATTACCAAGAAACGGAAGTACCTGGTAATTTAATTGGCATGCGCGAGCTCTAGTAATTGGTCCATTATATGTAATAGTAGGGGCTGTGGGTGTAACAACGGTATTGATGTCCTCATCATCCTCCCCTTCTTGAAATGAAGTCGTCCTCGACGGAAGCTCATCTTCCTCACCCAAATAAGGCTTCAAATCTGCAATGTTAAAAGTGGGACTAACCCCAAAATCTGCAGGCAGCTCAAGTTTATATGCATTATCATTTATTTTGTCTAACACCTTAAATGGACCATCAGCACGCGGCATTAGCTTTGATTTGTGCAAATTAGGAAACCTATCCTTACGCAAATGTAACCAAACAAGATCTCCAGGTGCAAAGACAACATGTTTTCTACCCTTATCTCCAGCAAGTTTATATTTAGCATTCATACGCTCAATGTTGTCCTTAGTTAACTCATGCATTTTTAAGATCAATTCAGCATGTTGTTTAGCATCAAAATTAACCTTCTCCGAAGATGGAAGAGGCAACAAATCAATGGGTGCACGAGATAGGAAACCATACACAATTTCAAAAGGGCAGATCTTAGTAGTAGAATGCAATGAACGATTATAAGCAAATTCAATATGAGGCAAGCATTCTTCCCACATTTTCTTATTATTCTTCAAAACAGCCCTAAGCATAGTAGACAATGTTCTATTGACTACTTCAGTTTGTCCATCCGTTTGGGGGTGACAAGTAGTACAAAAAAGCAGTTTAGTTCCCAACTTAGCCCATAAACATCTCCAAAAGTGGCTAAGAAATTTAGTATAATGATCTGAAACAATAGTATTTGGCACACCATGCAAGCGAATAATTTCACGAAAGAACAAATCAGCAACATTAACAGCGTCATCGCTTTTATGACATGGTATAAGTGTGCCATTTTCGAGAATCTATCCACGACAACAAATATGCTATCCCTCCCTTTCTTTGTTCGAGGTAAACCTAAAACAAAGTCCATAGATATATCTTCCCAAGGAACACTAGGTACAGGCAAAGGCATATATAAACCATGAGGATTGAGTCGTGACTTAGCTTTTTGACATGTAGTGCAGCGAGCAACAAAACGCTCAACATCCCGTCTCATCTTTGGTCAAAAGAAATGTGTAGCAAGTACGTCCTCCGTCTTCTTCACGCCAAAGTGTCCCATTAATCCTCCTCCATGCGCCTCCTGCAACAACAAAAGACGAACAGAGCTAGCAGGAATGCATAGCTTGTTAGCACGGAACACAAAACCATCATTAATAACGAACTTGTTCCATGTTCTTCCTTCTTTAAGATTCTGCATTACATCTTTAAAATCAGCATCATGCACATATTGATCTTTGAGGGTCTCCAAACCAAATATTTTGAAGTCAAGTTGTGAAAGCATAGTATAGCGACGAGACAAAGCATCAGCAATAACATTTTCCTTACCCTTCTTGTGTTTAATGACATAAGGGAAAGTCTCAATGAATTCAACCCATTTAGCATGTCTATGATTCAGTTTAGCTTGACTTTTAATATGTTTCAAAGATTCATGATCAGAATGTATAACAAATTCTTTGGGCCATAAATAATGTTGCCATGTCTCTAAAGTCCGAACAAGAGCATATAATTCTTTATCATAAGTAGAAAAGTTCAGACTAGGCCCACTCAATTTTTCAGAAAAGTATGCAACAGGTTTGCCATCTTGTAATAACACACCTCCTAATCCAATTCCACTAGCATCACATTCAAGCTCAAAAGTCTTACTAAAATCAGGAAGTTGGAGTAAAGGAGCATGTGTCAACTTATCTTTCAATACCGTGAAGGCTTCTTCCTGTGCGGTACCCCAAACAAAAGGCACATCCTTCTTTGTAAGCTCATTGAGAGGTGCAGCAATGGTGCTGAAATCTCTCACAAAACGCCTATATAATCCAGCAAGGCCAAGAGAAACTCCTCTCTTGTGTGACCATTTTGAGCTACGGCCAACTCTCAATAGCTTCAATCTTGGCTTTATCAACTTCAATTCCCTGTGGAGTAACAACATAGCCAAGAAAAGATACTCGGTCGGTGCAAAAGGTGCACTTCCCAAGGTTACCAAACAAACATGCATCACGTAGAGCATTAAAAACTGCACGTAAATGTTCCAAATGTTCTTCCAAAGATTTGCTATAAATCAGTATATCATCAAAATAGACAACCACAAATCGTCCAATGAAAGCACGTAGAACTTCGTTCATTAGTCTCATGAAAGTACTAGGTGCATTAGTTAACCCAAAAGGCATGAGTAACCACTCATATAAACCAAACTTAGTTTTAAATGTTGTTTTCCATTCATCTCCCAATTTCATACGAATTTGATGGTATCCACTACGCAAATCAACTTTGGAGAATATTGTAGAGCCACTCAATTCATCAAGCATCTCATCTAGCTTAGGAATAGGATGATGATAATGAATAGTAATATTATTAATGCCTCTACAATCAACACACATACGCGATGTACCATCCTTTTTAGGCACTAGTATAATAGGAACAGCACAAGGACTAAGAGATTCGCGTATATAACCTTTGTCGAGCAGCTCCTGTACTTGACGCATAATCTCCTTCGTCTCCTCTGGATTGGTACGATATGGTGCACGGTTGGGTAGCGATGCACCAGGAATTAAGTCAATTTGATGCTCAATCCCTCGAATAGGTGGTAATCCCGGTGGCACGTCTTGTGGGAAGACGTCAACGAACTCCTGCAAAATGTTAGTGACAGTAGGGGCCAAAGAGGAAGACACGTCCTGGAATGAAAATAATGCCTCTTTGCACACAAAAGCATAGCAAACAGATTTGCTAGAATCTAGCCCATCAATATCAGATTTGGTGGCAAGTAAACATGCACTTTTCAATTAAATTTCAGAAGCAACACTAGATGGTTTATTATTAGGCTTCATTTGTTGCTCAAATTCTTTTGCCACAATCTGATTTTCACTCTTATTTTTCTCCTGTTTTGCTTTATTAGCTCTATTAATATCATCTTTCAAAATGGAATCAGGAGTCATAGGAAGCAAACTAATATTTTTATCCTTATGAACAAGAGTATACTGATTGTTTCTACCATGGTGTACATAATTTTTATCAAATTGCCATGGTCTACCAAGTAATAAGGAACATGCTTGCATAGGTACCACATCACAATCAACATAATCAGCATATGTAGAGATACTAAAATGCACACGAACAATACGTGTTACCTTAACCTTGCCGCTGTTGTTGAACCATTGGATGTAGTAAGGATGTGGATGTGGTCTTGTGGTGAGAGAAAGCTTCTCCACCATATCCATGCTAGCCAAGTTGTTGCGGCTCCCTCCATCTATGATGACGCGAATAGAACGTTCCTTCACAACTCCCTTTGTATGGAACAAATTATGCCTCTGATTTTGCTCAGCTTGTGTAACCTGCACACTCAAAACACGTTGAGCAACTAAACATTCATACCTGTCAACATCTTCAGCAGCCATGTATTGCGTCTCATGATCAGAATCATCTCCATCGTGTTCTTCATGTGTAATAAGAGCCAAAGTCTCCTCGTCATAGTCACTAGCGGACTCATACCCACCATCCTCAGTAACAATCATCACACGCTTAGATGGGCATTCTCCCGCATAATGACCTCCACCCTTGCAACGTCGACAAATAATATCATGTGTTTGCCCTGTTGATGCCATGGATGAAGAAGAGCTGTTTGGAGGCCCAGAAGGTGTGCTCTTCGCAGATAGTGGTGACTGTGCCTACTTTATTGTATCAAGGTTGGAGGTGGCAGCCGACGGAGGTGCCGTGTAGCGAACGTGTGGAAGTAGATGATGCACGTGGTGTCCATGATGAAGGTCGACCTGTAAAGCGTTAGTCCGTGCCAATGCACGATCGATCCTGCACTTCACGTTCGCTTTACAAGCAAGATGGAATAATCGAGTGATATTATTGTAATCCTTGTAGTCTAGAATGGTCTGAATCTCTATTTAATCCACCCGTAAAAGCGTGCAAGCATAGCTTCATTCTCCTCAACAATACCACATCTAATCAAGCCGGTTTGTAATTCACGATAATATTCTTCACCGAATTTTTCCTTGTCTTAAGCACTGCAATTTTTGAAGTAATTCGCGTTGATAATATGGTGGAACCCAACGAGTACGCATAGCAGTTTTCAAAGCAGCCCAAGTAGCTGGAACATGATATAATCGACAATGTCCAGACCACCAAACACATGCAAAGCTAGTGAAAGCACAAACAGCAGCAGGAACACGTCTCTCCTCAGGATATTGTAAACATGTAAATCGTTGTTCAGTTTCTAACTCCCAAGTAAGATATATATCAGGAACATATCTACCCTCAAATGGTGGAATATTCAATTTCAGTTTAGGGAGATGGTCATGGTCTCGTACCTGAGGGGGAGCCCGAACATTACCATTATTTGCATGTGGACGACCTGGTGGTTATGGTGCTGGTGGTTGCACGTAGTTCTGATTGTCATCAACCTCATCCTCGTAATCTCCCACATAATCATCCTCCTCCACATCAGCAGCAGGAGCAACAGAAGTATCAACAGCAGCACCAGCAGTTTGGCCAGGCTGAAGAGGGACACGGCTCGCTCGGCGGAGGGTTGTTTCCCGACGTGGAGGTAGTCGGTGTTGTTGTTGTTGTTGCAGAGGTGCGGTAGGTGCAGCCGCTGGTGGTGGTGGAAAACGCGAAAGCAATTCAGCAAACTTGTTATCGAGCTTTGTTTCAAACGTCTTCTCCATGCCATCTATCTTCTCCATGGCCTCGTCAAATCTGTTTAGCACATCTTGCACCTGTCCACTCATCATTTGCTGAAACTTATCATGAAGCTCCTTGTTCGTCAAGTTCTCCCGGTCAGTCTCATCGACATGATCCTGGCATGGTTAGCAGCAATAGAAACACACAAGAATATGATCCTACATACTACTAACAAGTGGTGGTGGTGGCTGGTGTCACAAATCCGTCAAGCAAATCTCAAATTCTTACCAGTTCTTACCCAGCAGCAGGCGGTGATCGGCAACCGTTGTAGTCAAAACTCTCAAAGCTTGGATAGAGCGATTACCAGGGAGAGTCAAACGCATGATGTAGATGTATGTGGAGCTGGGAAGGCTTTTAATATGGTAGCAAAAAGGGTCAACAATAATCAATTCAGAGATGCAAAGTTGAATAAACGCTCAACGACGGTACTGTGCTGGTCCTAGGCTAGACCGTGCTAGAGACGCGAGCCTAGAACACTAACAAAATCACGGCGCTGCACGTAAACAAGGGAGGAGCACACTCTGAATTTTTTTCTCTTTTTTCTCTTTTTTTTTGCACTTTTTTTTCTATTTTTTTTCCTCCGCAACAAATTTTTTTTCGAAAAGTCTACAAATGGTCTAAAAACTGCCTAGCCAGAATTTTCAAGACTTAGTTTTTATTTTTTGAAAATGGAACTATTTTTCTTCTGCGGATGGCTCGGATGTTGGGGAGTCCTACTCTGTCATGACTCGGAGTATCGCATGATCTGGAAATTGAGAACAAAGCAACAATTACTGGACTCGGACTAGGACTCGTGGCGGAGATGAATCTGGTGGAAACTCGGACTGGTGGCGGATATTTGCAGGGCGATGGAACACGGACTGGTGGCGAATCTGTGATGGAGGTGGACTCGGATTAGCGTGATGGCGGTGGATATGTGGTATATGGTAGCGGCGACGTGACAACCTGTGAACAGAACTCGAAACTCTAAAGGACTAGACGCTAACACCAGCAACTTGACACGACGATGCAACCGCAAATTCGACAAAGCAAATACAGAAAAGATTATGCAAAGGCTCAGATTGGTTCGGATAGGATGAACTAACCCTAATATTTTTGGCTTTTTCGTGGACTGCAGGTATGAAAAACAGACTCGATCTAAACTATAAAAACTGTAAAATCTCACCGAGCAACCTGAAAATTTGATACCACTTGATAGAGGCAAAGGTGTCCCGATGTTTCGATGAGATATCAATCGTTTTCTGTGAGAGTCGACTTTGACGATCCGACTACAAACGTGCGAAGATGTCGCGCCTTAGCAATCGCTAAACCAACTTCCGAGGGGTTATTGACCACGCCGGAGCATGATCAACCTGACCACGAGGGTCTATTTCCTGCGACCAAATGAAGAACAAGCAAGAAACTGAGATTGCAATCTGGATATTGCGAATAAAAGAGGAAAGCTTTATTAATGAAGGTGGGGTTCTGTGACGCCTTGGTCTGGTCGTTGA
This sequence comes from Aegilops longissima, assembly GCA_021605205.1. NCBI lineage: Eukaryota > Viridiplantae > Streptophyta > Magnoliopsida > Poales > Poaceae > Aegilops > Aegilops longissima. The sequence continues at coordinate 328,202,993 of CM038678.1, read as the reverse complement.
ACACAAACGAAGTACGTGAAGTTGCAACTATGGCGAACTTTTAATCTAAACAAAACCCAAAGTCTAAACGGTGCCCTAAGGGCTGTATATATGGAGGAAGAGGGGGAAATTTCGTGGCCCTTGGGGAAGGGGTCTGAAACCAACCCTATCTCTTGTTTCCCCACACATACGGACTCTAAAAACAGTCTATACTTATGTATTTCAAAATTACATGGGCCTGGCCCAATAATAAGGTGACGCAGCACCTAGAATAGCCTCTAGACGAAATTTATGAAGTGGCATCTTGTATATTTCGTCCAAGGCTTCATTCACTCCTTATGGTGGCTTCAAAGTCCTGAAATCATCACTTGTAACTCCGTTCTTGTTCCCCTTGCGCATGCCATCAACTCCATGCTTGTTCTTGCTCCAATGTTCGTCCTTCTCCAAGCTAGGCCCTTCATTTGTAAGCAAAACAAATGTATCCAATTTAGGCAGCATCATATTGTGATGAACATTAGAATCATTACCAAGAAACGAAAGTACCTGGTAATTTAATTAGCGCGCGCGAGCTCTAGTAATTGGTCCATTATATGTAACAGTAGGGGCTGTGGGTGTAACAATGGTATTGATTTTCCTCATCAATCTCACTCTCTCTATGTGGTGGTTCACTCACTCCCTCAAGGTAGGTGCACTCAATGTCGCATATGGTGGAGTCACTCAAATCACTCAAGCGGTGGTGGTGGTGGCTCTCCTCACATGGGAATTGGGGCAACTCATCATATATGGGGCTAGTGGTGAAATCACTCTCACTCTCAATATGGTGGCTAAAGTCACTCAAGTCATCATACGTCGCCGTGGTCGAGGGGGAAATCCCATGCTCAACCGTCCCGTCGTCATCACCGTGGATGAAGGCCAAAGATGGAACATCATCACTCTCGTCGTGGATGGAGGTCGAAGATGGCACAACATCACTCTTGTCATAGATGAAGGCCGAAGATGGCACATCATCAGTCTCGCCGTCTTGTAGCATGGTCGTCGCGAAGTGAGCTCGGGGTCGAGTAGACTTGGCCTTCTTGAGTTCTTGCTCCGCCTTGAGAGCACCAATGTAGTTGTCGTCGAGGGACTTGTAGTTCGCGAGGAAGATAGTCTTGGAGATGTCGTTGTTCAATCCCATCATGAAGTGGAACTTCATCGAAATGGGGTCGTCCACACCGGCTCGTCGCAATGCAATCTTCATCTCCTTGAAGTACGCGTCGATGGACTTGGATTCTTGTATGGTATTCTCCAATTGGTGTTGAAGATGTTCCGTGTAGGTGGAAGGCACAAATTCTCGCAGCATCACATTCTTCTTCTTGGACCAACTCATGTCGAAGCTCCTTGAAGGTGAGTGAAGCCACCAAATCAACGCGTAGTCGTGGAAGGTACTTGTGGCGCACTTCACTTGAACTTCGGAGGGTACTTGATGTAGCTTGAGGTAGTCGTCCATCTTGCACTCCCACTCGAGGTATTCATCAGGGTCATTAGTCCCAAAGAATGGAATCTCGTCGGCGATGTTGAAGTCATTGTAGCTAGAGGGAGTAGCGGACTTGAGCTCGTGGAGTAGGCGAAGATGCCGTACATCCGAAGGCGAATATGCCTTGAAGTCACTTGGCGAAGATGCCAAAGGTGTTGAAGGAGCCGTAGTCTTGAGGTTGATGTCGTGGCTCTGTGTAGTCCGTGCGCACGGGGGTGCAGGAGGCCGTGTGCACGGGGGTCGAGGGCCCGTGTGCACGGGGTTGGCGGAGAAGCCAACTCTCATCTAGAAGTCTGCTCTTCATGGTCGTGTCGATGTCGATGCTTGTGTGTACTTGCCGGAGATGGTAGCTCGGGAGTCTTTCCACTTGAGCGTCTTCTCGAAGATGAGGAAGACCGCTTGTGGTTTTTGATGAGGGCCTTGAACTCCTCCATTTGTGATAGAGGCGAGGTGTCCCGATCTTTCGATGAGATGATAACTATCGATTTGGTGGAGACGACTTTGACGATCCGACTACAAACGTGCACGACGTTGCGCCTTAGCAATCGCTAAACCAATCTCCCGAGGTTCTTGACGATGCGGAAGCACGGTCAGCCTGACCACGAAGGTCTATTCCTGCAAGCAATCGAAGAACAAGCAAGAATATGATAAAGCAATCTGAATATTGCGAATATATATGAAGTATTGATAATGGTGGGGATCCGTAGCGGTCTTGGTCAGTCGTTGGACACAAGCGAAGTACGAAGTTGCAATGGCTAACTTTTAACTAAACAAATCCCAAGGAAAAGCTACTAGATGGATCTACTTATATAGGAGCAAGGGTGGCGGCCAAGGAGGTGGGAGGGCGTCCCAAGGCAGCCTAAAACTAACCCTAGGTCGTACAAGGCCAATGGGCCCAAGTGGAGGTGACGTAACACCTTTGGACTTGTAGTTTGACTCGGATTCTGGTGCAGCGTCAGATTGTTTCGTCCATAACTCAACGCCCGGACGGATTTTAAGGTGATTCAATTGGGTTGGAAAGAGCATGAAATCTACTTTCCAACAAAAAAAGAATCACCCAAGTCGGAGTCCGTATGAAAAAGTTATTGGCGTTTTGAGTCAGGAATATGCATGCAGTCCGAATCTGAATCCGAACGTGAGAGACTTGGACTCTATATTCTCTTGGCCCAAAAGTGACGTGAGAGGACTTTTTGAACAGCACCTAAACTTCTCCTTTTCCCTTATCTTCATATGTGTATTGTACAAATGTCCCATACACCTGCAATTAGACAAAACACAAAAGTATGTGAAGTATTTTTGTTCTGGATAACATAAATTGATTATTGAATAGTTTGCACTAGAAATCGCCTGACAAATGTAGCGACCTGACCCAAAATCGGTAAAATCTCTGTGTCTGTACCATCCCAAGATCATGCTGGTACTCACAGTACATCGATAAAGTAATCAAAGTTCAATCACACCTGAATATCAATAAACGATTCTCATATAGAGTCTTTATTACAAGGGAATAAATTCGGCTCAGGGCCAACTCATGAGAAATAAACTACTAATGCGGCGGAAGCGTCGAAGATAAGTGAGTCCATCCGACTCCAAAGGGCAATCGCCAAGCGCGGAGCGTAGCCTCACTCCTGATCGGAATATATCTCTGCAACATAATACGTTGCAGCCATGTAGGTCAGCTTTTGGAATAAGCTGGCAAGTCATGAAGAATAACAATAATAAAGTTACTAGCACTATATGCATTTTGGCTGTGGAGCTCTAAGTTTCATCATTTTGCGAAAAGCAAATTTTATCCTACTACAGTGGACTTGCTTGCAAATTACTACAATTGTTGGTAGTTATTGAGATGGTTCCGCCAACCAATATCTCGTTCCCAATTATTAAGTCATAAAACCCTCAATTAATTCATTAGTTTTAGTGTTGAGATATCCGAATACTTCCAAGTTCCAGAGGCTCAAATGTCCGTGAATCGGGAACACGGCTAATCGATTAGATCTTTAACTCTGCAGAGGGTTGCGACTTTCCCGCAAGAATCATTCCCTCCTTTAAAGTCTTCGCACTTCATGGTGTTTGAAGACGGACGAATGAAACAGGTCTTCCAAAGAGTTCTTCGGCCACGCCGGTACCCATCCAATCCTACCGTTCTTCTACTTCTCGTAGTACCGTCCAGCCAGCGTCACTACTAAGGTCAACCCAGCAGAGCCCATAATGGCTTGCGGCTGCACAGTAAGCTTCCGGTCATGGGGCATCCATCCTTCTCTTCGTGGCTGGGTGAAGCTTTCCGCAAGATGTCATGGCACTTCTCCATGCATCCCGCCACCACTGGGTGCTCCAGGTGCCCATCAACAAATCCTCCACCCAAGAGTGATTTCAAGTCCATCTTGATCATTGTAGTTCATGGGGTTGTCATCATCATTGACTCTCACATCTTGCTTATGAATTTCACTCAACCCAAAACCCGTCTCGAGCATAGCAAAGTAACTACTACGTCCGGGGTCATGGTAACAAGGGATTGGTTCATCCTACCACATGATACTACTCAAGTTTAATGACTTCAAGATTTCACTCTGCATGCATGGTGGGGTGGTGACAATTACTAATGCACAAAAACATAGGTATAGAAATAACATGATCAAAACTTGCCTTCTGATGATCCTCGTAAGCTAAAGAGTCGTAGTAGCAAGCTTCAGCACTCGGAAACTCTACCGAGACAAACAATAACACGATAAGCACAAAGCAATAGGATCACACAACATAACAAAAGTAACATAACACAACCAAACAACCAAATCCAAATCAAAAGGAAAACTCAAAGAAACCAATTCAAAGTTTTTCCTACTTCAAACAATAACTAAAATAGTTTTTATATAACAAAATTTCCTTAATATAACCTAATCATGGTTTTAAGTTAACTTAACAGAAAAGGTTTCACTAAGCAACTAGGTGCAAAAAGAATTAACTAAAAAGCTATTATAAAACTCATTTTAGGCCTAATCCAATTTCTATTAAAAATAAATTAAAACTTTTATTAATTATAAATAAAAGTTCATCTACTAGAGTGACAGAAACTAACCTAGAATAACTAATCACAAGTTAAAAATAAATTCATTTACTAATTAAAATATTAGGAAAAGCAGGAACTAGTTAATTAATTAGGATTAATAGGATTCTGCTTAACACTAATTATTTATTAATCCTAAAATACCCAAGTTAATTTCTAGGGTTTTGCAATGTTAAAATAAAGTTGGGACAAAAAGAATCATGCAAAAATAATTTTTCTAACTAAAGTTATAGCAGATTTACTATTCTGACTAAAACTAAATTAAAGCATTTTAGTTATTTTAACATAGCTAAATATATATTCTACAGAAACTACATAAAATTTGCAATCCAACAAAAAAAGAATCATCTAAAAATAATAAACAGAATAAAAGATATCAATTTTTCAAAACAGAAACTATTCTGCTAAAACAGAAAATCAAAATAAAAGAAAAAGGCCTAATGGGCCTATACTGTGCCCTGCGCGTAACTTAGTCTAAAAGGGCCTTGGGTTAAAACTAAAAACGGCCGGCTAAATAACTAAAACCCTAACTAATAATAAACCGAATGAACCGGCCGGTTTTCTAATGAAAACTTACCCCTTCGGGGGTTCTAATCCTAGCCGCTTATTTAGGATCGGACGGGGGAGGGTGTTTCCGGCGGCTTACCGGAGTCCGGCGACGGCGGCGGCGGCGGCGAGAGTCGTCGGGGCTTGAGCGTCGGGAGGTCGGGAGTCGCCGTCTTGAGGGGAGGTCGGTGAGGAGTTAGGTGGGGTCGGGGTGGTCGGGTGGACTAGGGTGGCGACGGCGGCGACTTTGGCGGCGGAGCGAGCTTGGCTCAGCGAGCACGAGCAGGAGGGAGAGGGTCCGCGAGGTCTCGGGGAATGGGGTGCAGGGGCTCCGGCTTTTATAGCCAGGGGTCGTCCTCGCTTGGGGATCGGGGTTGATCGGGATCCGGATCCTTCAGATCCGCGATCTCAGCGTCTTCGCGATCGTGGGCGAGGAGGGAAGAAGATGGGCGGGCCCACGGGTCGAGAGAGAGAGGAGGTGGGGTCGGGCGGGTGGCCGAGGCCAACGGGTTAGTCTTGAGGTGAGCTGGGCCGGCTCGGCTCGGCTGGCTCTGGCAGTGGGCAGTATTGGCGCTGGGCAGGCAGGCAGGGGTGGGTCTTTGCTGGCTGGGCCTGGGTGGCTTAATTTGGCGCCGAGGGATTTTTCTTTTAAAATTTTATTTTTAAAATAAAACAAAACAGAAATAAAACAATATCTATAAATAATTTATATAGGGTATATATATACCAAAATGATCAGGGAATATTCCTTTCATTTGAACATTTTCCAAAGGCAAAATCAAACTTTATAAAAATCCATTTTTTTCAAATTCAAATAAAATTCAGATTTGAATCCAAATCTTTTGGCAATGTTTTCCTCTGATATTTTTGGAGTGTCATGTTTGCTCCTCTCATACTTTTGATCAAGTACTTATCAGGCATTTTTTTTTGAAATGTTTCCCACTTGCCAAAGTTTGAAATTCAAATTCAAAACTCAAAATTCTCTGAAACTTCAAATGACATTCAAATTCAAACAGGATGCATAGGATGCTTATCTATAATTGTAAAACATTCCAAATAGGAAATTTGGGATGTTACAAACCTACCCACCTTAAGATGAATCTAGCCCTCGAGATTCGGGTTAACTAACAAATAGGTGCGGGTGGTCTCGAAGAAGATCTTCTTGGCGCTCCCAGTGGCTTCTTCCTCGGTGTGGTGACTCCACAGCACCTTGCAAAATTGATGACCTTGCTGCGGTGACTCTGCTTGCAGTCTCGAGAATTCGGACGGGTTTCTCCTTGTAAGTCAGATTCTTTGTCAAGTTGTATGGCCTCTAGGGGCCTTTGTGTCTCTCGGCGGAAAATCGGCCATGTCGGCATGGCACTTCTTGGTGAGAAGCGTGGAAGACATCATGAACTCCGGACAATCCTTCCGCAATTCCAACTTGTAAGCAACCTCTCCACGACGTTCGAGGATTTTGTAGGGGCCAATGAATCGGGGTGCTAACTTTCCCTTGACACCAAACCTCTTGATTCCACGAAGTGGAGACACACGAAGATATGCTCGGTCTCCCACTTCGTAAGTCACTTCCTTAAGCTTCTTGTCGGCATAACTCTTACGTCTCGATTGTGCTATCTTGAGCCTGTCTCGAATCAGCTTGACTTTCTCTTCGAATCCTTGATAAGGTCGGAACCGAAAAGTGATCGATCTCAACACTATCCCACAACAATGGTGTTCTGCACCTCCTTCCGTATAGAGCTTGAAAGGGCCATCTTCAAACTGGATTGGTAGCTGTTGTTGTATGAGAACTCTGCGTCGGCAAATTATCATCCCAGCTAGACCCATAGTCTAGCACACAAGCTCTCAACATGTCCTCCGAATCTGGTTGACTCTCTCGGTCATCCATCTGTCTGCGGAGGAAAAGCTGCATCTTGAATTCCAGCCTCGTACCCAAAGTTTCATGCAAGCTGCTTCCAAAACTTTGAGGTAAACTGCGTTCCTCTATCGACACGATTTTCCTCGAACTCCATGCGGACATCGATCCTGGTCATGTATATCTTGGCCAACTTGGCACTGGTATAGGTAGTCTTCACGGAATGAAGTGAGCTACCTTAGTCAAACGATCAACCACTACCCGGATAGAATCATAACTGAGCGGGTCTGGGTAATCCTGTGATGAAATCCATTCCCGTTTCTCCCATTTCCAATCGGGAATCGGCAAAGGTTGAAGTAATCCTGCTGGCTTCGATGTTACGCCTTTACGTTGGCAAACATCGCATCTTCGCTACGTACTCGGCAATATCCTTCTTCATACTGTCCACGAAACTTTGCTTCAAATCCGGTACATCTTGGTGTTGCGGGATGGATCGAGTCTGGTGAATCATGAGCCTCCTAAAGAATTAGCTTCTGAGCTCGGGATCATTGGGCACATAAATCGATCCTCAAACCATATAGTTCCATGTTCATCCTTACGGAATCCTTTAGCTTTTCCTTCATCCATCTTTTGCTTAATCTCATCAATTTCCTTGTCCGACTTACGGGCTTCACGAATCCTTTCGGTCAAGGTGGACTGAACTTCGAGTTGCAACAAATCCTTTCAGAACTATCTCCGATCGGAGATCTACGAGGTCATCGACTAACTCACAGGGTAATCCTCCTGCTTTGTGAGAGTATTCACATAACTCTTGCGGCTCAAAGCATCTGCTACAACATTAGCTTTACCGGGTGGTAATGCAACCTCATGTCGTAGTCCTTTATCAACTCTAGCCATCTCCTCTGCCTGAGGTTCAATTCCTTCTGCGTGAAAATATATTTCAAGCTCTTGTGATCTGTGTAGACATCACAGCGGTTTCCGATGAGGAAATGTCTCCAGTCTTGAGTGCATGCACTACATTTGCTAACTCCAAATCATGCGTGGCATAATTCATCTCATGAGGCCGTAGCTGTGCGGAGGCATAAGCTACAACCTTACCTTCCTGCATCAATACTCCTCCGAGTCCTTGACGAGAAGCGTCTAATAAACCTGGTATTCCTTGTGTATGTCCGCAAAATCAACACCGGGCGGTGACCAACCGTTTCTTCAATTCCTGAAAACTGGCTTCACATTCCTCGGTCCAAACATACTTGGCTTCCTTCTTCAACAGCTCAGTCATGGGCTTGGCAATCTTCGAGAAGTTCTCAATGAACCTCCGATAATATCCTGCGAGTCCGAGAAAACTGCGGATCTCCTTGACTGAGGTGGGTGACTGCCAATTGGTGACTGATTCCACCTTGGTGGGATCAACTGCTATTCCTTCTCCTGAAATAACATGTCCGAGGAATCCAACTTCCTTCAACCAAAATTCACATTTGCTGAACTTGGCATACAAGCGATGTTCTCGAAGTTTCTCGAACTAGTCGCAAATGTTCCTTATGCTCTTCCTCGCTCTTGGAAAATCAATATATCATCGATGAACACCACGACAAACTTGTCCAGATATTCCATGAACACCTTGTTCATCAAATTCATGAAGTATGCAGGAGCATTAGTCAATCCAAATGACATGACGGTATACTCATATAAACCATACAGTAGTGAATGCTGTTTTGGGTATATCCTTTTCACGGATCTTCAACTGATGATACCCTGATCGAAGATCGATCTTAGAGAATACCTTGGCTCCAACTAACTGATCAAACAAGTCATTGATCATGGGCAGAGGGTACTTGTTCTTGATGGTTACTTCGTTCAATGCACGATAATCCACAACCATCCTCAAGCTTCCATCCTTCTTCTCTACCAAAAGAACTGGGGCTCCCTAAGGTGATGAGCTTGGACGAATATATCCTTTCTCCAATAACTCATTAATTTGATCCTTGATCTCTTTCAACTCATTCGGTGGCATCCGATAAGGTCTCTTGGATATTGGGGCTGTGCCGGGCAATAGCTCAATCAGAAATTCAATGTCCCTGTCCGGTGGCATTCACGGTAATTCCTCCGGAACACATCGGAAAGTCTTGCACTCTGGCACTTCCTCTGAACAACTCCGTGAGGGAATGCACTGATTCTTCATCTGGCTGCGCTGGCTACATACTTGATCCTCTTACGCTCCGGGGTGGTGAGCAGAATAGACTTCTGGCACGATCAATGTTCCTTCAAACTTTGACAACCAATCCATGCCTAGGATTACATCCAAGGTGCGGGTTTCCAACACTATGAGGTCCACGGAAATTTATGATTCCCGATGTTGAGGTTGCAGGACAGCCTACACCGCCATCATTTCTCCTCCTGCGGGCCGACGCGAAGGGGCTTCTAAGGGTTCTAGTGTGTAACCCGTACTTTTCCACAACTACCCTTGATATGAATGAATCGTTGCACGAATCAAAGAGAACCAAAACTGAGCGTGAATTCAATAAAACTTACCAACCACGATTATACGGTTGATCATAGGCGTCCTCCACGTCGATGTGGTTCACACGAGCACGAGGAAGCGGATTTGGCTTCTTCTTTGAGACTCCATTGCCATTTCCATTCCTCTGCTTGGCCTCCGGGCAGTCGGTGGCGTAGTGCCTGTCTTCGGCACTTGAAGCGGTGATGTGGCTCAGATCCTTGGAGCCGGGCAGAACGGTGCTGATTGCCATTACCATTGCCATTGCCATTGCCATGGCCTGACTTGTTGTCTGGCTGCGGTTGTTCCCATTTCCTCCATGGTTATGACCTCCATGGTTATGATGGGTGTGCCCTCCTGAGTACGGTGCATAACGGGCTTCTGCTGAGCTCCCGAGTTGTGCTTCCCCGGCTGTACTTCGCTTGCGGCTTCTATCTGCTGCTGCTTGCCTTCAAGAATGGTGGCCTTGTCTACCAGCTCACGGTAGTTGTTGAAAGTAGCCACAATAAGCTGCATGCTCAGTTCATCATTGAGTCCCTCAAGGAACTTCTCCTACTTGGCGGCATCTGTGGCCACATCATCGAGGGCATAGCGGCGAGCTTGCTGAATTCATCCACGTACTGTGCCACAGTACGGTTCCCCTGGCGCAAGTTGCGGAACTCACGCTTCTTCAGACTCATGGCTCCAGCTGAGACATGAGCGGTGCGGAAGGCCTGCTGGAATTGATCCCAAGTGACGGTACCAATGGGAAAAGTGGCGGTGTAATTCTCCCACCAAGAAGCTGCAGGTCCATCCAGTTGATGCGTGGCAAAGCGCACCTTCTCAGCATCAGTGCATCCAACGGTGACTAGCTCTCTTCCGACTTTGCGGAGCCAATCATCAGCCACAATCGGCTCAGTGCTACTAGAGAACACTGGCGGATTCAATCTCAGAAATCGAGTCAAGTTGTCCACGATGGGTGGTGGCGGTGGCGGTGGATTGTTGGCGTTGTTGTTACGATTACGAATAAGGAGCTGCATCGGTGCATTCTGCTCTTTGGAGCAGCTGGGTGAGCTCGGCGGAAACCAAATGTCACGTCTCGGAGGCATCTGGTGTTTTGGAGTGGATGAGAAGATTAGAATAGAACAACGGTCTATGAGGAATAACACTACCCATATGAATGCACAATCATAACACACCAATCATTTATTCATTCCATTCAAACATGGTTCAAACTCGATTACAAAAGCTCATGACTAATCGAAGGAAAACATCGGCCTAACGATCGACGAAAAAGTAAAAGATAACATGGTGGTCGACTAAAAGTCTTCATCGATGGCGCCTCCTCTTGGGGTTTCCTTCGGTGGTACTCCTTGAAATCCTGATCATTGCTCACGAGGGTGCTTCATCTCCACTCGGGTAAAGGTCCTCTCCAAGTCCATCTTTTCCTCTATCGCGCAAGCTTCATCTTGGTCGTCGACTATCTCCATGAAGTCCGTGATTTCTTCCTCATGGCCAAGGAAGTCTCGCGTGCCTTCTCCTCGATTCGATTCGCGGAACAAAAGCTTCCGGTGTGTCTTGAGTTACGGCGAGTCTGAATCTCCGTTTCACGAGAAGACACTCCAAGTCTGGATGTACGAGAGAGTGGAATCGTCCTCAATGGTACGGATGATATCTCCATTCCTTGCCTGCGAGAAACCATGGCGAGTCTCGAGTGATCGAGCTCAGCCCTGTACTCCTCTCGGAGATGTCCAAGTGCTCGATAGATCGCCACGTCCCTTCCGATGATCCAGTTGAACTCGGTGAACTCAAAGTTGATAGGCTCCGTGTGTCCTCCAAAGGTTCTCCCCGGAATATGCACCTCAATCCTGTAGCGGGTGTCCGTCGGAAGTGCATTAGTGGGTTTCCGGTGATCGAGGTAGAGCTATCTTCACTGCTTCACCATCTGGACCAGCTTTCTTCGAAGGGCATCGTCTCATCGGGGTGGCAGAACTCCGTAGCAAAACTGGGGTGAACTCGTGCCATCTAGAATGTTGCAAAGGGAGAAGAGTCGAATTGAGCAGGGAGAATTATGGAATGAAAAGGATGAAAGTAAATGGTCTCTGCTTATGGCTTTCCGATCCTAGGGGTTACGATCCTACGGTCGGCGTGTGCTCGATACCATCTCGTAGCTACGACCCAAAATCGGTCAAATCTACGTATGCATACCATCCCAAGATCATCTTTGGTACTCACAGTACATCTATAAAGTAATCAAAGTTCAATCACACCTGAATATCATTAAACGATTCTCATATAGAGTCTTTATTACAAGGGAATAAATTCGGCTCAGGGCCAACTCATGAGAAATAAGCTACTAATGCGGCGGAAGCGTCGAAGATAAGTGAGTCCATCCGACTCAAAGGGCAATCGCCAAGCGCGAGCGTAGCCTCACTCTGATCGAATATATCTACGCAACATAATACGTTGCAGCCATGTAGGTCAGCTTTTGGAATAAGCTGGCAAGTCATGAAGAATAACAATAATAAAGTTACTAGCACTATATGCATTTTGGCTGTGGAGCTCTAAGTTCAATCAACCTGACCCAAAATTGGTCAAATCTCTGTGTCTGTACCATCCCAAGATCATGCTGGTACTCAAAGTACATCGATAAAGTAATCAAAGTTCAATCACACCTGAATATCATTAAACGATTCTCATATAGAGTCTTTATTACAAGGGAATAAATTCGGCTCAAGGCCAACTCATGAGAACTAAACTACTAATGCTGCGGAGCGTCGAAGATAAGCGAGTCCATCCGACTCAAAGGGCAATCGCCAAGCGCGGGCGTAGCCTCACTCCGATGGAATATATCTACGCAACATAATACGTTGCAGCCATGTAGGTCAGCTTTTGGAATAAAGTGGCAAGTCATGAAGAATAACAATAATAAAGTTACTAACTCTATATGCATTTTGGCTGTGGAGCTCTAAGTTTCATCATTTTTTTGAAAAGCAAATTTTATCCTACTACGGTGGACTTGCTTGCAAATTACTACAATTGTTGGTAGTTATTGAGATGGTTCCGCCAACCAATATCTCGTTCCCAATTATTAAGTCATAAAACCCTCAATTAATTCATTAGTTTTAGTGTTGAGATATCCGAATACTTCCAAGTTCCAGAGGCTCAAATGTCCGTAACGGGACACGGCTAATCGATTAGATCTTTAACTCGCAGAGGGTTGCGCACTTTCCCGCAAGAATCATTCCCTCCTTTAAAGTCTTAGCACTTCATGGTGTTTGAAGGCGGACGAATAAACAGGTCTTCCAAAGAGTTCTTACGCCTTTGCGGTACCCATCAATCCTACCGTTCTTCTACTTCTCGTAGTACCGTCCAGCCAGCGTCACTACTAAGGTCAACCCAGCCAGAGCCCATAATGGCTTGCGGCTGCGGAGTAAGCTTCGGTCATGGGGCATCCATCCTTCTCTTCGTGGCTGGGTGAAGCTTTCCGCAAGATGTCATGGCACTTCTCCATGCATCCCGCCACCACTGGGTGCTCCAGGTGCCCGTCAACAAATCCTCCACCCAGTAGTGATTTCAAGTCCATCTTGATCATTGTAGTTCATGGGGTTGTCATCATCATTGACTCTCACATCTTGCTTATGAATTTCACTCAACCCAAAACCCGTCTCGAGCATAGCAAAGTAACTACTACGTCCCGGGGTCATGGTAACAAGGGGATTGGTTCATCCTACCACATGATACTACTCAAGTTTAATGACTTCAAGATTTCACTACTGCATGCATGGTGGGGTGGTGACAATTACTAATGCACAAAAACATAGGTATAGAAATAACATGATCAAAACTTGCCTTGCTGATGATCCTCGTAAGCTAAAGAGTCGTAGTAGCAAGCTTCGCACTCCGGAAACTCTACCGAGACAAACAATAACACGATAAGCACAAAGCAATAGGATCACACAACATAACAAAAGTAACATAACACAACCAAACAACCAAATCCAAATCAAAAGGAAAACTCAAAGAAACCAATTCAAAGTTTTTCCTACTTCAAACAATAACTAAAATAGTTTTTATATAACAAAATTTCCTTAATATAACCTAATCATGGTTTTAAGTTAACTTAACAGAAAAGGTTTCACTAAGCAACTAGGTGCAAAAAGAATTAACTAAAAAGCTATTATAAAACTCATTTTAGGCCTAATCCAATTTCTATTAAAAAATAAATTAAAACTTTTATTAATTATAAATAAAAGTTCATCTACTAGAGTGACAGAAACTAACCTAGAATAACTAATCACAAGTTAAAAATAAATTCATTTACTAATTAAAATATTAGGAAAACAGAACTAGTTAATTAATTAGGATTAATAGGATTCTGCTTAAAACTAATTATTTATTAATCCTAAAATACCCAAGTTAATTTCTAGGGTTTTGCAATGTTAAAATAAAGTTGGGACAAAAGAATCATGCAAAAATAATTTTTCTAACTAAAGTTATAGCAGATTTACTATTCTGACTAAAACTAAATTAAAGCATTTTAATTATTTTTAACATAGCTAAATATATATTCTACAGAAACTACATAAAATTTTCAATCCAACAAAAAAAGAATCATCTAAAAATAATAAACAGAATAAAAGATATCAATTTTTCAAAACAGAAACTATTCTGCTAAAACAGAAAATCAAAATAAAAGAAAAAGGCCTAATGGGCCTATACTATGCCCTGCGCGTAACTTAGTCTAAAAGGGCCTCGGGTTAAAACTAAAAACGGCCGGCTAAATAACTAAAACCCTAACTAATAATAAACCGAATGAACCGGCCGGTTTTCTAATAAAAACTTACCCTTGAGGGTTCTAATCCTAACCGCTTATTTAGGATCGGACGGGGAGGTGTTTCCGTGGCTTACGGAGTCCGCGACGGCGGCGGCGGCGAAGTCGTCGGGGCTTGGCGTCGGGAGGTCGGGAGTCGCCGTCTTGGTCTGGGGAGGTCGGTGAGGAGTTAGGTGGGGTCGGGGTGGTCGGGTGGACTAGGGTGGCGACGGCGGCGACTTTGGCGGCGGAGCGCTTGGGCTCAGCGAGCACGAACAGGAGGGAGAGAGGGTCCGCGAGGTCTCGGGGAATGGGGTGCAGGGGCTCCGGCTTTTATAGCCAGGGGTCGTCCTCGCTTGAGGTGGATCGGGCGATCGGGATCCGGATCCCGGGATCCGCGATCTCCGGCGTCTGCGATCGCGGGGCGGGGAAGAAGATGGGCGGGGCCCACGGGTCGAGAGAGAGAGGAGGTGGGGTCGGGCGGTGGCCGAGGCCAACGGGTTAGTCTTGAGGGGTGAGCTGGCTGGCTCGGCTGGCTGGCTGGCTGGCAGTGGGGCTTGGGCCATTGGGGCTGGGTGGGTGGGTCTGCGGTGCTGGCTGGGCTGGGGTGGCCTAAGCTGGCGCCGAGGGGTTTTTCTTTTAAAATTTTATTTTTTAAAATAAAACAAAACAGAAATAAAACAATATCTATAAATAATTTATATAGGGTATATATATACCAAAATGATCAGGGAATATTCCTTTCATTTGAACATTTTTCCAAAGGCAAAATCAAACTTTATAAAAATCCATTTTTCCAAATTCAAATAAAATTCAGATTTGAATCCAAATCTTTTGGCAATGTTTTCCTCTGATATTTTTGGAGTGTCATGTTTGCTCCTCTCATACTGTTGATCAAGTACTTATCAGGCATTTTTTTTGAAATGTTTCCCACTTGCCAAAGTTTGAAATTCAAATTCAAAACTCAAAATTCTCTGAAACTTCAAATGACATTCAAATTCAAACAGGATGCATAGGATGCTTATCTATAATTGTAAAACATTCCAAATAGGAAATTTGGGATGTTACAACAAATATGCATGTATGCAATATTTTTGGTCTTATCCAAGGTAGTCATGTCCTCATCATCCTCCACTTCTTGAAAACAAATCCGTCCTCGGCGTTGCTTAGTCTGAAATGTGGCTAACAAAAGAGACAAGGTGTACATGTCGTATATGTATATGTCATCCATTTTTACTTCCCTTGATTTTTGCACATATGACACATGCATAGATGAGTAACTTGCATAGTTCATAAAATCTAAAGCCAAAACATTATCAGAAGAAGTAGAAGGCATGAAAATATTGCAACTCAGTTTGCACATATAAGTGAAGCTCTTATTCATTTCAAAAGATTGACAATGTTCATCATTAAACCATCCCAACATTGGTGAATAAACCTTACTTGCATCAAATTTACATGCTACAACATGCTTAAATAAGCAAACATGCAATAAGTCATTCGACACAGAATCATCACCAAGATTAGAGGTCATATCAAAATGATTAAACATTGATTCTTTTGCATCAACAGTTAATTCAATGGGTGCACTCAAAATTGTTGGTATTTCAGTTGTTTGATCACATGGCGCATTCATGACAGTATCAAGATTCTCTAAAATAGGTGATGTGCTCAAATCACCAGGTAACTCAACACATGATGCACTCAAGTTAACTAGGGATGCATCATTCTCATGTGAAGTTATATCATTAATACCTTTACTATTACCTTGTCACAAAGAAGTAGCTGGTGTAGGTACACGCGTTGACAATGCACCATACACTTGAGATGATGTCGCGCTCACAATCTGAGGTGGGGCTGCTCTAGTAGGTGCAATGGTGGAGGAACCAACCGGCGGTGGTGAGCATGAACTGGAATAGTAGTTGTTGTAGTCAACCAATGCATCCTCCTGTATCTGTCTCTCAAAGGTACAAGCACGAACATACATACCAGTAATGCAACGAGGAATATAGTGAAATCTTGCACGGATATCATGGTTCAAACCACCAAAAAATCTATTCATTTTATCATCCTCGGATTCTTCTATGTCACAATGATGCATATAAGATTTGAACTCTTGGTAGTAAGCATGAACAGTGTTACTGCCTTGTTTTAATTGTTCCAATTTGCGAAGCAATTCACGACGATAGTAAGGAGGGAAAAATTGTTGTCTCATTACATCTTTCAAATCTTTCCAAGTTGTGGGTTGGTTATCATTGTTTTTCTTACAATGCACACTCCACCAAGCGAAGCAAAACCAGTAAATGCTCTAGTGGCAGCTCGTACTCGCTCAAGTTCAGAAAAGTCATGGTGACTAAAAACTTGTTCAACTTCAAGCTCCCAAGCAAGATAAATAGCAGGATTAAATCTACCCTCAAATGACAGTAAAGAGATAACTGACCATGTGCTTGTGTGTGTTGTCCCAACTCTCGTGATGGTGGAGATGTGTCCGTCATCCAAGAACTTCTATCTCCGGAACCTGTCATGATTAGTAGAAACAAGAAACAAAATTCGAGAATAATGTTCCTATGAACTACTAGGATGTGGTGGTAAAATACTCACAGTATAGCAAATATCAATATCTTACAAGTTCTTACCATGCAGCGGTGGTGACAGCAAACAGCGGTGTCAAGTAACTCGAAGATTGTGTAAGCGATTGCCGAGGGAACGACGATATACGGTGTAGAAATATGTGGAGCTGGGTTGGCTATATATGGTAGCAAAATGTTTTTAGCAATAATCAATTCAGAGATGCAAATTGAATAAGCGCTCAACGACAGATCAGGCTGGTCCTAGGCTAGACCGGACTAGAGGCGAGCCTAGAACACTAATGAGGTCATGGCGTAGCACAACTAGCATCAATGAAGGATAATAAGTAGCTCCGGACAGCAAGATATAAGTGAAGATCACAACAACAGTAAAGATAATGATGAAAAACAACTGCCAAGCAGGATATACAACAACTCTCTCTCCAATTTTCCTCTTGAAAAGTTTGAGCCAATTGTCTAATAACTTTTTTCAAAGAATGCTACTAACTCAAGCTTTCCAATGCAAAAAGAATCACTCAATTCCGAGTTGATATGAGGAGTCAAAAAAATTCTAAAACTGGTTTGAAAAACTAGAATAAGCTGTGTTCACGAACTTCGGAGGGCAAAAAGACCTATTTAGAAGCCGATTTTGAGCTGCCAAATATTGAAATTGCTTTTGCAACTATTTAGATGGGGCTCGTCTCTAGCTTTAATTTGAGTACTTGCAGAGCCAAAACGGACTTCGTATGAGGAAGTTATGCCTGTTTTACTGAACAGTGCACCAAACAGATTCCAATCCGAATTCAGCTACGAGATTGAGTCTAGATAGATCCGAACTTTGTTTTTTTTTTCTTCTGTTTTTTTTTCTCACACTTTTATTTTCCTTTTTGTTTTTTTTTCTCTAACTTTTTTTTTCTTTTTTCTCTCTCTTTTTTTCTCTCCCTCTTTCAAAACAAACTAGATAAGATGCAGATTGGATCAAGTGAAGATGTGAACGATCTCAACTATGATTATGACAATGAATAGTGGGTAGCATGTGGTGGAAATTGATGGATGGATGGTAGTCAACGGAAGGGATAACGATGCAGCGACGGCGTGACTAATGTGAACAGAACTCAAAACTCTAAACGAACTAGACACTAAGACCAGCAACTCGACACGACGATGCAACTGATAATTCAATAATGCAAACAATGAAAAGAAAACTGCAAAGGCTTAGACTGGCTTGGACAAAGGATGAATAGATCTAACTTTTTTTTGTGGCTTTGTCTTGGACAATAGGTAAGAAAATAAATCTAATCTAGGGATGATTGGAAATTCTCACCGAGCAACCTGAAAACTGATACCACTTGATAGAGGCGAAGGTGTCCCAATCTTTCGATGAGATGATAACTATCGATTTGGTGGAGCGACTTTGACGATCCGACTACAAGCGCAGCACGACGTTGCGCCTTAGCAATCGCTAAACCAATCTCCCGAGGTTACCGGCGATGCGGAAGCACGGTCACCGACCACGAAGGTCTATTCCTGCAAGCAATCGAAGAACAAGCAAGAATATGATAAAGCAATCTGAATATTGCGAATATATATGAAGTATTGATAATGGTGGGGATCCGTAGCGGTCTTGGTCAGTCGTTGGACACAAGCGAAGTACACGAAGTTGTAATGGCTAACTTTAACTAAACAAATCCCAAGGAAAAGCTACTAGATGGATCTACTTATATAGGAGCAAGGGGTGGCGGCCAAGGAGGTGGGAGGACGTCCCAAGGCAGCCTAAAACTAACCCTAGGTCGTACAAGGCCAATGGGCCCAAGTGGAGGTGACGTAACACCTTTGGACTTGTAGTTTGACTCAGATTCTGGTGCAGCGTCAGATTGTTTCGTCCATAACTCAACGCTCCGGACAGATTTTAAGGTGATTCCAATTGGGTTGGAAAGAGTATGAAATCCACTTTCCAACAAAAAAAGAATCACCCAATTCGGAGTCCGTATGAAAAAGTTATTGGCGTTTTGAGTCAGGTATGTCTGTGCAGTCCGAATCTGAATCCAGAACGTGAGAGACTTGGACTCTATCTTCTCTTGGCCCAAAAAGTGACGTGAGAGGACTTTTTGAACAGCACCTAAACTTCTCCTTTTCCCTTATCTTCATATGTGTATTGTACAAATGCCCCATACACCTGCAATTAGACAAAACACAAAAGTATGTGAAGTATTTTTGTTCTGGATAACATAAATTGATTATTGAATAGTTTGCACTAGAAATCGCCTGACAAATATGCATGTATGCAATATTTTTGGTCTTATCCAAGGTAGTCATGTCCTCATCATCCTCCACTTCTTGAAAACAAAGCCGTCCTCGGCGTTGCTTAGTCTGAAATGTGGCTAACAAAAGAGACAAGGTGTACATGTCGTATATGTATATGTCATCCATTTTTACTTCCCTTGTTTTTGCACATATGACACATGCATAGATGAGTAACTTGCATAGTTCATAAAATCTAAAGCCAAAACATTATCAGAAGAATTAGAAGGCATGAAAATATTGCAACTCAGTTTGCACATATAAGTGAAGCTCTTATTCATTTCAAAAGATTGACAATGTTCATCATTAAACCATCCCAACATTGGTGAATAAACCTTACTTGCATCAAATTTACATGCTACAACATGCTTAAATAAGCAAACATGCAATAAGTCATTCGACACAGAATCATCACCAAGATTAGAGGTCATATCAAAATGATTAAACATTGATTCTTTTGCATCAACAGTTAATTCAATGGGTGCACTCAAAATTGTTGGTATTTCAGTTGTTTGATCACATGGCGCATTCATGACAGTATCAAGATTCTCTAAAATAGGTGATGTGCTCAAATCACCAGGTAACTCAACACATGATGCACTCAAGTTAACTAGGGATGCATCATTCTCATGTGAAGTTATATCATTAATACCTTTACTATTACCTTGTCGCAAAGACGTAGCTGGTGTAGGTACAGGCGTTGACAATGCACCATACACTTGAGATGATGTCGCGCTCACAATCTGAGGTGGGGCTGCTCTAGTAGGTGCAATGGTGGAGGAACCAACCGGCGGTGGTGAGCATGAACTGGAATAGTAGTTGTTGTAGTCAACCAATGCATCCTCCTCAGATCTGTCTCTCAAAGGTACAAGCGCGAACATACATACCAATAATGCAACGAGGAATATAGTGAAATCTTGCACGGATATCATGGTTCAAACCACCAAAAAATCTATTCATTTTATCATCCTCGGATTCTTCTATGTCACAATGATGCATATAAGATTTGAACTCTTGGTAGTAAGCATGAACAGTGTTACTGCCTTGTTTTAATTGTTCCAATTTGCGAAGCAATTCACGCCGATAGTAAGGAGGGAAAAATTGTTGTCTCATTACATCTTTCAAATCTTTCCAAGTTGTGGGTTGGTTATCATTGTTATTCTTACAATGCACACTCCACCAAACAGAAGCAAAACCAGTAAATGCTCTAGTGGCAGCTCGTACTCGCTCAAGTTTAGAAAAGTCATGGTGACTAAAAACTTGTTCAACTTCAAGCTCCCAAGCAAGATAAATAGCAGGATTAAATCTACCCTCAAATGACGGTAAAGAGATAACCTGATCATGTGCTTGTGTGTGTTGTCCCAACTCTCGTGATGGTGGAGATGTGCCCGTCATCCAAGAACTTCTATCTCCGGAACCTGTCATGATTAGTAGAAACAAGAAACAAAATTCGAGAATAATGTTCCTATGAACTACTAGGATGTGGTGGTAAAATACTCACAGTATAGCAAATATCAATATCTTACAAGTTCTTACCATGCAGCAGGTGGTGACAGGCAAACAGCGGTGTCAAGTAACTCCGAAGATTGTGTAAAGCGATTGCCAGGGGAACGTACGTATACACGGTGTAGAAATATGTGGAGCTGGGTTGGCTATATATGGTAGCAATTTTTTTTTAGCAATAATCAATTCAGAGATGCAAATTGAATAAACGCTCAACGACGGTACTGTGCTGGTCCTAGGCTAGACCGGACTAGAGACGCGAGCCTCGAACACTAATGAGGTCATGGCGTAGCACAACTAGCATCAATGAAGGATAATAAGTAGCTCCGGACAGCAAGATATAAGTGAAGATCACAACAGCAGTAAAGATAATGATGAAAAACAACTGCCAAGCAGGATATACAACAATTCTCTCTCCAATTTTCCTCTTGAAAAGTTTGAGCCAATTATCTAATAACTTTTTTCAAAGAATGCTACTAACTCAAGCTTTCCAATGCAAAAAGAATCACTCAATTCCGAGTTGATATGAGGAGTCAAAAAAATTCTAAAACTGGTTTGTAAAACTAGAATAAGCTGTGTTCACGAACTTCGGAGGGCAAAAATACCTATTTAGAAGCCGATTTTGAGCTGCCAAATATTGAAATTTATTCTGCAACTATTTAGATGGGGCTCGTCTCTAGCTTTAATTTGAGTACTTGCGGAGCCAAAACGGACTTCGTATGAGGAAGTTATGCCTGTTTTACTGAACAGTGCACAAAACAGATTCCAATCCGAATTCAGCTACGAGATTGAGTCTAGATAGATCCGAACTTTGTTTTTTTTTTCTTCTGTTTTTTTCTCACACTTTTTTTTCCTTTTTCTTTTTTTTTCTCTAACTTTTTTTTTTACTTTTTTTCTCTCTTTTTTTTTCTCTCCCTCTTTCGAAACAAACTAGATAAGATGCAGATTGGATCAAGTGAAGATGTGAACGATCTCAAGTATGATTATGACAATGAATGGTGGGTAGCATGTGGCGGAAATTGATGGATGGATGGTGGTCAACGGAAGGGATAACGATGCAGCGGCGGCGTGACTAATGTGAACAGAACTCGAAACTCTAAACGAACTAGACACTAAGACCAGCAACTCGACACGACGATGCAACCGATAATTCAATAATGCAAACAATGAAAAGAAAACTGCAAAGGCTTAGACTGGCTTGGACAAAGGATGAATAGATCTAACTTTTTTTGTGTGGCTTTGTCTTGGACAATAGGTAAGAAAATAAATCTAATCTAGGGATGATTGGAAATTCTCACCGAGCAACCTGAAAACTGATACCACTTGATAGAGGCGAAGGTGTCCTGATCTTTCGATAAGATGATAACTATCGATTTGGTGGAGACGACTTTGACGATCCGACTACAAACGTGCACGACGTTGCGCCTTAGCAATCGCTAAACTAATCTCCTGAGGTTCTTGACGATGCGGAAGCACGGTCACCGACCACGAAGGTCTATTCCTGCAAGCAATCGAAGAACAAGCAAGAATATGATAAAGCAATCTGAATATTGCGAATATATATGAAGTATTGATAATGGTGGGGATCCGTAAGTGGTCTTGGTCTGGTCGTTGGACACAAACGAAGTACACGAAGTTGCAATGGCTAACTTTTAACTAAACAAATCCCAAGGGAAAAGCTACTAGATGGATCTACTTATATAGGAGCAAGGGGTGGCGGCCAAGGAGGTGGGACGACGTCCCAAGGCAGCCTAAAACTAACCCTAGGTCGTACAAGGCCAATGGGCCCAAGTGGAGGTGACGTAACACCTTTGGACTTGTAGTTTGACTCGGATTCTGGTGCAGCGTCAGATTGTTTCGTCCATAACTCAATGCTCCGGACGGATTTTAAGGTGATTCAATTGGGTTGGAAAGAGCATGAAATCTACTTTCCAACAAAAAAGAATCACCCAATTCGAGTCCGTATGAAAAAGTTATTGGTGTTTTGAGTCAGGTATGTCATGCAGTCCGAATCTGAATCCGAACGTGAGAGACTTGGACTCTATCTTCTCTTGGCCCAAAAGTGACGTGAGAGGACTTTTTGAACAGCACCTAAACTTCTCCTTTTCCCTTATCTTCATATGTGTATTGTACAAATGTCCCATACACCTGCAATTAGACAAAACACAAAAGTATGTGAAGTATTTTTGTTCTGGATAACATAAATTGATTATTGAATAGTTTGCACTAGAAATCGCCTGACAAATATGCATGTATGCAATATTTTTGGTCTTATCCAAGGTAGTCATGTCCTCATCAATTTGCTTGTCCATCTTGGCATCGATGACGTTCTTCATAGCATCGAACTCGTCGTCGTGGTTGTAGACCGGAGATGATGTGCTTTGCCTATCCATCACAAGACTCGAGCAAAGGTGAGTAGGAAAGGAGATAAACAATACCATGCTACCTTTTCCCAAAGTTGAGGATGTATCTCGTATCACTCAATGTGAGATGAAAGAATAGTGGAATTGGTACCGGACTTGTTCACTCACACCTACAAAGTAAAGCTTATCGAGTGGCTTGGTTAGGACAAGCGGCACAAATTTCATGCAAATTGAAGTCCAAGATATTGTAAATGTTGAAATAAATCCAAAGGACTCAAAATGCAAAGCAAGTGATCACAAATATAGAGGAGGATAATAAAGAAACACACACGATGGGATAATGGGGCTTGTGCAACTATAAGGATGAGCAATACAAAATTGCCTAATGAAGATGAAGCTCGTGTTGCACAAACACTAGGAGAGCACTAGCTTGATTGCACACTTGGGCACGATTCACCACTTGGCACCAACCTATATGCATGCAAGCTAATGTTCCCTATTCCATGTATCCTCATGCACAAGTATCTCTTTTGCTTATAAGCTTATGATCATGCTTTTTCTTGCTTAAAAGCTTTTTTTGCTCTTCTCTTCCTTTCCACTTTTCTTATTGAGCCTCAACCACAAACATGAGATAAGTATCACAAGATATGCACGGGAGTAAACAATTGCACTATATGATATATCCAATGATGCAACAATATGATATCGTATCACTATGGTGCACAAGTTTTCGCGAAGCCCGGCAATACTCGGATAGCTAGTCTCAACAGGTATGAAGGTATTCGCAAAGATGGTAGGGCTATCAAGATGTAGTGGCAAGGAAGGAAAAGTTTATGACGGAATGGATACCTTCGTCACACTTAACCTTTCACGAAGTCGGGGGTAACCGGCCTTGCTTCCGGTTGAAGATGGTCTCAAAGGATGGATGGTTGTCGTCGATGTGGCAGCTCGTGCTGGATGTAGTCGATGGATCGATACAAGTCACCGGTGGTGGATGAATATGTAACCGTCCCTAAGTAGCCGAAACACCTTAGGAGACTCAAAGCACAACTCAAACAACCACACATACCAAAGGAACCAAAATGGGTTAGGTTGCGGAAGTTTTATGTGGTGGTACGGAAGTTATGGTGGAGGGCCTATGCAAAAGATGCAAAAATGGAGAAAATTTGATGGAGTCAAATGGTGGTAAAACCAAGATGAGCAGCTCGGGCACGTCACTAGCTTTTCAATGAGCGAAAGAACACCCAAATCGGAGTTCGG
Organism: Aegilops longissima; assembly: GCA_021605205.1. Classification (NCBI taxonomy): domain Eukaryota; kingdom Viridiplantae; phylum Streptophyta; class Magnoliopsida; order Poales; family Poaceae; genus Aegilops; species Aegilops longissima. Next base: position 328,178,762 of record CM038678.1, on the reverse strand, counting down.
GAGTGGAAGTTATGGGCAAAAATGTGAAAAGCTCGCGGCTGTTGTAAGGGGGGGGGGGGGGGCATGCGCACGAGGTCCAGGGCCCGTGGTGATGCGGAGCATCCTACGATCATCCCCATGTACACTTCGACTAATCTCCAAGCCCCAAGCGGACATACGATGAGACCTCGACCATACGCTATTGGACACAAGGTGAACTCAGTCCTCTTCGAACCGACACTTTCCACATATGAGACATGGTTACTACCTCATGCATGGACCTTGTATATACTCAGGTACAACCGAGATCACCATGGAGGATGCAAGGACCAAGGCCAAGCATGGAAGAGGAGAAGGAAGAAGAAGATCGGAGCAAGACAGGACTTGCCCGGATCATCCGGATCCCCAGCCGGACGATCCGGACAAAGCCCGGATGATCCGGACGCCCACCCGGACGATCCGGCTAATGTGCCCGAAGACACCCGAAGCCTGCTCGACGAAGCCGGATCATCCGGACCCCCGATGTCCGGATCATCCGGGCCACCATCCGGATCATCCGGACCCCGCCTGCGTGCGTGACTTGGGCTGAAGCCCATGTACCCCCTCGCCCCTCACTTACCCCTTCGTGGCTTAGGACTATATATACTCCTCCCCCTCCTCCATTTGAGGGTTAGCAAAGTAGTAGCTCATTAGAGATAGAGCTTTTTTCATCCATATCGATCTACTCCACGAGAGAGACCACGGCCCCTCTACGGAGAAGATCCCCCTTGGATTCAAGAACCCCTCTTGGGCGGCCCCCATCAAGACCTCCTCTAGGAGAAGAACCGGTTACCTTTGTATCGTCCTTTGTTGGACTTGGATCTTGTATCTCACCTTTGTGTTCATCGATCTAGCGCATGTGTGACCTATTCTTGCTGGTTGAGTGATTCTCTTGTGTTTCCTTGTGTTTTTCCTTGTGTTTCCCCGTGTGTTCATCGTGTTCTTAGTTGGGATTCGCTCCTTTCGTGAAAGATCGGCCGTACGGAGTTCCACTCCACATCATCTTGGATTAGAGCAAGGTTGATCACGAATTTGGAGCCTCTACCCCTCTTTTTCTAGCCTTCTTTTGCTTGATTTCGTCCTAATTTCGAAAATCCCCACCAAAAGTAGCCCCCAATTTTTTTTGTGATTTGTTAGTTTTGATGATGTTTTGTTGATTTTGATCCATGGATTTGCTTGGTTTCGAGTGGATCTAGCATCTCCCCAAGTTTCCCCACCTTCCATCCACGAAACCTCCTCAATTTTGCCCCGAAAATCACCCCATTTCCGCCCAAAAATTCGTCCCTGAGAGGAAATCCCGAGCAGTTTGACTTACCCGGATCATCCGGACCTTCTCCTGGATCATCCGGACACCTCCCGGATCAGCTGGGCCCTCTCCCGGACGTCCGGACACCTAGACAACTGAATCGGCCTTGACAAACCCGGATCATCCGGCCAAACACCCGGATCATCCGTACCTCCTCCCGGATGTCCGGCTAACCCTGACACTGACTCGGCTGAAATTTTGTTTTGGCCATATCTAATTCATCTCAACTCCGTTTTTGACGTTCTTTAGCTCGTTTTGAAGCTCTAGACATTCCCCATCCCAAAAAAATACCAACAACATCATTTGACTCCATCATAGTTTCTGAATTTTGGCATCTTTGCCTAGGGCCACCACCATATCATCCGCTACACCACCACCGACTTCCGCGACCTAACCCATTTTGATCCCCATTGTATATGTGGTTGCTTGAGTCGTGATTTTAGTCTCCTAAGGTGTTTCGGCTACTTAGGGACGTGATGTGGAGTGGAACTCCTTACGGCCGATCTTTCACGTTTGGAGAGGATCCCTACGAGGAACGCGAAGAACAAGCGGAAGAACACGAGGGAGATCACGGGGGAAAACAAGAAGAACACTCAACCAACAAGAATAGATCACACATGCGCTAGATCGATGAACACAAAGAGAGATACAAGATCCAAAGTCAACAAAGGACGATACAAGAGGTAACCGATTCTTCTCCAAGAGGAGGTCTTGATGGGGGTCTTCTCCATAAAGGAGGTCTTGAATCCAAGGGGATCGTCTCCGTACAGGGGTCGCGGTCTCTCTCGTGGAGTAGATCCGATATGGATAAGCAAACCTCTATCTCTAACGAGCTACTACTTTGCTAACCCTAACTAGGAGGAGGGGGTGGTCTATTTATAGTCTAAGACATGAAGGGGTAAGTGGGAAAGAGGTTACATGGGCTTCGGCCCGAGTCTTTGCACGCAGGCAGGCCGTAAGTTTCGGGCAGGGCCGGAAGTTCCGGGCAGGTTCCGGCCGGGTTCCGGGCTATCCAGAGAGTTGGCGCGCTCGGGGCTGACCTGGACTACGGGGGACCGGAGGTTCCGGGCAGGCCGGAAGGTCCGGGGGCCGGAAGTTCAGAGCTGAGGCCGGAAGTTCCGGGCTTTCCAGAAGCATGTCCCTGCTTCTTCTTCCTTCTCCTCTTCCATGATTGGCCTTGGTCCTTGGATCATCCATGGTCGTCTCGGTTGTACCTGAGTGTATGCAAGGTCCATGCATGAGGTAGTAGCCATGTCTCACATGTGGAAAGTGACGGTTCAAAGAGGAGTGAGTTCACCTTGTGCCCTATGGCATATAGTCGAGGTCTCGTCATATGTCCTCTTGGGGCTTGGAGATTAGTCGGAGTGTACATGGGGATAAACGTGGGAAGCTCCGCATCATCTCCCCTCCCTTGGGAAAGATCCGACCTCGGATCGTGATCCTCATCACCATGGAAACGGTTGTCGTGGACAGAGTAGGAGTTGGACGGAGTTGAAGACATGGCGCAATCCAAGTACTCCAAAGTTTCGCCGGAGTGGTAGACATGCAAAAAGAGCAAACACAAACGACACTCGGAAATACAATGGTTAGCGCACACACAGTGGCCATCAAGGAAGTATGAGTCCGTGAGGCAAGATTGTTCATGACAAAGCGCATGAAGCTTAACAAGATGATATAGAATGATATGCAAAGCATTCATGGGAGCAAAAGCATTCATTGTGCACACAAATGTGTTGTGAATATGATCAAGGCAACCATGGTGCAAAATGATGTCATAGCGAGACGGTTTATCAATAGCATGAATATGGCAATGGATGCTCAATATGATTATGTTATCATGCAATTGATGGTAGGCAATGTGATCATTATGTATGAATATGCCATCAAGAAAGATCACAACAAATTTGCTAAGGAAATGCACAAGCTCATATATCATGGATGACATAGAAATACAAGATGCACCAAGGCAATCATAATGCAAGTCAATCCATGTATAAAGTGCAAACTTGTTATGGGAGTTGTTGTATCATGGCTCAATGTCGTGGTAGAAATGGTGGTCCGTTGGTGAATCCACTAAGTCCGAGCACTCCTGAACTTGAAGGTCCATAGGGTCCATCTCCAATGTCGGTCCTCCATCCAATAGATGTATCATGTAGACAACAAGAAGAAACAACAATGAAAGAATGGCCCATCCAATATGCGTACTTGAGGATGGCTCAAAGGGAAGGAGGTCACCTTTAGGAGTTTCTCAAGGATGATGGAGTTGCGCATCTTGTATGCCTTCACATAACCAATATGTCTCATGACGGTATCGCCTTGTGAATCATTCAAAATGAACGAACATGACAAACACTCAGAAAAACAAATGAGGTTAGCGTAAATGCAAAACCTAACATTCGTGTGGTAAGATACCCAACAAGTGTATGCATCATGCTCATCATAAGAAAGAACAAAGGAGCATTTCATAGTATGGAGGCATATGATGCGAGAACAACCAAATACAATAGGCTCAATCAAACAAGCATGCATCACAAGTAAAGTGTCAAAGTCTCCAAGAGCAATAAGCATAGATGCAACAATTGGAGGCAATCGACAATGAACAAGATATATCATGTGAGAGGCATGAACATATATGTCATCAACCCAAGAAAGCGAGTAATAGTGGAACATGGGTGATGCAACATAGCAAGCAATCATAGTGATCAGCTCAAGCAAGCTAGTAGTGCGAAGATGCAACATACTAGAAGGAATCATGGCAAACATGTCATGTGTGCAAATGGTGGGCATATATAATGCACATGAGATTTCACAATCATAAAGGCAAGATATGAGCAAAATAGCATCAATAGCATGGAGCACATGGTAAACATGGCAATAGCAACAAGGATCTCCACCGAGCATGCAAATACACATAGGAGTAGCATAATGGTGAATCATGGGTAGATGCAAGCACAGGTCACAATTGCATGGCAAAGGTATAGAAGCAAGCATAGCATGCAAAGTGAACACGGTAAAATGAGCATGAAGCGACAAGTGATATATAGCCCATAGCCGTGTGAGAGCCAAGTAGAAGAGACGCGCATAGTCCTTAGGCGGAGGGAATGGTGGTAAGGATAGTCCACGGGATCCCGAATCGTCATTGCTCTCAAGAGCTCGTTTCGTCAACTCTTGGGATTGAGAGGTTGACGAGTATACATGAGTACCTACACAAGACAAAGACAAAGGAAATATTGTGTGTGCGTGGTAGATGTACACATCATCCATCATGATGCGCACATGCATGTGTTGGTTAGCACAAAATAGCCAATGCTCAAATAAATGAGATGCGTGATATAGAAACATGTCATCCATCATGAGAGGTTTGTTATTATGTATAACATAATGGAGACACAAATTATGTAATGCATCATGGGAAATATGTAGAGCATTGTTATGCGTGGGATGCATATGGTGCAAGGAATTATGAAAATCATGCAAAGTATGGAATGCATCAAAATCACCTAATATGTATGAGGAAACTATGGGGGTCTCCTCATGAGCATTAATGGAAACACCACATGGAGAATATTGACAACATCCAAAACAATGCATATTTGGAACAATGTGATCATGGCATGGTATAGTAGATGGATTGCGCAAATCATGTAAAGGAAGCATTGCAATATCGTCACATGAAAAACAAAAGCCAATGACCATCATCTCGTCATCTATGCCATAAGTGCAAATAGGATTTATTTTAATGGGGCATGCATAGTTACTATGTTGAGATTGAAATGATGCAATATGGGAGATCTCACTCATAGCATATGACAAGTTCAATGGATTGTCGAACATGACCTGACCAATAGAATTTTCACATGATATCCTATGGAGCATAGCATCACAACTAGGCAATTCAACATGCTCATCATCATATTCATCATAAATAGGTAAGTCAAGGCATGAAGAAGTCTCACTAGCATGAAGCATGGGAATAGGTGGGTCAACATCATGGGAGCAATCAATGATAAGAGCGTCCACTAGTGGGACAAGAGAAGCACCGTCACCTATGTTACCTTTGGAGCGTCGCTCATGTGTTGTAGGTGAGGTGTCGAAGATCCACTCGTTGTCATCTTTGTTTTGATGGAACCATGTGGGGGATGCATCATTGTCCACCATGGCCATCGTCGTCTCCATTGGAGGGATGGACTCGTCGAGGATAGGCGTGTCGTCATGTAGGAGACCTAGCACCAAAGAAGAAAACAGACTAGGAGTAGAGGTTAAGTCGTTAGAAATCAAAGTGGCATCACATGCCGTGTCAACTATCTCACTCGCTAAGTGTTGTGGCTCACTCACTCCCTCAAGGATGCTCTCACTCATATGGTTGGTGGAGTCACTCAAATGGCGCTCAACCTCACATAGGATGTGTGGCATGCTCTCATGTGTGGGGCTAGTGGTGGTCACACTCATCCTCTCAAAGGAAATGCTCTCAATGTCACATATGGTGGAGTCACTCATCTCTCTCATGGGGTGGTGGCTCTCCTCACATGACAAATGGGGCATCTCGACATATGTGTGTGTCGGAGAGATGTTGGTGCAAATGTCTCCATGCTCAATTCCTATCGCCGTGGTCGAAGGGGATGGCCCTTGCTCGACCTTCTTGTCACCGTCTTGGTGTGGGAGGCCCATATGATGTGGCACCTCGTAGCTCGTCTCCATGACCGAACTGAGTTTCCCATGCTCGGCCATCTTCCTTGGGGGGCTTCCGAAGATGGAAGTGTCACCCTCGCTCATAGGTAGTCGCCTTGGACTTGATGAAGTCGATGTAGGCGTACACGTGGGAAGTAGGCGAAGATGCCGTACGTCCAAAGGCGAAGATGCCTTGATAGCACTTGGCGAAGATGCCGAAGTGGTTGTTGTAGCCGTAGCGCCGTCTTTGTGGTGGTCGTCTCGCGGTCTTCTTTTGTGCTCATGAAGCTTGGACTTGGCATGAAGTAGTGCTTGTTGGGACTTGTATGTTTGCGCTTGTGGAGCATCTTCATGATGATGATGTCGTTGTCGTTCTTGAGCTCGTAGTAGATGTCGTTCATTGTCGTCGTGCACATGTTGCTTGGAAGTGACTTGCCCTTCATGATGATGGTGATCACGATTGTGACAGTGGTCATCACGAAGATGTGGACGTCGACGAGTTGCGCTTGCATCCTTTTCGCGCTCCGAAGACTTGTGGCTTGAATGTCGCCGCCTTGAAGATGACGAAGGGGAAGATGGCTTGATCAAGGCTCTAATCTCCTCCATCCTTGCATCTTGCTCCCCTTTATGTGCGGAAAGATTCTTGTCGATGTAGTCTCTTTTCCTTGCTTCGGAGTAACGAATGTCGATGGAGAGGTTCTCGATGCGCTCTCGCAATCTTGATTGTGCGGCTTGCATTTGTCGTTGTAGATCGAAGATGGACACTTTGGAGATGTAGTTGTTCACGCCGTCGTTGTTGTCGAAGACCGGAGATGAAATGCCTTGCCTATCCATCACAAGACTCGAGCAAATATGAGTGGGAGAAAGAGAAGAACTTATACCAAATGTACCTTGACCGATGTTGAAGATGGATCAATGATCACTCAATGTGTAACAAGGAAATAGCACAATTGGTACCAATTCTTGTCGGTTTCTCACACCTACACAAGTAAGGCTTATGGTGGAGCTCGGTGAGGATAGTGGCACAAAAATATGATGCAAAATGTTAGCAAGAGTCAATAATGTTTAAAGAGATTCACAAATTCGCAAGTGAAACAAATAGACCAATAGCAATATGTGGCACACGGAAACACACATGCAAATAGATAAATGGGGTCGTGCAACCAAGGAATGAGCCAAAATGTGGAATCCACGGAAAATGCTCTTGTTGCATGACTCTAGAGAGACGCTAGCACGATTGTTCAATAGGCGGATACGACACTTGTGCGCAACCTATAGGAAACAAAAATGCAACGACTTCTATCCCAAGTATGATATGTATGTATGGTTCCCAGTGTTTCTCTCAAGATGATCAAAGATGATCGGATATGACAATCTTATATGCAATGTGGTATGATGCTATGGCTATTGCTTACAAGCTTCTTTGCTCTCTCTTTTGCTTAAAACCTTATTCTTTTTTTTATATGGCCACAATGCGAAATGCACAAACCAAGATAGCAATTGTGTATATGCGGGAACAATCTTGTGACACAAGGGATGATATAATACCAATATGATATGGTATGTATGCAATGGGAGGTGTAGACCAATGATCACTAATGTGCACAAGTAACGTTGCCGGCAATACTCAAATGGCTAGTCTCGATAGGCAAGTAACGCAAAATGGTCTAGGGGTTATCAATGCAATGGCAAGGGAATATACAATGGTGTCGTCGAGGTTACCGTCCTTTGCGATGATGAGTGGCGGTGTTCTTTATGTAGATACCAAGATGATGGAGACTCGTCCCTAAGTAGCCGAAACACCTTAGGAAACGGAAAAACCACAACTCAAAATCTCAAGGACAAAAGTCAAATGGTGGTAGCGGGAATGCGGTGGTGGTTGCGGAAGTATTGGTGGAAACCTGGTCAAAATGAGTTAATGTGGAAGGGTATGATGGGCTATACACGGTGTAGGAGTTGGAAGCACGGTTCCTAAGTAGCCGAAACAGCTTAGGAGACACAGCTCACAACACAAACAAAATCGGGTTAAGTTTGGGTGGCGGAAGTGTATGATGGGCACACCTATGCGGAAGTTATGGAGGTGTTTGATGAATAAGCAACTGTCCCTAAGTAGCCTAAACACCTTAGGAGACTCAAGTCACAACTCAAACAACCTCAAATGCTATGGGGAACAAAAAGGGTTAAGTTGCGGAAGGCTATGGTGGTATTGCGGATGATATGGTGGAAGCCCTAGGCAAAGATGCAAAAGTACCAAAAATATGATGGTGTCAAAATGTGGTGAAACCAATATGAGGACCTCGGGCACGTCGATAGCTTCAGAACGAGCCAAAGAACACTCAAATCGGAGTTCGGAGTGAAAAGTTATGATGAAAATGGTGAAGAAGGCTGATGCTGAAATTCTGTGCAATGTTTCGGGTTAGGCCGGAAGTTCCGGGGTTAGGGCCGGAAGTTCCGGGGGTCGCGGAAAAAGTGCGGGGGTCAGGAGGATTTTTGGGCTAAACTTTCTGCTTAGCCCGGAAGTTCCGGGGCAAGGACGGAAGTTCCGGGGGAGGCCGGAAGTTCCGGGGGTCGTGGAATTTCTTCCGGGACGAACCCTAAATTCCAAATCTGAGAATGGGGGCGGACAAAATCGATTTCCAAGGTCAAAATTGGGGACGATTTCATGGATGGAAATGGGGGAAAAGAAGGTGAATGCTAGATCCACTTGAAACACAACGAATCCATGGATCAAAATCAACAAAACATCATCAAAACCAACAAATCACAAAAAAAAATTGGGGCTATTTTTGGTGGGGAATTTTTGGATTTAGGACGAAAATAACAAAATCAAGCTAGAAAACACAGGGTAGGGGCTCCAAAAACGTGAGCAATGTGGCTCATGATACCAAGATGATGTGGAGTGGAACTCCGTACGGCCGATCTTTCACGTTTGGAGAGGATCCCTACGAGGAACACGAAGAACGAGCGGAAGAACACGAGGGAGATCACGGGGGAAAACAAGAAGAACACTCAACCAACAAGAATAGATCACACATGCGCTAGATCGATGAACACAAAGAGATACAAGATCCAAAGTCAACAAAGGAAGATACAAGAGGTAACCGTTTCTTCTCCGAGGTCTTGATGGGGGTCTTTTCCGTAAAGGAGGTCTTGAATCCAAGGGGATCGTCTCCGTAGAGGGGCAGCGGTCTCTCTCGTGGAGTAGATCCGATATGGATGAGCAAAGCTCTATCTCTAATGAGCTCCTACTTTGCTAACCCTAACTAGGAGGAGGGGGTGGTCTATTTATAGTCTAAGCCACGAAGGGGTAAGTGGGAAAGAAGTTACATGGGCTTCGGCCCGAGTCTTTGCACGCAGGCAGGCCGGAAGTTCCGGGCAGGTTCCAGCCGGGTTCCGGGCTATCCAGAGAGTTGGCGCGCTCGGGGCTGGCCTGGACTCCGGGGGCCGGAGGTTCCGGGCAGGCCGGAAGGTCCGGGGGACGGAAGTTCTGGGCTGAGGCTGGAAGTTCCGAGCTTTCCAGAAGCATGTCCCTGCTTCTTCTTCCTTCTCCTCTTCCATGCTTGGCCTTGGTCCTTGGATCCTCCATGGTCGTCTCGGTTATACCTGAGTGTATGCAAGGTCCATGCATGAGGTAGTGGCCATGTCTCACATGTGGAAAGTGACGGTTCGAAGAGGAATGAGTTCACCTTGTGCCCTATGGCGTATGGTCGAGGTCTCGTCATATGTCCTCTTGGGGCTTGGAGAGTAGTCGGAGTGTACATGGGGATGAACGTGGGATGCTCCGTATCAGGACGGTTGCTTCTTCATCAACCACCACCAACACTTCCGCATAGGTTTGCCCACCATATACTTCCGCCACCTCAACTTAGCCCAGTTTTGTTTGTGTTGTGAGTTGTGTCTCCTAAGGTGTTTCGGCTACTTAGGGACCGTGCTTTCAACTCCGACACCGTGTATAGTCCACCACCATAACCTCCACTTCCACATTGCCTAGTGCAACACCACCGCATTCCGCTACCTCCATTTGACTTTTGTCCTTGAGATTTTGAGTTGTGGTTTTTCCGTTTCCTAAGGTGTTTCGGCTAATTCGGAACGGGTCAACATCGACAACACCGCCTCTCATCATCGACACGGACGGTAACCTCGACGACATCATTGTATATTCCCCTTGCAATTGCATTGATAAACCCTAGCCAATTTTGCGTCACTTGCCTATCGAGACTAGCCATTTGAGTATTGCCAGCAACGTTACTTGTACACATTAGTGATCAGTACCTCCCATTGCATAAATACTATATCATCTTGGTATCATCATATCATCTCTTGTGTCACAAGATTGTTCCCGCATATACACTATTGCTATCTTAGGTTGTGCATTGTGCAAAAGTGGCCATACAAAAAAAGAATAAGCTTTTAAGCAAAAAAGAGAGCAAAGAAGCTTGTAAGCAAGTGCCATAGCATCATACCACATTGCATATATGATGTAGGGTGGAACCCTCGACGGCCGATCTTTCACGAAAGGAGCGGATCCCAACTAAGGACACGAAGAACACGAGGGGAAAACGAGGGAAATCACAAGAGGAAACACGAGAGAATCACTCAACCAACAAGAATAGATCACACATGCGCTAGATCGATGAACACAAAGGTGAGATACAAGATCCAAGTCCAACAAAGGACGATACAAAGTTAACCGGTTCTTCTCCGCGAGGAGGTCTTGATGGGGGCCACCCAAGAGGGGGTCTTGAATCCAAGGTGATCTTCTCCGTAGAGGGGCCGCGGTCTCTCTCGTGGAGTAGATCCGTAATGGATGAGCAATGCTCTATCTCACATATGAGCTAAACCAATGCTAACCCTAACTAGGAGGAGGTGGGGGTCTATATATAGTGCTAGTGTAAGTAGGGGCGAAGGGGTACATGGGCTTTCGGCCCGGATACACTGCTCGTAGGTAGGAGGGGCCGGATGTCCGGGCGACGGGCCGGATGTCCGGGGCTTCACGATGGGCCGGATGTCCGGGCTGGGGTGGCCGGATGTCCGGGCTGGCCTGGGTCTTCCAGATGCATTCGGTGATGGAGGGGTCGGATTTCCGGGTGAAGGGCCGGGTGTCCGGGCTGGGCCGGATGTCCGGGCTGTGATAGAGGGAAAGGTGTCCCGTCTTTCGATGAGATGGTGGCTATCATTTAGATGAAGACGACTTTGACGATCCGACAATGAACGTGCGAGGACGTCGCGCCTTAGCAATCGCTAAACCAACTAATAGAGGCAAAGGTGTCCCGTCTTTCGATGAGATGATGGATATCGCTTTGGTGGAAATCGAATTTGACGATCCGACTACGAACGTGCGAGGACGTCGCGCCTTAGCAATCGCTAAACCAACTCCGAGAGGTTATTGACCACGCCGGAGCACGATCAACCTGACCACGAGGGTCTGTTTCCTACGAGCAAACGAAGAACAAGCAAGAAACTGAGATTGCAATCTGGATATTGCGAATATAAGATGAAAGCTTTATTGATCAAGGTGGGGTTCTGTGACGCCTTTGTCTGGTCGTTGAACACAAACAAAGTACGCGAAGTTGCAGCTATGGCGAACTTTTAATCTAAACAAAACCCAAAGTCTAAACGGTGCCCTAAGGGTTGTATATATGGAGGAAGAGGGGGGATGGGAATTTCGTGGCCCTTGGGGAAGGGGTCCGAAACCAACCCTATCTCTTGTTTCCCCACACATACGGACTCTAAAAACAGCCTATACTTATGTATTTCGAAATTACATGGGCATGGCCCAATAATAAGGTGACGCAGCACCTAGAATAGCCTCTTGATGAAATTTATGAAGTGGCATCTTGTATATTTCGTCCAAGGCTTCGTTCACACCTTATGGTGGCATCAAAGTCCTCAAATCATCACTTGTAACTCCGTTCTTGTTCCCCTTGCACATGCCATCAACTCCATGCTTGTTCTTGCTCCAATGTTCATCCTTCTCCAAGCTAGGCCCTTCATTTGTAAGCAAAACAAATGTATCCATTTTAGGCAGCATCATATTCTCATGAACTTTAGAATCATTACCAAGAAACGAAAGTACCTGGTAATTTAATTGGCATGCGCGAGCTCTAATAATTGGTCCATTATATATAACAGTAGGGGCTGTGGGTGTAACAATGGTATTGATGTCCTCATCATCCTCCCCTTCCTGAAATGAAGTCGTCCTCGACGGAAGCTCATCTTCCGCACCCAAATAAGGCTTCAAATCTGCAATGTTAAAAGTGGGACTAACCCCAAAATCTGCAGGCAGCTCAAGTTTATATGCATTATCATTTATTTTGTCTAACACCTTAAATGGACCATCAGCACGTGGCATTAGCTTTGATTTGCGCAAATTAGGAAACCTATCCTTACGCAAATGTAACCAAACAAGATCTCAAGGTGCAAAGACAACATGTTTTCTACCCTTATCTACAGCAAGTTTATATTTAGCATTCATATGCTCAATGTTTTCCTTAGTTAACTCATGCATTTTTAAAATCAATTCAGCACGTTCTTTAGCATCAAAATTAGCCTTCTCCGAAGATGGAAGAGGCAACAAATCAATAGGTGCACGAGGGAGGAAACCATACACAATTTCAAAAGGGCACATCTTAGTAGTAGAATGCAATGAACGATTATAAGCAAATTCAATATGAGGCAGGCATTCTTCCCACATTTTCTTATTATTCTTCAAAACAGCCCTAAGCATAGTAGACAATGTTCTATTGACTACTTCAGTTTGTCCATCAGTTTGGGGGTGACAAGTAGTACTAAAAAGCAGTTTGTTCCCCAACTTAGCCCATAAACGTTTCCAAAAGTGGCTAAGAAATTTAGTGTCACGATCTGAAACAATAGTATTGGGCACACCATGCAAGCGAATAATTTCACGAAAGAACAAATCAGCAACATTAACGGCATCATCGCTTTTATGACATGGTATAAAGTGTGCCATTTTCGAGAACCTATCCACGACAACAAATATGCTATCCCTCCCCTTCTTTGTTCGAGGTAAACCTAAAACAAAGTCCATAGATATATCCTCCCAAGGAACACTAGGTACAGGCAAAGGCATATATAAACCATGAGGATTGAGTCGTGACTTAGGTTTTTGACATGTAGTGCAGCGAGCAATAAAACGGTGAACATCCCGTCTCATCTTTGGCCAAAAGAAATGTGTAGCAAGTACGTCCTCCGTCTTCTTCACGCCAAAGTGTCCCATTAATCCCCCTCCATGCACCTCCTGCAACAACAAAAGACGAATAGAGCTAGCTGGAATGTATAGCTTGTTAGCACGAAACACAAATCCATCATTAACGCATTTAACTTGTTCCATGTTCTCCCTTGTTTACAATTCTGCAATACACCATTAAAATCAGCATCATGCACATATTGATCTTTGATGGTCTCCAAACCAAATATTTTGAAGTCAAGTTGTGAAAGCATAGTATAGCGACGAGACAATGCATCAGCAATAACATTTTCTTTATCCTTCTTGTGTTTAATAACATAAGGGAAAGTCTCAATGAATTCAACCCATTTAGCATGTCTACGATTCAGTTTAGCTTGACTTTTAATATGTTTCAAAGATTCATGATCAGAATGTATAACAAATTCTTTGGGCCATAAATAATGTAGCCATGTCTCTAAAGTCCGAACAAGAGCATATAATTCTTTATCATAAGTAGAATAATTCAGGCTAGGCCCACTAAATTTTTCAGAAAAGTAAGCAACAGGTTTGCCATCTTGTAATAACACACCTCCTAATCCAATTCCACTAGCATCACATTCAAGCTCAAAAGTCTTACTAAAATCAGGAAGTTGGAGTAAAGGAGCATGTGTCAACTTATCTTTCAATACCGTGAAGGCTTCTTCCTGTGCGGTACCCCAAACAAAAGGCACATCCTTCTTTGTAAGCTCATTGAGAGGTGCAGCAATGGTGCTGAAATCTCTCACAAAACGCCTATAGAATCCAGCAAGGCCAAGAAAACTCCTCACTTGTGTGACTGTTTTGAGCTACGGCCAACTCTCAATAGCTTCAATCTTGGCTTTATCAACTTCAATTCCTTGTGGAGTAACAACATAGCCAAGAAATGACACTCGGTCGGTGCAAAAGGTGCACTTCCCAAGGTTACCAAACAAACGTGCATCACGTAGAGCAATAAAAACAGCACGTAAATGTTCCAAATGTTCCTCCAAAGATCTGCTATAAATCAATATGTCATCAAAGTAAACTACCACAAATTGTCCAATGAAAGCACATACAACTTCCTTCATTAATCTCATGAAAGTACTAGGAGCATTAGTTAACCCAAAAGGCATGACTAACCACTCATATAATCCAAACTTAGTTTTAAATGCTGTTTTCCATTCATCCCCCAATTTCATACGAATTTGATGGTATCCACTACGCAAATCAACTTTGGAGAAAATTGTAGAGCCAATCAATTCATCAAGCATATCATCTAGCCAAGGAATAGGATGACGATAACAAATAGTAATATTATTAATGCCTCTACAATCAACACACATACACGATGTACCATCCTTTTTCGGCACTAGAATAATAGGAACAGCACAAGGACTAAGGGATTCGCGTATATAACCTTTGTCAAGAAGCTCTTGTACTTGACGCATAATCTCCTTCGTCTCCTCTAGATTGGTACAGTATGGCTCACGGTTTGGCAGTGAAGCACCGGGAATTAAGTCAATCTGATGCTCAATCCCTCGAATAGGAGGTAATCCCGGTGGCACGTCTTGTGGGAAGACGTCAGCGAACTCCTGCAAAATGTTAGTGACAGCAGGGGGCAAAGAGGAAGGCACGTCCTCGAATGAAAATAATGCCTCTTTGCACACAAAAGCATAGCAAACAGATTTGCTAAAATCTAGCTCATCAATATCAGATTTAGTGGCAAGTAAACATGCACTTTTCAATTTAATTTCAGAAGCAACACTAGATGGTTTATTATTAGGCTTCATTTGTTGCTCAAATTCTTTTGCCACAATCTGATTTTCACTCTTATTCTTCTCATGTTTTTGCTTTATTAGCTCTATTAATATCATCTTTCAAAATGGAATCAGGAGTCATAGGAAGCAAAGTAATATTTGTATCCTTATGAACAAGAGTATACTGATTGTTTCTACCATGGTGGACAGAATTTTTATCAAATTGCCATGGTCGACCAAGTAATAAGGAACATGCTTGCATAGGTACCACATCACAATCAACATAATCAGCATATGTAGAGATACTAAAATGCACACGAACAGTACGTGTTACCTTAACCTTGCCGCTGTTGTTGAACCATTGGATGTAGTAAGGATGTGGATGTGGTCTTGTGGTGAGAGATAGCTTCTCCACCATCTCCATGCTAGCCAAGTTGTTGCAGCTCCCTCCGTCTATGATGACGCGCACAGAACGTTCCTTCACAACTCCCTTTGTATGGAACAAATTATGCCTCTGATTTTGCTCAGCTTGTGTGACCTGCACACTCAAAACACGTTGAACAACTAAACATTCATACCCGTCAGCGTCTTCAGGAGCCATGTATTGCGTCTCATGATCAGAATCATATCCATCGTGTTCTTCATGTGTAATAAGAGCCAAAGTCTCCTCATCATAGTCACTAGCGGACTCATACACACCATCCTCAGTAACAATCATCACACGCTTAGATGGGCATTCTCTCGCATAATGACCTCCACCCTTGCAACATCGACAAATAATATCATGTGTTTGCCCTGTTGATGCCATGGATGAAGAAGAGCTCTTTGCAGGCCCAGAAGGTGTGCTCTTGGCAGATAGTGGTGATTGTGCCTGCTTTATTGTATCACGGTTGGAGGTGGCAACCGACGGAGGTGCCGGTGTAGGAGAACGTGTGGAAGTAGATGATGCACGTGGTGTCCATGATGAAGGTCGACCTGCAGAAAAGTTAGTGCGCGCCAATGCTTGTCGATCCTGCACTTCACGTTCAGCTTTACAAGCAAGATGGAATAAACGAGTGATATTAGTATACTCCTTATACTCTAGAATGGTCTGAATCTCTCTAGTTTATCCACCCGTAAAACGTGCAAGCATAGCTTCATTCTCCTCAACAATACCACATCTAATCATGCCAGTTTGTAATTCCTGATAATATTCTTCTACGGAATTTTTTCCTTGTCTTAAACGCTGCAATTTTTGAAGCAATTCACGTTGATAATATGGTGGAACCCAACGAGTACGCATAGCAATTTTCAAAGCAGCCCAAGTAGCTGGAATAGGATATAATCTACAATGTTCAGACCACCATACACATGCAAAACTAGTGAAAGCACAAACAGCGGCAGCAACCCGTCTCTCCTCAGGATATTGTAAACATGTAAAATGTTGTTCAGGTTCTAACTCCCAAGTAAGATATATATCAGGAACATATCTACCCTCAAATGGTGGAATATTCAATTTTAGTTTAGGAACATGGTCATTATCTCGTACCTGAGGTGGTGGTGCAGGCCTACCATTGCGATTATATACCGAGGTCGACTGGTGGTGGTGGCTTTGGTGGCTGCACGTAGTTCTGATTTTGATCAACCTCATCCTCATAATCGCCCGCATACTCATCATCCTCCTGGGTACCAGCAGCAGCAGTAGCAGGAGCCAAAGAAGCATCAACAACAGGTACAGCAGCACCAGAAGTTTGGCCATCCTCAAGAGGAACACGCTGCGCTCGTCCATACTGATTCGGAAGGGGGCGTTGTTGTTGTCGTTGCAAAGGTGCGATAGGTGCAGCCGGCGGTGGTTGTGGAAAACACGCGAGCAATTCATTAAACTTGTTATCAAGCTTTGTTTCGAACGTCTTCTCAATGCCATCTATCTTCTCCATGGCCTCTTCAAATCTGTTTAGCACATCTTGCACCTGTCCACTCATCATTTGCTGAAATTTATCATGTAGTGTTTGTTTGTCAGGTTCTCCCAATCAGTCTCATCGGCTTCTGATCCTACCATGGTTAGCAGCAAATAGAAACAAACAAGAATATGATCCTATAGACTACTAGGAATAGGTGGTGGTGTATCACAAACCCGTCAAGCAAATCTCAAATTCTTACCAGTTCTTACCCAGCAGCAGGAGGTGATCGGCAACCGTTGTAGTCAAAACTCTCAAAGCTTGGATAGAGCGATTACCAGGGAGAGTCAAACGCACGATGTAGATGTATGTGGAGCTGGGAAGGATTTTAATATGGTAGCAAAAAGGGTCAGCAATAATCAATTCAGAGATGCAAAGTTGGATAAACGCTCAACGACAGTACTGTGCTGGTCCTAGGCTAGACCGTGCTAGAGACGCGAGCCTAGAACACTAACAAAATCACGGCGCTGCACGTAAACAAGGGAGGAGCACACTCTGAATTTTTTTTCTTTTTTTCCTTTTTTTTGCACTTTTTTCCTCTTTTTTTTTGCTCCGCAACAAATTTTTTTCGAAAAAGTCTACAAATGGTCTAAAAACTGCCTAGCCAGAATTTTCCAGACTTAGTTTTTTTTGAAACTCGAACTATTTTTCTTCTGCGGATGGCTCGGATGTTGGGGAGTCCTACTCTGTCACGACTCGGAGTATGGCGTGATCTGGAAACCGAGAACAAAGCAACAATTACTGGACTCGGACTAGGACTCGTGGCGGAGATGAATCTGGTGGAAACTCGGACTGGTGGCGGATATTTGCAGGGCGATGGAACACGGACTGGTGGCGAATCTGTGATGGAGGTGGACTCGGATTAGCGTGATGGTGGTGGATATGTGGTATATGGTAGCGTTGGTGGGATATGGCAGCGGTGGTGGTATATGGCAACAACGATGAAGATGGTGCGGCGGCGGCGTGACAAACTGTGACAGAACTCGAAACTCTAAAGGACTAGACGCTAAGACCAGCAACTAGACACGACGATGCAACCGCAAATTCAACAAAGCAAAACCCTAAAAAGATTATGCAAAGGCTCAGATTGGCTCGGATATGATGAACTAACCCTAATTTTTTTGTGGCTTTTTCGTGGACTGTAGGTATGAAGAACCGACTCGATCTAAACTATGAAAAACTGTAAAATCTCACCGAGCAACCTGGAAATCTGATACCACTTGATAGAGGCAAAGGTGTCCCGTCTTTCGATGAGATGATGGATATCGCTTTGGTGGAAATCGACTTTGACGATCCGACTACGAACGTGCAAGGACGTCGCGCCTTAGCAATCGCTAAACCAACTCCGAGAGGTTATTGACCACGCCGGAACACGATCAACCAGACCACGAGGGGCTGTTTCCTGCGAGCAAACAAAGAACAAGCAAGAAACTGAGATTGCAATCTGGATATTGCGAATATAAGATGAAAGCTTTATTGATCAAGGTGGGGTTCTGTGACGCCTTTGTCTGGTCGTTGAACACAAACGAAGTAGGCCAAGTTGCAGCTATGGCGAACTTTTAATCTAAACAAAACCCAAAGTCTAAACGGTGCCCTAAGGGCTGTATATATATGGAGGAAGAGGGGGGAGGGGATTTCGTGGCCCTTGGGAAAGGGGTCCGAAACCAACCCTATCTCTTGTTTCCCCACACATACGGACTCTAAAAACAGCCTATACTTATGTATTTCGAAATTACATGCGCCTGGCCCAATAATATGGTGACGCAGCACCTAGAATAGCCTCTGGACGAAATTTATGAAGTGGCATCTTGTATATTTCATCCAAGGCTTCGTTCACTCCTTATGGTGGCTTCAAAGTCCTGAAATCATCACTTGTAACTCCGTTCTTGTTCCCCTTGCGCATGCCATCAACTCCATGCTTGTTCTTGCTCCAATGTTCATCCTTCTCCAAGCTAGGCCGTTCATTTGTAAGCAAAACAAATGTATCCAATTTAGGCAGCATCATATTCTCATGAACATTAGAATCATTACCAAGAAACGAAAGTACCTGGTAATTTAATTGGCATGCGTGAGCTCTAGTAATTGGTCCATTATATGTAATAGTAGGGGTTGTGGGTGTAACAATGGTATTGATGTTCTCATCACCAACTCCCAGAGGTTATTGACCATGCCGGACCACGATCAACCTGACCACGAAGGTCTGTTTCCTGCAGGCAAACACAGGACAAGCAAGAAACTAAGATTGCAATCTGGATATTGCGAATATAAGATTGAAACTTTATTGATCAAGGTGGGTTTCTGTGGCGCCATGGTCTGGTCGTTGAACACAAACGAAGTGCGTGAAGTTGCAGCTATGGCGAACTTTTAATCTAAGCAAAACCCAAAGTCTAAACGACGCCCTAAGGGCTGTATATATGGAGAAAGAGGGGGGAATTTCGTTGCCCTTGGAGGAGGGGTCCGAAACCAACCCTAACTCTTGTTTCCCCACACATACGGACTCTAAAAACAGCCTATACTTAAGTATTTCGAAAATACATGGGCCTGGCCTAATAATAAGGTGACGCATCACCTAGAATAGCCTCTAGACGAAATTTATGAAGTGGCATCTTGTATATTTCGTCCAAGGCTTCTTGCACTCCTTATGGTGGCTTCAAAGTCCTGAAATCATCATTTGTAACTCTGTTCTTGATCCCCTTGCGCATGCCATCAACTCTATGCGTGTTCTTGCTCCAATGTTCATCCTTCTCAAAGTTAGGCCCTTCATTTTTAAGCAAAACAAATGTATCCAATTTAGGCAGCATCATATTCTCATGAACGTTAGAATAATTACCAAGAAACAAAAGTACCTGGTAATTTAATTGGCGTGCGCGAGCTCTAGTAATTGGTCCAGTATATGTAATAGTAGGGGCTGTGGGTGTAACAATGGTATTGATGTCCTCATCATCCTCCGCTTCTTGAAATGAAATCGTCCTCGACGGAAGCTCATCTTCCTCACCCAAATAAGGCTTCAAATCTGCAATGTTAAAAGTGGGACTAACCCCAAAATCTGCAGGTAGCTCAAGTTTATATGCATTATCATTTATTTTCTCTAACACCTTAAAAGGACCATCAGCACGTGGCATTAGCTTTGATTTGCGCAAATTAGGAAATCTATCCTTACGCAAATGTAACCAAACAAGATCTCCAGGTGCAAACACAACATGTTTTCTACCCTTATCTCCAGCAAGTTTATATTTAGCATTCATACGCTCAATGTTTTCCTTAGTTAACTCATGCATATTTAAAATCAATTCAGCATGTTCTGTAGCATCAAAATTAACCTTCTCCGAAGATGGAAGAGGCAACAAATCAATAGGTGCACGAGGTAGGAAACCATACACAATTTCAAAAGGGCACATCTTAGTAGTAGAATGCAATGAAAGATTATAAGCAAATTCAATATGAGGAAAGCATTCTTCCCACATTTTTTTATTATTCTTCAAAACAGCCCTAAGCATAGTAGACAATGTTCTATTGACTACTTCAGTTTGTCCATCAGTTTGGGGGTGACAAGTAGTACTAAAAAGCAGTTTAGTCCCCAACTTAGCCCATAAACATCTCCAAAAGTGGCTAAGGAATTTAGTATCATGATCTGAAACAATAGTATTTGGCACACCATGCAAGCGAATAATTTCCCGAAAGAACAAATCAGCAACATTAACAGCATCATCGCTTTTTATGACATGGTATAAAGTGTGCCATTTTCGAAAATATATCCACGACAACAAATATGCTATCCCTCACCTTCTTTGTTCGAGGTAAACCTAAAACAAAGTCCATAGATATATCTCCCAAGGAACACTAGGTACAGACAAAGGCATATATAAACCATGAGGATTGAGTCGTGACTTAGCTTTTTGACATTTAGTGCAGCGAGCAACAAAACGCTCCACATCCCGTCTCATCTTTGGCCAAAAGAAATGTGTAGCAAGTATATCCTCCATATTCTTCACGCCAAAGTGTCCCATTAGTCCTCCTCCATGCGCCTCCTGCAACAACAAAAGACGAATAGAGCTAGCTGGAATGCATAGCTTGTTAGCACGAAACACAAATCCATCATTAACGACGAACTTGTTCCATGTTCTACCTTCTTTACAATTCTGCAATACATCTTTAAATTCAGCATCATGCACATATTGATCTTTGATGGTCTCGAAACCAAATATTTTGAAGTCAAGTTGTGAAAGCATAGTATAGTGATGAGACAAAGCATCAGCAATAACATTTTCTTTACCCTTCTTGTGTTTAATGACATAAGGGAAAGTCTCAATGAATTCCACCCATGTAGCATGTCTACGATTCAGTTTAGCTTGACTTTTAATATGTTTCAAAGATTCATGATTAGAATGTATAACAAATTCTTTGGGCCATAAATAATGTTGCCATGTCTCTAAAGTCCGAACAAGAGCATATAATTCTTTATCATAAGTAGAATAATTCAGACTAGGCCCACTCAATTTTTCAGAAAAGTAAGCAACAGGTTTTCCATCTTGTAATAACACACCTCCTAATCCAATTCCACTAGCATCACATTCAAGCTCAAAAGTCTTATTAAAATCAGGAAGTTCGAGTAAAGGAGCATGTGTCAACTTATCTTTCAATACCGTGAAGGCTTCTTGATGTGGGGCGGAACCCTATGGGGCCGATCTTTCACGTTTGGAGTGGTCCTACGGGGAAACACGAAGAACGCGCGGAAGAACACAAGGGAAATCACGGGGAGGAACGAGAAAAACACTCAACCGACAAGTGATTGATCACACAAGGGCTAGATCACCGAAAGCACAAGGTAACACATGATCCAAAATCAACAAAGGAAATATACAAGAGTAACCGTTCTTCTCCGTGAGGAGGTCTTGATTGTCTTCTCCGGATGGAGGCCTTGAATCCGAATGGATCTTCTCCTAAGAGGCACGGTCCCTCACGTGGAGTAGATCCGGTACGGATGAGCTATGCTCTATCTCGAAATGAGCTATCACAATGCTAACCCTAACTAGGAGGAGGGGTGTTCGATTTATAGTCTAAGCCACGAAGGGGTAAGTGGGAAAGGGATACATGGGCTTTGGCCCGAGTCTTTGCACACAGGCAGGCCGGAAGTTCCGGGCAGGCCCGGAAGTTCCGGGCTCCGGAAGTTCCGGGCAGGTTCCGGCCGGGTTCCGGGCTATCCAGAGTGTTGGTGCGCTCGGGGCTGGTGGCCGGAGGTTCCGGGCAGGCCGGAGGGTCCGGGGGCCGGAAGTTCCGGGCAGAGGCCGGAAGTTCCGGGCTTTCCAGAAGCTTGTTCCTGCTTCTTCTTCCTTCTCCTCTTCCATGCTTGGCCTTAGTCCTTGGATCCTCCATGGTCGTCTCGGTTGTACCTGAGTATATGCAAGGTCCATGCATGAGGTACTAACCATGTCTCATATGTGGAAAGTGACGGTTCGAAGAGGAGTGAGTTCACCTTGTGTCCAATGGCGTATGGTCGAGGTCTCATCGTATGTCCTCTTGGGGCTTGGGGAGTAGTCGAAGTGTACATGGGGATGACCGTAGGATGCTCCGCATCATCTCCCCTCCCTTGGGAAAGATCCGACCTCGGATCGTGATCCTCATCACCATGGAAACGGTTGTCGTGGACAGACTTATAGTTGGACGGAGTTGAAGGCATGAAGCAATCCAAGTACTCCAAGGTGTATCCGGTATGTGGTACATGCAAAATGAGCAAACACAAGCGACACTCAGAAATACAATGGTTAGTGCACACAAAATGTCCATAAATTAAGCGTGAGTCCGTGCGAAGGGATAGTGTGTGACAAAGCGCATGAAAGCTTATCAAGGTGATATAGAATGATATGCAAAGCATTCATGGGATAATTAGCATGGTGCACAAAGCGACAAATTCTACCATTGTGCAAAATGATGTCATAGAGGGATGGTTTATCAATAGCGTGAATATGGCAGTGGATGCTCAATATGATTATGTTATCATGCAATTGATGGTAGGCAATGTGCTCATTATGTATGAATATGCCATCAAGAAAGATCACAACAAATTTGCTAAGGAAATGCACAAGCTCATATATCATGGATGACATGGAAATAGGTGTAACAAGACAAGCATAATCGGTGTCAATCCATGCATAGGGTGCAAACTTGTGGTGAGTATGATATGTCCATCGAGCATGACATGAGGAAGCACAATCAACAAATATGTATGTGTTGGTGCATTGTGTCAAAGGAGTGTTGATGTACCAATGCTCGATGTCGTGGCATGAGTGGAGGTTCAAAGGTGCATCCAAGAAGTCCGAGCGCTCCTCAATGTGAAGGTCCATAGAGCCAATCTTCAATGTCGCTCCTCCGTTCGCGAGATCTATCATGTAGACAACAAGAAGGAAACAACAATGAAAGAGTGACCCATCCAATATGTATAATTGAGGATGGCTCAAAAGGAAGGAATTCACCTTTAGGAGTTTCTCAAGAGTGTTGGAGTTGCACATCGTTTATGCCTTCACATAACCAATATGTCTCATGAAGGTACCGCCTTGTGAATCCTTCAAAATGAAAGAACATGACAACCACTCGGAAAAAAAAAGAGGTTAGTGGTAAAATACCCAACAAGTGTATGCATCATGCTCATCATAAGAAAGGACAAGGGAGCATTTCATAGTATGGAGGCATACGATGCAAGAACAACCAAATACAAGAGGCTCAAGTAAACAAGCATGCATGTAAAGTGTCAAAGTCTCCAAGATCAATAAGCATAGTATGGTTGCACTCAATATAAGTGGATATGAGAGAGGCAACTAATGGACACAAGAGACAATGATCAAGATATATCATGTGAGAGGCATGAACATATATGTCATCATCCCAAGAAAGCGAGTAATAGTGGAACATGGGTGATGCAAAATAGCAAGCAATCATAGTGATCAAGTCAAGCAAGCTAGTAGTGCGAAGATGCAACATACTAGAGGGAATCATGGCAATCATGTCATGTGTGCAAATAGTGGGCATGAGTAATTCACATGACATAGCACAAACATGAAAGCAAGATATGAGGACAATAGCATGAATGTATTGGTGAGAAGCCATATGTAGGTAGCAACGGGGCATCATGACTCTCCCAACACAACAAGCATCAATAGCATGGGGGACAAAGAAATCATGGCAATAGCTACTAGTATCTCCACCAAGCATGCAAATACACATAGGAGTAGTAGAATGATGAATCATGGGTAAGTGCAAGCAAGGGTCACAATTGCATGGCAAAGGCATAGAAGCAAGCATAATATGCAAAGTGAACACGGAAAAATGAGCATAAGGTAACAAGTGATATATAGCCCATAGCCGTGTGAGAGCCAAGTAGAAGAGATGCGCGTAGTCCTTGCACGGAGGGAATGGTGGTAAGGATAGTCCACGGGATCTCAAGTCATCTTGGCTCTCAAGAGCTCGCTTCGTCAACTCTTGGGATTGATAGGTTGACGAGTACACGTGAGTACCTACACAAAACAAAGACAAAGGGAAAATTGTGTGTGCGTGGTAGATGTACGCATCATCCATCATGATGCATACGTTCTTGTGTTGGTTAGCACCAAATATCCAATGCTCAAATAAATGAGATGTGTGATATAGAAACATGTCATCCATCATGATAGGTTTGTTGTTATGTATAGCATAATGGAGACTCAAATTGTGTAATGCATCATGAGAAATATGTAGAGCATTGTTATTCATGGAATGCATATGGTGCACGCAATTATGGGAATCATGCAAAGTATGGAATGTATCAAAATCTCCTAATATATATGAGGAAACTATGGGGGTCTCCTCATGAGCATTAATGGAAACATCACATGGAGAATATTGACAACATCCAAAACAACGCATATTTTGAACAATGTGATCATGGCATGGTATAGTAGATGAATTGTGCAAATCATGTAAAGGAAGCATGGCAATATCATCACATGAAAAATAAAAGCCAATGACCATCATCTCGTCATCTATGCCATAAAGTGCAAATGGGATTTATTTTAATGGGGCATGCATAGTTACTATGTTGAGATTGAAATGATGTAATATGGGAGATCTCACTCATAGCATATTACAAGTTCAATGGATTGTCAAACATGATGTGACCAATAGAATTTTCACATGATATTCTATGGAGCATAGTGATGCGGAGCATCCTTCGGTCATCCCCATGGACCTTTCATCGACTATTCAAGCTCCAAGTGGACCCATGACAAGAGCAAGAGCTCGTGCTATTCAATCCGAGGTGACATCTCTCCTACTTGAGTTTCCCTCCTCTTCAAGTGAGACATGGTTACTGCCTAAGTCCGAGATGCTATGTGTGATCAAGTACAACACTCAAGACCCGGAGCCGAGGACTGAGGAAGAAGAGACAGGCGTCAACCCTCTGAACAGCCCGGACCTTCCGGCCAGAGCCCAGAACTTCCGGCCCCCGGACCCTCCGGCCGACCCGGAACTTCCGTCCTACGGCATCTTCGACCAGACCGGGCCTGCCTACTTTCTAGTTAGCCCAGAACCAGGCCCGGACCTTCCGGCCCCTGGAACCTCCGGCCAGCCCGGACCTTCCGGCCCCCGGAAGCCAGGCCAGCTCCTCTCGCGCCCACACTCTGGTTAGGCCGGACCTTCTCCGGAACCTCCGGCGCCCGGAACTTCCGGCCCTGCCTGCGCGCAGAGACTTGAGCCGAGGCCTGTGTACCCTTTCGCCCCATAAACTATATATACTCCCCCACCTCCTCCTAGTTAGGGTTAGCATTGGTTTAGCTCATATTTTGTGTGAGAGCCTTTGCTCATCCACTTGGTTACTTCTCCTCGGAGCTCATGACCTCTTCGGAGAAGATCCCCCAAGCGGATTCAAGACCCCTTTAAGGGAAGACAATCAAGACCTCCTCACGGAGAAGAACGACTACTCGTGTATCTTTCCTTTGTTGATTTTGAATCTTGTGCTACCTTATGTGTTCGGTGATCTAGCCCTTGTGTGATCGATACTTGTCGGTTGAGTGATTCTCTCATTTCTCCCCGTGTTTTCCCTTGTGTTTTCCTCGCGTTCTTCATGTTTTTCCATAGGATCCACTCCAAATGTGAAAGATCGGCCTCATAGGGATCCGCCCTACATCATCTTGGTATCATGAGCCACGTTGATCACGTTTTTGGAGCCCCTACCCCGTGTTTTCTAGCTTGATTTTGTTGTTTTCGTCCTAAATCCCAAAAGTCCCCACCAAAAATAGCCCCAAATTTTTTTGTGATTTCTTGGTGTGATGAAGTTTTGTTGGATTTGATCCATGGATCTGCTTTGCTTCGAGTGGATCTAGCTTCCCTACCCTTCTTACCCTCTAATTTCTTCTTTTTCCCCTTCGGATTTGGGTTTATCCCAAGTTTTTCCGCCCAAATCCACGATCCTGCAGTCTCTGTTCTTGGTAGAATCGCGACCACTGGAACTTCCGGCCCCCGGACCTTTCGGCCTTACCCGGAACATCCGGACCCCGGACCTTCCGTCTTGCCCGGAACTTCCGGCCTAGACAGAAAGGTTGCGCATCTTCGACGACTCCCGCTACTTCGGCAACTCCGACCACGGTGCAGCGGCATCTTCGCCAACGTACTGAAGACCGTGCATCACATCATCATCCACATTCGCATCCGTTTGGTACCTTCAACCATAAGCAAGGACGGTAATCTCGACGAAATCTTTGTCCAAACCTTGCCATTGCATTGATAAACATCATAGCCATCTTTTGCGTTGCTTACCCACCGAGACTAGCCATTGAGTATTGTCGGCAGCGTGACTTGTGCACATTAGTGATCATACTCCATAGAATACATACCATACCATAGTGGTGCATATCTTGGCATCAACTTGTGTGTCACAAAGTTGTCATCACATACACAATTGCTATCTTGGTTCGTGAAGTTTTGCATGAGAAAAGAGCTCAAAAGTGAAAGAGCCACCCAAGCTTTTAAGCAAAGAGGAAAGATAAGCAAAGAGCTTATGAGCAAGAACCATAGCATCATACTACATTAAGATTGTCATATAAGATCATCTATGGAGGTAGTTGCCACAACTTGGCAAGTGAAGAACTATGCTCCAAGCTTCAATTGGTCAAGAAGAAGCACCCACACCCCTACAAGGTTCAATGGCTAAGTGACTCCGGCACTATACGAGTCGTCTCCTTCAAAATTGGTGCACATGAGGACACTTTGGAGTGTGATGTGGTCCCAATGACCGTTTGCCACCTCCTTCTTGGTCGACCATGGTAATTCGACCGTGGTGTCTTACACAACGGCCATACCAATCACTATAGCTCCAAAATGAAAGGGAAGGAATATGTGCTACGACCTATGTCTCCTAGTCAAGTGCTAGCCGACAAGCAAGCCACCCATCATGGAGATAAGAGTGAGAAAGTGATCCACCAAAAAGTGAGTGAGAGCCACAAGCCAAACGTGAGCGCCTCTTCGCCTAAAGAGAAAACCTAATCCTATTTGCCACCAAAAGTGAGATGAGAGAAGTGTGTGAGAACCCATCGAGTGTGATGCACTTTGTCCTTGTGTGCAAGGATGGAGAGCCAACAACAAACACCTCTCATGAACTACCTTTAGTGTTTCAATCTCTTTTGCAGGAATTCCAAGATGTTTTCCCCGATGAGCTACCTCCGGGTCTACCTCCTCTTCGAGGCATTGAGCATCGAATCGACCTCATCCCCAGAGCGCCTCTCCCAAACAAAGCTCCATACCTGGTCAATCCCGAAGAAACCAAGGAGATTCAACGGCAAGTACAACAACTCATCGACAATGGTCATGTACGTGAAAGCGTAAGCCCATGTGCCATTCCTGTTATACTTGTGCCTAAGCCCGATGGAAGTTTCCGCTTGTGTTCTGATTGTAGACCTATAAATGCTATTACCGTTCGCTATAGGCATCCCATTCCTCGCCTAGATGATATGCTTGATGAACTTAGTGGGGCCAAGTTTTTCTCAAAAATTGATCTTAAAAGTGGCTATTATCAAATCCGCATACAAGAAGGTGATGAATGGAAAACTGCTTTCAAAACCAAATTTGGTTTATATGAGTGGTTAGTTATGCCTATGGGTCTATCGGAGGCTCCCGGTACTTTCGTGCGTCTTATGCATCATGTGTTTTGCCCTTATATTGGAGTCTTTGTTGTGGTTTACTTTGACGATATTCTTGTGTTTAGCAAAACCATGAAAGAACATCTTGATCATGTTATGGCTGTTTTGCAAACCCTTACAAGAGAAAGTCTTTATGCAAACATGAAAAATGCACATTTGGTGTTGACAAAGTGGTTTTCTTGGGTTTTGTAGTATCCTCAAAGGGTGTCCATGTTGATGAATCTAAAATTGAAGCAATTAAAACTTGGCCCCAACCCATCAATTTGCAACAAGTGCGTAGCTTTCTTGGTCTTGCGGGTTTTTAAAATCGCTTTGTGAAAGATTTTAGCACAATTGCCGCTCCTTTGCATGCCTTGAGTAAGAAGAATACTCCTTTTGTTTGGGGAACTTTGCAATCCACCGCTTTTGATGAGCTCAAGTCTTTGCTTACTAATGCTCTGATTCTTGCTTTGCCTAATTTTGACAAAACTTTTGAAGTCCATTGTGATGCAAGTGGTACCGGAATTGGCGGAGTTTTGATGCAAGAAAAACGAGCCATTGCATATTTTAGTGAAAAACTATCCGGTGCTCAACTTAACTATCCTATCTATGACAAAGAATTGTATGCTTTTAGTGCGTGTGCTACATGTTTGGGAACATTACCTTAGACCGCATGAGTTTGTCATCCATACCGATCATGAAACGCTTAAGTACCTAAAAGGTCAAACTAAGTTGAACAAGCGTCATGCCAAATGGAGTGAGTTTATTGAATCTTTTCCTTATGTGATCAAGTACATTAAGGGTAAAGAAAATGTAGTTGCCGATGCACTTTCACGCATATGCACGCTTGTCACTAAACTCGAGTTGAATGTTATTGGCTTTGAGCACATAAAAGAATTGTATGCTACCGACCCATATTTTGCTATTTCTTATGCTAAGTGTTTGACGCATACTTCTTGGGAACAATATTACATCAAGGATGCTTATCTTATGAGAGCTAACAAAATATGCATTCCCGAGTCTTCTCTTCGTTTGCTCCTTTTGCAAGAGGCTCATGGAGGCGGACTCATGGGACACTTTGGACGCGACAAGACATTCGCCACGCTCTCCAAGAACTACTTTTGGCCCAAGATGTTCCGCGACGTCTCACGCTTCACCAACCGATGCTCTACATGTCGCAAAGCTAAGTCTAAAGCTCAATCTCATGGTCTTTACATGTCTCTTCCTATCCCTTATCAACCTTGGGAAGACATTAGCATGTTGTACTTGGTTTGCCTAGAACTCAAAATGGAAAGGATTCCGTGTTTGTTGTTGTGGATAGATTTTCTAAGATGGCACATTTCATTCCTTGCAACAAGATAGCCGATGCTTCACACATTGCAAATCTCTTTTGTAGGGAAATCTTGCGACTCCATGGAGTACCAAAGACAATCATCTCTGATCGTGACGTCAGGTTCTTGAGTTACTTTTGGAAGACCCTATGCGCCAAGCTCGGAATCAAGCTCTTGTTCTCATCCGCATACCATCCTCAAAACGACGGCCAAACGGAGGTGACGAACCACACACTATCCACTCTACTTCGTGTCTTGATCAAGAAGAACATCAAGGAGTGGGAAGCATGTCTACCCATCGCCGAGTACACCTACAACCGTGCAAGACATTCGACTACCGGCAAGTCCCCCTTCGAGGTAGTCTACGGCTTCAACCCGTTGTCCCCATTGGACATTCTACCTCTTCCTCTACAAGAACGCACCAACATGGATGCGAGTCCACGGGCAAGCTACATCAAGAAGATGCATGAGGATACAAGACAAACCATCGAGCGCCAAGTACAACGACTAGCAACTAAGCTCAACGTCAACAAGCAACCCATGGTCTTCAAGATTGGTGATCTAGTGTGGCTACACCTTCGCAAGGACCGCTTCCCCAAAGAACGCAAGTCCAAGCTTCTTCCTAGAGCCGATGGACCTTTCAAGGTGCTAGCACGCTACAACGACAACGCCTACAAGATTGACCTACCTCGAGACAAGTACAATGTGAGCGACATCTTCAACGTCAAGGACCTCGCACCATACCATGGAGATGAAGCTTTTGATCCGAGGTCAGATCTCTCTGAAGGGGGAGGGGGAGATGATGCGGAGCATCCCTCATTCATCCCCATGGAAGCACCTACATCTTCCTCAACACCACGTGGACCCATGACTCGAGCCCAAGCTAAGGCTATCGAAGATAAGGTGAACTCGCACCTCTCCGAAATCTCTCTTCGTACTCACGAGACATGGCTACTACCTCATTCCGAAACCCTATGTGTAATCAGGTACGTGGGAACGAGCCAAGACGACGAGGACCCCAAGCAAGTTGAAGGAGAAGAAGAAAAGCTGCTGAAGCTACAGGCTTCGAAGGTCCGACCAAGTCCGGACGTCCGACGACTCCCCAGGCCACGGACGACCGACGCCACCGGACGACCGGACGACCCGAACCAGAACCGAATCTACGGACGTCCGACGATCCACGGACGTCTGGGCCTTCCCGAAGCCCCGGACGACCGGCCCTCTCCGGACGACCGACGCACAGCGACCAGAACCAAATCTACGTAAGACCGAAGCCTCCGGACGACCGACCGACCAGCACCCGAGCCGGATTTACGGACGTCCGACAGCCTCCGGACGTGCGGACCTTCCCGAAGCCCTAGACGTCCGACGCCTTCCGCACGTCCGACACCTGTGTGACCGCTACCGCGGGCTGGAGCCCTTGTACCCGTTCACTTCGCCCCTTTTGCACTAAGACTATAAATAGACCTCCTCCTCCTCCTAGTTAGGATTAGCATTGGATTAGCTCATATTTGTGTGAGAGCCTTGCTCATCCACTTGGTTACTTCTCCTCGGAGCTCAGGACCTCTTCGGAGAAGATCCCCTAAGCGGATTCAAGACCCCCTTCTAGGGTGGACCCCTTCAAGACCTCCTCACAGAGAAGAACGGCTACTCGTGTATCTTTCCTTTGTTCATTTTGAATCTTGTGCTACCTTATGTGTTCGGTGATCTAGCCCTTGTGTAATCGAAACTTGTCGGTTTAGTGTTCCTCTTGTGTGTTTGTTCTTGTGTTCTTCCGCTTGTTCGTCGTGTTCTCCTCGTAGGATCCCCTCCAAACGTGAAAGATCTCCGATTAGGTTTCCGCCCTACATCACATCCGGAGGCTGTCGGACGTCCGTAAATCCGGCTCGGGTGCTGGTCGGTCGGTCGTCCGGAGACTTCGGTCTTCCGTAGATTTGGCTTTGATCGGTGTGCGTAGGTCGTCCGGAGAGGGCCGGTCGTTAGGGACTTCGGGAAGGCCCGGACGTCCGTGGATAGTCGGACGTCCGTAGATCCGGTTTCGGGCATGCATCGGTCGGACGTCCGGAGGCTTCAGTCGTCTGTGAGTTTTCATTCGGGTGCCCAGCTGCCGGACGTCCGGAGGGCGTCGGTCGTCCGTGGCCTGGGAGTCATCGGACGTCCAGACTTGGTCGGACGTCCGATGCCTGTAGCTTCAGCAGCTTTTCTTCTTCTTCTTCAACATGCTTGGGGTCCTCGTCATCTTGGCTCTTGCAAGTAGTTGTTCCTTGGCTCATTTGCATGTACCTGATTACACATAGAGTTTCCGAATGAGGTAGTAGCCATGTCTCGTGAGTAGGAAGAGGGAGTTCGGAGAGGAGCGAGTTCACCTTATCTTCGATAGCCTTAGCTCGGGCTCGAGTCATGGTCCACGTGGTGTTGAGGAAGATGTAGGTGCATCCATGGGGATGAGTGAGGGATCCTCCGCATCATCTCCCCCCCCCCCCTTGAGAGAGATCCAACCTCGGATCAAAAGCTTCATCTCCATGGTATGGTGCGAGGTCCTTGACGTTGAAGACGTCGCTCACATTGTACTTGTCTCGATGTAGGTCGATCTTGTAGGCGTTGTCGTTGTAGCGTGCTAGCACCTTGAAAGGTCCATCGGCTCTAGGAAGAAGCTTGGACTTGCGTTCTTTGGGGAAGCGGTCCTTGCGAAGGTGTAGCCACACTAGATCACCAATGTTGAAGACCATGGGTTGCTTGTTGACGTTGATCTTGGTCGCTAGTCGTTGTACTTGGCGCTCGATGGTTTGTCTTGTATCCTCATGCATCTTCTTGATGTAGCTTGCCCGTGCACTCGCATCCATGTTGGTGCGCTCTTGTAGAGGAAGAGGTAGAATGTCCAATGGGGACAACGGGTTGAAGCCGTAGACGACCTCGACGGGGTACTTGCCGGTAGTCGAATGTCTTGCACGGTTGTAGGCGTACTCGGCGATGGGTAGACATGCTTCCCACTCCTTGATGTTATTCTTGATCAAGACACGAAGTAGAGTGGATAGTGTGCGGTTCGTCACCTCCGTTTGGCCGTCGGTTTGAGGATGGTATGCGGATGAGAACAAGAGCTTGATTCCGAGCTTGGCACATAGGGTCTTCCAAGCGTAACTCAAGAACTTGACGTCACGATCGGAGACGATTGTCTTTGGTACTCCATGGAGTCGCAAGATTTCCCTACAAAAGAGATTTGCAATGTGTGAAGCATCGTCTATCTTGTTGCAAGGAATGAAATGTGCCATCTTAGAAAATCTATCCACAACAACAAACACGGAATCCTTTCCATTTTGAGTTCTTGGCAAACCAAGTACAAAATCCATGCTAATGTCTTCCCAAGGTTGATAAGGAATAGGAAGAGGCATGTAAAGACCATGAGATTGAGCTTTAGACTTAGCTTTGCGACATGTAGAGCATCGATTGGTGAAGCGTGAGACGTCGCGGAACATCTTGGGCCAAAAGTAGTTCTTGGAGAGCGTGGCGAATGTCTTGTCGCGTCCAAAGTGTCCCATGAGTCCGCCTCCATGAGCCTCTTGCAAAAGGAGCAAACAAAGAGAAGACTCGGGAATGCATAGTTTGTTTGCTCTCATAAGATAAGCATCCTTGATGTAATATTGTTCCCAAGAAGTATGCGTCAAACACTTAGCATAAGGAATAGCAAAATATGGGTCGTTAGCATACAATTATTTGATGTGCTCAAAGCCAATAACATTCAACTCAAGTTTAGTGATAAGCGTGCATATGCGTGAAAGTGCATCGGCAACTACATTTTCTTTACCCTTAATGTACTTGATCACATAAGGAAAAGATTCAATAAACTCACTCCATTTGGCATGACGCTTGTTCAACTTAGTTTGACCTTTTAGGTACTTAAGCGTTTCATGATCGGTATGGATGACAAACTCATGCGGTCTAAGGTAATGTTCCCAAACATGTAGCACACACACTAAAGCATGCAATTCTTTGTCATAGATGGGATAGTTAATTTGAGCACTGGAGAGTTTTTCACTAAAATAAGCAATGGATCATTTTTCTTGCATCAAAACTCCGCCAATTCCGGTACCACTTGCATCACAATGGACCTCAAAAGTTTTGTCAAAATTAGGCAAAGCAATAATCGGAGCATGAGTGAGCAAAGACTTGAGCTCATCAAAAGCGGTGGATTGCAAAGTTCCCCAAACAAAAGGAGTATTCTTCTTACTCAAAGCATGCAAAGGAGCGGCAATTGTGCCAAAATCTTTCACAAAGCGACAATAAAAACCCGCAAGGCCAGGAAAGCTACGCACTTGTTGCAAATTGGTGGGTTGGGGCCAAGTTTTAATTGCGTCAATTTTAGATTCATCAACATGGACACCCTTTGAGGATACTACAAAACCCAAGAAAACCACTTTGTCAACATCAAATGTGCATTTTTTCATGTTTGCATAAAGACTTTCCTTGCGAACGGTTTGCAAAACAGCCCTAACATGATCAAGATGTTCTTTCATGGTTTTGCTAAACACAAGAATATCGTCATGAAAAACCACAACAAAGACTCCAATGTAAGGACGAAGCACATGATGCATAAGACGACGAAAGTACCGGAGCTCTGTGATAGACCCATAGGCATCACTAACCACTCATATAAACCAAATTTGGTTTTGAAAGCAGTTTTCCATTCATCACCCTCTTGTATGCGGATTTGATAATAGCCACTTTTAAGATCAATTTTTGAGAAAAGTTGGCTCCACTAAGTTCATCAAGCATATCATCTAAGCGAGGAATGGGATGCCTATAGCTAACGGTAATAGCATTTATAGGTCTACAATCGAACACAAGCGGAAACTTCCATCGGATTTAGGCACAAGTATAACGGAACGGCACACGGGCTTAGGCTTTCACGCATACATGACCGTTGTCGATGAGTTGTTGTACTTGCCGTTGAATCTCCTTGGTTTCTTCGGGATTGACTCGGTATGGAGCTTTGTTTGGGAGAGGTGCTCCGGGGATGAGGTCGATTCGATGCTCAATGCCTCGAAGAGGAGGTAGGCCCGGAGGTAGCTCATCGGGGAAAACATCTTGGAATTCCTGCAAAAGAGATTGAAACACTAAAGGTAGCTCATGAGAGGTGTTAGTTGTTGGCTCTCCGTCCTTGCACACTAGGACAAAGTGCATCACACTAGATGGGTTCTCACACACTTCTCTCATCTCACTTTTGGTGGCAAATAGGATGAGGTTTTTTCTCTAGGCTAAGAGGCGCCAGGTTTGGCTTGTGGCTCTCACTCACTTTTGGTGGATCACTTTCTCACTCTTGTCTCTATGATGGGTGGCTTGCTTGTCGGCTATCACTTGACTCGGAGACATAGGTCGTAGCACATATTCCTTCCCTTTCATCTTGAAGCTATAGTGATTGGTGAGCCCGTTGTGGAAGACACCACGGTCGAATTGCCATGGTCGACCAAGAAGGAGGTGGCAAACCGTCATTGGGACCACATCACATTCCAAGGTGTCCTCATATGCACCAATTTTGAAGGAGACTTGGACCGTATGCTCAACTCGTATAGTGCCGGAGTCACTTAGCCATTGAACCTTGTAGGGATTCGGGTGCTTCCTCTTGACCAATTGAAGCTTGGAGCATAGTTCTTCACTTGCCAAGTTGTGACAACTTAATCCATCGATGATGACCTTGACGGACCTTCTGTCGATGCCGGCCTTTGTGTGGAAGATGTGGTATCGTTGGTCTTCTTCTTGTTGATGTTGAAGAGTCAAGACCTTGGAGACAACGAGAGCGGGGCTCGAATCCTCATCACAAAAGACTTGATCATCTTCATCTTCGTTCACTCGCCGGTGCATGGCCACTTGCTTAAGAGCTTCCATCTCCTCATCACTCATTGAGTCATAGTTGCCATCGTCGTTGAGGATCATGGTGCGCTTGTTGGTGCATTCATAGGACTTGTGGCCTCGTCCGCCGCAAGTGAAACACTTCAAAGAGCTTGTCTTGACAGTCTCATCGGTCGGAGTAGATGACGAAGCACACGGCTTGAAGTTGCTTGTAGTAGGAGGAGGACGACTTGAACTTGTCGAAGTTTTCTTGTAACTTGACTTGTCGTCATTGCTTGTAGAAGGTTTGGTTGATGTAGATGTTGGAGGAGTTGTTGAAGATTGGTTGTTGGAGAAGCCGTAGGTCTTGGACGAGTACTTGGTGTACTTGAAGTCATCTTGCACTTGACGTTCCGCCTTTGTAGCTTGATGCACGAGCTCAATGAGGGTGGAGTATGGTTGGAAGTCCGCGATCTTCTTGATGGGATGATTGAGTCCATTCAAGAAACGTGCCATAGTTTGCTCATCATCTTCCTTCACATTGGCTCGAATCATGGCTATCTCCATTTCCTTGTAGTATTCTTCAACACTCTTTGTTCCTTGCTTTAGGAGTTGGAGTTTCTTGAAGAGGTCGCGGTTGTAGTAGGTTGGTACAAAACGTGCTCTCATGACATCTTTCATTTGAGCCCAAGTGGTGATTGGAGGTTCACCTCTTGCTTGTCGTCGCTCAATGATTTGTTCCCACCATATGAGCACATAGTCTTGGAACTCAAGTGATGCCATAGCGATCTTCTTCTCTTCCTCATAGTTGTGCAAACGAAAGATTTTGTCGACTTTCAATGCCCATGCGAGGTACTCTTCGGGGTCATTGCTTCCATTGAACTTGGGCATGGTGAATTTGAGCTTTCCATATCGTTGCTCTTCATTGTGTTGTTGGCGATGGTGATGATGATGCCCTTGACGTGGATTGCAATCGTCTTCATGTTGCTCTTGGCGTGGAGGAAGACCATGATCAACTTGCTCTTGTTGAACTTGAGGTTGAGGTGGAACTTGACGAGCTTGTGGAGGAGCTTGAGGAACTTGATGTTGTACATGGGGTTGGTAGTTCCTCTCTTGGATTTCTTCTCGAAGGGCTTCCTCTTGATTTCGCCGTTCACGATTGCGGTTGGCGATGGCTCGACTTGATTCTTGAAGGGCACGTTGCGCCTCAAGAGCTTGCGCTTCACGTTGTTGTCATTGAAGACGTTGCGCCTTGGCGTCTTGTTCTTCTTGGTGTAGACGCGCTCGTTCTTCCTCTTGGTGCCGTAGTCGTTGTCGTTCTTGAGCTTGGGAAAAAGCGGCTTGGTTTGATTAAGGACGAGGGACTTGCTCATCGACTTGCTCTTGTGAATGCTTCTCATGAAGCGGGTTGCGAGATGCATGACGGTCTTGACGCGCGGCTCGTCGATGAGTGTTCGAAGTAGGTGTACTTGAGTCGTAGAAGGTGTCGTCTGAGTGTCGACTCGAGCAGCTCCGTCTTGAGGATGAAGAAGTGGAATGATGCCGGTTCCTCATCAAGGCGCGGATCTCGTCCATTCTTGCATCATTCTCTTGCTTGTGAGCGTCGAACTTGTTGTCGAAGTAGTCTCTTGTACATTGCTCGGAGAGTCGCAAGTCGGTGGCGAGGTTGTCGATGCGGTCGCTCATTGCTTGTTGCTCTTGGTGCAACGCTCGTTGTGCATCAAAGAGGTGGCTCTTGGTGACGTATGAGGACATGTCGTCATCTTGCTCGATGAAGAGTGGGTTTGTAGAAGTACTTGGCCTATCCATCATTCCAAGCAAAAATATGTGAGTGGTAGAAGGAGAAGAACTTATACCAATGTACCTTTGACCGAAGTTGATGATGAATCAAGTTCACTCAAATGCG
Source organism: Aegilops longissima (assembly GCA_021605205.1). Classification (NCBI taxonomy): domain Eukaryota; kingdom Viridiplantae; phylum Streptophyta; class Magnoliopsida; order Poales; family Poaceae; genus Aegilops; species Aegilops longissima. The sequence goes on along the minus strand of CM038678.1, from coordinate 328,141,671 downwards.
GAGAATGAAATAGCACTATTGGTACCAATCCTTGTCGGTTCTCACACCTACACAAATAAAAGCTTATGGTGGAGCTTGGTGAGGATGGTGGCACAAAATTTGATGCAATTGTAAGTGAGCGTCAATAATGTTGGAAAAGGTACACAAATTTGCAAATGCAACAAGTAGACCAAGCAAATAATGGTACACGGAAACACACACGCAAATAGATAAGTGGGATTGTGCAAACCGAAAGTGAGCCAAAATGTGGAATCCACGAAAATGCTCTTGTTGCACAATACTAGAGAGACGCTAGCATGATTGCACAATAGGCGGATACGGAACTTGTGCACAACCTACTAGGCAAAAATACAACTATCTCTATCCCACGTATGCTATATGTATGGTATTTCGGTGCTATGATCCAAGATGATCCAATATGACAATCTTAATGTAGTATGATGCTATGGTTCTTGCTCATAAGCTCTTTGCTTATCTTTCCTCTTTGCTTAAAAGCTTAGGTGGCTCTTTCACTTTTGAGCTCTTTTCTCATGCAAAACTTCACGAACCAAGATAGCAATTGTGTATGCTATGACAACTTTGTGACACACAAATGGATCCCAAGATATGCACCACGGTGGTATGGTATGTATGCTATGGAGTATGATCACTAATGTGCACAAGTCACGTTACCGGCAATACTCAATGGCTAGTCTCGATGGGTAAGCTACGCAAAAGTAAGGCCATGTGGGTATCAATGCAATTGCAAGGTATGACAAAGATGTCGATGATGTTACCGTCCTTGGCGATGATGTGACCCTTGCGAAGATGAGTCGAGGTGATGAAGAAGTCGAACCGTACCTAGATAGCCAAAACACAATAGGACATGGGAACCACAACTCAAATCTCAAGGACCAAAATGTGGCAAAATCGTCATAGGATGTATTGGGGAGGATGGTGGTGTATGTGGTTTTGGAAGATGTGGTGGAAGCTGGGGTGGTGGTGGTGGTGGTTAAACTGAAGAATTTCAGTTTCGTCAGGGTTTCACGGACGTCCGGTTTTTCCGGTCGTCCGGCCGTTCCTGGGGCTCCGGACGTCCGTAAAGCGTCGGTCATCCGGGGGTCGGGGTCAACGCGAGTTGGGCCTGGGCGATTTTGAGGTGGAAGAAGATGGTGAGGTCAAAATTGAGCAGATTGATGGATGGAAAAGGGTGGGGAGGGTGGGAAAAGCTAGATCCACACGTAGCAACTCAAATCCATGGACCAAATCCAACAAAATCTCAACTCACCAACAAATTACAAAAAATTTTGGGGCTATTTTTGGTGGGGAATTTTCGGATTTAGGACAAAAACAACAAATCAAGCTAGAAAACACGGGGTAGGGGCTCCAAAAACGTGATCAACGTGGCTCTGATACCAAGATGATGTAGGGCGGAACACTATGTTGACGATCTTTCACGTTTGGAGGGGATCCTACGAGGAGAACACGACGAACAAGCGGAAGAACACGGGGAAAAACACACAAGAGGAACACTAAACCGACAAGTCTCGATCACACAAGGGCTAGATCACCGAACACATAAGGTAGCACAAGATTCAAAATCAACAAAGGAAAGATACACGAGTAGCCGTTCTTCTCCGTGATGAGGTCTTGATGGGGGTCCACCCTAGAAGGGGGTCTTGAATCCTCTTGGAAGGATCTTCTCCGAGGAGGCGCGATCTCCGAGGAGAAGGTAACCAAGTGGATGAGCAAAGCTCTCACACAAATATGAGCTAATCCTTTGCTAACCCTAACTAGGAGGAGGAGGAGGCCTATTTATAGTCTTAGGGCAAATGGGGGCGAAGTGAACGGGTACAAGGGCTCCAGCCCGTGGTCGCGGTCACACAGGTGTCGGACGTCCGGGGCTTCGGGACGGTCCGGACGTCCGGGGCTTCGGGACGGTCCGGACGTCCGGAGGCTGTCGGACGTCCGTAAATCCGGTTCGGGTGTTGGTCGGTCGGTCGTTTGGAGACTTCGGTCTTCCGTAGATTTGGCTCTGATCGGTGTGCGTCGGTCGTTCGGAGAGGGCCGGTCGTCCGGGGCTTCGGGAAGGCCCGGACGTCCGTGGATCGTCGGACGTCCGTAGATCCGGTTCGGGCGTGCATCGGTCGGACGTCCGGAGGCTTCGGTCGTCCGTGAGTTTCCATTCGGGTGCCTAGCTGCCGGACGTCCGGAGGGCGTCGGTCGTCCGTGGCCTGGGAGTCGTCGGACGTCCGGACTTGGTCGGACATCCGATGCCTGTAGCTTCAGCAGCTTTTCTTCTTCTTCTTCAACATGCTTGGGGTCCTCGTCGTCTTGGCTCTTGCAAGTAGTTGTTCCTTGGCTCATCTCCATGTACCTGATTACACATAGAGTTTCCGAATGAGGTAGTAGCCATGTCTCGTGAGTAGGAAGAGGGAGTTCAGAGAGGAGCGAGTTCACCTTATCTTCGATAGCCTTAGCTCGGGCTCGAGTCATGGGTCCACGTGGTGTTGAGGAAGATGTACGTGCGTCCATGGGGATGAGTGAGGGATGCTCCGCATCATGGCCCAAGACGAAGAGAGCTTTGCGGCGAGAGTTCGTGCCTCCAACCTACACGGAACAACTTCGACGCCAATTGGAGAACACCATCCAAGGATCCAAGTCCATCGACGCATACTTCAAGGAGATGAAGATTGCCTTGCGACGAGCCGACGTGGACGACCCCAGTTTGATGAAGTTCCACTTCATGATGGGATTGAACAACGAAATCTCCAGGACTATCTTCCTCGAGAACTACAAGTCCATCGACGACTACTACATTGGTGCTCTCAAAGCGGAACAAGAACTCATGAAGGCCAAGGCTTCTCCACCCCAAGCAAACTTCGCGGCGACCAAGCTCTACGACAAGCATGAGGCTAGTACCACCATGATGTCCAAGCCCGACAAGCTCCAAGACGATGCTCCCAAGTGCGACTTCACCGCCATCACTCTTTGTGGCATTGATGATGCCGAGTCTACCTTGACTCTTTTTCAAGATGGTGCGGCGACGAGTACGACTACGGAGACCCTCAAGGACCAAGATTTCGAGGCGAGCGACAAGGTGGCGAGCGAGGATGATGCTTCCATCTTTGGAGGCGAGAGTGATGATGTGCCATCTTCGGCCTTCATCCATGGCGATGGCGATGAGATGATCGAGCATGGGATTTTCCCTTCGGTCATGGAGGAGAGTGATGATGTGCCATCTTCGGCCTTCATCCATGGCGACGACGATGAGATGGTTGAGTATTTCACCTCGACCACGGCGACGTATGATGACTTGAGTGACTTGTGCCACCATATTGAGAGTGAGAGTGACTTCACCACTAGCCCCATATATGACGAGTTGCCCCAATTCTCATGTGAGGAGAGCCACAACCACCACTTGAGTGAGATGAGTGACTCCACCATACCTGAGTTTGAGTGCACCTATTTTGAGGGAGTGAGTGAACCACCACATAGAGAGAGTGAGATAGTTGATAGGTCATGTGAGGCCACTTTCAACACTAACGACTTGACCTCTACCTCTATTGTGTCTTCTCATTTGGTGCTAGGTCCCATTTATGATGACGCACCGATCCTCGATGATTTCGTCCTCCCTTTGGACAAGACGATGGCCATGGTGGAATATGATGCACCCCCCACATGGTTCCATCAAGATGAAGATGATCACCATTTGATCTTTCCCACCTCACCTACACCACTTGAGTGGAATGACAAAGGTAACAAAGGTGACGGTGATGCTCTAGTCCCACTAGTGGACATTCTTGAGATTGATTGCTTGCATGATGTTGATCCACCTAGTACCATGATTCATGCTAGTATGATTTCCCATGTAATGATTTGCCCATTTATGATGAATATGATGATTTTCATGTGGAGTCTATTAGTTGTGATGCCATGTTACATAGGATTTCTTGTGACAATTCTTTAGGTCACATCATGTTTGCTAATCCGCTTGACTTGTCATATGCTATGCATGAGATCAACCATATGTCTTATTTGCAATCTCTTCATAGTGACTATGCATATGCCATTAGAATAAACCCAATTTGCACTTATGGCATAGATGACAAGCCCATGGTTATTGGCATTTGTTTTTCTTGTGCTGATATTGATATGCTCCCTTTGCATCATTTATCTCATATGCCATGCCATGCCCACCTAACTTCGGATATGCATTGCTTTGGATGTTATCCATTTTCTCCAAATGATGTTTCCAATATTGCTCATGACGAGACCCCCATAGTTTCCTCATACATGTTAGGAGATTTTGATCCATCCCATCCATTGCATGATCCCAATAATTATGTGCACAGTATGCTCCCCATGCATCATAATGATATTGATGTGCCATATACTTGTATGCTAAATTTGCATCCCCATCGTGCCATACACAATAACTATTCTTTCATGATGTATGACATGTTCTTATACCATGCATTAAATTTCTTTGAGCATTTCTTATCTTGTGCTAACTCACACGTGCACATACACATCATGATGGATGATGTGTACATTTACCACGCGCACAATTTCTTTGGTTTGTGTCTCTTTTGTGTAGGTACCCATGAATACTTGTCAACCTCGCAATCCCACGAGTTGACAAAACGAGCTCTAGAGAGCAACGATGATTTGGGATCCCATGGATTGCCTTTCCCACCGCTCTCTTCACGCGAAGTCTTCGCGCATTTCTTTTACATGGCCCTCACTTGGCTATGGGTTGTTGTCCATTACATATTATATGCCCATCTTGCCATGTTCACTTTGCATGATATGCCCTTTCCTATGCCTTTGCCATGCATTTGTGACCCATGCTTTGCATTACACATGACGATTGACTCTAGTACTTGTATGTGTATTTGCAAGCTTGGTGGAGATATTGCTTGTTGTTGCCATGTTCCTTTTGTGCACCATTCCTATGATGACACTTTCATCTTGCTTTGTGTTCGTGCTTGCGATATGTCATGTGCACTCCCTATGCCTATTATTTGCTCACGTGACATGATTGTCATGATTTATTCTAGTGTGTTGCATCTTCGCTCCACTAGTTTGCACGACATGATTGATATGCTTGCTTGTGTTGCATCAACCATGATTCATACTTGCTCATTTCATGCGGTTGATGACAACCATCTATATGCTTCGCACATGACTCATATTGCTTCTTGTCATATATCTCAATGTGTTGCCTCTCTCATGCTAGATGATTTGCCATGTATTGAGTGCAACAATGATTCTCTTCTTGCTCATGAGATTGCCCCCATAGCATTCTCGCATATATTTGGAGATAATGACATAATTCTTGTGAAGCATGCTTGTCTTACTTCTTTGCACCATATACCTAGTGCCATGAATATTGCCATTGTTGCATCATATTATTCATGCACTTGTGCTTCTAATGGTTATGTGCAAAAGATGAGAACCATCATGATGGATGATGTGTTTATCTACCATGCGCATACGTTCTTTGTTTTGTTTTGTGCATGTGTAGGATACTTGGACTTTGTGTCGACTTCCACTTCACGTGAGTTGACCATTCGAGCTCTTGAGAGCGAGCCTCATACATTCTACCACGACTCGCTTCTACACCGTATTTGCTTCCACTCCGGCATTGTGAAGAATGCACAAGTACACGCCTTCAAGGTGACTTCCTTCTTGAGCTTGGATATTGTGGATCATACTTCATGTGTTGCTTGCACCATTTGCACGCATGTTCGAGGTATTGCTTTCACCCATGATTGCCACATTTCCATGCTTCATGATATATATATATATATATATATATATATATATATATATATATATATATATATATATATATATATATATATATACCTTGTGTGTTGCATCCAATTCTTGGTCTACTTGCTACTATCATATGATTGGTTGCACCAATATCATTTCTTCACACATGCCATGTCCCTTTGCTTGTCACATGCTTGACTTGATTGCCTCACACATGATGAACACTTGCTCTTTCTATTGTGTTGAGTGCCACACTATATTCACTACACCCTATGCACATTATGCTTGGATTGTCTTGCACTTGACCCATGTGTTTAGACACTTCATTTTATTTGGTGTTGTGAATACTTCCTATGCCTACCATCGACCATTTGTCGAGCGCTTTATGCATGATTGCTATGATCTTGAGGTAGATGCTTATTCTCTTGTCACACATATTTGCATCACTACCTCATGTTTACATGCTTGTTTCCATGATGACCTCGATTTTGCTCAATTCATATGCTTACATGCCATGTCACAATCCTTTGTCACACCCTATGCTATGCTTGATGACAACACTTGTTTGGTGAATCACCTCTTGAATGCTTGGTTTTGCACTAACACTAACCACATTTGTTTTTCCAAGTGTTTGTTCTATTTGCTCCTTTTGCAGGAACCACAAGATGGTGCGACATTGGAGAGTGCCTATTTCGAGCTTCAAGATGATGAGTGCTTGGTGATCGACCGCTTCGACACGGCAACGCCATCTCTTTCCCATGGTGAATTGGTTTTCGATCCGAGGTCGGATCTTTTCCAAGGGGGAGGGGATGATGCGGAGCATCCTACGATCATCACCATGTCAAGAGTCCGTTTGGTAAGTGACACGTGCGACCTCTACTTCTCATACATAAAGGTGAATCTTCTCCTTTACACGTGCTCACTTGACCCCTTCGAGGATGGTGTACTACTTGACACTTCTCCCGTGTGCATGCATAGGTATTGTCGGAGCTTCACAGATGTCAAGGAGGAGTGCAAGCGCCAAGGAACGACTACACCATCCGTGAGGGAGGCATGGAAGAGAAGACGGAAGAAACAGAGCTGCTACGATCTACAGCCACCGGACGACCGGACGACGCTGGACGTCCGACGCCTGGTGCTCCAGCCAGCCCAAAAGTCCAACCGACGAAAGCTACAGCGGCCGGACGACCGACGAACGCCGGACGTCCGACAAGTCCTAGCGCACGGACGATCGACACTGACCGGACGACCGTTGCCACGGTGACAGAGCGATATTTACGAAAGTCCGAAGACTTCCGAACGTCCGGACCGTCCCGAGCCCCCGGACGTCTGACACCCACCGGACGTTCAACGCCTATGTGCGCAGCCGCGGGCCTTTGGCCTTGTATCCCTCTCCCACTTACTCCTTCGTGTCTTAGACTATAATAAGACCACCTCCACCTCCTTTCTAAGGTTAGCAAAGTGATAGCTCATTTGTAAGTGAGCTTTGCTCCTACCTTCCTCTACTCTTGAGAGAGAGAGAGAGAGAGAGAGAGAGAGAGAGAGAGAGAGACCACTACTCCATTGGAGGCCAAGACCTCCATCTAGGAGAAGATCCTGCGGGATATATCATCAAGACCCCCTCTTGGGCGGCCCCCTTCAAGACCTCCTCACGGAGATGAACTCTACCTTGTATCTTTCCCTTTGTTGTTCATGTACCTTGTGATCTTGTGTGTTTGATTGTCTAGTGGATGTGTGATTGGACTTGTTCTTGAGTGTTTCCCCTTGTGATTTCTCCCCGTTCTTCCCCGTGTTCTTCGTGCTCTTCGAGGGATCCCACTCCAAACATGAAATATCGGCCTACACCGGGTTAGCCCCGTATCAGACGGTTTATCAATAGCATGAATATGGCAATGGATGCTCAATATGATTATCTTATCATGCAATTGATGGTAGGCAATATGATCACGATGTATGAATATGCCATCAAGAAAGATCACAACAAATTTGCTAAGAAAATGCGCAAGCTCGTATATCATGGATGACATGGGAATAGGTGCAACAAGACAATCATAATGTGTGTCAATCCTTGCATAGGGTGCAAATTTGTTATGAGTGGTGTTGTACCATAGCTCGATGTCGTGGCACTCCTCAACTTGAAGGTCCATAGGGTCCATCTCCAATGTCGGTCCTCCATCCAATATATCTATCATGTAGACAAGAAGAAGGAAACAACAATGAAAGTATGGCCCATCCAATATGCATATTTGAAGATGGCTCAAAGAGAAGGAGGTCACCTTTAGGAGGTTCTCAAGGATGATGGAGTTGCACATCTTGTATGCTTCACATAACCAAAATGTATTTTTATGGTACCGCCTTGTGAATCCTTCAAAATGAAAGAACATGACAAACACTCGGAAAAACAAATGAGGTTAGTGCAAATGCAAGACCTATCATTCGAGGGGCGAGATACCCAACAAGTGTTTTCATCATTCTTATAATAAGAAAGAACAAGGTGTGGTATGGTATGAAAGCATATGATGCAACTACAACCAAAGACAATAGGCTCAAGTAAGCAAGCATGCATCACAAGTAATATGTCCAAGTCTCCACGATCAATAAGCAGAGCAAGTTGGCACTCAACACAAGGTGATATGAGAGATGCAACTAATGGAGACAAGAGACAATGATCAAGACAAATCAAGTGAGAGGCATGAACATATATGTCATCAACCCAAGAAAGCAAGTGATAGTGGAACATGGGTGATGCAACATAGCAAGCAATCATAGCGATCAAGTCAAGCAAGCTAGTAGTGCGAAGATGCAACATACTAGAAGGAATCATGGCAAGCATGTCATGTGTGCAAATATTGGGCATGGAAAATGCATGTGACATATCCCAAGCATAAAGGCAAGATATGAGCAAAATAGCATCAATAGCATGAGGCACATGATAAACATGGCAATAGCAACAAGGATCTCCACCAAGCATGCAAATACACATAGGAGTAGCATAATGGTGAATCATGGGTAGATGCAAGCAAGGGTCACAATTGCATGGCAAAGGTATAGAAGCAAGCATAGCATGCAAAGTGAACACGGTAAAATGAGCATGAATCAACAAGTGATATATAGCCCATAGCCGTGTGAGAGCCAAGTAGAAGAGATGCACGTAGTCCTTGCGCAAAGGGAACGGTGGGAAGGATAGTCCATGGGATCCCAAAGCATCGTTGCTCTCAAGAGCTCGTTTCGTCAACTCATGGGATTGAGATGTTGACGAGTATACGTGCGTACCTACACAAAACAAAGACAAAGGAAAAATTGTGTGTGCGTGGTAGATGTACACATCATCCATCATGATGCACACGTGCTTGTGTTGGTTAGCACAAAATAGCCAATGCTCAAATAAATGAGATGCGTGATATAGAAAAATGTCATCCATCATGATAGGTTTGTTATTATGTATAGCATAATGGAGACTCAAATTGTGTAATGCATCATGGGAAATATCTAGAGCATTGTTATTCATGGAATGCATATGGTGCAAGCAATCATGGAAATCATGCAAAGGATGGGATGAATCAAAATCCCCAAACATGTATGAGGAAACTATGGGGGTCTCCTCATGAGCAAGAGTAGAAACATCACGTGGAGAATATTGACAACATCCAAAACAATGCATATTTGGTTCAACGTGATCATGGCATGACATTGTAGATGAATTGCGCAAATAATGTAAAGGAAGCATGGCAATATTATCACATGGAAAACAAAAGCCAATGACCATCATCTCGTCATCTATGCCATAAGTGCAAATGGGATTTATTTTAACGGGGCATGCATAGTTACTATGTTGAGATTGAAATGAGGCTATATGGGAGATCTCACTCATAGCATATGACAAGCTCAATGGATTGTCAAACATGAAGTGACCAATAGAATTTTCACAAGATATCCTATGAAGCATAGCATCACAACTAGGCAACTCAACATGCTCATCATCATATTCATCATAAATAGGTAAGTCAAGGCATGAAGAAGTTTCACTAGCATGAAGCATGGGAATAGCTGGGTCAACATCATGGGAGCAATTGATGGTAAGAGAGTCCACTAGTGGGACAAGAGAAGCACCATCACCTATGTTACCGTTGGAGCGTCGCTCATGTGTTGTAGGTGAGGTGTTGAAGATCGTCTCGTTGTCATCTTCATCTTGATGGAACCATGTGGGGGGTGCATCATCGTCCACCATGGCCATCGGTTTTTCCATTGGAGGGATGGACTCGTCGAGGATAGGTATGTCGTCATGTAGGAGACCTAGCACCAAAGAAGAAAACACACTAGGAGTAGAGGTTAAGTCGTTAGAAATCATAGTGGCCTCACATGCCGTGTCAACTACCTCACTCACTATGTGTTGTGGCTCACTCACTCCCTCAAGGATGCTCTCAGTCATATGGTTGGTGGAGTCACTCAAATGGCGCTCAACCTCACGTAGGATGTGTGGCATGCTCTCATGTGTGGGGCTAGTGGTGGTCACACTCATCCTCTCATAGGAAATGCTCTCAATGTCGCGTATGGTGGAGTCACTCATGTCACTCATGTGGTGGTGGCTCTCCTCACATGGCACTTGGGGCATCTCAACATATGTGGGTGTCGGAGAGATGTTGGTGCAAATGTCTCCATGCTCAACTCCTATCACCGTGGTCGAAGGGGATGGCCCTTGCTCGACCTTCTTGTCGCCGTCTTGTTGTTGGAGGCCCATATGATGTGGCACCTCGTAGCTCGTCTCCATGACCGAACTGAGTTTCCCATGCTCGGCCATCTTCCTTGGGGGGCTTCCGAAGATGGAAGTGTCGCCCTCGCTCGTAGGTAGTCGCCTTGGACTTGATGAAGTCGATGTAGGCGTACACGTGGGAAGTAGGCGAAGATGCCGTACGTCCAAAGGGGAAGATGCCTTGAGAAAACTTGGCGAAGATGCCGAAGTGGTTGATGTAGCCGTAGCGCCGTCTTTGTGGTGGTCGTCTCGCGGTCTTCTTTTGTGCTCATGAAGCTTGGACTTGGCGTGAAGTAGAGCTTGTTCGGATTTGTGTGTTTGCGCTTGTGGAGCATCTTCATGTTGATGATGTCGTTGTCGCACTTGAGCTCGATGGCATTCGTCGTCGTGCACATGATTCTTGGAGGTGACTTGCCCTTCATGACGATGTGGATCATGGACGTGATGATGGTCGCCATGGAGATGTGGACGTGGACGACTTGCGCTTGCATCGGTTGGGCGCTCCGAAGACTTGTGGCTTGAACATCGCCGCCTTGAAGATGACGAAGGGGAAGAAGACTTGATCAAGGCTCTAATCTCCTCCATCCTTGCATCTTGCTCCCCTTTATGTGCGGACAGCTTCTTGTCGATGTAGTCCCTTTTTCTTGCTTCGGAGAGATGAATGTCGATGGAGAGGTTCTCGATGCGCTCTTGCAATCTTGATTGTGCGTCTTGCATTTGTCGTTGTAGATCGAAGATGGACGCTTTGGTGATGTAGTTGTTCACGCCGTCGTTGTTGTCGTAGACCGGAGATGAAATGCCTTGCCTATCCATCACAAGACTCGAGCAAATATGAGTGGGAGAAAGAGAAGAACTTATACCAAATGTACCTTGACCGATGTTGAAAATGGATCAATGATCACTCAATGTGTAACAAGGAAATAGCACAATTGGTACCAATTCTTGTCGGTTTCTCACACCTACACAAGTAAGGCTTACGGTGGAGCTCGGTGAGGATAGTGGCACAAAAATTTGATGCAAATTGTTAGCAAGAGTCAATAATGTTGAAAGATATTCACAAATTCGCAAGAGAAACAAGTAGACCAATAGCAATGAATGGCACACGGAAACACACACACGTATAGATAAATGGGGCCGTGCAACCAAGGAATGATCTCAAAATGTGGAATCCACCAAAATGCTCGTGTTGCACAACTCAAGAGAGACGCTAGCACGATTGCTCAATAGGCGGATACGACACTTGGGCACAACCTAGAAGATGCAACATGGACAAACTTTCTATCCCAAGTATGCTATGTATGTATGGTTCCCGGTGTTTCTCAAGATGATCCAAGATGATCGGATATGACAATCTTGTATGCAATGTGGTATGATGCTATGGCACTTGCTTACAAGCTCTTTGCTCTCTTTCTTTTGCTTAAAAGCTTTATTTGTTTTTTCTATGTATGGCCACTTTGCACAATGCACAAACCAAGATAGCAATTGTGTATATGCGGGAACAAACTTGTGACACAAGATATGATACCAATATGATATGGTATGTATGCAATGGATGGTGTAGATCACTAATGTGCACAAGTAGCGTGGCCCGGCAATACTCAAATGGCTAGTTTCGATAGGCAAGTAACGCAAAATGGGCTAGAGGTTATCAATGCAATGGCAAGGGAATATACAAGGTGTCGTCGAGGTTACCGTCCTTGGCGATGATGAGTGGCGGTGTTCTTGATGTAGATACCAAGATGATGGAGTGATGTAGGGCGGAACCCTATGTGGACGATCTTTCATGTTTGGAGAGAATCCCTACGAGGAACACGAAGAACGAGCCGAAGAACATGAGGGAAATCACGGGGCAAAACACAATAGAATCACTCAAACCAACAAGATCAATCACACATGTGCTAAATCGATGAACACAAAGGGAGATACATGATCCAAAGTCAACAACGGACGATACAAGTGGCGGTAGCTCATCTCCGAGAGGAGGTCTTGAATCCACGAGGGATCTTCCCATAAAGGGGTCTTGAATCCATGGTGGATCTTCTCCGAAGAGCCCGCGGTCTCTCACGAGGAGGAGATCCAATATGGATGAGCGAAGCTCTATCTAACAATGAGCTAAATCAACGCTAACCCTAACTAGGAGGAGGTGGAGGAGTATATATAGTCATGGACCACGAAGGGGTAAGTGGGGGATACATGGACTCGGTCCAATACACTGTGCGCAGACAGGCGTCGGACGTCCGGTGGGTTCCATTCGTCCGGAGGCTCGGGAAGGTCCGGACGTCCGGTGCTCTTCGGACTTCCGTAGATTCGGCTCGGGTGCGCTTTGGTCGGATGTCCGGAGGGGGCCAGTCGTCCGGTGCCTGGAGTTCATCGGACGTCCGGCCGCTGTAGCATTTGCTGACCTGGTTTCCTTGGGCTGTTGTGACCATGTCTCACATGTCTCAAATTTGAGGTAGTAACCATGTCTCACATGTGGGAAGTGAAGGTTCGGAGAGGAGCGAGTTCACCTTGTGTCCAATGGCGTATATTCGAGGTCTCATCATATGTCCACTTGGGGTTTGGAGAGTAGTCGGAGTGTACATGGGGATGAACGTGGGATGCTCCGCATCATCTCCCCCCCCCCCCTTGGGAAAGACCCGACCTCGGATCGTGATCCTCATCACCATGGAAACGGTTGTCGGGGACGAACTTGTAGTTGGACGGAGTTGAAGACATTGCGCAATCCAAGTACTCCAAGGTGTCGCCGGAGTTGTATACATGCAAAAAGAGCAAACACAAGCAACACTCGGAAATACAATGGTTAGCGCACACAAAGTGTCCATCATGTAAAAATGAGTCTGTGCGGCAAGATTGTGCGTGGCAAGACACATGATGCTTATCAAGATGATCTAGAATGATATGCAAAGCATTCATGGGAACAAAAGCATGGTGCACAAAGCGACAAATTCTACCGTTGTGCAAAATGATGTCATAGAGAGACGGTTCATCATTAGCATGAATATGGTAATGGATGCTCAATATGAATAAGTTATCATGCAATTGATGGTAGGCAATATGATCATGATGTATGAATATGCCATCAAGAAAGATCACAACAAATTTGGTAAGAAAGTGCTCAAGCTCATATATCATGGATGACATAGAAATACAAGATGCACCAAGGCAATCATAATGCAAGTCAATCCATGGATAAAGTGCAAACTTGTTATGGGAGTTGTCGTACCATGGCTCAATGTCGTGGTAGAAATGGTGGTCCCGTTGGTGAATCCACTAAGTCCGAGTACTCCTCAAGTTGAAGGTCCATAGGGTCCATCTCCAATGTCGGTCCTCCATCCAATAGAGCTATCATGTAGACAACAAGAAGGAAACAACAATGAAATAATGGCCTATCCAATATGCATAATTGAGGGTGGCTCAAAGGGAAGGAGTTCACCTTTATGAGAATGTCGAAAATGTTGGTGTCGCACATCATGTACGCCTTCACATAACCAAATTGTCTCATGACGATATCGCCTTGTGAATTCTTCAAAACAAAAGAACATGGAAAACACTCGGAAAAACAAATGAGGTTAGCGGAAATGCAAAACCTATCATTCGTGTGGTACGATACCCAACAAGTGTATGCATCATGCTCATCATAAGAAAGGACAAGGGAGCATTTCATAGTATGGTGGCATATGATGTGATAACAACCAAATACAATAGGCTCAAGTAAACAAGCGTGCATCACAAGTGAAGTGTCCAAGTCTCCAAGATCATTAAGCATAGAGGCAACTATAGGAGGCAAGCGACAATAAACAAGATATATCATGTGAGAGGCATGAACATATATGTCATCAACCCAAGAAAGCAAGTGATAGTGGAACATGGGTGATGCAACATAGCAAGCAATCATAGCGATCAAGTCAAGCAAGCTAGTAGTGCGAAGATGCAACGTACTAGAAGGAATCATGGCAAGCATGTCATTGGTGCAAATAGTGTGCATGAATAATTCACATGTCATAGCACAAGCATGAAAGGAAAATGTGAGGCAAATAGAATCAATGTATTGGCGAGAGACCATATGTAAATAGCAATGGGACATCAGGACTCTCCCAACACAACAAGCATCGATAGCATGGGGCACATGATTAACATGGCAATAGCAACCAGGATCTCCACCAACCATGCAAATACACATAGGGTCAATCATGGGTAGATGCAAGCAAGGGTCACAATTGCATGGCAAAGGCATAGAAGCAAGTATAACATGCAAAGTGAACACGGTAAAATGATCATGAAGCGACAAGTGATATATAGCCCATAGCCATGTGAGAGACAAGTAAAAGAGATGCGCGTAGTCCTTGCGCAAAAGGAATGGTGGTAAGGATAGTCCACGGGATCCCAAAGCGTCGTTGCTCTCAAGAGCTCGTTTCGTCAACTCTTGGGATTGAGAGGTTGACGAGTATATGTGAGTACCTACACAAAACAAAGGCAAAGGAAAAATTGTGTGTGCATGGTATATGTACACATCATCCATCATGATGCGCACATGCATGTGTCGGTTAGCAAAAAATATCCAATGCTCAAATAAATGAGATGCGTGATATAGAAACATGTCATCCATCATGATAGGTTTGTTGTTATGCATGGCATAATGGAGACTCAAATTGTGTAACGCATCATGAGAAATATCTAGAGCATTGTTATTCATGGAATGCATATGGTTCAAGCAATCATGGAAATCATGCAAAGGATGGGATGAATCAAAATCTCCTAATATGCATGAGGAAACTATGGGGGTCTCCTCATGAGCATTAATGGAAACATCACATGGAGAATATTGACAACATCCAAAACAATGCATATTTGGAACAATGTGATCATGGCATGACATAGTAGATGAATTGCGCAAATCATGTAAAGGAAGCATGGCAATATCATCACAAGAGAAGCAAAAGCCAATGACCATCATCTCGTCATCTATGCCATAAGTACAAATGGGATTTATCTTAATGAGGCATGCATAGTCACTATGTTGAGATTGAAATGATGCAATATGGGAGATCTCACTCATAGCATATGACAAGTTCAATGGATTGTCAAACATGACGTGACCTGTAGAATTTTCACATGATATCCTATGGAGCATAGCATCACAACTAGGCAAGTCAACATGCTCATCATCATATTCATCATAAATAGGTAAGTCAAGGCATGAAGAAGTTTCGCTAGCATGAAGCATGGTAATAGATGGGTCAACATCATGGGAGCAATCGATGTCAAGAGAGTCCACTAGTGGGACAAGAGAAGCACCATCACCTATGTTACCTTTGGAGCATCGCTCATGTGTTGTAGGTGAGGTGTCGAAGAACAAGTCATTGTCATCTTCATCGTGATGGAACCATGTGGGGGGTGCATCATCGTCCACCATGGCCATCGTCGTCTTCATTGGAGGTATGGACTCGTCGAGGATAGGCATGTCGTCATGTAGGAGACCTAGCACCAAAGAAGAAAACACACTCCGAGTAGAGGGTAAGTCGTTAGAAATCATAATGGCCTCACATGCCGTGTTAACTACCTCACTCACTAAGTGTTGTGGCTCACTCACTCCCTCAAGGATTCTCTCACTCATATGGTTGGTGGAGTCACTCAAATGGCGCTCAACCTCACATAGGATGTGTGGCATGCTCTCATGTGTGGGGCTAGTGGTGGTCACACTCATCCTCTCAAAGGAAATGCTCTCAATGTCACATATGGTGGAGTCACTCATCTCTCTCATGGGGTGGTGGCTCTCCTCACATGACAAATGGGGCATCTCGACATATGTGTGTCTCGGAGAGATGTTGGTGCAAATGTCTCCATGCTCAATTCCTATCGCCGTGGTCGAAGGGGATGGCCCTTGCTCGACCTTCTTGTCACCGTCTTGGTGTGGGAGGCCCATATGATGTGGCACCTCGTAGCTCGTCTCCATGACCAAAGGGAGTTTCCCATGCTCGGCCATCTTCCTTGGGGGGCTTCCGAAGATGGAAGTATCACCCTCGCTCATAGGTACTCGCCTTGGACTTTATGAAGTCGATGTAGGCGTACACGTGGGAAGTAGGCGAAGATGTCGTACGTCCAAAGGCGAAGATGCCTTGAGAACACTTGGCGAAGATGCCGAAGTGGTTGGTGTAGTAGCCGTAGTGTTCTCGTGGTGGTGCTTGTCTCGCGGTCTTCTCTTGTGCTCATGAAGCTTGGACTTGGTGAGAAGTAGGTCTTGTTGGGACTTGTACGTTTGCGCTTGTGGAGCATCTTCATGTTGATGGTGTCGTTGTCGCACTTGAGCTCGTAGTATATGTCGTTCGTCGTCGTCGTGCACATGATGCTTGGAGGTGACTTGCCCTTCATGACGATGTTGATCACGAATGTGATGGTGGTCGCCATGTAGGTGTGGACGAGGACAATTTGCACTTGCATCGCTTTCGCGCTCCGAAGACTTATATCTTGAATGTCGCCGCCTTGAGGATGACGAAGGGGAAGAAGACTTGATCAAGGCTCTAATCTCCTCCATCCTTGTATCTTGCTCCTCTTTATGTGCGGAAAGCTTCTTGTCGATGTAGTCCCTTTTCCTTGCTTTAGAGAGATGAATGTCGATGAAGAGGTTCTCGATGCGCTCTTGCAATCTTGATTGTGCGCCTTGCATTTGTCATTGTAGATCGAAGATGAACGCTTTGGTGATGTAGTTGTTCAAGCCGTCGTTGTTGTTGTAGACCGGAGAAGAAATGCCGTGCCTATCCATCACAAAACTAGAGCAAATATGAGTGGGGGAAAGAGAAGAACTTATACCAAATGTACCTTGACCGAAGTTGAAAATGGATCAATGATCACTCAATGTGTAACAAGGAAATAGCACAATTGGTACCAATTCTTGTTGGTTTCTCACACCTACACAAATAAGGCTTATGGTGGAGTTTGGTGAGGATAGTGGCACAAAAATTTGATGCAAAAATGTTAGCAAGAGTCAATAATGTTGAAAGAGATTCACAAATTTGCAAGTGAAACAAGTAGACCAATAGCAATGAATGGCACACCGAAACGCACACACGGATAGATAAATGGGGCCGTGCAACCAAGGAATGAGCTCAAAATGTGGAATCCACCAAAACGCTCGTGTTGCCCAACTCAAGAGAGATGCTAGCACGATTGCTCAATAGGCGGATACGACACTTGTGCACAACCTATAAGATGCAAAATGGATAAAATTTCTATCCCAAGTATGCTATGTATGTATGGTTCCCGGTGTTTCTCAAGATGATCATATATGAAAATCTTATATGAAATGTGGTATGATGCTATGGCACTTGCTTACAAGCTTCTTTGCTCTTTCTGTTTCTTTGCTTAAAAGCTTTATTCTCTTCTTTTTTTTTGTGTATGGCCACTTTTGCACAATGCACAAACCAAGATAGCTATTGTGTATATGTGGGAACGATATTGTGACACAATGGATGATATGATACCAATATGATATGGTATGTATGCAATGGATGATGTAGATCACTAATGTGCACAAGTAACGTTGCCGGCAATACTCAAATGGCTAGTCTCGATAGGCAAGTGACGCAAAATGGGCTAGGGGTTAACAATGCAATTGCAAGGGGAATATACAATGGTGTCGTCGAGGTTACCGTCCTTTGTGATGACGAGTGGCGGTGTTCTTGATGTAGATACCAAGATGATGGAGACTCGTCCCTAAGTAGCCGAAACACCTTAGGAAACGGAAAAACCGCGAACTCAAAATCTCAAATGAAAAATGTCAAATGGTGGTAGTGTAATGCGGTGGTGGTTGCGAAAGCTCAATGGGATTGTTGAAATGCAATGGAGGTTATGGTGTACGCAATGCAATAGTGGAGGGTAAAATGGTGAACTATACACGGTGTCGGAGTTGGAAGCACGGTCCCTAAGTAGCCGAAACACCTTAGGAGACACAACTCACAACATAAACAAAATTGGGTTAAGTTGGGGGTGGTGGAAGTGTATGTTGGTCAAGCCTATGCGGAAGTGGCGGTGGTGGTTGATGAAGAAGCAACCGTCCCTAAGTAGCTGAAACACCTTAGGAGACTCGAATCGCAACTCAAACAACCACTAATTCTGATGTAGGGCGGAACCCTACGTGGGCGATCTTTCACGTTGGAGCGGATCCTACGGGGAATCACGGAGAACACGCGGAAGAACAAGAGGGAACCACGGGGAAAACGAGAGAGAGAATTCACTCAACCGACAAGAAACCAATCACACAAATGCTAGATTATCGATCACATAGAGTGGCACAAGATTCAAGAACAACAAAGGTAAGGATACACGAGTAGCCGTTCTTCTCCGAGAGGAGGTCTTGATGGGTTCCACCCTAGAAGGGGGTCTTGAATCCGCTTGGGGGATCTTCTCTATAGAAGTCCTGATCTCCGAGGAGAAGTAGCCAAGTGGATGAGCAAAGGCTCTCACACCAAAATATGAGCTAATCCAAAGCTAACCCTAGAAAGAGGAGGGGATCAAGTATATATAGTCTCGGGCGAAGGGGTACAAGGGACAAGGCCCTGAGACACTGCGCGCAGGCAGGGGAGGCCGGACGTCCGGGCGTCGGGCCGGATGTCCGGGCTTTCGCGAGGCGCCGGATGTCCGGGCTCTCAGCCCGGATGTCCGGGCTAGGGCGACCGATTCTGCAGAACCGGGTGATGGGAGCCGGATTTCCGGGCGAGTGGCCGGATATCCGGGGCTTCGGGACGGGCCGGATGTCCGGGCGGGGAGGCCGGATGTCCGGGCTGATCTGGGTCTTCCAGGTGCATTCGGTGAGGGAGGGGCCGGATTTCCGGGCGAAGGGGCCGGATATCCGGGGCTTCAGGAAGAGCCGGATGTCCGGGGCATGGGGCCGGATGTCCGGGCTGAGCAGACTTCTTCGGTTCCTCTCGACGTGTTCCTTCATCCTTGTACTTGGGGACTTGTCCGTCTTCACGTGCATCCTTGGGAGGTTCCCCTTGAGACCTAATCATGCATAGCATATCGGACTTAGGTAGTAGCCATGTCTCGAGCGGATCATATGCGATATCAATAAGGAAGGAGGTCACCTCGTTCTCGAGAGCTCTAGCTCTAGCTCGTGTCATGGGTCCTCTTGGGTCTTGATGAGACGGTTGTGGATGCATGGGGATGATCGTGGGATGCTCCGCATCATCTCCACCCCCCCCCCTTGGGAGAGAACCGACCTCGGATCAAAAGCTTCATCTCCATGGAAAGGTGCAAGGTCCTTGACGTTGAAGATGTCGCTCACGTTGTACTTGTCTCGAGGTATGTCGATCTTGTAAGCGTTGTCATTGTAGCGTGCTAGCACCTTGAAAGGTCCATCGGCTCGAGGGAGAAGCTTGGACTTGCGTTCTTTGGGGAAGCGGTCCTTGCGAAGGTGTAGCCACACTAGATCACCAATGTTGAAGACGATGGGTTGCTTGTTGGCGTTGAGCTTGTTTGCTTGGCATTGTACTTGGCGCTCAATGGTGTGCCTTGTATCTTCGTGCATCTTCTTGATGTAGCTTGCTCGTTCACTTGCATCCATGTTGGTGCGCTCTTGGAGAGGAAGTGGTAGAATGTCCAAAGGGGACAACGGGTTGAAACCGTAGACGACCTTGAAGGGGGACTTGCCGGTAGTTGAATGTCTTGCACGATTGTAGGCGTACTCGGCGATCGGTAGACATGCTTCCCACTCCTTGATGTTCTTCTTGATCAAGACACGAAGTAGAGTGGATAGTGTGCGGTTCGTCACCTCCGTTTGGCTGTCGGTTTGAGGATGGTATGCCGAGGAGAACAAGAGCTTGATTCCAAGCTTGGCACATAGGGTCTTCCAAAAATAACTAGAACTTGACGTCACGATCGGAGACGATTGTCTTTGGTACGCCATGGAGTCGCAAGATTTCCCTACAAAAGAGATTTGCAACATGCGAAGCATCGTCTATCTTGTTACAAGGAATGAAATGTGCCATTTTAGAAAATCTATCCACAACAACAAACACGGAATCCTTGCCATTTTGAGTCCTAGGCAAACCAAGTACAAAATCCATACTAATGTCTTCCCATGGTTGATATGGGATAGGAAGAGGCATGTAAAGACCATGAGATTGAGCTTTAGACTTAGCTTTGCGACATGTATAGCATCGGTTGGTGAAGCGTGAGACGTCGCGGAACATCTTGGGCCAAAAGTAGTTGTTGGAGAGCGTGGCGAATGTCTTGTCGCGTCCAAAGTGTCCCATGAGTCCGCCTCCATGAGCCTCTTGCAAAAGGAGCAAACGAAGAGAAGACTCGGAATGCAAAGTTTGTTAGCTCTCATAAGATAACCATCCTTGATGTAATATTGTTCCCAAGACGTATGCGTCAAACACTTAGCATAAGGAGAAGCAAAAGATGGATCATGCTCATACAAGTCTTTTATATGCTCAAAACCAATAACATTCAATTCAAGTTGAGTGACAAGCATGCATATGCGTGAAAGCACGTCGGCAACTACATTTTCTTTACCCTTAATGTACTTGATCACATAAGGAAAAGATTCAATGAATTCACTCCATTTTGCATGACGCTTTTTAACTTAGTTTGTCCTTTTAAGTACTTAAGCGTTTCATGATCGGTATGGATGACAAACTCATGAGGTCTAAGGTAATGTTCCCAAACATGTAGCACTCGCACTAAAGCATACAACTCTTTGTCATAGATGGGATAATTAAGTTGAGCACCGGAGAGTTTTTCACTAAAATAAGCAATGGCTCGTTTTTCTTGCATCAAAACTCCGCCAATTCCGGTACCACTTGCATCACAATGAACCTCAAAAGTTTTGTCAAAATTGGGCAAAGCAAGAATCGGAGCATGAGTAAGCAAAGACTTGAGCTCATCAAAAGCGGTTGATTGCAAAGTTCCCCAAACAAAGGAAGTATTCTTCTTGCTCAAAGCATGTAAAGGAGCGGCAATTGTGCTAAAATCTTTCACAAAGCGACGATAGAAACCCGCAAGACCAAGAAAACTTCGCACTTGTTGCAAATTGGTGGGTTGGGGCCAAGTTTTGATTGCTTCAATTTTAGATTCATCAACATGGACACCCTTTGAGGAAACAACAAAACCCAAGAAAACCACTTTGTCAACTCCAAAAGTGCATTTTTCAAGTTCGCATAAAGACTTTCCTCATGAAGAGTTTGCAACACAGATTTTACATGATTGATGTGCTCTTTCATGGTTTTGCTAAACACAAGAATATCGTCAAAGTAAACCACAACAAAGACTCCAATATAAGGACGAAGCACATGATGCATAAGACGCACAAAAGTACCGGGAGCTTCCGAAAGACCCATAGGCATCACTAACCATTCATATAAACCAAATTTGGTTTTGAAAGCAGTTTTCCATTCATCACCCTCTTGTATGCGGATTTGGTAATAGCCACTTTTAAGATCAATTTTTGAGAAAAAGTTGGCTCCACTAAGTTCATCAAGCATGTCATCTAAGCGAGGAATGGGATGCCTATATCGAACGGTAATAGCATTGATAGGTCTACAATCGGAACACAAGCGGAAACTTCCATCGGCTTAGGCACAAGAATAACGGGAACTGCACAAGGGCTTAAGCTTTCACGTACATGACCATTGTCGATTAGTTGTTGTACTTGCCGTTGAATCTCCTTGGTTTCTTCCGGATTGACTCGGTATGGGGCTTTGTTTGGTAGCGGCGCTCCGGGAATGAGGTCGATTCGATGCTCTATGCCTCGAAGAGGAGGTAGACCCGGAGGTAGCTCATCGGGGAAAACATCTTGGAATTCCTGCAAAAGAGATTGAAACACCAAAGGTAGCTCGTGAATGGTGTTAGTTTTTGGTTCTCCGTCCTTGCACACAAGGACGAAGTGCATCACGGTAGATGGGTTCTCACACACTTCTCTCATCTCACTTTTGGTGGCAAATAGAATGAGGTTTTTCTCTCTAGGTGAAGAGTCGCTCAAATTTGGCTTGTGGCTCTCACTCACTTTTGGGTGGATCACTTTCTCACTCTTGCCTCTATGATTGGTGGCTTGTTTGTCTGCTATCACATGACTAGGAGACATAGGTCGTAGCACATATTGTTCCCCCTTCATCTTGAAGCTATAGTGATTGGTGCGCCCATTGTGGATGACACCACGGTCGAATTGCCATGGTCGACCAAGAAGTAGGTGACAAACGGTCATTGGGACCACATCACATTCCAACGTGTCTTCATAAGCACCAATTTTGAAGGATACTTGGACCGTATGCTCGACTTTTATAGTGCCGGAGTCACTTAGCCATTGAACCTTGTATGGGTGCGGGTGCTTCCTCTTGACCAATTGGAGCTTGGAGCATAGTTCTTCACTTGCCAAGTTGTGGCAACTACCTCCATCGATGATGACCTTGATGGACCGTCCATTGATGTCGGCTTTTGTGTGGAAGATATGGCATCGTTGGTCTTCTTCTTGTTGATGTTGGAGAGTCAAGACTTTGGAGACAACGAGAGCGGGGCTCGAATCCTCGTCACAAAAGACTTGATCATCTTCATCTTCATTCACTTGCCGGTGCATGGCCACTTGCTCAAGAGCCTCCATCTCCTCTTCACTCATGGAGTCATATGTGCCATCGTCGTTGAGGATCATGGTGCGCTTGTTGGTGCATTCGTATGACTTGTGGCCTCGGCCGCCGCAAGTGAAACACTTGAAGGAGCTTGTTTTGATGGTCTCATCGGTCGGAATAGAGGATGAAGCACGCGGCTTGAGGTTGTTTGTAGTAGGAGGAGGACGACTTGAACTTGTCGATGTCTTCTTGTAACTTGACTTGTCGTCGTTTCTTGAAGAAAGCTTGGTTGATGTAGATGTTGGAGGAGTCGTTGAAGCTTGGTTGTTGGAGAAGCCGTAGGTCTTGGATGAGTACTTGGCATTTGAAGTCATCTTGCACTTGGCGCCCGCCTTTGTAGCTTGATGCACGAGCTCAATGAGGGATGAGTATGGTTGGAAGTCGGCGATCATCTTGATGGGATGATTGAGTCCATTCAAGAAACGTGCCATAGTTTGCTCATCATCTTCCTTGACATTGGCTCGAATCATGGCTATCTCCATTTCCTTGTAATATTCCTCAACGCTCTTTGTTCCTTGCTTGAGTAGTTGGAGTTTCTTGAAGAGGTCGCGGTTGTAGTAGGTTGGCACAAAACGTGCTCGCATGACATCCTTCATTTGAGCCCAAGTGGTGATTGGAGGTTCACCTCTTGCTTGTCGTCGCTCAATGATTTGTTCCCACCATATGAGCACATAATCTTGGAACTCAAGTGATTCCATAGCTATTTTTTTCGCTTCATCGTAGTTGTGCAAGCGGAAGATTTTGTCAACCTTCAATGCCCATGAGAGGTAGTCTTCGGGGTCATTGCTTCCATTGAACTTGGGCATGGTGAATTTTAGCTTGCCGTAGCGTTGCTCTTCATTGTGTTGTTGGCGATGTTGATGATGACGTCCTTGACGTGGAATGTACTCGTCTTCATGTTGCTCTTGGCGCGGAGGAAGACCATGATCAACTTGCTCTTGTTGAACTTGAGGTTGAGGTGGAGCTTGACGAGCTTGTGGAGGAGCTAGGGGAACTTGACGTTGTACATGAGATTGGTAGTTTCTCTCTTGGATTTCTTCCCGAAGGGCTTCCTCTTGATTGCACCGTTCGCGATTGCGGTTGGCGAAGGCTCTACTTGATTCTTGAAGGGCACGTTGCGCCTCAAGAGCTTGCGCTTCACGTTGTTGTTGTTGAAGACGTTGAGCCTTGGCGTCTTGTTCGTCTTGGTGAAGACGTGCTCGTTCTTCCTCTTGTTGGCGACGAAGACGTTGTCGTTCTTGAGCTTGAGCAAAAGCCTCTTGGTTTGATTGAGGACGAGGAGCTTGATCATCAACTTTCTCTTGTGAATGCTTGTCATGTAGCGGGTTACGAGATGCATGACGGTCTTGGCGCGCAGCTCGTCGAAGAGTGTTCGATGACGGTGTACTTGAGTCGTAGAAGGTGTCGGAATGTCGACTCGAGCGGCTCCGTCTTGATGATGAAGAAGTGGAATGATGCCGGTTTCTCATCAACGCGCGGATCTCGTCCATTCTTGCATCATTCTCTTCCTTGTGAGCCTTGAACTTGTTGTCGAAGTAGTCTCTTGTACGTTGCTCGGAGAGTCGCAAGTCGGTGGCGAGGTTGTCGATCGCGATCGCCATTGCTTGTTGTTCTTGGTGCAACGCCACAGCGCCAAAGAGGTGGCTCTTGGTGACGATGAAGTCATGTCGTCGTCTTGCTCGATGAAGAGTGGGTTGGTAGAAGAACTTGGCCTATCCATCATTCCAAGCAAGATGTGAGTGGTAGAACGGAAAAGAACGTATACCAATGTACCTTTGACCGATGTTGAAAATGAATCAAGTTCACTCAAATGCGGACAATGAAATAGCACTCTTGGTACCGACTCTTGTCGGTTCTCACACCTACACAAATAAAAGCTTATGGTGGAGCTCGGTTAGGATGGTGGCACAAAATTTGATGCAATTGTAAGTGAGACTCAATAAAGTTGTAAATGATTCACAAATTTGCAAATGCAACAAGTAGACCAATAGCAAGATATGGTACACGGAAACACACGCGCAAATAGATAATATGGGGTTATGCAACCAAGGATGAGCCAAAATGTGGAATTCACCAAGATGTTCTTGTTGCACAACACTAGAGAGACGCTAGCACGATTGCACAATAGGCGGATACAAACTTGTGCACAACCTACTAAGCAAAATGCAACGACTTCTATCCCAAGTATGCTATATGTATGGTGTGTTGATGTGTTGATCCAAGATGATCAAGTATGACAATCTTAATGTTTTATGATTCTATGGTTCTTGCTCATAAGCTATTTGCTTATCTTTTTCTCTTTGCTTAAAAGCTTGATTGGCTCTTTCTCTTTTGAGCTCTTTTTCTCCTGCAAAACTTCACGAACCAAGATAGCAATTGTGTATGCGATGACAACTTTGTGACACCCAAGTTGATGCTAAGATATGCACCACTTTGGTATGGTATGTATGCTATGGAGTATGATCACTAATGTGCACAAGTCATGTTGCCGGCAATACTCAATGGCTAGTCTCGATGGGTAAGCGACGCAAAAGAATGGCTATGATGGTTATCAATGCAATTGCAAGTAATGACAAAGGTGTCGACGATGTTACCGTCCTTGACGAAGATGAGCGGTGGTGATGTTGATGTTGAACCGTACCTAGATAGCCGAAACACAAAAGGATACGGAAAACCCCAACTCAAATTCTCAAGGCAAAAGTTGGCAACGTTGTCGGAATTGGTAGTGGGCAATGCTATGGTGGTGTTATGTGGAGGTGGTGGAGGTAAGTGGAAGTGTATGTGGGCACGGGACAAAATTTGGCGAAAGTTAGGCGGTGATCGGGGTGGTGGAAGGGATGGATGCTACCAGGGGCCGGAAATCCGGGCTAGAAGCCGGATGTCCGGGGCGCCGGATGTCTGGGCTGATCGGGCCGGATGTCTGGGCTGCTCGGGCCGGACGTCCGGGCACGAAGAACACCGCGAGGATAGGTCAAATCGGATCAAAATTTGGGCGAATTTGTGGATGGAAATTGGGGAAAAGATGAGGAAAAGCTAGATCTACCTGCAACACGCGAAATCCACGGATCAAATCCAACAAAATTTCATCACACTAACAAATCACAAAAAAAATTGGGGGCTATTTTTGTGGGGAATTTTCGAAATTAGGACAAAAAAAATCAAGCTAGAAAAAGAGGGGTAGGGGCTCCAATAACGTGATCAACGTGGCTCATGATACCATAGATGATGTAGGGCGGAACCCTACGTGGGCGATCTTTCACGTTGGAGCAGATCCTACGGGGAATCACGGAGAACACGTGGAAGAACAAGAGGGAACCACGGGGAAAACGAGAGAGAGAATTCACTCAACCGACAAGAAACCAATCACACAAATGCTAGATTATCGATCACATAGAGTGGCACAAGATTCAAGAACAACAAAGGTAAGGATACACGAGTAGCCGTTCTTCTCCGAGAGGAGGTCTTGATGGGGTCCACCCTAGAAGGGGGTCTTGAATCCGCTTGGGGGATCTTCTCCGTAGAGGTCCTGATCTCCGAGGAGAAGTAGCCAAGTGGATGAGCAAAGGCTCTCACACCAAAATATGAGCTAATCCAAAGCTAACCCTAGAAAGAGGAGGGGATCAAGTATATATAGTCTCGGGGCGAAGGGGTACAAGGGACAAGGCCCTGAGACACTCAGCAGCAGCAGGGAGGCCGGATGTCCGGCGCCGGGCGGATGTCGGGCTCTCAGCCGGATGTCCGGTTAGGGCGACCGATTCTGCAGAACCGGGTGATGGGAGCCGGATTTCCGGGCGAGTGGCCGGATATCCGGGGCTTCGGGACGGGCCGGATGTCCGGGCGGGGAGGCCGGATGTCCGGGCTGATCTGGGTCTTCCAGGTGCATTCGGTGAGGGAGGGGCCGGATTTCCGGGCGAAGGGGCCGAATATCCGGGGCTTCAGGAAGAGCCGGATGTCCGGGGCATGGGGCCGGATGTCCGGGCTGAGCAGACTTCTTCGGTTCCTCTCGACGTGTTCCTTCATCCTTGTACTTGGGGACTTGTCCGTCTTGACGTGCATCCCCAGGAGGTTCCCCTTGAGACCTAATCATGCATAGCATATCGGACTTAGGTAGTAGCCATGTCTCGAGCGGATCATATGCGATATCAATAAGGAAGGAGGTCACCTCGTTCTCGAGAGCTCTAGCTCTAGCTCGTGTCATGGGTCCTCTTGGGTCTTGATGAGACGGTTGTGGATGCATGGGGATGATAGTGGGCTGCTCCGCATCAAATTCTATGGGGAACAAAATTGGTTATGTTGCAGAAGTCGGTGGTGGTGTAGCGGATAATGTGGTGGAAGCCCTAGGCAAAGATGCCAAAATTCACAACATTTTATGAAGTCAAATGGGTTTGCTGGTATTTTTGTTGGAAGGGTGATGTCAAGAGCTTTTCAACGAGCTAAAGAACGTGAAAATCGGAGTTCGGATGAATTAGTTATGGACAAAACAAAAATCAGCCGAAGTGGGAACCAACAGGTTACGGACGTCCGTAAAGGTCGGATGTCCAGGGCGTCGGACGTCTGGGAAAGTCGGAAATCCATAAATTCGGTTCGGGATAGGGGTTCCGGTCGTCCGGAAAGGTCGGACGTCCGGTCGTTCCTGGGGCTCCGGACGTCCGTAAAACGCCGGTCGTCCGGTGGGTCAGGGTCAACGCGAGATGCGAGTTCGGGGGTGCGATTTTGAGCGGAAAATGGAGATTTTGGGGTCAAAATTCACGGGATTTCATGGATGAAAGATGGGGAAACTTGGGGAGATGCTAGATCCACTCGAAACCGAGCAAATCCATGGATCAAAACCAACAAAACATCATCAAAACCAATAAATCACAAAAAAAATTGGGGGCTATTTTTGGTGGGGATTTTCGGATTTAGGACGAAATTAACAAAATCAAGCTAGAAAAAGACTGGTAGGGGCTCAAAAAACATGATCAACGTGGCTCTGAAACCAAGATGATGTAGGGCGGAACCCTATGTGGACGATCTTTCACGTTTGGAGAGAATCCCTACGAGGAACACGAAGAACGAGCCGGAGAACACGAGGAAATCACAGGGGGAAACACAAGAGAATCACTCAAACCAACAAGATCAATCACACATGTGCTAAATCGATGATCACAAAGGGAGATACATGATCCAAAGTCAACAACGAACGGTACAAGTGGCGGTAGCTCATCTCCGAGAGGAGGTATTGAATCCATGAGGGATCTTGATGCGGAGCATCCCACGTTCATCCCCATGTACGCTCCGACTACTCTCCAAACCCCAAGTGGACTTATGACGAGACCTCAACTATACGCCATTGGACACAAGGTGAACTCGCTCCTCTCCGAATCGTCACTTTCCATATGTGAGACATGGCTACTACCTCAAACGTGTGTGCTATGCATGTCCAGGAACCAAGAGGAAGGCAATGGAACAGCTACGAGCATTGGACAAGACGGCGAGGACACCAAGTACAAGGACCAAGTGAAGAAGCTGCCCGAAGCTACAGCGGCCAGACGTCCGACCAGGACCGGACGTCCGACGAACTCCAGGCACCGGACGACCGGCCCCCTCCGGACGTCCGACCGAAGCGCACCCGAGCCGAATCTATGGAAGTCCGAAGAGCACCGGACGTCCGGACCTTCCCGAGCCTCCGGACGTCCGACGCCTGTGCGCTGCCATGTGTTGGGCCGCAGCCCATGTACGCCTTCACTTACCCCTTCCTGGCTCTAGACTATATATACTCCTCCACCTCCTCCTAGTTAGGGTTAGCGTTGATTTAGCTCATTGTTAGATAGAGTCATTATCCATATCGGATCTACTCCATGAGAGAGACCGCGCCCCTCTTCGGAGAAGATCCCCTTGATTCAAGACCTCCTTTGCGGAGAAGACCATCATCAAGACCTCCTCACGGAGAAGAACGGCTACCGTTTGTATCGTCCTTTGTTGACTTTGGATCATGTATCTCTCTTTGTGTTCATCGATCTAGCGCATGTGTAATCGAATCTTGTTGGTTTGAGTGATTCTCTTGTGTTTTCCCCGTGATTTCCGTCGTGTTCTTCCGCTCGCTCTTCGTGTTCCTCGTAGGGATCCTCTCCAAACGTGAAAGATCGTCCCCATAGGGTTCCGCCCTACATCAGATCTTCCCGTAAAGGGGTCTTGAATCCATGGTGGATCTTCTCCGAAGAGGCCGCGGTCTCTCACGAGGAGGAGATCCGATATGGATGAGTAAAGCTCTATCTAACAATGAGCTAAATCAACGCTAACCCTAACTAGGAGGAGGTGGAGGAGTATATATAGTCATGGGCCACGAAGGGGTAAGTGGGGGATACATGGACTCGGTCCAATACACTGTGCGCAGACAGGCGTCGGACGTCCCGTGGGTTCCGGTCGTCCGGAGGCTCGGGAAGGTCCGGACCTCCGGTGCTCTTCGGACTTACATAGATTCGGCTTGGGTGCGCTTCGGTCGGACGTCCGGAGGGGGCCGGTCGTCCGGTGCCTGGAGTTCGTCGGACGTCCGGTCCTGGTCGGACGTCCGGCCGCTGTAGCATTTGCTGGCCTGGTTTCCTTGGGCTGTTGTGACCATGTCTCACATGTCTCACATGTCTCACATTTGAGGTAGTAACCATGTCTCACATGTGGGAAGTGAAGGTTCGGAGAGGAGCGAGTTCACCTTGTGTCCAATGGCGTATATTCGAGGTCTCGTCATATGTCCACTTGGGGTTTGGAGAGTAGTCGGAGTGTACATGGGGATGAACGTGGGATGCTCCGCATCATGGAGACTCGTCCCTAAGTAGCCGAAACACCTTAGGAAACGGAAAAACTGCGAACTCAAAATCTCAAATGACAAATGTCAAATGGTGGTAGCGGAATGCGGTGGTGGTTGCGGAAGCTCAAAGGGATTGCGGAAATGCAATGATGGGTTATGGTGTACGCAAAGCGGAAGTGGAGGGTAAGATGGTGGACTATACACGGTGTCGGAGTTGTAAGCATGGTCCCTAAGTAGCCTAAACACCTTAGGAGACACAACTCACAACACAAACAAAATTGGGTTAAGTTGGGTTGGTGGAAGTGTATGGTGGGTAAGCCTATGCGGAAGGGGCGGTTGTGGTTGATGAAGAAGCAACCGTCCCTAAGTAGCCGAAACACCTTAGGATACTGGAATTACAACTCAAACAACCATGGGAAACAAAATTGGTTAGGTTGCAGAAGTCGGTGGTGGCTATGCGGAGGATGTGGTGGAAGCCCTAGGCAAAGATGCCAAAATTCACAAAATTTGACGGAGTCAAAAGATGTTGGTGGTATTTTTGTTGGAAAGGGGATGTCAAGAGCTTTTCAACGAGCTAAAGAACGCGAAAATCGGAGTCCGGATGAATTAGTTATGGACTAAACAAAAATCAGCCGAAGTGGGAATCTACAGGTTACGGACGTCCGTAAATGTCCGGTCGCCGGACGTCCGGGAAGGTTGGAAATCCGTAAATTCATATCGGGTTAGGGGTTCCGGTCATCCGAAAAAGGTGGACGTCCGGGGGTCGGGGGTCAACGCGGGATTTGAGCTCCAGGAAGCGATTTTGGGCGGAATTTTGGGATTTTGGGGGCAAAATTGAGGAGATTTCGTGGATGAAAGATGCGGAAACTTGGGGAAATGCTAGATCCACTCGAAACCAAGCAAATCCATGGATCAAAATCAACAAAACATCATCACACCAACAAATCACAAAAAAAAATTGGGGCTATTTTTGGTGGTGATTTTTGAAATTGGGGAAGAACACAACAAAACCAAGCTAGAAAAAGAGGGGTAGGGGCTCCAAAAACGTGATCAACGTGGCTCATGATACCAAGATGATGTAGGCCGGAACCCTATGTGGACGATCTTTCACGTTTGGAGAGGATCCTACGAGGAACACGAAGAATGAGCGGAAGAGCACGAGGGAAATCACGGGGGAAAACACAAGAGAATCACTCAAACCAACAAGATTTGATTATACATGCGCTAGATCGATGAACACAAAGAGAGATACACAATCCACGATCAACAAAGGACGATACAAACGGTAGCCGTTCTTCTCTGTGAGGATGTCTTGATGATGGTCTTCTCCACAAAGGAGGTCTTGAATCCAAGGTGGATCTTCTCCGAAGAGGGGCCGCGGTCTCTCTCGTGGAGTAGATCCGATATGGATGAGCGAAGCTTTATCTAACAATGAGCTAAATCAACGCTAACCCTAAGTAGGAGGAGGTGGAGGAGTATATATAGTCTAGGCGAATGAAAGGGTAAGTGGCTTCGGCCCAACACACGGGCGGGCGCACAGGCGTTGGACGTCCGACAGGTACCGGACGTCCGGCGGCTCGCGAGGGTCCGGTCGTCCGGTGCATGTCGGACGTCCGGCGTTTTGGCTCTGGACAGGTGGTGTCGGACGTCCGGTCGGCGTCGGTCGTCCGGGCACTGGAGAGTGTCGGACATCCGGTGTCTGGCGGTCCTCCGGCGCTGAGTCGTTGACGTCCCGTGGCTCCGGCCGTCCCAGATTCGCCGGGTCCTCAGGGGCCGGACGTCCGGGCTGGGCCGGTCATCCGGTGGTTGTAGCTTCACGCAGCTTCTTCTCTTGGTCCTTGTACTTGGCGTCCTCGCTAGCTGTTCCGTTGGATGTGGTGGCTTCGTGGCTTTCCTCCAAGTACCTGATCATGCATAGAACACACGTTGGAGGTAGTAGCCGTGTCTCACATGTAGGAAGTGAAGGTTCGGAAAGGAGCGAGTTCACCTTGTGTCCAATGGCGTATAGTTGAGGTCTCGTCATAAGTCCTCTTGGGGTTTGGAGAGTAGTCGGAGTGTACATGGGGATGAACGTGGGATGCTCCGCATCACCATCACACGGTTTCACTTCAACGCATTACGTGATCATCTACGCCGAGAGTTCAAAAACAGCCTTGACCCAATTAAAGAGAAGCAAGACAAGTTGTCGAGAGATTTGCAGCAACTTAGGGGTAATATTGATGAGCAACTCACTCAGAACATGGCAGCCATGAGGACTTGTATTGTTGTTGATATTGTGCGAGAGCTTCGTCAGAATCGAGAAGATGCAAGTGTCCATGGTGAAGAACAAAATGTAACTGATGGGGAAGGTGTTGCTTCCAATGCACAAGCTAGAAGAAACTGTGCTCCTGCTCCCCATGCCATGAGACCTCCCGGTCCCAGACGTGGAAATGATCATGGTAATGGACGTGGTCATCATGAAGCTGCTGCTGGTCGTGGTCTTAGAGGAGGCCACCGAAGAGCAAATGTGCATGAAGGTAGTGGAGATGAGTTTGATGAAGATGAAGAAGGCATGCACCAGAATGACAGATTTCATCATCGTAGAAACTATGGTCGTGGACGGCAGGAGGAGGAGAGGTTTGGAAAGCTGAAATTTACCATGCCCATGTTTGATGGTGGGTCTGATCCAGAAAGTTATCTCACATGGGAATTGAAGGTTGACAAGATTTTCCGCATGCACAACTACTCTGAAGAGAAGAAATTAGCAATGGCCTCACTTGAGTTTGAAGACTATGCTCTAATTTGGTGGGAGCAAGTTCAGATTCAGCGAGAAGAAGAAGGAGAGCCTGCTGTTGCTACATGGACAGAAATGAAAAGAGAGATGAGGGCAAGATTTGTCCCAAGGCATTATAGACGTGACATCTTTGATAAGCTCCAGAATTTGAGGCAAGGAAAGTTATCAGTTGAGGAGTATCATAAGGAGATGGAGAAGGCAATGATAAGAGCCAACATACATGAAGATGAGGAGCAGTCCATGGCAAGGTTCCTCTATGGGCTTAATCCTAATGTTAAACGAGTGGTTGATTTGCAGCCATATAGTAATGTAGTAGAGCTGGTACATCTTGCTTCTAAGGCTGAACGTCAATTGCAAGAAGACTCGAAGCAAAACAGAACTACGTCCTTCACAGCTCGAGCTACATCAAGTGGGAGTAAGTTTATACCTCAATTCAACGTTGGTCGAGGTATTATGACTAGTTCTGGTGGTGGAAATCAGCCCCATGCACGTGCAGCCACGAGCAGAAATGATGCATCAAATTCGAAGGAGAAGAGCATTTGCAGCTCCTAGTTCATCCTCCATTGGCTCCACGGGGAAAACTAGTGAGATAGATTGCTTTACATGTAAGGGACGTGGCCACATGAAGAATGATTGTCCCAACAAGCGTACCATGTTGATCACCGAGAATGGAGAATATGAGTCTTGTAGTGAACCTGAAGAAGAAACTGAAGATGGTGATGGTTCAGATGGTGATGAGCAAACCTATTGTGATTATGAGCAAGGTGCCTCTCTTGTTGTCACTAAAGTTTTGAGTGTGCAGATCAAAGAAGCTGAGAATGGACAACGACACAATCTGTTTCAAACAAGAGCCAAGTGCAAGACAAGGTATGCAAGGTAATTGTTGATGGTGGAGTTGTCACAATCTTGCAAGCAAAGAAATGTGTGATAAGCTTGGGCTGAAGTTGCTACAACACCCTCATCCATATCATATACAATGGTTGAGTGAATGTGGAGAGATTAAGATCACACACATGGTACAGGTGCAATTCAAGATTGGAGATTATAATGACACCGTTGAGTGTGATGTGGTGCCAATGAAGGTGTGTCACTTGCTGTTGGGCAGACCGTGGCAATATGATCATTCAGCTCAACATTGTGGCAGAATCAATCAATACACCATCAAGTGGAGAGGAAAAGACTTGGTGCTTAGACCCATGACACCCCAACAAATCATGGCTGAGCACTTGCAGAAAGTTTCTGAAGTAAAAATAGTGAGTAAGAAAGAGGGAGAGAAAAAGAGCGAGAGAGAGATCCACAAATCGGTGAGTGAGCGCCACAAGCCAAATCTGAGAGAGAAGAATAAAAGAGAGGGAGAGAACTTAGTAATGTTAACCACCAAATCAGAACTGAGAGATGTGAGGCTCAACCCAAATCAAGTGGTGGTTGTACTTGTGTACAAAGATGCTTTGCTTTCAGCTAACGACTTAACATGTCTCCCTATGCTATTTGTGATGTCTTGCAGGAATTCGAGGATGTTTTTCCGGAGGAAGTACCTGCTGGTCTACCTCCCTTGTGTGGCATAGAACATCAGATTGACCTCATTCCAGGAGCATCACTTCCGAATCAACCTCCCTACCGCACCAATCCTGAAGAAACAAAGGAGATACAAAGGCAGGTACAAGAACTTTTGGATAAAGGTTATGTGCGTGAAAGCTTAAGTCCTTGTGCTGTACCTGTGATTTTGGTGCCCAAGAAAGATGACACATGGCGATTGGTAATGGATTGTAGGCCTATCAATATTATAACTATTAGGTATCGTCATCCTATTCCTAGGTTAGATGATATGCTTGATGAATTGAGTGGCTCTACTGTTTTCTCTAAAATTAATTTGAGGAGTGGATACCCTTAGATTAGGATGAAAGAAGGAGATGAATGGAAAACTGCTTTCAAAACAAAATTTGGGTTGTATGAGTGGTTAGTCATGCCTTTTGGATTAACTAATGCACCAAGTACATTCATGAGATTGATGAACCATGTTTTGAGAGCTTACATTGAAAATTTGTTGTTGCGTACTTTGATGACATCCTAATCTATAGCAGATCCATTGAGGAACATATTGAACATCTAAAACAAGTGTTGAATGTGCTAAGGACAGAAAAAACTATATGCTAACGTTGAGAAGTGCTCCTTTTGCACAAACAAGGTTGTGTTTCTTGGCTATGTCGTTTCAGGAGAGGGAATTGAAGTGGATGAATCTAAGGTGGAAGCAATCAAGAATTGGCCAACTCCAATGAATGTAAGCCAGGTGAGAAGTTTTCATGGCCTTGCTGGTTTCTACTGGAAGTTTGTGAAAGATTTTAGTACAATTGCTGCACCTTTGAATGAATTGACAAAGAAAGGAATTCCCTTTAAATGGGGTGCACCACAAGAAGAAGCATTTATTGAGCTTAAGAAACAATTAACTGAAGCACCTTTGCTGATTCTACCTGATTTCACTAAAAAATTTGAGATAGAACTTGATGCTAATGGAATAGGTATTGGAGGTGTGTTAATGCAAGAACGAAAACCAATAGCATATTTTAGTGAGAAGCTGAGTGGTGCACAACTGAATTATTCTGTTTATGATAAGGAGTTGTATGCCTTGGTTAGAGTGCTTGAAACTTGGCAACACTACTTATGGCCTAAAGAGTTTATTGTACATTCTGATCATGAGGCCTTGAAACATTTGAAAGGCCAAGCTAAACTGAATCGTAGGCATGCTAAATGGGTAGAATTCATTGAAACTTTCCCGTATGTTGTGAAGTATAAGAAAGGAAAGGAAAACATGGTTGCTCATGCTTTGTCCCGTAGGCATGTTCTTTTGACACAATTAGAAGTGAAGGTACCAGGACTTGAGAGCTTAAAAGAACTGTATTGCACTGATCATATATTTTCAGAACCATATGCAAAATGTAAAGATGGGAAAGGTTGGGATAAATACCATGTGCATGATGGGTTCCTTTTTAGGGCTAACAAGTTGTGTGTTCCAGATTCGTCGGTTAGGCCTTTGTTGTTGCAGGAATCACATGCAGGAGGATTAATGGGACACTTTGGTCGTGAGAAAACTTATGAGCTATTGGCCGATCACTTTTATTGGCCGAAGATGAGGAAGGACGTTGAGAGATTTGTGCAGCGATGCATCATATGCCACAAAGCTAAGTTTAAACTGAACCCCCATTGTTTATATACTCCCCTACCTGTTCCAAATGCTCCTTGGGAAGATATTAGCATGGATTTTGTTTTAGGATTGCCTAGGACTAAAAGGGGGAGGGATTCAGTTTTTGTTGTGGTTGATAGGTTCTCAAAAATGGCACACTTCATTTCGTGCCACAAGAACGACGATGCTTCACATGTTGCTGATTTGTTTTTCAGGGAAGTTGTTCGCTTGCATGGAATGCCAAGGACTATTGTTTCAGATCGAGATGTGAAGTTCATGAGCTACTTTTGGAAAACATTGTGGGCAAAATTAGGAACCAAGTTGTTGTTTTCAACAACGTGTCACCCCCAAACTGATGGGCAAACAGAGGTAGTGAACCGCACACTCTTAGCCTTGCTGCGTACAAGGATCAAGAAGAATTTGAAGGAGTGGGGAGAGTGTTTGCCGCACGTGGAGTTTGCTTACAATCGGGCAGTTCACTCTACCACAAACATGTGCTCGTTTGAGGTGGTATATGGATTCAAACCACTTGCACCAATTGATTTGCTGCCACTTCCATTGCAAGAGAGATGTAACATGGAGGCTTCCAAATGTGCTGCATATGTGAAGAAGATTCATGAGAAGACCAGAGAAGAGATAGAAAGGAAGTCCAAGTACTATGCTGCTAAGGCAAACAAAAATCGCAAGAAGGTAACTTTTGAGCCAGAGATCTGGTTTGGATACATTTGCGCAAAGATCGGTTCCCAGAGAAGCGCAAATCCAAGCTAATGCCTCGTGGAGATGGACCATTCAAAGTCTTGGCCAAGATCAATGACAATGCTTACAAAATCGAGCTTCCTGAAGACTATGCTGTGAGTCCAACTTTCAATGTTGCTGATTTGTCTCCATGCTTCGATCAAGAGGGTCAAGAGTCGAGGACGGCTCCTTTTGAAGAGGGGGAGGATGATGAGGACATCCCAGGTTCACCTCGTTTATCATCTTCTCCCGATGATAAATCTCAGCCATCAAGTGAAGCTTCTACAAAGAAGATCTATTTGGGTCCCATGACAAGGAGCCGTGCCAAACAAATAGCACAAGAGGTGAACGTGCTCCTAGCTTATCATAATTCAAATGACCATGAGAACTTTATACTGCCTAAATCTCGTGTGCTGATTTTACTTAGGTACAA
This sequence comes from Aegilops longissima, assembly GCA_021605205.1. NCBI lineage: Eukaryota > Viridiplantae > Streptophyta > Magnoliopsida > Poales > Poaceae > Aegilops > Aegilops longissima. The sequence goes on along the minus strand of CM038678.1, from coordinate 328,104,635 downwards.
TGTCGAGGACAACCAACAACGTTCATCACATGAAGAACCAAGTTTTGGAGCCCATTCAACAAGTTTAAAGAGAACAAGTTTCAACGCTGATGAAAGCCTTGTTTTGGTGACAAGGACAACTAGTTACACCACAAGGAAGAATAGCAAGCCATCTCAACACTCTATTGTTGCATGTGCAGTTCCAGAATTCGTCCCAGAACTTGCTGAATCATGAAACGCAAATATATGAGCATCCAGCATGTGTGGGAGTACAAAATGGAGAGCATATGAAGTCTACTTTCAGGAAAATCAAACGGTGCATCTTTTGGAGTCCTGAGTCAAAGGATATGAGAGTTCCAATGCAAGCTGTCCAGGGCATTAATTGCTGCGCGAGGCTCCATGAGTTTGCTCCCTTGACCAGCTGGTTAGCATGAATTTGAGCCCCTCTTTTGGCCTGGTTTCACACCTAAACTAGGAGGGCTGTTCCTAGTATAAATATCCCTTCCCCCACTTCAGCCATAACTCTTTGGCAATTTGATTTGAGCATAGGTTAGCTAAGTGCAACCAGAATATTGTTTGAGAGTTCACTTCCTCCTTAACTCTTGTTCTTGCCTTGTGAGAGGGTAAACTCACTTTGTGATTTTACAACAACAGCCGTTGAGGCAGCGACCAGTTCGTGCTTCCAACTTCGTGCGTGGTTGCGTGGATTGGAACTAAGAGTGTTGGTTGGGCGAATACTTGTCGCTAGTTGTTGCATTTGCAATAGTTAGCTTCGGTCTCTCAGGTTGCACTAGTTATCCTTTACCTGACAGCGTTATTGGTTGGGATCGAGGGTTTCCTTCGTACCCTTCAGGTGGCGTTGATTCACAACATAGAGCAGATCCTCTGTGAAGATTGGGCAACCCCGTATCAATCATGTTCCTCACTGTGTAGGCAATCCGCACTTTGGAGAATTCCTAACTACTCGGTCGAATAAATTCTCGTGACCGTAAGAACTTCGTCTCACATCAAGAAATTGACTGAACTGTATGAGATTTCCAATGGCTTCACTCAAGGGATTGGTAGGTGTAGGATTTTGAGTTGAGCATCACATTGAAATTTTTCCTTAGTATTTCCTCGACCCCCTTTAACAAAGACGGTGTTTCCTATGACTCAAGAAAGAGAAAATGAAACTACGAAAAAAAAGTCTTCACGCTTCATGTTCCACAAATGAATACCAAGTCTTCAAGGTCACACCAATTTCTTCACTTTCAAAGTCTTGTAAAGTCTTCGAATACCAAAGTTTTCGTTGAAGAACTTCATTTTAGGGTCGACTTTCACCGTAAATATCAAACTCCTCATAGACTTATAGACATGTGTACACTCATAAACGATTAGACCCTTAACCTATAAGTCTTCAATACACCAAAATCACTAAGGGCACTAGATGCACTTACAATCTCCCCTTTTGGTGATTGATGACAATTGTAGCGACCGACCTCAGACGGTCAAGCCTCGTTACCGTGCCATCCTCGGATCAAGATGTCGGCACACACAAGACATCAATGTATATATCAAAGTGCAATCACATGTATAAATAACATAAATTGATATATACCTCATAATACTCAGCGAAACAATCAAACGGGTGTGGAGTCCCATCAACGCCATCGGCAGGTTGAGTGTAGACCGTAACCTCAGATCGTAACTCTTACTGTCGAGGAAATATCTGCAACATGATACATTGCAGTTGTGTAGGTCAGACATAGAATGTATCGGCAAGATCACAATAAGAGAGAACAGATGATAAAACTATACTATATGCAATATGGCTTTATGGCTCAGATCTGAGTTTTGTTTATGTAAAAGCTGGTTTTATTTACCCTACATCAAAGGAATAAATGAAGTCTGAACTATGGAGCCTTCTATCATGACATGGTTCCGCCAACCGATGTCTCATAGCCCAAATCATCATAAGTTGCCCACAATTAAGTTATCAGTCCGTGTTGAGAGTTCGAGATAGATCCAAGTCCAGAGGCTCAAATTGTCCGTAATCGGGACACGGCTAATCGATTAGGTTATAACCCTCGCAGAGGTTTGTACACTTTACCCGCAAGATTCGATCCTCTCTTTACGCTCTCGCACTTCAGAGTGTTTGAGAACAAGATGACCAAACATGGTCTTCCAAAGAGTTCCTCCGACCTCCGTCCGTACTCAACCCATCCTACCGTAGTTCTACATCTGCTAGTATCGCCCCAGCCAGAGTCACAACTAAGGTCAACCAAGCCGAGCCCATAATGACTTGCGGTTGCAGGTAAGCTTCCGGCGTGAAGTATTCTTCCGTCTCTTTGAGTCTGGGTGAAGCTTTCCGCAAGATGTCATGGCGCTTCTCCATGCATCCCGCCAACCACCGGTTTCTCCAGGTGCCCGTCAACAAATCCTTCACCCAAGAGTGTGTATTGAATTCTTGTCTTGAGCCTTGAAGTCTTGAGGCCTTGAAGATGCAGTCCTTGCAGATTCCATCATGGAGTTGTCGCCATTGACTAAATCCTTCATTCTCACACCACTCCGAGCACTCATACCAAACCCCGCCTACTATAGCGTAGCATTAAAATAAATAACGTCCTGGGCTTGGTAACAGGGTGATGGGTTCCTACCTCATGCATACTACTCAACTACAAGGATTCAATAACACTACTGAGGGGTGGTTGCAAAGGTGCCACTAAATGCAATAAACATAGGTATGAAAGCAATGGTCAAAGTGAACTTGCCTGGTGATGTTGACGAAGAAGAATTATCGTTCTCAAGAAATAACTTGATAGACTACTCGTCACTCTGATGAAATCTATATAACAAACATATCATTCACATAAGCACTGCACTAACAATCAAAACAAAAGAGAGAGCTAATAAGAATCAAGGAACTTCAAATAAAACTAGGAGTCTTCTTCTACAACATTCACAAAAATAGTTTTGTCTAACGGAAAATAAAACACTAAAATAACAGAGAATAAAATATAAATTTAGTTAAGACAAAAAAATAAAGTATTTTTTCATAAAGCTATTTTGAAAGTATTTTCAATTGGGAGTTAAAATAGTAGAGAAATCCATTGCAAGTTATTAGCGAACTTGAATTGATTTCACGATAAAAATAAATATAAAAACTTGTTGAACACCTACTGTTTAACTAATAGAAACCAAACATAAACTTTCTGAAATATAAAATAAAATAATTTAAAAACAACTATAGAAAAGAAGTAGCTATAATTTGAATAGAACTAAAACAGAATTTGTTTTACATGAAACAATAAGCTAAAATACTCAAACAATTTTGAAGTTTTTACCACTGGTAAATATGATCACTAGTGATCAGTAGAAAAAGAATCAAATAAAATCTATTTTTAAACTCCCGAATAAGCAAAACAAGCTTTAATTCAAATCTGATCTAACTCAATTTTATAAATCCAAACATAGACAAATTATATATTTTTGAAACTACAAGAAAATTGTGATCTAACGCAAAAGAATCAGCATCATTGGACTTCTAGATCAAAAGTTATAAGCTAAACAAGAACGGAACTAAATCTGTTACGGAAATAAATCTGAAAACGAAAACGGAGTTACCTGTGACGTGAGGCAGAGATGGCAGGAAGGATATGGCGATGTGGAGGGCTGCTCGGCGAGGGGGCGAGGTCGCCGGCGAGGGTGGGGGTGGCGGAGGAGGGGTCGGCGCTGGGGAGGTGGCGCTGGGCGATGGGGAGCTTCAGGAGAGCTCCTGGTGAGCGTTCTAGGCAGGAAAAGGAGGACGGTGGCGAGAAGGCTACGGGCAGGGGGGGCGTGGTGATGGGAAAATGGAACGAGGAGAGGAGGGGTTTTATAGGCGGTCTCGGAGGCGCTGGGATGGAAAGACGAGGGAGATCGGAAGGTGGAGTTTCCTGCCTCCATGGATATGGAAAGCTTCAGAACGTGAGAGGAAACAGAGGAAGGAGATGATCTCTTGTTGGGCTAGAATAGGAAAGTGCTTAATGGGCCAGCAGGTTTTTCCTAATAAAACGATTCCATTCCTATTTTTAAAATTAGGAAACTAAAACAATAAAAAGGAAATCAAATCAATTCGAATAAAGAGTTTTATATACTAAAATTATCAGAAAAATAAAATGTAGATGATGAGCATTATTCCACGGCCAAAATAAAAACTTAAAAAATGTTTTTCAGAAAATCCCTAAAGGCTTTATTTCTTTTTGCAAATAATTTTAAATAAAACTTTGGTTTTTTTTCTTGGCTCAATATTTTCAAAATGCCCTGATTTTGGAGGGTCATTTTCCTCCGCTCTTTCTTGCTTGCAAGAATTTATTTTCGGGTATTTCTCGGGAAGAAAAATAGAGAAGCAAGTGCAAATATTTGAAAGAATTAAATTGCAAAACTCCGCTCAAATTCTTTATAGTTGAAGAAGTCATGTCATCTTCTCTCATTGATTTTAATAGGATGAATTTGAATTTACCGGAGAAGGGAAAGTCATTTTATTCCTCTCTTTCAAAAGTTTTTGAAAAGGTTCAAATTTCACTCAAGTTTAATTCACTCAAGCAAACAAACAAACAATTCAATTAATTATATTAACATTCCAAAATTTGGGATGTTACAAACCTACCACACTTAAAATGAATCTCGCCCTCTAGATTCAAGAGGCTAGCAAGAAAAGGTTAGGGTTGGGGTCTTCTAGCAAATGTCTTGGTCGAAGGTCGGGTGCTACCACACTTAAAAACAAGGTCATGGTTCCAAAAACTTAGATATTTCCTCCGAGGGCTGACAATGTATGTCTCTTCACATATCTTACAATAGCTCCTTCATTAAAGCTCTTCCGTCGAAGCATAGAGTTTTCCTCAAAAGCTTGGGTCGGTTCACAAAGTTGAAGTTCGTCCGAGACCGGATCTTCTTAGCTGATGGGTCTGTGTCCATTCTAAACAACTATCGAAACACTCATGGTGGTCTACAATTTATGGTTTTCTCCTGCAGAAAACGGGTCTGTTGAACCTCACCGATAACCTACGCTTGGCAACGGTTGCCTGTAATGGGGTTCCATCGTCCTACCATTTTATGGTTTTATGGCTTATCGCGTCGACACTCTTCTAAGTTTTTCAAGGCTCTCGATTTTCCATCAACATATGATAGTTCATGATAGAAGTCTCCGGTATGGGGGCCAATCCATCCCGTACTTGAATCATTACCACATATTGATGCGGAGCATACCACGTTCATCCCCATGTACACTCCAACCACTCTCCAAGCCCCAAGGATACATAAGATGAGACCTCGACTATGCGCCATTGGACCCAAGGTGAACTCACTCCTCTTCGAACCGTCACTTTCCACATGTGAGACATGGCTACTGCCTCATGCATGGACCTTGCATACACTCAGGTACAACCAAGACGCACCATGGAGGATCCAAGGACCAAGGCCAAGCATGGAAGAGGAGAAGGAAGAAGAAGCCGGAGCAAGCGGTACTACCGCTTGTGCCCAGCGGTACTACCGCTTATCATCACAAGCGCACTACCGCTCTACATCCGCTCCACTTCCGCAAAGTCCGACAAACTTCGAGATCGAACGGCTCCAGAGCGGTACTATCACCATCATAGCGGTATTATCGCTGAAAGCGGTACTACCGCCTCAAGCACGGTATTACCGCCTGCTGCAGTAGCGTTCCGGCCGAGGCCCATGTACTGCTTTCGCCCCAACTTACCCCTTCGAGAACCTAGACTATAATAGACCCTCCTCTCATCCTTTCGAGGGTTAGCTTAGGTTTAGCTCATGTTTGTGTGAGAGCCTTTGCTCATCCACTTGGCTACTTCTCCTCGGAGCTCAGGACCTCTTCGGAGAAGATCCCCCAAGCGGATTCAAGACCCCCTCCTAGGGTGGACCCCATCAAGACCTCCTCGCGGAGAAGAACGGCTACCGTTTGTATCGTCCTTTGTTGACCTTGAATCATGTATCTCCCTTTGTGTTCATCGATCTAGCCCTTGTGTGATTGATCTCTTGTCGGTTGAGTGAATTCTCTCGCTTTCCCGTGTTTTCCCTCTTGTTCTTCCGCTGTTCTTCGTGATTCACCGAGGATCCGCCCAACGTGAAAGATCGCCCACGAGGGTTCCGCCTACATCATCTATGGATCAGAGCTTAGGTTGATCACGTTTTGGAGCCCCTACCCTCTTTTTCTAGCTTGATTTTGTTGATTTCGCCCTAAACCGAAAATCCCCACCAAAAATAGCCCCAAATTTTTTTGTGATTTGTTAGTTTTGATGATGTTTTGTTGATTTTGATCCATGGATTTGCTTGGTTTCGAGTGGATCTAGCATTTCCCCAAGTTTCACCTCTTTCCATCCACAAAATCCATCGAATTTTGACCCCAAATCACCCATTTCCGCCCAAAATCGCAAGAACTCGCTCGAACAATCGAAAATCTCGACACGAGCGGTACTATCGCCTCCTAGCGGTATTACCGCTTAGAGCGGTATTACCGCCCTCCTAGCGGTACTACCGCTGAGCACGGCATTTCCGCCAGCCCCGTCCAGCCCAAATAGTCGAAAAACCCGACACGAGCGGTACTATCGCCTGCTCCAAGCGGTATTATCGCACGAAGCGGTACTACCGCCTCCCGAGCGGTACTACTGCCCTAGCCAGTTTCAGCCTTCCGACTTTCACCGCTTCGCCATAACTAATTCATCCGAGTCCGATTTTGACGTTCTTTAGCTCGTTTTGAAGCTATTGACATCCCCTTCCCATAAAATACTACCATCACCATTTGACTCCATCAAATTTTGTGAACTTTGGCATCTTTGCCTAGGGCTTCCGCCACATCCTCCGTGATAACCACCACCGACTTCCGCAACCTAACCAATTTGTTCCCCATAGCATTAGTGGTTGCTTGAGTAGTGATTCGAGTCTCCTAAGGTGTTTCGCTACTTAGGACGATTGCTTCTTCATCAACCACCACCACCACTTCCACATAACCTTGCCCACCATACACTTCCGACAACCCAACTTAACCCAATTGTTGATTGAGCTTTTTCGAGTTGTGGCATGTGTCTCCTAAGGTGTTTCGCCACTTAGGACGGCAACTTCAACTCCGACACGTATAGCCCATCATTCCACTTCCGCATTGCGGCGCAAACCACCACCGCATTCCCGCTACCACCATTTTGACATTTGACGTTGAGATTTTGAGTTCGCGGTTTTTCCGCTTCCTAAGGTGTTTCGCTACTTAGGGACGCGTCTCCATCATCTTGGTATCCACATCAAGAACACCGCTACTCATCATCACCGGACGGTAACCTCCATATCATCTTTGTATCGTGGTATCCCTCCATTGTATATTCCCCTTGCCATTGCATTGTTAACCCCTAGCCTTACTTTTGCGTTACTTGCCTATCGAGACTAGCCATTTGAGTATTGCCGGCAACGTTACTTGTGCACATTAGTGATCATACCTTCCATTACATACCATACCATATCATATTGGTATCATATCACCCATTGTGTCTCAAGTTTGTTCCCGCATACACACAATTGCTATCTTGGTTTGTGCATTGTGCAAAGTGGCCATACAAAAAAAAAAAGAGAAATAAAGCTTTTAAGCAAAAGAGAGAAAGAGCAAAGAAGCTTGTAAGCAAGTGCCATAGCATCATACCACATTGCATATAAAATTATCATATCCGATCATCTTGGATCATCTTGAGAGAAACACCGGGAACCATACATACATAGCATACTTGGGATAGAAGTTTATCCATTTTGCATCTTATAGGTTGTGCACAAGTGTCGTATCCGCCTATTGAGCAATCGTGCTAGCGTCTCTCTTGAGTTGTGCAACACGAGCGTTTTCCGTGGATTCCACATTTTGTGCTCATTCCTTGGTTGCACGACCCCATTTATCTATCCGTGTGTGTGTTTCCGTGTGCCATTCTTTGCTAGTGGTCCATTTGTTTCACTTGCAAATTTGTGAATCTCTTTCAACATTATTGACTCTTGCTAACATTTTGCATTAAATTTTGTGCCACTATCCTCACCGAGATCCTCCATAAGCTTTACTTGTGTAGGTGTGAGAACCGACAAGGATTGGTACCAATAGTGCTATTTCATTGTCCGCATTTGAGTGAACTTGATTCATTGTCAACATCGGTCAAGGTACATTGGTATAAGTTCTTCTTTCTCCCACTCATATTTGCTCGAGTCTTGTGATGGATAGGCAAGGCATTTCATCTCCGGTCTTCGACAACAACGACGGCGTGAACAACTACATCACCAAAGCGTCTCTTCGATCTACAACGACAAGTGCAAAGCACACAATCAAGATTGCGAGAGCGATCGAGAACATCTCCATCGACATTCATCACTCAAGCAAGGAGAAGGGACTACTTCGATAAGAAGCTTGCCGCACATAAAGAGGAGCAAGATGCAAGGATGGAGGAGATTCGGGCCTTGATCAAGTCTTCTTCCCCTTCGTCATCTTCAAGGCGGCGACGTTCAAGCCACAAGTCTTCGGAGCGCCCAAGCGATGCAAGCGCAAGTCGTCCACATCTCCATGGAGACCACCATCACATTCGTGATCAACATCGTCATGAAGGGCAAGTCACCTCCAAGCATCATGTGCATGACGACGATTTAACGCCAAGGAGCTCAAGCACGACAACGACATCATCATCATGAAGATGCTCCACAAGCGCAAATGCACAAGTCCCAACAAGCCCTACTTCACGCCAAGTCGAAGCTTCATACGCACAAGAGAAGACCGCGAGACGACCACCACCAAGACGGCGCTACGGCTACATCAACCACTTCGCATCTTCGCCAAGTGTTCTCAAGGCATCTTCGCCTTTGGACGACGGCATCTTCGCCTACTTCCCACACGTACGCCTACATCGACTTCATCAAGTCCAAGGCGACCACCCACGAGCGAGGGCGACACTTCCATCTTCGAAGCCCTCAAGGAAGATGGCCGAGCATGGGAAACTCCCTTCGGTCATGGAGACGAGCTATGAGGTGCCACATCATATGGGCCTCCAACACCAAGACGGTGACAAGACGGTCGAGCAAGGGCCATCCCCTTCGACCACGGCGACGAGCGCGAACCTCTTCAACAACATGAAGACGACGCCCACATTGGACTCATACTCCGAGTCAAGCTACGCGACCGCGCATGGAGACATTTGCACCTACACCTCTCCGACACCCACACATGTTGAGCTACCCCATTTGTCATGTGAGGAGAGCCACCACCCCATGAGAGAGATGAGTGACTCCACCATACGTGACATTGAGAGCATTTCCTGTGAGAGGATGAGTGTGACCACCACTAGCCCCACAGACGAGAGCATGCCACACATCCTATGTGAGGTTGAGCGCCATTTGAGTGACTCCACCAACCATACGAGTGAGAGCATCATATTGGGAGTGAGTGAGCCACAACACTTAGTGAGTGAGGTAGTTGACACGGCATGTGAGGCCACTATGATTTCTAACGACTTAACCTCTACTCCTAGTGTGTTTTCTTCTTTGGTGCTAGGTCTCCTACATGACGACATGCCTAACCTTGATGAGTCTATTCCCCCATTAGAGACGACGATGGCCATGGTGGATGATGATGAACCCCCCACATGGTTCCATCAAGACGAAGATGACAACGAATGGATCTTCAACACCTCACCTACAACACATGAGCGATGCTCCAAAGGTAACATAGGTGATGGTGCTTCTCTTGTCCCACTAGTGGACTCTCTTACCATCGATTGCTCCCATGATGTCGACCCACCTATTACCATGCTTCATGCTAGTGAAACTTCTTCATGCCTTGACTTACCTATTTATGATGAATATGATGATGAGCATGTTGAGTTGCCTAGTTGTGATGCTATGCTTCATAGGATATCTTGTGAAAATTCTATTGGTCACTTCATGTTTGACAATCCATTGAATTTGTCATATGCTATGAGTGAGATCTCCCATATTGCATTATTTCAATCTCAACATAGTAACTATGCATGCCCCATTAAAATCAATCCCATTTGCACTTATGGCATAGATGACTAGATGATGGTCATTGGCCTTTGCTTCTCTTGTGATGATATTGCCATGCTTCCTTTACATGATTTATGCAATTCATCTAATATTCCATGCCATGATCACATTGTTCCAAATATGCATTGTTTTGGATGTTGTCAATATTCTCCATGTGATGTTGCTACTCATGCTCATGAGGAGACCCCCATAGTTTCCTCATACATATTTGGAGATTTTGATTCATCCCATCCTTTGCATGATTCCCATAATTGCGTGCACCATATGCATTCCATGAATAACAATGCTCTAGATATTTCTCATGATGCATTACACAATTTGAGTCTCCATTATGCTATACATAACAACAAACCTATCATGATGGATGACATGTTTCTATATCACGATCTCATTTATTTGAGCATTGGCTATTTTGTGCTAACCAACACATGCACGCAAGATCATGATGGATGATGTGTACATCTACCACGCACACACAATTTTCCCTTTGTCTTTGTTTTGTGTAGGTACTCACGATACTCGCCAACCTCTCAGTCCCAAGAGTTTACTTAAACGAGCTCTTGAGAGCAACGATGACTTGGGATCACGTGGACTTTCATTCCCACCATTCCTTTTGCGCAAGGACTACGCAGATCTCTTCTACTTGGCTCTCACACAGCTATGGGCTATTTACCACTTGCCACCTTATGCTCATTTTACCGTGTTCACTTTGCATGTTATGCTTGCTTCTATGCCTTTGCCATGCACTTGTGACCCTTGCTTGCATCTACCCATGATTCACCATCACGATACTCCTATGTGTATTTGCATGCTTGGTGGAGATCCTTGTTGCTTTTGCCATGTTTATCATGTGCCCCATGCTATTGTTGATTGTTGTGTTGAGAGAGTCATGATGATCCATTGCTATTTACATATGGCCTCTCGCCAATACATTGATGATAATTTTCTCATATCTTGCTTTCATGCTTGTGCTATGCCATGTGAATTATTCATGCCCACTATTTGCACACATGACATGCTTGCCATGATTCCTTGTAGTATGCTGCATCTTCGCACTACTAGCTTGCTTGACTTGATCGCTATGATTGCTTGCTATGTTGCATCACCCATGTTCCACTATCACTTGCTTTCTTGGGTTGATGACATATATGTTCATGCCTCTCACATGATATATATTGTTCATGGTCTCTTTCCTCCATTAGTTACATCTCTTATATCACCTTGTATTGAGTGCAACCATACTATGCTTATTGCTCTTGGAGACTTTGACATATTACTTGTGATGCATGCTTGCTTGGTTGCCTATTGTCTTTGGCTGTAGTTGCATCTTATGCTTCCATACCATACCACACCTTGTCCTTTCTTATGATAAGAATGATGAGAACACTTGTTGGGTATTTTACCACTCGAATGACAGGTTTTGCATTTCCGCTAACCTCATTTGTTTTTCCGAGTGTTTGTCATGTTCTTTCATTTTGGAGGTTTCACAAGGCGATGCCGTTATGCGACAACTTGGTCATGCGAAGGCATACACGATGTGCAACACCATCATTTGCGAGAATCTACTAAAGGTGAACTCCTTCCCTTTGAGGCATCCTCAAGTTTGTATATTGGATGGGTCACTCTTTCATTGTTGTTTCCTTCTTATTGTCTACATGATACATCTATTGGATGGAGGACCGACCTTGGAGATCGACTACATGGACCTTCACATTGAGGAGCGCTCGCACTTAGGGGATGCACCTTCGGAATTCCACTCATGCCACGACATCGAGCATTGGTACACCACCATCTCCATATTTGTTGATTGTGCTCATACATGTCATGCTCGATGGATATATCATTCTCACCACAAGTTTGCACCTTATGCATGGATTGACACACATTATGATTGCCTTGTTGCATCTTGTATTCCCATGTCATCCATGATATTTGAGCTTGTTCACTTCCTTAGCAAATTTGTTGTGATCTTTCTTGATGGCATATTCATACATAATGATCACATTGCCTACCATCAATTGCATGATGACATTCACATATTGAGCATCCATTGCTATGTTCATGCTTTTGATGCACCATCCCATTATGACATCATATTGCACCGTGGTTGCATTGCTCATACTCATAACACAATTGAGTGCACAATGATTGCATTTGTTCCCATGAATGCTTTGCATCTCATTCTAGATCATCTTGATAAGCTTCATGCGTTTTGTCACGACCAATCTTGCCGCACGGACTCATTCTTACATGATGGACACTTTGCGGCGCTTAACCATTGTATTTCCGAGTGTCGTTTGTGTTTGCTCTCTTTGCATGTCTACCATCCCGACGACACCGTGGACTACTTGGATTGCGCCATGTCTTCAACTTCGTCCAACTACAAGTCCGTCTACGACAACCGTTTCCATGGTGATGAGGATCACGATCCGAGGTCGGATCTTTCCCAAGGGAGGGAGATGATGCGAGCATACCACGCTCATCCCCATGTACACTCCAACCACTCTCCAAGCCCCAAGGATACATAAGATGAGACCTCGACTATGCGCCATTGGACCCAAGGTGAACTCACTCCTCTTCGAACCGTCACTTTCCACATGTGAGACATGGCTACTGCCTCATGCATGGACCTTGCATACACTCAGGTACAACCAAGACGACCATGGAGGATCCAAGGACCAAGGCCAAGCATGGAAGAGGAGAAGGAAGAAGAAGCCGGGAGCAAGCGGTACTACCGCCCAGGCCCAGCGGTACTACCGCTTATCATCACAAGCGGCACTACCGCTCTACATCCGCTCCACTTCCGCAAAGTCCGACAAACTTCGGAGATCGAACGGCTCCAGAGCGGTACTATCACCATCATAGCGGTATTATCGCTGAAAGCGGTACTACCGCCTCAAGCACGGTACTACCGCCCTGCTCGTGCAGCGCTCCGGCCGAGGCCCATGTACTGCTTTCGCCCCCAACTTACCCCTTCGAGAACCTAGACTATAATAGACCCTCCTCTCATCCTTTCGAGGGTTAGCTTAGGTTTAGCTCATGTTTGTGTGAGAGCCTTTGCTCATCCACTTGGCTACTTCTCCTCGGAGCTCAGACCTCTTCGGAGAAGATCCCCAAGCGGATTCAAGACCCTCCTAGGGTGGACCCCATCAAGACCTCCTCTCGGAGAAGAACGGCTACCGTTTGTATCGTCCTTTGTTGACCTTGAATCATGTATCTCCCTTTGTGTTCATCGATCTAGCCCTTGTGTGATTGATCTCTTGTCGGTTGAGTGAATTCTCTCTCGTTTTCCCCGTGTTTTCCCTCTTGTTCTTCCGCGTGTTCTTCGTGATTCACCGTAGGATCCGCTCCAACGTGAAAGATCGCCCACGTAGGGTTCCGCCCTACATCACATATGTAAATATCGAATCACGTATTTTAACACTTGGGCATACTCACAAGCATTGCAGAATTTCTCTTGTTCTCAAATTGGGTTTGAGTAAATCCATGGTTTCTGCAAGCCAAACAAAACATCTATCGTTACTTCACCACTCTTAGGTTTTTGCGTAATCTCCTACGAAACGTATGCTGATTGGACTGCTGATTCCTCCAATTTATTCCTTCATCAAGGTTACATCTGTTCCTTTCAAAATCCTGGGCCTGTGGGTTATGGCCCACTTCAACACTAGTGCAGCTTTTAACTTATCCTTGGAGTAACTCTCTTGTTACACCTCCTTAAATCCAAAGAGTACTGTTTCTTCATACCATCATATCAAAACAAAACTCCAACTTATTTTGTCCAGCTTCCTTCTATGGCCGTCATGAATAACACGTTTTTTCTTCATTGATCATGTGGCTTTATAGAGTACTATGACCAAAAGAAGTGCACAAGTTTATCCATAAAATCTCATTAATCTCATATCAATCTTTCATTACATCCTTAACCATTTTCGTAAATCCAAATTCCAAAAGTACTTGTTACAAATGCTGCCACCCACATGATTTGGTATGGTCGACATTACTTCCACTTTATTTATTTATCCTCCTCGAGGATTCTTCATCCCACCGAATTGTGCGACATGAGCCTTGAAATCTTCAATCTTCTATTTCATCATGGTGGTCTTGAGCTTCACCTTCATCATCTCTGCATGCACTTCGCTTAGGTATTCCACGAGTATAACGGAGTCTTGCTTCAAGTATTCGATCCGCGATGGCTTCCATGGCTGCTTCACTAACGGCATCAAGAAAGTTGCTTGTGGCACACGTGAGATGAAAAGTAATGCCCCATCCTCTTTGGGCAAACTCCTTTCAAACGGTGGAGGTGTACCTCCACATACCAAAGTTCCACTCCCTTTGCATGAAGGGGTAGCCTTTGTAGAATGCATCTCCTTCAAGGTGAATATGCTTCATCATGTCCTTCAAGATCTTCGGTAATCATGATCACTTGTCGTGGTCATGATCGCTTCAGGCCCTTAAGGAAAGACTCGTAAAGGGTTGTCATCTGCATGTGTAGGATAAGAGGGTGCTCGTAACAAGGAATGTATCCCCATGGGGAAATTGCAATTGTCTCCGTAAAGGTTTGGTGTTTAGTTGTCCATGGTTTCAAGATTTGGGGTCTGTTGAGATAGAAAGAGAAAGCAAATACTCACCCAAGACAAAATTATCGCTTGTAATGGGCCGTTCTACTATGGTTTCGTTTCTAAGTCCTCATTTCTTCGTGTCTTCAATGCTCGGAGTTTCCAATTCCTGATGCTGTTCCCATATGAAGGCCTTCTACCATTCTTCCGAACTTACGCCTCTCATGGTTGAAATAAATACAAACCTACTTAATATCGTGATCTATCCAACCATTCAATAAACACACAAAAATAATAGCAACCAAGCATTCATTTATTCAATCAATACTACAAGATCGCCACCCACATAATTTGGCATGGTCGATACTTAAATCGAGTGTATGTTCATCTTTATTTCTCTCATGGTGGAATACTACTAAGTTACCGGGTTTTCTTCTGTGGACTTGATCTCTTCCAGTTCTTCCGCTAGATTTTCCCTGTCGACTGGAGTTTCTTGTGAGGACCCCAGATGTCCTGAAGTTGATCCTTGAGCTTCGGATTTCAATGTCCTTTGCATGAGACATGGTCCTGCTGTTCTTCAGTTCCTGACACATTCTCGAGATCTCGAGGTTCTCCTCCTCCAGCTTGTTTACCTTCAGTCTCTGAGTCTTGTCCTCTTCTCATAGTGCTTCATTGTCAAACAGGGCTTCCGGAGGTCCATCTCAAGATTCTTGACGATTGTTCCAGATCCTGATTGTACACTAAAAGTGGGGAGAACTTCATCTTTTGCGCTCCCACAAGGCAATAGTTGCTCCATCGACTTCTCGCCATCCAATCCTTCCAAAGAAGTGTGAGTTTAGTGCAGCACGATGACGATAGCATAAACGTGCAATAGCATCATGGACGGCAGTGTTGATGCCCATATCACAGCCACCATTTATAGTTCAAGTTGATGTCCGCAGTCTTGGGGCTTTTTACGACCAAAAACTTGGGTCTTGACTCCCCACGATCCGGACGCCCTCTTAGTTGCCTTGATCTCGTGTATCGTAACTTCAGCACTGACTAGCTCCACAAGGAAGGGACCTCCAAGAACCTTCTCGTAGTGTTCTCTTTGTTCGTAATGTAGCTCTCCATCTATAGTTCAAATAAGGAGGGTTCAAGAAAAGGAATCAGGTGTTACGAGAGT
Organism: Aegilops longissima; assembly: GCA_021605205.1. NCBI lineage: Eukaryota > Viridiplantae > Streptophyta > Magnoliopsida > Poales > Poaceae > Aegilops > Aegilops longissima. Next base: position 328,088,888 of record CM038678.1, on the reverse strand, counting down.
AGTACAAAACAAAGGTCATTCCTATTGGGGTCTTCATATTATCGAGTCATTTTCTAGGGTCACGTTCTACACCAACATGTGCTCGATACAATATTCAGAGTGACCCGACCTCGACGGTCAAGCCTCGTGTTTCTCGTGCCATCCTCGATCAAGATGTCGGCACACACAAAGACATCAATGTATATATCAAAGTGCAATCACATGTATAAATAACATAAATTGATATATACCTCATAATACTCAACGGAAACAATCAAACGGTGTGGAGTCCCATCAACGCCATCGGCAGGTTGAGTGTAGACCGTAACTCAGATTGTAACTTTTACTGTCGAGGAAATATCTGCAACATGATACGTTGCAGTCAGGTAGGTCAAGACATAGAATGTCTTGGCAAGATCACAATAAGAGAGAACAGATGATAAAACTATATTATATGCAATATGGCTTTATGGCTCTGTATCTGAGTTTTGTTTGCGTAAAAGCTGGTTTTATTTACCCTACATCAAAGGAATAAATGAAGTCTGAACTATGGAGCCTTCTATCATGACATGGTTCCGCCAACCGATGTCTCATAGCCCAAATCATCATAAGTTGCCCACAATTAAGTTATCATCCGTGTTGAGAGTTCCGAGATAGATCCAAGTCCGAGGCTCAAATTGTCCGTAATCGGGACACGGCTAATCGATTAGGTTATAACCCTCGCAGAGGTTTGTACACTTTACCCGCAAGATTCGATCCTCTCTTTACGCTCTCGCACTTCAGAGTGTTTGAGAACAAGATGATCAAACATGGTCTTCCAAAGAGTTCCTCCGACCTCGTCGGTACTCAACCCATCCTACCGTAGTTCTACATCTGCTAGTACCGCCCCAGCCAGAGTCACAACTAAGGTCAACCAAGCCAGAGCCCATAATGACTTGCGGTTGCATGTAAGCTTCCGGCGTGAAGTATTCTTCCGCTCTTTGACTCGGGTGAAGCTTTCGCAAGATGTCATGGCGCTTCTCCATGCATCCCGCCAACCACTGGTTTCTCCAGGTGCCCACAACCGCCCTTCACCCAAGAGTGTGTATTGAATTCTTGTCTTGAGCCTTGAAGTCTTGAGGCATTGAAGATGCAGTCCTTGCAGATTCCATCATGGAGTTGTCGCCATTGACGAAATCCTTCATTCTCACACCACTCCTCGAGCACTCATACCAAACCCCGCCTACTATAGCGTAGCATTAAAATAAATAACGCCCCGGCTTGGTAACAGGGTGATGGGTTCCTACCTCATGCATACTACTCAACTACAAGGATTCAATAACACTACCGAGGGGTGGTTGCAAAGGTGCCACTAAATGCAATAAACATAGGTATGAAAGCAATGGTCAAAGTGAACTTGCTCGGTGATGTTGACGAAGAAGAATTATCGTTCTCAATAAATAACTTGATAGACTACTCGTCACTCTCTCGATGAAATCTATATAACAAACATATCATTCACATAAGCACTCGCACTAACAATCAAAACAAAAGAGAGAGCTAATAAGAATCCAAGGAACTTCAAATAAAACTAGGAGTCTTCTTCTACAACATTCACAGAAATAGTTTTGTCTAACGGAAAAATAAAACACTAAAATAACAGAGAATAAAATATAAATTTAGTTAAGACAAAAAAATAAAGTATTTTTTTCATAAAGCTATTTTGAAAGTATTTTCAATTGGGAGTTAAACAGAGAGAAATCCATTGCAAGTTATTAGCTAACTTGAATTGATTTCACGATAAAAATAAATATAAAAACTTGTTGAACACCTACTGTTTAACTAATAGAAACCAAACATAAACTTTCTGAAATATAAAATAAAATAATTTAAAACAACTATAGAAAAGAAGTAGCTATAATTCAATAGAACTAAAACAGAATTTGTTTTACATGAAACAATAAGCTAAAATACTCAAACAATTTTGAAGTTTTTACCACTGGTAAATATGATCACTAGTGATCAGTAGAAAAAGAATCAAATAAAAATCTATTTTAAACTCCCGAATAAGCAAAACAAGCTTTAATTCAAATCTGATCTAACTCAATTTTTATAAATCCAAACATAGACAAATTATATATTTTGAAACTACAAGAAAATTGTGATCTAACGCAAAAAGAATCAGCATCATTGGACTTCTAGATCAAAAGTTATAAGCTAAACAAGAACGGAACTAAATCTGTTACGGAAATAAATCTGAAAACGAAAACGGAGTTACCTGTACGTGAGGCAGAGATGGCAGGAAGGAGACGGCGATGTGGAGGGCTGCTCGGCGAGGGGGCGAGGTCGCCAAGCAGGGTGGGGTGGCGGAGGAGGGGTCAGCGCTGGGGAGGTGGCGCTGGGCGATGGGAGGTTCCAGGAGAGCTCCTCGTGAGCGCCCTAGGCAGGAAAAGGAGGACGGTGGCAGAAGGCTACGGGCAGGGGGGCGTGGTGATGGGAAAATGGAACGAGGAGAGGGAGGGGTTTTATAGGCGGTCTCGGGAGGCGCTGGGATGGAAAGACGAGGAGATCGGAAGGTGGAGTTTCCTGCTCCATGGATATGGAAAGCTTCTATAACGTGAGAGGAAACAGAGGAAGGAGATGATCTCTTGTTGGGCTAGAATAGGAAAGTGCTTAATGGGCCAGCGGGTTTTTCCTAATAAAACGATTCCATTCCTATTTTTAAAATTAGGAAACTAAAACAATAAAAAGGAAATCAAATCAATTCGAATAAAGAGTTTTTATATACTAAAATTATCGAAAAATAAAATGTAGATGATGAGCATTATTCCACGGCCAAAATAAAACTTAAAAAATGTTTTCAGAAAATCCCTAAAAGCTTTATTTCTTTTTGCAAATAATTTTAAATAAAACTTTGGTTTTTTTTTCTTGGCTCAATATTTTCAAAATGCCCCTGATTTTGAGGGTCATTTTCTCCGCTTCTTTCTTGCTTGCAAGAATTTATTTTCGGGTATTTCTCGGGAAGAAAAATAGAGAAGCAAGTGCAACTATTTGAAAGAATTAAATTGCAAAACTCCGTTCAAATTCTTTATAGTTGAAGAAGTCATGTCATCTTCTCTCATTGATTTTAATAGGATGAATTTGAATTTACCGGAGAAGGGGAAAGTCATTTTATTCCCTCTCTTTCAAAAGTTTTTGAAAAGGTTCAAATTTCACTCAAGTTTAATTCACTCAAGCAAACAAACAAACAATTCAATTAATTATATTAACATTCCAAAATTTGGGATGTTACAACAATATAGGTTAAGTTTTCAACGGGGATAAACATATGAAGTGTAAATATTGATATTGAGGAATTTGATTGCAAGAGATAGAAGAACTCCCCCTGAAGATGTGGATTAGTGAGGAATTTGCTTTTGAGGCAATGCACACTTGAAGAGTTGAATCATGGAGATCTCCCCCTATATCTTGTAATTCATACATGCATTTGACATATAGTATGAAGAATTTGAAATGCATGATGAAATATGGTGATCAAGCGAATCAAAGATGCATGTATTAACATATAACGAGGAATAAGCATGCAGAGGAACACATCAAAAGTATCAGAGCACCATCGGGTTTAAGTTTACAACTCGATCCAATAAAGTTTCAGAAGAGCGAGAGTTGTAACTTAGCAAAAAATCGCCCATATAATAGATCCGCTTGAAGACTAACTCAAATTTCTCCCCCTTTGTCATTGAATGACCAAAAGGATCAAAACTGAGGACTAACGCCCCTGAAGAATATCAAGTTGATGAAGGAGCGCCAGCGTTGTCGGGGTCGGTTGTCGTAGTAGGGCTCGCCGCAGTTGTCGCCCAAGTCTTCATTTCATCGTTGTCGCGCGATGAAGAATAAGAGCTGGCCACCAAGGAAGGAACCTTGACCTTCTTGTATTTCTTTGGAGGAGGTGCAGACTAGTCAAATTCTTCCTTCAGACCCATTTTCTTCAGATCTTCTTCTTCAGAGACATGAGATAGAACAGCCTGTACGGTTGAAGGTTTCATGGAGGTAGTATTGGTTTTTCTTCACCGCATTGTGTGTTGAGGTCATGTTGTGAAGAATTGAACCAAACCGACGCTTGACCCATTTATGATTGCGATCAACTTTCGATAAAGACCGAGGAGTAACTCACGATCACCATCACCCCGGTGCTGTGGCTTGAGGATTTTGCTTGGCAGAGTTGTTGGCAGCAGAGTCATGTGTGGCAGAGTCATCATTGGTGGAATAGGATGCAGCCTTGCGAAATTGACCATCCAATGGACGAACGCCTTCATCTATCACAGCAGTTGCCTTACCTTTATCATCAGCTGAGGAAAATGTCCGTTTGAGGACTTCAATCGGAGGCAAGTAGCTGCAGTGGTTCAGAGTGTCAGCTTTGTAATTGAGAGAAGACCTTGTCCTGATGAATCTAATAATCCATGGTGCATAAGGCTTCAGCTCAAATGGTGACATAGCAATATTTGCCAGAGTCCTAATGAAGAAATCATGGAAGTTGACGGGAACGCCATGAATGATATTAAAAAGCATATTCTTCATGATGTCAATGACTTCTTCATCATTTGAGCCGTGGCCTTTGATAGGTATCATTGTCTTCGTCAAAATGCGATAGACAGTCTGAGGCACATACAGTAATTCCTTGACAATGAATTTGGTTCGAGGGGCTTGCCCTGGCTTCAAAGGCTTCATCAGCACTTGCATGTAATGATTTCTAAGCTCAGGTTCACTGTAGACGCAACGAGCACCGTTAAGGGGAGGACTGAGTGGGAGGGCACGAAGCAATTCAGTTGCTTGTGCTGATGAGGACATCAATTGATAGAGGCGAGGGTGTCCCGATCTTTCGATGAGATGATAACTATCGATTTGGTGGAGCCGACTTTGACGATCCGACTACAAACGTGCACGACGTTGTGCCTTAGCAATCGCTAAACCAATCTCCCGAGGTTACTGACGATGCTGGAAGCACAATCAGCCTGACCACGAAGGTCTATTCCTGGACGCAATCGAAGAACGAGCAAGAATATGATAAAGCAATCTGAATATTGCGAATATATATGAAGTATTAATAAAGGTGGGGATCTGTAAGCTGCCTTGGTCTGGTCGTTGGACACAAACGGCACACGGTTGCAATGGCTAACTTTTAACTAAACAAATCCCAAGGAAAAAGCTACTAGATGGATCTACTTATATAGGAGCAAGGGTGGCGGCCAAGGAGGTGGAGGACGCCCCAAGGCAGCCTAAAACTAACCCTAGGTCGCATAAGGCCAATGGGCCCCAGTGGAGGTGACGTAACACCTTTGGACTTGTAATTTGACTCGGATTCTGTTGCAGCATCAGATTGTTTCGTCCATAACTCAACGCTCCGGACGAATGTTAAGGTGAATCCAATTGGGTTGGCAAGTGCACGAAATCTATTTTCCAACAAAAAAAGAATCAACCAATTTGGAGTCTATATGAAAAAGTTATTGACGTTTTGAGTCAGGTATGTCTGTGCAGTCGGAATCTGAGTACAGAACGTGAGAGACTTGGACTCTATCTTCTCTTGTGCCGAAAGTGACGTGAGAGAACTTTTTGAACAGCAGGTAAACATCTCTTTCTCCCTTATATTCATATGTGGATTATACAAATGTCCCATACACCTGCAATTAGACATGGCACAAAAGTTTGTGAAATATTTTTGTCCTGAATGACATAAATAAATTATTGCATAGTTTGCATTAGAAATCACCTCACAAATATACATGTATGCAATATTTTCGGTTGTATCCAAGGTAGTCATGTCCTCATCATCCTCCCCTTCTTGAAAACAAAGCCGTCCTCGGTGTTGCTTAATCTGAAATGTGGCTAACAAAAAAGACAAGGCGTACATGTTGTATATGTATATGTCACCCATTTGTACTTCCCTTTATTTTTGCACATATGACACATGAATAGATGAGTAACTTGTATAGTTCATAAAATCTAAAGCCAAAACATTATCACAAGAAGTAGAAGGCATGAAAATATTACAACTCAGTTTGCACATATAAGTGAAGCTCTTATTCATTTCAAAAGATTGACAATGTTCATCATTAAACCATCCCAACATTGGTGAATAAACCTTACTTGCATCAAATTTACATGCTACAACATGCTTATATAAGCAAACATGCAATAAGTCATTCGACACAGAATCATCACCAAGATTAGATGTCATATCAAAATGATTAAACATTGATTCGCTTGCATCCACAGTTAATTCAATGGGCGACACAAAATTGTTGGTATTTCAGTTGTTTGATCACATGATGCATTCATGATAGTAACATGATTCTCTAAAATAGGTGGCGGCTCAAATCAACAGTAACTCAACACATGATGTATTTAAGTTAATTAGGCATGCATCATTCCCATGTGAAGTTATATCATCAATACCTTTATCGTTACCTTGTCGCAAAAACGTAGCTGATGTAGGTATGGACAATGACAATGTATCATACACTTGAGATGATGTCGCTACCACGATTGGAGGTGTGGCTGCTCTAGTAGGTGCAACGGTGGAGGAATCAACCGATGGTAGTGAGCATGAATTGAATAGTAGTTGTTGTAGTCACCCAATGCATCCTCCCGTAGCTGTCTCTCAAAGGTACAAGCACTAACATACATACCAGTAATGCAACGAGGAATATAGTGAAATCTTGCACGGATATCATGGTTCAAACCACCAAAAATCTATTCATTGTATCATCCTCGATTCTTCTATGTCACAAAGTTGATGCATATAAGATTTGAACTCCCGGTAGTAAACATGAACAGTGTTGTTGCCTTGTTTAAATTGTTCAAACTTCATGAAGCAATTCACGCATTTATAGTAAGGAGGGAAAATTATTGTCTCATTACATCTTTCAAATCTTTCCAAGTTGTGGGTTGGTTATCAATGTTTTTTTACAATGCACACTCCACCAAATGAAGCAAAACCAGTGAATGCTCTAGTGGCAACTCGTATCGCTCAAGTTCAGAAAAGTCATGGTGACTAAAAACTTGTTCTACTTCAAGCTCCCAAGCTAGATAAATAGCAGGATTAAATCTACCCTCAAATGACGGTAAAGAGATAACCTGACCATGTGCTTGTGTGTGTTGTCCCAACTCTCGTGATGGTGATGATGTGTCCATCATCCAAGAATTTCTATCTCCGAACCTGTCATGATTAGTAGAAACAAGAAACAAAATTCGAGAATAATGTTCCGATGAACTACTAGGATGTGGTTGTAAAGTGCTCACAAGAAAGCAAATATCAATATCTTACAAGTTCTTACCATGCGGCAGGTGGTGACAGCAACCAGCAGTGTCAAATAACTCAAGATTGTGTAAAGCAATTGCTGGGGAACGACGATACACGGCGAGAAATATGTGGAGCTGGGTTGGCTATATATGGTAGCAAAAGATTAGCAATAATCAATTCACAGATTCAATATTGAATAAACGCCAACGACGATACTATGCTGGTCCTAGGCTAGACCGACTAGAGACGCGAGCCTAGAACACTAATGAGGTCACGGCGTAGCACAACTAGCATCAATGAAGGAAAATAAGTAGCTCTGGACAGCAAGATATAAGTGAAGATCACAACGGCAGTAAAGATAATGATGAAAAACAACTGCCAAGCAGGATATACAACAACTCTCTCTCCAATTTTCCTCTTGAAAAGTTTGAGCCAATTTTCTGATAATTTTTTAAAAGAATGCTACTAACTCAAGCTTTCCAATGCAAAAAGAATCACTCAATTCCGAGTTGATATGAGGAGTCAAAAAATTCTAAAACTGGTTTGAAAAACTGGAATAAACTGTGTTCACGAACTTCGGAGGGCAAAAAGACCTATTTAGAAGCCGATTTTTAGGTGCCAAATATTGAACTAGCTTCTGCAACTATTTAGATGCGGCTCGTCTCTAGCTTTAATTTGAGATCATGAGCAAAACGGACTTCGTATGAGGAAGTTATGCTTGTTTTACTGAACAGTGCGCAAAACAGATTCCAATCCGAATTCAACTACGAGATTGAGTCTAGATAGATCCAAAAAAAATTCTTCTCATATTTTTTCCTCACACTTATTTTCTTTTTCTTTTCTTTTTTATCTAACTTTTTTACTTTTTTTCTCTCTTTTTTTCATCTTTTTTCTCTCTTTCCAAAACAAACTAGATAAGATGCAAATTGATCTGCGAAGATGTGAATGACCTCAACTATGATTATGACAATGAATAGTGCATAGCATGTGGTGGAAATTGATGGATGGATGGTGGACAGCGGAAGGGACAATGATGCAGCGGCGTGTGACTAATGTGAACAGAACTCAAACTCTAAAGGAACTAGACACTAAGACCAACAACTCGACACCACGATGCAACCGATAATTCAATAATGCAAATAATGAAAAGAAAATTGCAAAGGCTTGGACTGGCTAGGACAAAGGATGAATAGATCTAACTTTTTTTGTGGCTTTTTCTTGGACAATAGGTAAGAAAATAAATCAATCTAGGATAATCGGGAAATCTCACCGAGCAACCTGAAAACTAATAGCACTTGATAGAGGCGAGGGTGTCCCGATCTTTCGGTGAGATGATAACTATCGATTCTGTGGAGCCGACTTTGACGATCCGACTACAAACGTGCACGACGTTGTGCCTTAGCAATCGCTAAACCAATCTCCGGAGGTTACTGACGATGCTGGAAGCACAATCAGCCTGACCACGAAGGTTTATTCCTGCACGCAATCAAGAACGAGCAAGAATATGATAAAGCAATCTGAATATTTGTAATATATATGAAGTATTGATAAGGGTGGGGATCCGTAGTTGCCTTGGTCTGGTCGTTAGACACAAACGAAGTACACGGTTGCAATGGCTAACTTTAACTAAACAAATCCCAAGGAAAAGCTACTAGATGGATTTACTTATATAGGAGCAAGGGTGGCGGCCAAGGAGGTGGGAGGACGTCCCAAGGCAGCCTAAAACTAACCCTAGGTCGTATAAGGCCAATGGGCCCAAGTGGAGGTGACGTAACACCTTTGGACTTGTAGTTTGACTCGGATTCTGCTGCAAAGATCAGATTGTTTCGTCCATAACTCAACGCCCGGACGAATTTTAAGGTGAATCCAATTGGGTTGGAAAGTGCACGAAATCTGTTTTCCAACAAAAAAGAATCAACCAATTTGGAGTTCGATGAAAAAGTTATTGACGTTTTGAGTCAGGTATGTCTCTCAGTCCGAATCTGAGTCCGTAACGTGAGAGACTTGGACTCTATCTTCCTTGGGCCAAAAGTGACGTGAGAGAACTTTTGAACAGCAGGTAAACATCTCTTTCTTCCTTATCTTCATATGTGGATTGTACAAATGTTCCATACACCTGCAATTAGACATGGCACAAAAGTTTGTGAAGTATTTTTGTCCGGATGACATAAAAAATTATTGCATAGTTTGCATTAGAAATCACCTCACAAATATACATGCATGCAATATTTTGGTTGTATCCAAGGTAGTCATGTCCTCATCATTGATACCATTGTTACACCCATAGCCCCTGCTGCTATACATACTAGACCACTACTAGAGCTCACAAGATGCCAATTAAATTACTGTGTACTTTAGTTTCTTGGTAATGATTCTAATGTTCATGAGAATATGATGATGCCTAAATTGGATACATTTGTTTTGCTTACTTAATGAAGGGCCTAGCTTGGAGAAGGATGAACATTGGAGCAAGAACAAGCATGGAGATGATGGCATGCGCAGGGGGAACAAGAACGGAGTTACAAGTGATGATTTCAGGACGTTGAAGCCACCATAATGAGTGGATGAAGCCTTGGACAAAATATACAAGATGCTACTTCATAACTTTCGTCCGGAGGCTATTCTAGGTGCTGCGTCACCTTATTATTGGGCCAGGCCCATGTATTTTCGAAATACTTAAGTATAGGCTGTTTTTAGAGTCTGTATGTGTGGGGAAACAAGAGATAGGGTTGGTTTCGGACTCCGTCCCCAAGGGCCACAAAATTCCCCCCTCTTCCTCTATATATACAGCCCTTAGGGCGTCGTTTAGACTTCGGGTTTTGTTTAGATTAAAGTTCGGCATAGCTGCAACTTCGCTGATTTTGTTTGTGTTCAACGACTGCATAAAGCGCCACGTAACCCCACCTTGATCAATAAATCTTTCCTCTTATATTCACGATATCCAGATTGCAATCTTAGTTTCTTGCTTGTTCTTCGCTTGCTCGCAGGAAACAGACCTTCGTGGTCGTTGATCATGCTCCGTGTGGTCAATAACCTCTCGGAGTTGGTTTAGCGATTGCTAAGGCGCGCGCCCTCGCACGCTCAGTAGTCGGATCATCAAAGTCGACTTCATCCTAAACGATAGCCACCATCTCATCGAAGACGGGACACCTTCACCTCTATCAAGCATGGCACAAAAGTTTGTGAAATATTTTTGTCTGAATGACATAAATAAATTATTGCATAGTTTGCATTAGAAATCACCTCACAAATATACATGTATGCAATATTTTCGGTTGTATCCAAGGTAGTCATGTCCTCATCATCCTCCCCTTCTTGAAAACAAAGCCGTCCTCGGTGTTGCTTAATCTGAAATGTGGCTAACAAAAAAGACAAGGCGTACATGTTGTATATGTATATGTCACCCATTTGTACTTCCCTTTATTTTTGCACATATGACACATGAATAGATGAGTAACTTGCATAGTTCATAAAATCTAAAGCCAAAACATTATCACAAGAAGTAGAAGGCATGAAAATATTACAACTCAGTTTGCACATATAAGTGAAGCTCTTATTCATTTCAAAAGATTGACAATGTTCATCATTAAACCATCCCAACATTGGTGAATAAACCTTACTTGCATCAAATTTACATGCTACAACATGCTTATATAAGCAAACATGCAATAAGTCATTCGACACAGAATCATCACCAAGATTAGATGTCATATCAAAATGATTAAACATTGATTCGTTTGCATCCACAGTTAATTCAATGGGCGCACACAAAATTGTTGGTATTTCAGTTGTTTGATCACATGATGCATTCATGATAGTAACATGATTCTCTAAAATAGGTGGCGTGCTCAAATCAACAGGTAACTCAACACATGATGTATTTAAGTTAATTAGGCATGCATCATTCCCATGTGAAGTTATATCATCAATACCTTTACTGTTACCTTGTCGCAAAAACGTAGCTGATGTAGGTATGGACAATGACAATGTATCATACACTTGAGATGATGTCGCGCTCACGATTGGAGGTGTGGCTGCTCTAGTAGGTGCAACGGTGGAGGAATCAACCGATGGTAGTGAGCATGAATTGGAATAGTAGTTGTTGTAGTCACCCAATGCATCCTCCTGTAGCTGTCTCTCAAAGGTACAAGCACGAACATACATACCAGTAATGCAACGAGGAATATAGTGAAATCTTGCACGGATATCATGGTTCAAACCACCAAAAAATCTATTCATTGTATCATCCTCAGATTCTTCTATGTCACAGTGATGCATATAAGATTTGAACTCCTGGTAGTAAACATGAACAGTGTTGTTGCCTTGTTTAAATTGTTCAAACTTGCGAAGCAATTCACGACGATAGTAAGGAGGGAAAAATTATTGTCTCATTACATCTTTCAAATCTTTCCAAGTTGTGGGTTGGTTATCAATGTTTTTTTTACAATGCACACTCCACCAAACAGAAGCAAAACCAGTGAATGCTCTAGTGGCAACTCGTACTCGCTCAAGTTCAGAAAAGTCATGGTGACTAAAAACTTGTTCTACTTCAAGCTCCCAAGCTAGATAAATAGCAGGATTAAATCTACCCTCAAATGACGGTAAAGAGATAACCTGACCATGTGCTTGTGTGTGTTGTCCCAACTCTCGTGATGGTGATGATGTGTCTGTCATCCAAGAATTTCTATCTCCGGAACCTGTCATGATTAGTAGAAACAAGAAACAAAATTCGAGAATAATGTTCCGATGAACTACTAGGATGTGGTTGTAAAGTGCTCACAGTAAAGCAAATATCAATATCTTACAAGTTCTTACCATGCGGCAGGTGGTGACAGGCAACCAGCAGTGTCAAATAACTCCGAAGATTGTGTAAAGCAATTGCCAGGGGAACGTACGTATACACGGCGTAGAAATATGTGGAGCTGGGTTGGCTATATATGGTAGCAAAAGATTAGCAATAATCAATTCACAGATTCAATATTGAATAAACGCTCAACGACGATACTATGCTGGTCCTAGGCTAGACCGGACTAGAGACGCGAGCCTAGAACACTAATGAGGTCACGGCGTAGCACAACTAGCATCAATGAAGGAAAATAAGTAGCTCTGGACAGCAAGATATAAGTGAAGATCACAACGGCAGTAAAGATAATGATGAAAAACAACTGCCAAGCAGGATATACAACAACTCTCTCTCAATTTTCCTCTTGAAAAGTTTGAGCCAATTTTCTGATAATTTTTAAAAGAATGCTACTAACTCAAGCTTTCCAATGCAAAAGAATCACTCAATTCGAGTTGATATGAGGAGTCAAAAATTCTAAAACTGGTTTGAAAACTGGAATAAACTGTGTTCACGAACTTGGAGGGCAAAAGACCTATTTAGAAGCCGATTTTTAGGTGCCAAATATTGAACTAGCTTCTGCAACTATTTAGATGCGGCTCGTCTCTAGCTTTAATTTGAGTACTCATGAGATAAAACGGACTTCGTATGAGGAAGTTATGCTTGTTTTACTGAACAGTCATAAAACAGATTCCAATCCGAATTCAACTACGAGATTGAGTCTAGATAGATCCAAAAAATTCTTCTCATATTTTTTCCTCACACTTATTTTCTTTTTCTTTCTCTTTTTTTATCTAACTTTTTTTTACTTTTTTCTCTCTCTCTTTTTTTTCATCTTTTTTTCTCTCTCTTTCCAAAACAAACTAGATAAGATGCAAATTGGATCAAGCGAAGATGTGAATGACCTCAACTATGATTATGACAATGAATAGTGCATAGCATGTGGTGGAAATTGATGGATGGGATGGTGGACAGCGGAAGGGACAATGATGCAGCGGCGTGTGACTAATGTGAACAGAACTCGAAACTCTAAAGGAACTAGACACTAAGACCAACAACTCGACACGACGATGCAACCGATAATTCAATAATGCAAATAATGAAAAGAAAATTGCAAAGGCTTGGACTGGCTAGGACAAAGGATGAATAGATCTAACTTTTTTTGTGGCTTTTTCTTGGACAATAGGTAAGAAAATAAATCGAATCTAGGGATAACTGGGAAATCTCACCGAGCAACCTGAAAACTAATAGCACTTGATAGAGGCGAGGGTGTCCCGATCTTTCGGTGAGATGATAACTATCGATTCTGTGGAGCCGACTTTGACGATCCGACTACAAAGCGTGCGACGTTGTGCCTTAGCAATCGCTAAACCAATCTCCGGAGGATTCTTGGCGATTTTGGAAGCACAATCAGCCTGACCACGAAGGTTTATTCCTGCACGCAATCGAAGAACGAGCAAGAATATGATAAAGCAATCTGAATATTGCGAATATATATGAAGTATTGATAAGGGTGGGGATCCGTAAGCGGCCTTGGTCTGGTCGTTAGACACAAGCGAAGTACGAAGTTGCAATGGCTAACTTTTAACTAAACAAATCCCAAGGAAAAAGCTACTAGATGGATTTACTTATATAGGAGCAAGGGGTGGCGGCCAAGGAGGTGGGAGGACGTCCCAAGGCAGCCTAAAACTAACCCTAGGTCGTACAAGGCCAATGGGCCCAAGTGGAGGTGACGTAACACCTTTGGACTTGTAGTTTGACTCGGATTCTGCTGCAGCATCAGATTGTTTCGTCCATAACTCAACGCTCCGGACGAATTTTAAGGTGAATCCAATTGGGTTGGAAAGTGCACGAAATCTGTTTTCCAACAAAAAAAGAATCAACCAATTTGGAGTTCGTATGAAAAAGTTATTGACGTTTTGAGTCAGGTATGTCTCTGCAGTCCGAATCTGAGTCCAGAACGTGAGAGACTTGGACTCTATCTTCCCTTGGGCCAAAAGTGACGTGAGAGAACTTTTTGAACAGCAGGTAAACATCTCTTTCTTCCTTATCTTCATATGTGGATTGTACAAATGTTCCATACACCTGCAATTAGACATGGCACAAAAGTTTGTGAAGTATTTTTGTCCTGGATGACATAAAAAAAATTATTGCATAGTTTGCATTAGAAATCACCTCACAAATATACATGCATGCAATATTTTTGGTTGTATCCAAGGTAGTCATGTCCTCATCATTGATACCATTGTTACACCCATAGCCCCTGCTGCTATACATACTAGACCAATTACTAGAGCTCGCGCATGCCAATTAAATTACCAGGTACTTTAGTTTCTTGGTAATGATTCTAATGTTCATGAGAATATGATGATGCCTAAATTGGATACATTTGTTTTGCTTACGAATGAAGGGCCTAGCTTGGAGAAGGATGAACATTGGAGCAAGAACAAGCATGGAGATGATGGCATGCGCAGGGGGAACAAGAACGGAGTTACAAGTGATGATTTCAGGACGTTGAAGCCACCATAATGAGTGGATGAAGCCTTGGACAAAATATACAAGATGCTACTTCATAACTTTCGTCCGGAGGCTATTCTAGGTGCTGCGTCACCTTATTATTGGGCCAGGCCCATGTATTTTCGAAATACTTAAGTATAGGCTGTTTTTAGAGTGCATGTGTGGGGAAACAAGAGATAGGGTTGGTTTGGACTCCGTCCCCAAGGGCCACAAAATTCCCCCTCTTCCTCTATATATACAGCCCTTAGGGCGTCGTTTAGACTTCGGGTTTTGTTTAGATTAAAGTTCGGCATAGCTGCAACTTCGCGTACTTTGTTTGTGTTCAACGACCAGACAAAGGCGTCACAGAACCCCACCTTGATCAATAAATCTTTCCTCTTATATTCACGATATCCAGATTGCAATCTTAGTTTCTTGCTTGTTCTTCGTTTGCCTGCAGGAAACAGACCTTCGTGGTCAGGTTGATCATGCTCCGGTGTGGTCAATAACCTCTCGGAGTTGGTTTAGCGATTGCTAAGGCGCGGCGTCCTCGCACGTTCGTAGTCGGATCATCAAAGTCGACTTCATCCTAAACGATAGCCACCATCTCATCGAAAGACGGGACACCTTCACCTCTATCAAGTGGTATCAGATTTCCAGGTTGCTCGGTGAGACTTTACAGTTTTTCGTAGTTTAGATCGAGTCGGTTCTTCATACCTACAGTCCACAAAAAAGCCACAAAAAAATTAGGGTTAGTTCATCATATCCGAACCAATCTGAGCCTTTGCATAATCTTTTTAGGGTTTTGCTTTGTTGAATTTGCGGTTGCATCGTCGGGTCTAGTTGCTGGTCTTAGCGTCTAGTCCTTTAGAGTTTCGTGTTCTGTCACAGTTTGTCATGCCGCCGCCGCACCATCTTCATCGTTGTTGCCATATACCACCACCGCTGCCATATCCCACCACCGCTGCCTTATACCACCACCGCTGCCATATACCACCACCGCTGCCGTATCCCACCAACGCTGCCATATACCACCGATCCATACCCATATACCACCATCGCTATCATATACCACCATCGCTGTCGTATCCTACCACCATATATCCACCACCAATCCGAGTTCATTTCGTATTAGGTTTGTTTCCGAGATCCATCTTATTTTCGTTTCGTGTTTCCTTGCCTGAGTAGGTTTCGGAAAAAAATTCGGTGACCGAAAATATTTTTTCCCTATCCTATTTTTAGGTCCCAAGGAGTGTTTTGAGACATTCGCCATCATAGTGATTTTTTGTCGCACTTTTTCGTCGTCGCTGCACTGATTTCTGGAAAAAAAATTGTCAAAAAATTTTGTGCCCATCCTGTCAGTTTGACCTGGGAAGAGTTTTGAGACACTAGCCATTACAGTGATTTTTCGCAAAAAAAAGGAGCGCAAAAAAAAGAGCAGCGCAAAAAAAACAGAGCGAAAAAAAAGTTCCAAAGTGTGCTTTTCCCTTGTTTACGTGCAGCGCCACGATTTTGTTAGTGTTCTAGGCTCGCGTCTCTAGCACGGTCGAGCCTAGGACCAGCACAGTACCGTCGTTGAGCGTTTATTCAACTTTGTATCTCTGAATTGATTATTGCTGACCCTTTTTGCTACCATATTATAAGCCTTCCCAGCTCCGCATACATCTACGTCGTGTGTTTAACTCTCCCTGGTAATCGCTTTATCCAAGCTTTGAGAGTTTTGACTACAATGGTTTCCAATCACCTCCTACTGCTGGGTAAGAACTGGTTTTGACTCCTGATTCCATTTTGAAAGATGATATTAATAGAGCTAATAAAGCAAAACAGGAGAAGAATAAGAGTGAAAATCAGATTGTGGCAAAAGAATTTGAGCAACAAATGAAGCCTAATAATAAACCATCAAGTGTTGCTTCTGAAATTAAATTGAAAAGTGCATGTTTACTTGCCACTAAATCTGATATTGATGAGCTAGATTTTAGCAAATCTGTTTGCTATGCTTTTGTGTGCAAAGAGGCATTATTTTCATTCGAGGATGTGCCTTCCTCTTTGGCCCCTGCTATCACTAACATTTTTGTAACATCCCAAATTTCCTATTTGGAATGTTTTACAATTATAGCTAAGCATCCTATGCATCCTGTTTGAATTTGAATGCCATTTGAAGTTTCAGAGAATTTTGAGTTTTGAATTTGAATTTCAAACTTTGGCATGTGGGAAACATTTCAAAAACTAAGCCTAATAAGTACTTGATCAAAAGTATGAGAGGAGCAAACATGACACTCCAAAATATCAGAAGAAAACATTGCCAAAAGGTTTGGATTCAAATCTGAAATTTATTTGAATTTGAAAAAAAATAGATTTTTATGAAGTTTGGATTTTGCCTTTGGAAAAATGTTCAAATGAAAGGGAATATTCCCCTGATCATTTTGGTATATATATACCCTATATAAAATAATTATAAATATGGTTTTATTTTTGTTTTTGTTTTATTTAAAAAAAAAACTCCCTGGGCGCCACCAAAGCCACCCCAGGCCAGCCAGCACAAGCCTTTGGCCCAAGCCCCAGTAGGCCCACTAGGCCACTGGCCGCCAGCCACCGACCGAGCCAGCCCAGCTCGCCTCACCCCTCGCCGAAACCCGTTGGCCTCGGCCACCCGCCGATCCGCCCCTCTCTCTCACGTGACCCATGGGCCCGCCCTCTTCTTCCCTCGCCCACGCCACGACCTCGGGAGATCGACCGGATCCGAAGGATCCGGATCCCCGATCGCCCGATCCCCAAGCGAGCCGACCCCAGGCTATAAAAGCCGGCCCTCCGCACCCCATTCCCCCCTAGCCTCGCGGACCCCCTCCCTCTCTCTCCCGAGCTCACGGAGTCCAGCTCGCCACACGCCAAAGTCAAAGTGCCATGTCGCCACCCTAGTCCACCCGACCAACCCCGACCCCACGAACACCTCCCGTGCTCCTCCGCATCTCCCGACGACTCATCAAGCTCATGACGCCTTGGGGACGCCTGACGCACTCTCGCCGCCCCTTGCCGTGTCGGAGTCCGTAAGCCCGACATCGCCTCCCGTCCGATCCTAGATCAAGGGCTAGGATTAGAACCCCCGAAGGGGTAGGTTTTATTTAGAAAACCGGCCGGTCCAATCGGCTTATTTTTAGTTTAGGTTTATTTTTTTTAGGCCGGTTCGTTTTAGTTAACCCTAGAGCCCGTTAGGCTATCTAACATACGAGTACCTGAGATAGGCCCATTAGGCCTTTTTCTTTTATTTTGATTTTCTGTTTTAGCGAATAATTTCTGTTTTCCAAAATTTATATCTTTTATTCTGTTTAATATTTTAGATGATTCTTTTTTGTTGGATTGCAAATTTTATGTAGTTTCTGTAAAATATATGTTTAGCTATGTTAAAAATAATTAAAATTGCTTTATTTTAGTTTTAGTCAGAATAGTAAATCTGCTATAACTTTAGTTAGAAAAATTATTTTTGCATGATTCCTTTTGTCACCACTTTATTTTGACATTGCCAAACCCTAGAAATTAACTTGGGTATTTTAGGATTAATAAATAATTAGTTTTAGACAGAATCCTATTAATCCTAATTAATTAACTAGTTCCTATTTTCCTATTTAATTAATTAGTAAATGAATTTATTTTTAACTTGTGATTAGTTATTCTAGGTTAGTTTCTGTCACTCCATTAGATGAACTTTTATTTATAATTAATAAAAGTTTTAAATTATTTTCTTAATAGAAATTGGATTAGGCCTAAAATGAGTTTTATAATAGCTTTTAATTATTTCTTTTTGCTCCTAGTTGCTTAGTGAAACCTTTTACTGTTAAGTTAACTTAAAACCATGATTAGGTTATATTAAGGAATTTTTGTTATATAAAAACTATTTTAGTTATTGTTTGGAGTAGGGAAAAACTTGAATTGGTTTCTTTGAGTTTTCCTTTTGGATTTGGTTTTGGTTGTTTTGTTGTGTTATGTTACTTTTGTTATGTTGTGTGATCCTATTGCTTTGTGCTTATTGTGCTATTGTTTGTCTCGGTAGAGTTTCCGGAGTGCGAAGCTTGCTACTACGACTCTTTAGCTTACGAGGATCATCAGCAAGGCAAGTTTTGATCATGTTATTTCTATACCTATGTTTTTGTGCATTAGTAGTTGTCACCACCCCACCATGCATGCAGATAGTGAAATCTTGAAGTCATTAAACTTGAGTAGTATCATGTGGTAGGATGAACCAATCCCTTGTTACCATGACCCGGGACGTAGTAGTTACTTTGCTATGCTCGTGAGACGGGTTTTGGGTATGAGTGATATTCATAAGCAAGATGTGAGAGTCAATGATGTGGGATCAATTCCAGCAGGTTTTCAGACTTGCTCATGTCTCACTGGAGCCATGAGTCCAAGAAGCGTGAGTTCGCAACTTACGCCAGGGAACCGTCTTGTGGCACGAGACGTGGATGAATTCAACAAGCTCGCTCGCTATGCCCTCGATGATGTGGCCTCAGATGCATGGCGGGAGAAGTTCCTTGAGGGACTCAATGATGAACTGAGCATGCAGCTTATTGTGGCTACTTTCAACAACTACCGTGAGCTGGTAGACAAGGCCACCATACTTGAAGGCAAGCAGCAGCAGATAGAAAGTCGCAAGCGGAAGTACAGCCGAGGTAAGCACAACTCGGGAGCTCAGCGAAGCCCGCTATGCACCATACTCGGAGGGCACACCCATCATAACCATGGAGGTCATAACCATGGAGGAAATGGGAACAACCGCAACCAGGACAACAAGTCAGGCCATGGCAATGGCAATGGAAGCAGTAATGGCAATCAGCACCGTTCGCCCCGCTCCGAAGGATCTGAGCCACATCACCTGCTTCAAGTGCCAGAAGACAGGGCACTACGCCACCGACTGCCCGGAGGCCAAGCAGAGGAATGGAAATGGCAATGGAGTCTCAGTGAAGAAGCCAAATCCGTTTCCTCGTGCTCAGGTGAACCACATCGACGTGGAGGACGTCTATGATCAACCGAACAACGTGGTTGGTAAGTTTTATTGAATTCACGTTCAGTTTTGGTTCTCTTTGATTACGGTGCAGCGCATTCATTCATATCAAGGGTAGTTGTGGAAAAGTACGGTTACACACTAGAACCCTTAGAAGCCCCTTGGCGTCGGGCCCGCAGGAGGAGAAATGATGGCGGTGTAGGCTGTCCTGCAACCCTCAACATCGGGAATCATAAATTTCCGTGGACCTCATAGTGTTGGAAACCGGACCTTGGATGTAATCCTAGGCATGGATTGGTTGTCAAAGTTTGAAGGAACATTGATGTGTTCAAGAAGTCTATTCTGCTCACCACCCGGAGCGTAAGAGGATCAAGTATGTAGCCAGCGCAGCCAGATGAAGAATCAGTGCATTCCCTCACGGAGTTGTTCGGGAGGAAGTGCCGGTGGTGCAAGAATTTCGATGTGTTTCGGTGGAATTACCGGGAATGCCACGGACAGGACATTGAGTTTCGATCGAGTTATTGCGGCACAGCCCCAATATCCAAGAGACCTTATCGGATGCCACCGAATGAGTTGAAAGAGATCAAGGATCAAATAAATGAGTTATTGGAGAAAGGATATATTCGTCCAAGATCATCACCTTGGGGAGCCCTAGTTCTTTTGGTAGAGAAGAAGGATGGAAGCTTGAGGATGGTTGTGGATTATCGTGCATTGAACGAAGTAACCATCAAGAACAAGTACCCCCTGCCGATGATCAATGACTTGTTTGATCAGCTTGTTGGAGCCAAGGTATTCTCTAAGATCGATCTTCGATCAGGGTATCATCAGTTGAAGATTCGTGAAAAGGATATACCCAAAACAGCATTCACTACCAGGTATGGTTTATATGAGTATACCGTCATGTCATTTGGATTGACTAATGCTCCTGCATACTTCATGAATTTGATGAACAAGGTGTTCATGGAATATCTGGACAAGTTTGTCGTGGTGTTCATTGATGATATATTGATATTCTCCAAGAGCGAGGAAGAGCATAAGGAGCATTTGCGTCTAGTTCTGGAGAAACTTCGAGAACATCAGTTGTATGCCAAGTTCAGCAAATGTGAATTTTGGTTGAAGGAAGTTGGATTTCTCGGACATGTTATTTCAGGAGAAGGAATAGCAGTTGACCCCGCCAAGGTTGAATCAGTCACCAATTGGCAGTCACCCACCTCAGTCAAGGAGATCCGCAGCTTTCTCGGACTCGCAGGATATTATCGGAGGTTCATTGAGAACTTCTCGAAGATTGCCAAGCCCATGACTGAACTGTTGAAGAAGGAAGCCAAGTATGTTTGGACCGAGGAATGTGAAGCCAGTTTTCAGGAATTGAAGAAACGGTTGGTCACCGCCCGGTGTTGATTTTGCGGACATACACAAGGAATACCAGGTTTATTGTGACGCTTCGTCAAGGACTCGGAGGAGTATTGATGCAGGAAGGTAAGGTTGTAGCTTATGCCTCCGGACAGCTACGGCCTCATGAGATGAATTATGCCACGCATGATTTGGAGTTAGCAAATGTAGTGCATGCACTCAAGACAGAGACATTTCCTCATCGGAAATCGTTGTGATGTCTACACAGATCACAAGAGTTTGAAATATATCTTCACGCAGAAGGAATTGAACCTCAGGCAGAAAAGATGGCTAGAGTTGATAAAGGACTATGACATGAGATTGCATTACCACCCCGGTAAAGCTAATGTTGTAGCAGATGCTTTGAGCCGTAAGAGTTATGTGAATACCCTTACAGCAGGAGGATTACCCCAGGAGTTAGTCGATGACCTCGTAGATCTCCGATGGAGATAGTTCGAGAGGATTTGTTGCAACTCGAAGTTCAGTCCACTTTGACCGAAAGGATTCGTGAAGCCCGTAAGTCGGACAAGGAAATTGATGAGATTAAGCAAAAGATGGAGGAAGGAAAAGCTAAAGGATTTCGTAAGGATGAACACGGGACTATATGGTTCGAGGATCGTATTTATGTGCCCAATGATCCCGAGCTCGGAAGCTAATTCTTCAGAGGCTCATGATTCACCGTACTCGATTCATCCGGCAACACCAAGATGTACGGATTTGAAGCAAAGTTTACGGTGGGCGGTATGAAGAAGGATATTGCGAGCACGTAGCAAGATATCGATGTTTGCCAACGTAAAGGCAGAACATCGAAGCCAGCAGGTTACTTCAACCTTTGCCGATTCCCGATTGGAAATGGGAGAAACTTGGTATGGATTTCATCACAGGATTACCCAGACCCGTTCAGTTATGATTCTATCTGGGTAGTGGTTGATCGTTTGACTAAGGTAGCTCACTTCATTCCGTGAAGACTACCTATACCAAAGTGCCAAGTTGGCCAAGATATACATGACCAGGATCGTATGTCTGCATGGAGTTCCGAGGAAAATCGTGTCGATAGAGGAACGTAGTTTACCTCAAAGTTTTGGAAGCGATTGCATGAAACTTTGGGTACGAGGCTGGAATTGAGCAGCTTTTCATCCATGCATGATGGATGAGACCGAGAGAGTCAATCAGATTACGGAGGACATGTTGAGAGCTTGTGTGCTAGACTATGGGTCTAGCTGGGATGATAATTTGCCGACGCAGAGTTCTCATACAACAACAGTTATCAATCCAGTTTGAAGATGGCCCTTCAAGCTCTATACGGAAGGAGGTGCGAACACCATTGCTGTGGGATAGTATTGGAGATCGATCACTTTTCGGTTCCGACCTTATCAAGGATTCGAAGAAAGTCAAGCTGATTCGAGACAGGCTCAAGATAGCACAATCGAGACGGTAAGAGTTATGCCGACGAGAACGCAAGGAGGTGACTTACGAAGTGGGAGACCGAGCATATCTTCGTGTGTCTCACTTCGTGGAATCAAGAGGTTTGGAGTCAAGGAAAGTTAGCACCCGATTCATTGGCCCCTACAAAATCCTCGAGCGTCGTGGAGAAGTTGCATACAAGTTGGAATTGCGGAAGGATTGTCCGAGTTCATGATGTCTTCCATGTTTCTCGATTGAAGAAGTGCCATGCCGACATGGCCGATGTTCGTTGAGAGACACAAAGGCCCCTAGAGGCCATACAGCTTGACGGTGATCGACTTACAAGGAGAAACCCGTCCGAATTCTCGAGACTGCAAGCAGAGTCACCCGCAGCAAGGTCATCAAATTTTGCAAGGTGCTGTGGAGTCACCACACCGAGGAAGAAGCCACCTGGGAACGCGAAGAAGATCTTCTTCGAGACCACCCGCACCTATTTGCTAGCCAACCCGAATCTCGAGGGCGAGATTCATCTTAAGGTGGGTAGGTTTGTAACATCCCAAATTTCCTATTTGGAATGTTTTACAATTATAGCTAAGCATCCTATGCATCCTGTTTGAATTTGAATGCCATTTGAAGTTTTAGAGAATTTTGAGTTTTGAATTTGAATTTCAAACTTTGGCATGTGGGAAACATTTCAAAAACTAAGCCTGATAAGTACTTGATCAAAAGTATGAGAGGAGCAAACATGACACTCCAAAATATCAGAAGAAAACATTGCCAAAAGGTTTGGATTCAAATCTGAAATTTATTTGAATTTGAAAAAAATAGATTTTTATGAAGTTTGGATTTTGCCTTTGGAAAAATGTTCAAATGAAAGGGAATATTCCCCTGATCATTTTGGTATATATATATACCCTATATAAAATAATTATAGATATGGTTTTATTTTTGTTTTTGTTTTATTTAAAAAAAACTCCTGGGCGCGTGACCGAGCCACCCAGCCCAGCCAGTGCCAAGACCCCCCAGCGCTGGCCCAAGCCAGTGGCCCACTAGGCCACTGGCCGAGCCACCGACCGAGCCAGCCAGCTCGCCTCACCCCCCTCGCTGAAACCCGTTGGCCTCGGCCACCCGCTCGATCCTGCCCCTCTCTCTCTCGTGACCATGGCCCCGCCCTCTTCTTCCCCCTCGCCCACGCCACGACCTCATGGGAGATCGACGGATCCGAAGGATCCGGATCCCCGATCGCCCGATCCCCAGGCGAGCCGACCCCAGGCTATAAAAGTCGGACCCTCCGCACCCCATTCCCCCTAGCCTCGCGGACCCCTCTCCCTCTCTCCCGAGCTCACGGAGTCCCGAGCTCGCCACCGCCGCCAAAGTCGCCGCCGCCACCCTAGTCCACCCGACCAACCCCGACCCCACCGAACACCTCCCGTGCTCCCTCAAGATCTCCCGACGACTGCTGAAGCTCATGACGCCTTGGGACGCCTGACGCCTCTCTCGCCGCCCGCCGCCGTCGCCGAGTCCGTAAGCCCAGACATCGCCCTCCCCCGTCCGATCCTAGATCAAGGGCTAGGATTAGAACCCCCGAAGGGGTAGGTTTTATTTAGAAAAAACCGGCCGGTCCAATCGGCTTATTTTTAGTTTAGGTTTATTTTTTTAGGTCGGTTCGTTTTAGTTAACCCTAGAGCCCGTTAGGCTATCTAACATACGAGGTACTGAGATAGGCCCATTAGGCCTTTTTCTTTTATTTTGATTTTCTGTTTTAGCGAATAATTTCTGTTTTCAAAATTTATATCTTTTATTCTGTTTAATATTTTTAGATGATTCTTTTTTGTTGGATTGCAAATTTTATGTAGTTTCTGTAGAATATATGTTTAGCTATGTTAAAAATAATGAAAATTGCTTTATTTTAGTTTTAGTCAGAATAGTAAATCTGCTATAACTTTAGTTAGAAAAATTATTTTGCATGATTCCTTTTGTCACCACTTTATTTTGACATTGCCAAACCCTAGAAATTAACTTGGGTATTTTAGGATTAATAAATAATTAGTTTTAGACAGAATCCTATTAATCCTAATTAATTAACTAGTTCCTATTTTCCTATTTAATTAATTAGTAAATGAATTTATTTTTAACTTGTGATTAGTTATTCTAGGTTAGTTTCTGTCACTCCATTAGATGAACTTTTATTTATAATTAATAAAAGTTTTAAATTATTTTCTTAATAGAAATTGGATTAGGCCTAAAATGAGTTTTATAATAGCTTTTAATTATTTCTTTTTGCTCCTAGTTGCTTAGTGAAACCTTTTCTGTTAAGTTAACTTAAAACCATGATTAGGTTATATTAAGGAATTTTTGTTATATAAAACTATTTTAGTTATTGTTTGGAGTAGGGAAAACTTGAATTGGTTTCTTTGAGTTTTCCTTTTGGATTTGGTTTAGGTTGTTTTGTTGTGTTATGTTACTTTTGTTATGTTGTGTGATCCTATTGCTTTGTGCTTATTGTGCTATTGTTTGTCTCGGTAGAGTTTAGAGTCTGAAGCTTGCTACTACGACTCTTTAGCTTACGAGGATCATCAGCAAGGCAAGTTTTGATCATGTTATTTCTATACCTATGTTTTGTGCATTAGTAGTTGTCACCACCCCACCATGCATGCAGTAGTGAAATCTTGAAGTCATTAAACTTGAGTAGTATCATGTGGTAGGATGAACCAATCCCTTGTTACCATGACCGGGGACGTAGTAGTTACTTTGCTATGCTCAGAGCGGGTTTTGGGTATGAGTGATATTCATAAGCAAGATGTGAGAGTCAATGATGATGACAACCCCATGAACTACAATGATCAAGATGGACTTGGAAAATCACTCTTTGGGTGGAGGGCGGTTGACGGGCACCTGGAGCACCCGTGGTGGCGGGATGCATGGAGAAGCGCCATGACATCCTGCGGAAAGCTTCACCCAGCCACTAAGAGAAGGATGGATGCCCCATGACCGAAGCTTACGTGCAGCCGCAAGCCATTATGGGCTCTGGCTGGGTTGACCCTAGTAGTGACGCTGGCTAGGCGGTACTACGAGAAGTAGACGAACGGTAGGATTGGATGGGTACGGCGGTGGCGGAAGAACTCTTTGGAAGACCTGTTTCATTCGTCCGTCTTCAAACACCATGAAGTGCGAAGACTTTAAAGGAGGAATGATTCTTGCGGGAAAGTCGCAACCCTCTGCAGAGTTAAAGATCTAATCGATTAGCCGTGTCCCGATTACGGACATTTGAGCCTCTGGAACTTGGAAGTATTCGGATATATCAACACTAAAACAAATGAATTAATTTGAGGGTTTTATGACTTAATAATTGGGAGCGAGATATTGGTTGGCGGAACCATCTCAATAACTACCAACAATTGTAGTAATTTGCAAGCAAGTCCACTTTGTAGTAGGGTAAAATTTGCTTTTCGCAAAATGATGAAACTTAGAGCTCCACACCAAAAATGCATATAGTGTTAGTAACTTTATTATTGTTATTCTTCATGACTTGCCACTTATTCCAAAAGCTGACCTACATGGCTGCAACGTATTATGTTGCGAGATATATTCGATCAGAGTGAGGCTACGCTCCGCTTGGCGATTGCCCTTTGAGTCGGATGGACTCGCTTATCTTCGACGCTTCCGCAGTGTTATTAGTTTATTTCTCATGAGTTGGCCTTGAGCCGAATTTATTCCTTTGTAATAAAGACTCTATATGAGAATCGTTTAATGATATTCAGGTGTGATTGAACTTTGATTGCTTTATCGACGTACTGTGAGTACCAGCATGATCTTGGGATGGTACAGACACAGAGATTTGACCGATTTTGGGTCAGGTCGCTACAATTTTGCAGGAGTTCACTGATGTCTTCCCACAAGACGTGCCACCGGAATTACCGCCTATTCGAGGGATTGAGCATCGGATTGACTTAATTCCCGGTGCTTCACTGCCAAACCATGCGCCATACTGTATCAATGCAGAGGAGACGAAGGAGATTATGCGTCAAGTACAAGAGCTTCTCGACAAAGGTTATATACGCGAATCCCTTAGTCCTTGTGATGTTCCTATTATTCTAGTGACGAAAAAGGATGGTACATCGCGTATGTGTGTTGATTCTAGAGGCATTAATAATATTACTGTTCATTATCGTCATCCTATTCCTAGGCTAGATGATATGCTTGATGAATTGAGTGGCTCTACAATATTCTCCAAAGTTGATTTGCGTAGTGGATACCATCAAATTCGTATGAAATTGGGGGATGAATGGAAAACAGCATTTAAAACTAAGTTTGGATTATATGAGTGGTTAGTCATGCCTTTTGGGTTAACTAATGCACCTAGTACTTTCATGAGATTAATGAATGAAGTTTTACGTGCTTTCATTGGACGATTTGTGGTAGTTTACTTTGATGACATATTGATTTATAGCAGATCTTTGGAGGAACATTTGGAACATTTACGTGTTGTTTTTATTGCTCTACGTGATGCACATTTGTTTGGTAACCTTGGGAAGTGCACCTTTTGCACCGACCGAGTGTCTTTTCTTGGCTATGTTGTTACTCCACAGGGAATTGAAGTTGATAAAGCCAAGATTGAAGATATTGAGAGTTGGCCGCAGCCCAAAACGGTCACACAAGTGAGGAGTTTTCTTGGCCTTGATGGATTCTATAGGCGTTTTGTGAGAGATTTCAGCACCATTGCTGCACCTCTCAATGAGCTTACAAAGAAGGATGTGCCTTTTGTTTGGGGTACCGCACAGGAAGAAGCCTTCACGGTATTGAAAGATAAGTTGACACATGCTCCTTTACTCCAACTTCCTGATTTTAATAAGACTTTTGAGCTTGAATGTGATGCTAGTGGAATTGGATTAGGAGGTGTGTTATTACAAGATGGCAAACCTGTTGCATACTTTGCTGAAAAATTGAGTGGGCCTAGTCTGAATTATTCTACTTATGATAAAGAACTATATGCTCTTGTTCGGACTTTAGAGACATGGCAACATTATTTATGGCCCAAAGAATTTGTTATATATTCTGATCATGAATCTTTGAAACATATTAAAAGTCAAGCTAAACTGAATCGTAGACATGCTAAATGGGTTGAATTCATTGAGACTTTCCCTTATGTTATTAAACACAAGAAGGGTAAAGAAAACATTATTGCTGATGCATTGTCTCGTCGCTATACTATGCTTTCACAACTTGACTTCAAAATATTTGGTTTGGAGACCATCAAAGTTCAATATGTGCATGATGCTGATTTTAAAGACAGAATTGTAAAGAAGGAAGAACATGGAACAAGTTCGTTATTAATGATGGCTTTGTGTTCCATGCTAACAAGCTATGCATTCCTGCTAGCTCTGTTCTTCTTTTGTTGTTGTAGGAGGCGCATGGAGGAGGATTAATGGGACACTTGGGTGTGAAGAAGACGGAGGACGTACTTGCTACACATTTCTTTTGGCCAAAGATGAGACGGGATGTTGAGCGTTTTGTTGCTCGCTGCACTACATGTCAAAAACCTAAGTCACGACTCAATCCTCATGGTTTATATATGCCTTTGCCTGTACCTAGTGTTCCTTGGGAGGATATATCTATGGACTTTGTTTTAGGTTTACCTCGAACAAAGAAGGGGAGGGATAGCATATTTGTTGTCGTGGATAGGTTCTCGAAAATGGCACACTTTATACCATGTCATAAAAGCGATGATGCCGTTAATGTTGCTGAATTGTTCTTTCGTGAAATTATTCGCTTGCATGGTGTGCCCAATACTATTGTTTCAGATCGTGATACTAAATTTCTTAGTCACTTTTGGAGATGTTTATGGGCTAAGTTGGGGAACAAACTGCTTTATAGTACTACTCGTCACCCCCAAACTGATGGACAAACTGAAGTAGTCAATAGAACATTGTCTACTATGCTTAGGGCTGTTTTGAAGAATAATAAGAAAATATGGGAAGAATGCTTGCCTCATATTGAATTTGCTTATAATCGTTCATTGCATTCTACTACTAAGATGTGCCCTTTTGAAATTGTGTATGGTTTCCTCCCTCGTGCACCTATTGATTTGTTGCCTCTTCCATCTTCGGAGAAGGCTAATTTTAATGCTAAAGAACGTGCTGAATTGATTTTAAAAATGCATGAGTTAACTAAGGAAAACATTGAGCGTATGAATGCTAAATATAAACTTGCTGGAGATAAGGGTAGAAAACATGTTGTCTTTGCACCTTGAGATCTTGTTTGGTTACATTTGCGTAAGGATAGGTTTCCTAATTTGCGCAAATCAAAGCTAATGCCACGTGCTGATCGTCCATTTAAGGTGTTAGACAAAATAAATGATAATGCATATAAACTTGAGCTGCCTGCAGATTTTGGGGTTAGTCCCACTTTTAACATTGCAGATTTGAAGCCTTATTTGGGTGCGGAAGATGAGCTTCCGTCGAGGACGACTTCATTTCAAGAAGGGGAGGATGATGAGGACATCAATACCGTTGTTACACCCACAGCCCCTACTGTTATATATAATGGACCAATTACTAGAGCTCGCGCATGCCAATTAAATTACCAGGTACTTTCGTTTCTTGGATGATTCTAAAGTTCATGAGAATATGATGCTGCCTAAATTGGATACATTTGTTTTGCTTACAAATGAAGGGCCTAGCTTGGAGAAGGATGAACATTGGAGCAAGAACAAGCATGGAGTTGATGGCATGCGCAAGGGGAACAAGAACGGAGTTACAAGTGATTATTTCAGGACTTTGATGCCACCATAAGGTGTGAACGAAGCCTTGGACGAAATATACAAGATGCCACTTCATAAATTTCATCAAGAGGCTATTCTAGGTGCTGCGTCACCTTATTATTGGGCCATGCCCATGTAATTTCGAAATACATAAGTATAGGCTGTTTTTAGAGTCCGTATGTGTGGGGAAACAAGAGATAGGGTTGGTTTGGACCCCTTCCCAAGGGCCACGAAATTCCATCCCCTCTTCCTCCATATATACAACCCTTAGGGCACCGTTTAGACTTTGGGTTTTGTTTAGATTAAAAGTTCGCCATAGCTGCAACTTCGCGTACTTTGTTTGTGTTCAACGACTGACAAAGCGCCACGTAACCCCACCTTGATCAATAAAGCTTTCATCTTATATTCGCAATATCCAGATTGCAATCTCAGTTTCTTGCTTGTTCTTCGTTTGCTCGAGGGAAAGCAGACCCTCGTGGTCAGGTTGATCGTGCTCGGCGTGGTCAATAACCTCTCGGAGTTGGTTTAGCGATTGCTAAGGCGCGACGTCCTCGCACGTTCGTAGTCGGATCGTCAAATTCGATTTCCACCAAAGCGATATCCATCATCTCATCGAAAGACGGGACACCTTTGCCTCTATCAGTTGGTTTAGCGATTGCTAAGGCGCGACGTCCTCGCACGTTCGTTGTCGGATCGTAGACATGCTAAATGGGTTGAATTCATTGAGACTTTCCCTTATGTTATTAAACACAAGAAGGATAAAGAAAATGTTATTGCTGATGCATTGTCTCGTCGCTATACCATGCTTTCACAACTTGACTTCAAAATATTTGGTTTGGAGACCATCAAAGATCAATATGTGCATGATGCTGATTTTAATGTTGTATTGCAGAATTGTAAACAAGGGAGAACATGGAACAAGTTCGTCGTTAATGATGGATTTGTGTTTCGTGCTAACAAGCTATGCATTCCAGCTAGCTCTATTCGTCTTTTGTTGTTGCAGGAGGTGCATGGAGGGGGATTAATGGGACACTTTGGCGTGAAGAAGACGGAGGACGTACTTGCTACACATTTCTTTTGGCCAAAGATGAGATGGGATGTTCACCGTTTTATTGCTTGCTGCACTACATGTCAAAAACCTAAGTCACGACTCAATCCTCATGGTTTATATATGCCTTTGCCTGTACCTAGTGTTCCTTGGGAGGATATATCTATGGACTTTGTTTTAGGTTTACCTCGAACAAAGAAGGGGAGGGATAGCATATTTGTTGTCGTGGATAGGTTCTCGGAAATGGCACACTTTATACCATGTCATAAAAGCGATGATGCCGTTAATGTTGCTGATTTGTTCTTTCATGAAATTATTCGCTTGCATGGTGTGACCAATACTATTGTTTCAGATCGTGATACTAAATTTCTTAGCCACTTTTGGAGATGTTTATGGGCTAAGTTGGGGACTAAACTGCTTTTTAGTAGTACTTGTCACCCTCAAACTGATGGACAAACTAAAGTAGTCAATAGAACATTGTCTACTATGCTTAGGGCTGTTTTGAAGAATAATAAGAAAATGTGGGAAGAATGCTTGCCTCATATTGAATTTGCTTATAATCGTTCATTGCATTCTACTACTAAGATGTGCCCTTTTGAAATTGTGTATGGTTTCCTCCCACGTGCACCTATTGATTTGTTGCCTCTTCCATCTTCGGAGAAGGTTAATTTTGATGCTAAATAACGTGCTGAATTGATTTTAAAAATGCATGAGTTAACTAAGGAAAACATTGAGCGTATGATTGCTAAATATAAACTTGCTGGAGATAAGGGTAGAAAACATGTTTTCTTTGCACCTGGAGTCTTGTTTGGTTACATTTGCGTAAGGATAGATTTCCTGATTTGCGCAAATCAAAGTTAATGCCACGTGTTGATGGTCCTTTTAAGGTGTTGGAGAAAATAAATGATAATGCATATAAACTTGAGCTGCCTGCAGATTTTGGGGTTAGTCCCACTTTTAACATTGCAGATTTGAAGCCTTATTTGGGTGAGGAAGATGAGCTTCCGTCGAGGACGACTTCATTTCAAGAAGGGGAGGATGATGAGGACCTCAATACCATTGTTACACCCACAGCCCCTGCTACTATACATACTGGACCAATTACTAGAGCTCGCACACGCCAATTAAATTACCAGGTACTTTCGTTTCTTGATAATGATTCTAATGTTCATGAGAATATGATGCTGCCTAAATTGGATACATTTGTTTTGCTTACGAATGAAGGGCCTAGCTTGGAGAAGGATGAACATTGGAGGAAGAAAAAGCATGGAGCTGATGGCATGCGCAAGGGGAACAAGAACGGAGTTACAAGTGATGATTTCAGGATGTTGAAGCCACCATAATGAGTGGATGAAGCATTGTACGAAATATACAAGATGCTACTTCATAACTTTCGTCCGGAGGCTATTCTAGGTGCTGCATCACCTTATTATTGGGCCAGGCCCATGTATTTTCGAAATACTTAAGTATAGGCTGTTTTTAGAGTCCGTATGTGTGGGGAAACAAGAGATAGGGTTGGTTTCGGACCCCTTCCCCAAGGGCCACGAAATTCCCCCCCCCCCCTCTTCCTCCATATATACAGCCCTTAGGGCATCGTTTAGACTTTGGGTTTTGTTTAGATTAAAGTTTGCCATAGCTGCAACTTCGCGTACTTCGTTTGTGTTCAACGACCAGACAAAGGCGTCACAGAACCCCACCTTGACCAATAAAGCTTTCCTCTTATATTCGCGATATCCAGATTGCAATCTTAGTTTCTTGTTTGTTCTTCGTTTGCCTGCAGGAAACAGACCTTCGTGGTCAGGTTGCTCGTGCTCCGATGTGGTGATTAACCTCTCGGAGTTGGTTTAGCGATTGCTAAGGCGCGACGTCCTCGCACGTTCGTAGTCGGATCGTCAAAGTCGACTTCGTCCTAAACGATAGCCACCATCTCATCGAAAGACGGGACACCTTCGCCTCTATCAGGCGCCTGGTAGTGAGTATTTTCTGTCATCCAGTCCAGCACCCATGAGTTCACATCTTCAGAATCTCCGGTGATGTGCAGCATCGCATAGAACTGAAGAATGAGTTCTTCATTCCAATCACATATGTCAGTGCAGAAGTTTAACAATCCAGCGTCGTGAAGAACACTGAGGACTGGCTCGAAGCCTGGTAGAGACTCCATGTCCACGTGAGGAATGTGTGCATGATCGAAGACTTTGTCTTTGTCGAACAGCACTGAGGAATAGAAATTGGCTTGACTAGCAGTCCAGAAACGCCTCTTCCTTATGCGAGCAGAGTCATATGGGTTGTAGTCAGTGAAGAATACATGCTCACTAAAGAAATCTTCAGCCTTGAACTTTTGCTTGCGTGAGAATGGATCCTTTGGCTTTGGTAGTGGAGTATTAGTGAGTTGCATCACGACCTCAGGAATCGCAATCTCAGGTTCTTCGGGCTGAGGAATTTCTGGTTCCTCTTCAGTTGCAGTCTGCGTTGTCATATGATGAGCAGTAGCAGGTTCTTCAGCACTAGTGGCTGGAATTTCTTCATGCACAGACGAGGTGGGGTGAGTTTCTTCAGAGCCCAGTTGAAAGGTTGGTGCAAGGGACTGAGGTATTTGTTGTAGTGGGGTGAAGAGTGAGGAATTGGGGTGCTGACTTCCCCAAAAATCATCATTCATCACTGGAGTAGTACTCCCAATATCCACGTCTTCATCTTCAATTTCTTCAATGCCTGCCTCTTCAGCTATGAACTAAGGCATTGGCGAGGAAACAACTGGTGGTGAAGGGATCGCATCCACTTCAATCTCTTCATCGATCTGCTCGGACGAAGCAGCAGAATGATTTTCTTCATCATATCCGCTAGGGATCACATATTCTTCACCAAAAGGAACAAGGTCCTTTGATGGCATGGTGGAGATCGGAACAACATCAATAGGGTTTTCAAACGAGCTGGTTATAGGCTTCATTTTCTTCGGAGCTGAAGAATCTGAAGCAGCTGATGCTTTCCTTTTCTTCACAGCAGCTCGCTCTGCAGCCTTGGTCTTCTTCACATCTGATGCAGATGGAAGGATAGGTGTCGGTGTCAAAACCGACGGATCTCGGGTAGGGGGTCCCGAACTGTGCGTCTAGGCGAATGGTAACAGGAGACAAGGGACACGATGTTTTTACCCAGGTTTGGGCCCTCTCGATGGAGGTAATACCCTACTCCTGCTTGATTAATATTGATGATATGGGTAGTACAAGAGTAGATCTACCACGAGATCAAAGAGGCTAAACCCTAGAAGCTAGCCTATGGTATGATTGTTGTTCGTCCTACGGACTAAAACCCTCCGGTTTATATAGACACCGGATAGGTTAGGGTTACAGAGTCGGTTACAATGGTAGGAGATCTACATATCCAGACGCCAAGCTTGCCTTCCACGCCAAGGAAAGTCCCATCCGGACACGGACGAAGTCTTCAATCTTGTATCTTCATAGTCCAGAGTCCGCCAACGGTGATAGTTCGGCTATCCGGACACCCCCTAATCCGGGACTCCCTCAGTAGCCCCCGAACCAGGCTTCAATGACGATGAGTCCGGCGCGTTGATTGTCTTCGGCATTGCGAGGCGGGTTCTTCTCCAAATTCCATACACTCATCGAATAGTGTTCGGCTTCTGATAAATGATGCGCTCCTTGGCTTCTACGTCCAATAATGGCCATCTTCCACGTGTTTGAATGAATGAGAAAAGCCAGGGTTTTTTTACACTTACCCCCTAGCTGCGCAAATGAGCCGCCTATAAAAGGGGCGAGGATCTAGATCTGAGTCACACCATCCCCCCTTCGCGAGCTTTCATCGGAGCGCTTCTGACCAAAACCCATTCCATCATGGACAGTCGACGCGGCTCCTCCTCTCGCGCTCCCAGCCCTCAGCCTAGAAATTGGGAGAGATGCTCAGTCCCGCATAGCGAGCTAGTTATACTCCAAACCAAGGGATTTCTTCCCCCGGCCTTCATGGTTCCGGTTCGAGCCGGACTTGCCACCTACAAGGGCGGAAAGCAAGCGGAGAGTGTCCCCAATCCCTCTAAAGGAGAGCGGGTATGCTTCGTCTCTTATCTAGTAAGAGGACTCGGATTTCCAATCCATCCGTTTCTCCGGGGGCTCTTGGAGTTCTACGGCCTCCAGTTGCACCACCTTACGCCTGCCTCCATTTTGCACATCGCGGGCTTCGTGGCCCTTTGCAAACTGTTCTTGGGCATTGAGGCTCATTTTGCGCTGTGGAAGAGATTATTCTGCCTAGTATCCCGTTCTCATGAGGGGTCAATATATCAAGTGGGCGGAGCCGAACTATGGCCCATTGCTGGGACCGGATATCTATCCGAACCTCAAGAAGGCGCCCAAGACTGGCCTTGAGTGGTTTTACATGGAGGACGCCCGCTGCCGAACCCTGTTCGGATCGGCCTTCCGGAGTTTAGCAATGCTCCTCTGAAGAAGCGCCTAAGCTGGCGCCCCACGGAGCCCCCAGAGGGAAAATGACCGGGATGTCCGTTACTTGATGAGCCGAATAAGATTACTGGCTCATGCCGGATGGACCATGATTGGAGTCATGGCAATCTGCATTATGAGGAGAGTGCAGCCGCTCCAATATAGGGGCCACCCCATGTGGGACTTCAACAGGGAGGACGATGCCACCCGCCATGGCCGCAAAGGGCCGGGATCGGTCACCGAACTGGTGAAGACCTTGTCTGCCATGTATAAAGGGGAGGAAGAGGATTTTCTCCGCGTCAACCCACTAAGCGATTTTTCTTCGAATAATCCTCGAAGTTGGGTAAGCAAACATCTTTGTGGCCTGTCCGATCCATGTTCCCGTGATTAAATATCTCATTTCATGGTTTCTGCGCAAGGACTGCGCCGGGCCGTGGAGAAGATACACAGCCCGCCCCCATAACCCGAGGATCCGGAACGGTCCCTCGATCCGGCCTCCGAAGAGGATCCGGATATAAAGGTGGAGTTGATCGACGGGGTGTTCCACCAACTTAGCATCGACAATGCTTTGGTTGCCATTACGGCCGATTACCCGAATACTTCCAGCCTCACAGTAATCGAGACCGAGGTCCCAATACTCGATAATGAACTATCTGTGCTTATTTCGATCACCGATACCGTGGTGTTTCGCAGGGGTACCTTCGAGGCAGGAAGCCGAGCCCGCGGCGGCTAGCCAACAAGAGGCGACGCCCGCAGCTAAAAAGAAGTGCGGTCCGGATCGAAACTCCGCCCAGAACGGTATGGCGTGTCACCATATTCCCGGATTGATTCCGGGAGGTGTACTAACGCTGGTGCTCCTTTCAGAAAAATAGCGCCGCCGGACCGAGTCCGGAGAGGTTATAATCGAACCTCCGCCGCCAGGCTCCAAAGCCGGGTCCAAGCGGAGGCGAGCACGAGGCGTCGTTGGATGCTCCTTCGACGAGAGGATGCCGACAGATTATCCGCCATCAACTCCGAGGTGGAGAGCGCCATGAATCACAAAGCGCCACGGACAGTTCTTCGTGGCGCATGTTTCTCCCAAGAGGCCTTGAATGCCTTCAATTGGAGATGCGCACCTCCGTGCCGCTCAAGATGATCTAGCCAGAGCCACGAAGCAAAGATGTAAAGGACATACGGGTAAGGAAATTTGATGATTATATATGCCAAGAGTCCCGAGACTTCAAATAGTTAGAATAACTGATTTAATGATCATTTGTTATGCAAGATCTTACAAAAAAGAATACCCGACTGTCCCAGGAGCTTGAAGAATGCAAGGCCCAACTTGAGGCTGCACTAGCCGCTACAGGGGGAGCCATAGAGAACCCCTCTGGTAATATATGCTTCAAAAGATAAATAGGTTAGGAAGTGCGGCGTGTGTGTAAATCTGACAATAATATTGCAGATGGCGCCGGACTAGATCCGGACAAACAACAGCTCCTGCGCCAGCTAAAGGCCGGCGAGAGCGTGCTTACGAGGGTGCGGCAGGAGAAAAATAACCTCAAGCTGCCAACACCCAACCGGGTGAGGAACTAAAGGATGTTCGTGCTCAGCTTATCGACCAGAAGGAGAATCGACGGCTTTCGCGGCATTTTCATAAGTGCTTGAGCGAACTTTGAAAGAGTTCGGCGAGGAAGGCGACTAACATAAACATGTATGTAGGTTTGCTCACAGTGTCGTCTGAAGAGGAGATGCCTAGTTCTTCGGGTGATCTTCTTCCCGAACTCGTCGGCTACCGCACGAACGAGTTCGGAGGTGATGAAAGGCGTCGGCCAGCCTTGTGGCTATCTATCTCCCCGCTCAAGGCATTGGAGAGCTGGCAGAGCGGCTTCAAGGAGCACGGCGGCGCTCCGACTATGGAAGATATCGGCTGCCGTCGAGGCGCCAGGAGGCTGGGCCATGGTAAAGACGCTGTACACGGGTTGACCCAAACCACATGGCCGAGGTCGGACTGTGGGGCTGATGGGAAGGAGATCCTCAGAAGTTAGTGTACGCCAAGTAGAATTGGCCGCCAAGTATTCATAAGATTGTAAATTAGATAGCCTATTAGATGGCATTGAGGAGGAATACAATGAGTCGAGTTGACTATGTAATTAAATATGATATGAAAAATGTCTTCTAGCCGAATTGTACATCATTTGTCATAGCGGACCTTTTCGCTTCGACCTCAGGACCCAATAGTCCGGAGTGTGTTCGAATACCTTCGTGGTTATATAAGAACCGGGGTATGCATGGAGACAAGGCGTAGGGGTCATTATTGCTGTATCAACAAGTGCCCAACTAGTTATGTTATATTACATGGATAGTAAGAAACATCTTCCAGGGAGAATAGTTCCGTTAAGGGTTCCTTTTGCTGGGATGCATGCCCTAAAGTGCATGTCAAAACTGCTAAGAAAGCAGAAAATCATCTGGGGGCAGATGGATAAATAGTTAAAAATCATCTTCAGTTCACCGATGAATATTCCCTTAAGAACGCTAGCTTTCGGCTTCACCCGTCTGAGGTACACATCCGCTGACCGGCAAGAATAATCGCAGAGGTGCTCCTTTACCACCTAGCCGAACAATCGGGAACGTGGGGTAAGCACAGAGCGAGCAACCCAGCTTGGCCAAAACTTAAGTCATATCGATGCATATAATGGTGAATAAAAGGTACATGCGAAGTTTGACATGTGTTGGGCATGAAGCTCAGATAAATAAGCTTCATTAAAGAAGCCCCGGTATAATGAGCGCGGACAGCGCGTCAAGTATGTGCGAACAAAGCGAACGAACCTCTAAAGGGTTTAAAAGAAAGGGAGGAAGGAGAGAAATCAAAGACAACAAAAATAGAAAATGTGGACGGAGGAAGGAGACGAACTTGGAGTCCGCGCTTAGGCGAGAATCTTCGTGAGACGGGCTGCGCTCCATGGGTTCGCTCGAGTCGGTTATCCGATGCGTTTCAGAGACGGTATGCTCCGCCGGTCGGGACCTGGTCGATGATGAAGGACCTTCCCATTTGGGCTTGAGTTTGTCCTTTTCTTGTCCGCAGGCATAGAACTAGTTCGCCAACATTGTAAGCTTTGCCCGCATTTCCTCGCTTTGATATCTTCGAGCTGCTGCCGATAAAATGCGGAACGAGCTTTTGCCACGCCGCGCTCCTCCTCCAATGCGCCAAACTGTCCCGCCGATCGAGCTCGGCTTCTCTTTCTTCATACATGCGCACGCGAGGTGAGTCATGAATTATGTCGCAGGCAAGACTGCCTCTGCGCGTACACCATAAAAATGGTGTGAATCCGAGTACGATTCGCATGGTCCGCAGCCCCAGTCGGAGTCGAGCTCCTCAACCCAAAGGCGTGTTAGATTCCTTGAGGGACCGCACTAGTGCGGGTTTAATGCCGCTCATGATTAGACCGCTTGCTCGCTCGACTTGACCGTTGGTTTGAGGGTGATAGATCGAGGCGTAATCGAGCTTGATGCCCATGTTTTTGCACCATAATTTGACCTCATCGGCCGTGAAGTTGGTGCCGTTATCGATGATGATCTTGTGGGGATGCCATAACGGTGCACTACCCCGATATGAAGTCTATCACCGGTCCGGATTCGTCGTTTCAACAGGCTTGGCCTCTATCCATTTGGTGAATTTATCCACCATGACCAATAGGTATTTTTGCTTGTGGGTTCCTCCTTAAGGGGTCCAACCATGTCAAGCCCCTAGACCATGAACGGCCGGTGATGGGTATAGTTTTGAGGGCGGTGGGTGGCATGTGGCTTTGGTTAGCAAAAGCTGGCAACCGACGATCGTTGGACTAAATCTCAAGATCTGCCGGGCCGTCGGCCAATAAAATCATGTCGGAAGGCCTTGCCTACAAGGGCCGGGCTGCGGCGTGGTGCCCACCCAGTCCGGCATGAATTTCAGCCGGGAGGTTTCGCCTTCCTCTTCGGAGATACACCTTTGAAGGACTCCTGTTGTGCTTTTCTTATAAAGCTCTCCCTCATGGACTTTATAGGCTTTAGATCGCCGCACTATGCAGCGAGCCTCATTTTGGTCTTCGGGTAGTTCCTGCCTAGTTAGGTAGGCTAGGAATGGTTCCGTCCATGGGGCGATAACCGCCATTATTTCATGGGCGGAGGGTGTTATCTCGGTGGCAGAGCCTCCGATTGTGTCAGAGTGTTCGGCGTCAGGCAGTGCGGTTGGGTCTGGATTGTTATTTCCGGACTCCCCTTCCCATAGTACGGATGGCTTGAACAGCCGTTCCAGGAAGATGTTGGGTGGGACGGCATCGCGTTTTGCACCAATGCGTGCCAATATGTCCGCCGCCTGGTTGTTATCCCGGGCTATATGATGAAATTCGAGCCCTTCGGACCGTGCTGACATTTTTAGGACCACATTGCCGTATGCTGCCATTTTCGGATCTTTGGCATCAAAGTCTCCATTTATTTGAGATATCGCGAGGTTCGAATCCCCGCGCACCTCTAGGCGTTTAATGCCCATGGAGACTGCCATCCGGAGGCCGTGCAGAAGGGCCTCGTATTCGGCTGCGTTGTTGGAGTTCGTATACATTATTTGAAGGACGTATTGGACTGTGTCCCCTGTTGGGGACGTCAGGACGACGCCATCCTACAGGCCGGCCAACATTTTGGAGCCGTCAAAGTGCATGATCCAATTGGAGTACGCGCCGTACTCTTTAGGGAGTTCGGCTTCGGTCCATTCGGCCACGAAGTCGGCCAAAACCTGCGACTTAATAGCTCGTCGTGGCTTATAGGTTATGTCGAATTGAAGGAGCTCTATGGCCCATTTGGCAATCTGGCCCGTCGCGTCGAGGTTGTTTATAATGTCGTTAAGAGGTACTTCGGAGGCTACCGTTATTGAACACTCTTGAAAGTAGTGTCGCAGCTTCCGGATGCCATGAACACCGCGTATGCTATCTTTTGATAATGTGGGTACCGGACTTGCATGGAGTGAGGACGGTGGACACATAATAAACCGGTCTTTGAAGAGGGAACCGGTGTCCGTCCGCTTCTCGTTCGACAACGAGCACCGCTACCGACAACTTGATGTGTTGCGCGATATATAATAGCATTGGTTCGCCATACGTTGGGCGTGGCCAGGACCGGATTTGTTGCCAATATGGCTTTTATCTCTTCTAGTCCGGCCGTGGCGGCATCCGCCCACCAAGTGTTCGTGCGGTGGAGGAGGCGGTAAAGGGTAACGCCTTTTCTCCTAAGCGGAAATAAAGCGGCTTAGAGCCGCCACGCATCCAAATCAATTTTGTATTTGTTTGAGGTCTTTTGGAATATCCAATTGTGATAGAGCTCGGATCTTGGCTGGGTTTGCTTCAATTCCTCTACCATACACAATGAAGCCGGGAGCTTTCCGCTGGACGCCAAGACGATTTTTCCGGATTGAGCTTGATGTCATATTTTCAAGATTGTCGAATGTGAGCCTCAAATCGCCTACTATAGTTTCGACATGCTTGGATTTGACGACCACATCATCTACATATGCTTCCACTGTTTTGCCGATCTGGTTTGCCAGACATGTCTGAATCATGCGCTGATATGTTGCGCCGGCGTTTTTGAGCCCGAAGGGCATTGTGTTGAAGCAGAATGGGCCGTATGGAGTGATGAATGCTGTTGTAGCTTGGTGCAGCTCCGCCATCTTGATTTGGTGGTAGCCGAGTACGCGTCGAGGAAGCACAATGAGTCGTGTCTCGCTGTAGCATCGATAATTTGATCAATTCGAGGGAGGGGGAAGGGATCCTTTGGGCAAGCCTTATTAAGGTCTTTGAAATCAACACATAGGCGCCAGGACTTGTCCTTCTTTGGTACCATCACCAGATTTGCTAACCAGTCCGGATGTTTTATATCTCTGATGAATCCGGCTTCTAGAAGTTTGCTAGCTCCTCTCCCATGGCCTGTCTCTTGGGTTCGGAAAGCGCCAAGAGCCTGTTTGGTGGCTTGAATCCTTTTAGGATATTTAGGCTGTGCTCGCCAGCCGACGTGGGATTCTGGCATGTCCGAAGGGTGCCGTGCAAAATGTCCCGATTTTCTCGTAGAAATTCTCGTAGTGTGGCGCCTACATCAGGGTTTAATTGTGCCCCAATGGAGGCCGTCTTTGCGTGGTCCGTTGGGTGGACTTGGAATTTGTCTATTTCATCCGCTGGTTTAAAAGAGGTGGACTTGGATCTTTTATCAAGTATCACATCGTCCATGTTCACCGTGGCAGCGATCGCGATGAGTTCCTCGGCCGCTAGGGCCGGATAATGCCTCGAGGGCTAGTGCGGCTGTCTTGTTTTCGCGCGAGTGCTATGTTCGTATCACTAGCGAGAGTGATGATTCCGTTAGGTCCGGGCATTTTAAGCTTCATGTACCCATAATGGGGTATAGCTTGAAAAATTGTGAATGCCTCTCGCCCCAATAAAGCAGGATATCTGCTGCTGCACGGGGCCACTTGAAATGTGACCTCCTCGGACCTGTAATTGTACGGCGAGGCGAACACTACGCCCGATGTGATTTTTCTGTGCAGCATGCTTCCGGCTAGGGATTATTCCTCTAAAGGTTGTGCTGCTTCGCTCAATGCGGTTCCATCTATTTCCATTTTTGGAGGGTTTCCTCGTAGATGAGGTTCAGTCGCTGCCGCCATCCATGAGTACCTTTGTAAGGCGTA
This sequence comes from Aegilops longissima, assembly GCA_021605205.1. NCBI lineage: Eukaryota > Viridiplantae > Streptophyta > Magnoliopsida > Poales > Poaceae > Aegilops > Aegilops longissima. Next base: position 328,047,579 of record CM038678.1, on the reverse strand, counting down.
AAGCCGCCCACTATTGGACCGAGAACCAATGCATTTGGTGCTCGGCTGTTCGAATTTGGGTTAAATCACTGGCATTAAAGGTAATAGCCGTGTTACCCATGGATGTATTGTTGCTACTTGGTAGACTTCGGCAAGGTTGCGGAGTGTTCGTTTCCGCATGTTATTTGATGCGAAAGTCTCGAAGACTGTTAACACCGTACTGGTATTGCTGGGCTGGGATTCTGAAGCTAATTGCCACTTTTGGCCACCTGCTGTAGTATCCAAGATGCTCGAAGGCTATGAGTTGGAGTGGTGCCCTCTATGCTATGAATTTTGCAGGGTCCGTTTAGCCAACCCTCCAGTACGGTTCCGTACCCTTTAGGGGGTTTTTGTTTTTTGATGTTTGATCCAGGTGCTTGGTGATGATGCACCCTTTTATTCCGGACTAGGGATGTATTCGGGGCCGAATTATCCCAAAATTGACTTTCGGTTTCCAAGCACTCTCCATCGCACAGTACTTTTGTACTATGGTCACCAAGTCATCAAAGCGTGTAATTTTGCGACAATTTATGGCGTTTAGGATTCCTTTGTCCGTGCAATTCTTGCAAAAAAGTGAGATTGCGTCCTTCTCTCGGCAGTCCTTTATCCTGTCCATAACCAGGAGCAATCTGGCCCAGTAATGATGTACTATTTCAGTTGGCTCTTGCTGAATTCGGGATAGATCGCTAATGTTTGGGTGGGCGGGTGGAACTAGATCTGGAACCCCGTCCAATTTAAGACTCAGGGGCTGAGAAGTTTCCGAACTCGGAAGTTTGGATTTTTGAATGCTATCCAATGAGTCCAACCCGTCGCCTGACTTTAAGTTCAGGGCTTGATCAACATCCGTCCCTCTGCGGGAATCCGACATGGAGGGATCGGGAATCCGGACGTAGCTAGTCCTTAAGATAGAAGAAGAATCGCCGCATTGCTCCTCTATCACAGCAACATGATGGGTAGCTTGGGGAGAGTTTATCTCTCTCAGATCGGTTTTAGGCCCGATCTGGTCGTAGTCTGTGGCGACTCCTGTGATGCATGGCGCGATCCAAGAACTCGTTTACGGAGGAGAGCTCGATCGGATCTAACTGTTCGGCAAGTTCCGATTTAACGTGAAGATTGGTTTCGATGACTCGAGAAGTCATCGTCGGCGCTGCGGCCGAACTGGCGGTCATAAGAAAACCACCTAGACGGAGAGTCTGGCCAGTGGCCAAGGCTCCTTTGACGATAGTATCGTCTTTAAAGATGGGATGAGGCATCTTTCCTGACGGCGACGACACAGAGGAACTCTCAATGAAAGCACCAATGTCGGTGTCAAAACCGCGGATCTCGGTAGGGGGTCCCGAGCTGTGCGCCCAGCGGATGGTAACGAAGAGACAAGGGACACGATGTTTTTACCCAGGTTCGGGCCCTCTCGATGGAGGTAATACCCTACTCCCGCTTGATTAATATTGATGATATGGGTAGTACAAGAGTAGATCTACCACGAGATCGAGAGGCTAAACCCTAGAAGCTAGCCTATGGTATGATTGTTGTTCGTCCCCACGGACTAAAACCCTCCGGTTTATATAGACACCGGATAGGTTAGGGTTACACGTAGTCGGTTACAATGGTAGGAGATCTACATATCCAGATCGCCAAGCTTGCCTTCCACGCCAAGGAAAGTCCCATCCGGACACGGGACGAAGTCTTCAATCTTGTATCTTCATAGTCCAGGAGTCCGGCCAATGGTGATAGTTCGGCTATCCGGACACCCCCTAATCCGGGACTCCCTCAATAGGAGTTGGTGTAGGCGCAGGAGGAGCTGAGGAATCTGATTGAATTTCTTCAGGCGCAACTGATGCAGTTGCCCTGACTTCTTCATTTTCTTCAGGCGCACTACTAGTGGATGCCCAGGCAATTTCTTCAGCGGCTAGTATGGAGTCATCAGCCCTGGAACTAACATTGTCTTCAGCAGCCTGAAAGTCATCAGCGCTGCTGGCATGTTCTTCAGTAGGCTGAGCAGAGGCTCCATCCTGAGGAACTTCTTGTTGCGTTGGAGCAGCAACATTGGTGAACTTCTCAGTCAGTTTAACAAACCTGACTTTGGCTCCTTGCCAATCAGCATAATAAGCATCGAAATCATCGCTGAGGGCTTTGATTTCAGATTGGATCTTTGTAAAGTCATCACTCATCAAAGAGACAACGTTTTTCCTCGGGAACTTCTCTTTCCTGTATTGAGCCTTCTTGATCTGCCCGGCCTTCTCAAATTTCCATTTCTCTTCAGAAATGAAATGAGTCAGCATGTGACTTTGGCCAGGAGTCAAATGGAAATCAGGCATAGGGGTGTCTGGATCCTTGTGCTAGAGATCAATGTAATCGAGGATCAGTTTTGGATCCAATAGCAGTGGCACATGTGTGCCTTTGGCTCTAGCGGCCCTTTCTTGTCTGTCTCTGATGATTTCTGCTAGTTCATCACCATCAGCTTCATCCTCATATGGCACTTGGAAGGCAACCTGTTTCTTCTTCGGACTTGGCCGAGGACCTCATCCAGCCGTTGCCTTTGTCTTCAGCGGAGTGGGGCCTGATGAAGAATTTGGTGCAGCTGAGGAACTCGCTGAGACACCAGAGGCAATAGAGATGCCTGCAGTCCTTTGACACGTGGCCAAATGCACATGTGCCGAGGACTTTGCTAGAGCAGCTGAGGACTTTGGAGGAGGAGCTGAGGATTTTGGAGGAGCAGGATCAGCATGAGGAATTGGCCGTGAGGGCTTTGAAGATTCTGGCCGTGAGGGCATTGTTGAGGAACTTGGCCGTGAGGGCATTGTTGGTGAAGCACTTGGCTTGTGCGCGGGCTTCTTTGCCATTGATTTCCTAGGCTTGACAGAGGCCTCAGTGGCAGCAGCAGCAGCAGAGTCTTCATTGAATATCCTCACTGCTTCTTTGGCTTGTCTAGCCAACTTGGCTTGGCGCTTGGCCCATTCTTCAGGAAAATCCTCACCACGCTTGATGCTGGTGGGGTCAGCTTCTTGGCCAGGTGCCAATGGAGCTCTTGGGCATGGAGGATTAAGTGCGAATTTCTTCATATACTTTGGAGTTACATACCTGTACTCCCTCCATTCTCTTGCCCATCTCCTTTCAATCCTCTGTATGCGCACCTTGCGCTGATTTTTGTTCTCCTTTCCGAACTTGGACTCATCAGGTGTGCAGTAGTCTTTGTAAATGTCCTCAGGGATTTCAAAAGCAGTCATGACCTCAGGCTTCTTTCCTCCTTTCTGTGGCTTCTTACCATCTACCATATTCTTCAGATGAGGAATTTGAACAATCGAATTCACTGAAGAAGTATGCAACTTCTCTTCGAGGAACACTGCAAATGAGTTAAGATGATGAGAACCTAGTGATTCAGCAGCGGACATGAGTACCTGTGAACAGAGTATAGTTGCGAGGAATTTGGAGAGGTCATATGCGTTCTCGTAAGGTTTTTCAAAAGAACAAGTTTGAGGAATTTGACCAGATGAGTTTTGAAGAATTTCACTAAGCGTTCTTTGTCTTAGGTTCCAGAGTTGTATAGATCGAAGATCCACACAATTGAGGAATCTTGAAGAAAAATGATGCTTAGAGAAATGAATCAAGAACAGATGACATGTGAGGTGTTTTAGTGTGTGAAGATTTGAAGGAAAACACCTTTGAAGATTTTGTAGGAATCATTTGAATCAAAGAGGGTAGTAAAAGTAACTTTTAATTACCCTGGATGAAGAACACGATGAACTATGAAATGTAGATTTGAAGCTCGTCAGTTCAGATCTTCCATGCCCTAACTCGGCGGAGGAAGACAGCTACGGTGGCGGCGGAGTGAGGATTTCCGCGGCTGGCGCGAGTACGACAGTGACGAGGTCGAGGTAGTGAAGCTCTTCCTCACCGGCGACGATGGAGTAGCGGCGGCGCTAGGGTTTGAGAAGCTCGAGCAGGAGAGAGAGCGGTCGAGCGGAGTAAAGGAAGCGAGGAAGGGGAGAGGGTATTTATAGCCACGGTGAAAAACTATTCGCCCGAAGATTTAGGACGAACGTGCCCCTGACCCTTCTCATCCGCATGATATGTGTCACCCACGTACTGAAAAGTGGAGATCGTGTTAGATCGTGGATGAATAGATAAGTCTATCATGGGAAGCGAAAAATTTGGATATAAGTTGTCACCCACGTCAAGGAAAAGTGGAGATGAGCGTGTCACAGATAAAGTGGAGCCATAAGTGAATAAAATTTGGATAAGATAAGTTAGCGGTTTGGCTGGCAAGCGAAAATTTGGATAAGATAAGTTAAAAGTTTCATTCGCAAGTTCTTCAGCTGACAAGGACACACTGAAGATTTTGAACGAGTTTCAAATAGAACGCACATAAAGAATTTGTGAATAGATTGGGTTGAGTATAACATAGAGGGGGAAGGGTCCGATCACATTCACTTAGCAGAAGACGCAACTTGAAGAAATAGCCATAAGTGAATGTTGTAGAGGACATAAACCCATATATCTGTGACTTGGCGGTCAAACCCAGAGTACAAGATTCCTCTTGCCACTTCGAAGGGCATTTCAACGTAATTTAAAGCAACTTCCCCTTCTGGCAGCTTCGGGTCGCTCGTTCTCTAGAAGCGGGATTCTCGGAGCTGTCCTGTTCAGGTGGCTTCTCGCTGGCTTCTCGGGAAGCTGGATCGTGGAGGAGATCCGAAACGGGCCGTAGTACTGTATGACGATTTGAATTTCCCGCTAGCCCCCAAAGTGTTTCGGCCTTTCTAGGAAGGGAGAAATTATACTAACATTTTGTCCCTAAACGTGGACAAGGTTTTGACCAAAACTTAACACGTCATCTGGGTTTGACCGCCAAGTCACAGTCCACATCTCCTTTTCTTTTTGAAACTGGCCCCAAATCCAACCCAGGCATGCCGACCTTGGATGCGAAACAGCGACGACGTCGTCCATGACGGTCATGCAGCGGAGATGCAGCGCTCGAGCAGCGCGATGAGCTCAGCGACCCAGGGAGTGGCGTCGAGCTGCACATGAATAGCTGTGCTGGCTCTTCCGTCCATGCTTCGCACATGCATAGATAGCGACTAGTGCATGCGTGCACTCTGCAGCACTGCGGCTAAATGGGTTCCCGTGCAAGAGGACCTAGAACATGACGGTGGAGGCCTTCTCCTCCTACTCAGGGCTCATGGAATTTTCGATAACCAGTTGACGGGGAAGACATTGGATAGATACACACACAGAGAGAGATTAAATATAAAAATACCGAAATCCTGAAAAAATTATTGACTTTGAATCCCGTAAACCGAAATCAAGGGAAAACAAGTTTTCAAATCCACATGTGCAGCCCATATTTTTGGCTTCAATTTAGTAATTCTTGTATCCACTCAATTCATCGGTGAAGGTGAGAAAATAACGATATCCACTGCAAGCGTCAACACTCATCGGACGGCACACATCAGCATGTGTGATTTCCAACAAGTCACTTGCTGGTTCCATTGTTCCAGAAAACGGGGTTTTAGTCATCTTGCCAATGAGGCATGGTTCGCATGTGTCAAGTGATTCAAAATCAAGTAACTTCAAAAGTCCATCGGCATGGAGGTTCTTCATGCGTTTTACACCAATATGACCTAAACGGCAGTGCCACAAGAAAGTGGTACTATCATTATCAACTCTACATCTTTTGGCATCAATGTTATCAACATGTGTATCACTACTACCGAGATTCAATAAACATTCACATTGGGTGCATGACCATAGATGGTATTATTCATGTAAACGGAATGGTACTATCATTATTATTCTCTCGATGTTATCAAATGAATAATTGGGTGCATGACCAGATTGAATAATAAACATAAGCTTCTAATCATGTTCATGCTCCTTGAACACTAATGCAAACAACATTTATCAACACTAACCCCGAAGGTAGAGGGAGCGTGCGATGGTGATCACATCAACCTTAGAAACACTTCCAACACACATCGTCAACTCGCCCTTAGCTAGTCTCCGTTTACTCCGTAGCTTTTGTTTCGAGTTACCAATATTAGCAACTGAACCGGTATCTAATACCCATGTGCTACTAGGAGTACTAGTTAGGTACACATCAATAACACATATATCAAATATACTTTTGTTGAAGTTGCCTTCTTATCTACCAAGTATTTGAGGCAGTTTAAGCTACCAAAGGACCGTTCCCTAATAGAAGCACTTCGTCTCGGGTTTGGGTTCTTGGGTTTCTTCACTAGAGCAGCAACTGGCTTGCCATCTATGAAGTTTCCCATCTTGCCCTTGCCCTTCTTGAAACCAGTGGTCTTGTTAACCATCAACACTTGATGCTCCTTCTTGATTTCTACCTTCACGGCCTTAAACACGATGAACAGCTCCGGGATTATCTTCCCTTGCATGTTATAGTTCATCACAAAACTCTAGTAGCTTGGTGATAGTGACTGGAGAACTTTGTCGATCACTCTCTTATCTGGAAGATTAACTCCCACTTGATTCAAGCGATTGAAGTACCCAGACATTTTGAGCACACGCTCACTGGCTGAGCTATTCTCCTCCATCTTGTAGGCAAAGGTCTTGTCAGAGGTCTCAAACCTCTCAACACGGGCATGAGCCTGAAATACTAATTTCAGCTCTTGGAACATCTCATATGTTCCATGGCATTCAAAACGTTTTTGGAGCCCCGACTCTAAGCCGCAAAGCATGGCGCACTAAACTATCAGGTAGTCATCAGAATGTGTCTACCAGATGTTCACAACATCCACAGACGACGCCAGAGGGGTTGGCACACCGGTCGGTGCATCAAGGACAGAAGTCTTCTGTGTAGCAGCAAGGACAATCCTCATACTACGGCCCTAGTCCGCACAATTGCTTACAATATCTTTCAATTTAGTCTTTCTCTAGGAACGTATTAAAACATGAGCTAAAGCGTGAGCTATTAACCTACAACATATTTGCAAAGACAATTTTAGACTATGTCCATGATAATTAAGTTCATCAAATTATTAATGAACTCCCACTTAGATAGACATCCCTCTAGTCATCTAAGTGATACATGATCTGAATCGACTAGGCCGTGTCCGATCATCACGTGAGACGGACTAGTCATTAACGATGAACATCTCCATGTTGACTGCATCTACTATACGACTCATGTTCGACCTTTCGGTCTCTTGTGTTCCGAGGCCATGTCTGTACATGCTAGGCTCGTCAAGTCAACCTAAGTGTTCTGCATGTGTAAATCTGGCTTACACCCGTTGTATGCGAACGTTAGAATCTATCACACCCGATCATCATGTGGTGCTTCGAAACAACGAACCTTCGCAACTGTGCACGGTTAGGGGGAACACATTTCTTGAAATTTTAGTGAGGGATCATCTTATTTATGCTACTGTCGTTCTAAGCAAATAAGATGTAAACATGACAAACGTCACATGCAAATCATAAAGTGACATGATATGGCCAATATCATCTTGCGCCTTTGATCTCCATCTTCGAGGCGCAGCATGATCACCTTCGTCACCAGCATGACACCATGATCTCCATCGTCGTGTCTTCATGAAGTTGTCTCGCCAACTATTACTTCTACTACTATGGCTAACGGTTAGCAATAAAGTAAAGTAATTACATGGCACTTTTCATTGACATGCAGGTCATACAATAAATTAAGACAACTCCTATGGCTCCTGCCGGTTGTCATACTCATCGACATGCAAGTCGTGATTCCTATTACAAGAACATGATCAATCTCATACAACACATATATCATTCATCACATCCTTTTGGCCATATCACATCACATAGCGTACCCTGCAAAAACAAGTTAGACATCGTCTAATTGTTGTTGCATGTTTTACGTGGCTGCTATGGGTTTCTAGCAAGAACGTTTCTTACCTACGCAAAATCCTGAACGGTGATATGCAAATTGCTATTTACCCTTCATAAGGACCCTTTTCATCGAATCTGATCCGACTAGAGTGGGAGAGACAGACACCCGCTAGCCACCTTATGCATCAAGTGCATGTCGGTCGGTGGAACCTGTCTCACGTAAGAGTACGTGTAAGGTCGGTCCGGGCTGCTTCATCCCACAATGCCACCGAATTAAGATAAGATAGTAACGGTAAGCAAATTGAACAAATCATCGCCCACAACTACTTTGTGTTCTACTCGTGCAAAGAATCTACGCATAGACCTAGCTCATGATGCCACTATTGGGGAACAAGCCTGGTGGCTCTCCAAGTATGTTTTGAAATTCTGCCAATAAACCACGTACCTTTGCTGGGATTTCAACTGTGAGGTGCTCTTGTCCTTTTACAACAAGCGCAACACATAGATCTGCCTCCATCAAGTCTCCCATAAACTCATGAGAGGTACGGGAGTTAACATAGTCCCCCCCCCTCCTTAGAGGTATTACCTTAAGTTTTGTTTGGTAGAATAATCATCTTTCTCTTATTCCCAATGAAAGAGTAAGAATTTTCCTTGCCCTTGTGTGTAGTATTCACATCAAATTGCCAAGGTCTCCCAAGAATAACATGGCTGGCGTCCATATCAACCACGTCACACAACACATTTGAGCGATAGTGCTTGCCCAAAGAAAGTGGCAGGTTGCACTATTTGGTGATCCTCATATGCACTTCTTTCTTGATCCATCCAATAGTGCAGGGATTTGGATGATCATTTGTTTCAAGCTTTAAATGGTTCACCAAATTCTGGGAGATAAGATTCTCGCAACTGTAACTATCAATCACAAATTTGTATACCTTGCCATTCACAGCGCATTTGCTCTCAAATATTTTGTTCTGGTGTGTGTTGTTGGGTTGTGGTGTGGAACATAGGAGACGCTGAATCACACATACCACCTCTTCACCTTCTTATTCACAAACCTCTTGTCCCTCTACATATTCATATTCATATTCTTCCTGGTCGTCTTCACCATCATGGATAGTGGTGTTCATAAATTTTCTTAGTGGGCAACCGCTAGATATGTGTCCCTCTTCACCACATTCATAGAATTTTGGCATTCATTGGACTTACACTTGCCTCTTGTTTGCTTCTGGATGGGTCGTTTTCCCTTTGGTGGAGCTTTCTTTTCGTCCATTCTATTAGGTCGACTCCTAGACGAGCCCTCGGTATGGGGATATGGAGCCTTAGTTGTGCTTGATCAATGGAATATCATTAATCGACCTTGAATAGCATCATCGAGACCATCGACGTACCTTGCAACTTGGTGATCCTCAGTTTCGGCAAGGTTGCACCTCACTTGTAGCCTTAGAAACTCCTTCGTGTAATCTGAAATAGTCCAATTTCCTTGAGCACAATTTTGGGATTGGATAAATAGGATCTGGTCATAATCAACAGGTAAAAATTTCCTTTTCAAAAGACTTTTCATTTGCTGCCAAGTTCTCACACGAGGTTCTCCTCTCAGCCCGCGCTCTTCTTGAATGTGATGCCAACATGCACGGGCTCCTCCTTTCAGCTTTTATGCGACCAAAGGAACACTACGATCTTTTGAACCTTCATGGTCTCAAAGGAAGTCTCCACTTCATAAAACCAATCTAGGCATCATTCAATATCAATATTTCTATTAAAAGTTGGGATCTCAACTTTCACCTTGTATGTATCTCTTTCATATGTAGGGTTAGGTACTCTCCGGTATGCATAGAGATCGGGCTCTTCAAGGGCATCGTCATATTCTTCACCTTTAGAAGCTTGAACATAAATTGGACTTCTTGAAGCACGTTGGACAACACATTGTGGTGGCAATCTTGCTCCAAGATTACCTCTTCTTCTTTGTTTAACACCTTCTTCTTCTTCTTTAGATGAATCTCCTTCATTGGCAGCAGGGGGAAAACCCTTTCTTATCATCTCAACCAGCTGGTCAAATCTCTAATTAAGATCTTCACACAACTCTTCAGTTTGCTGTTTTGCAGCATCCATTCTCTTCTCCAATTGCTCCATTGCTTGCTACAGCTCGCTTCTAAAGAGAACAACAAGAACTAGTATGATCAATGGGGCTCTGGTACCACATGAAGCAGCACAAGGGTTGTGGAGGAGCAACTCCACCTTGCTGATATGATGTGTACAACACAAGTGTTGAAGGAACAACTTCAACGTGCATCGGTAGATATGCTCTAGAGGTGAATGTAGGCTGATATGGCAGCAAGAGTCCAATCCAGAGCTCCTAGGGCACAAGATCTAGTCCAAGAACTTAGATAAGAATAACAAGTTCTGTTATGGGTAGTGGGTACATAGTCAGGGTACAAAGTAGAGGTGAGGAACTCTATTTATAGGGCTTTGGGAAGCCTTCACATACTTCTACTTATAGCTAGAATACTCTAGAAAACATCATTTAAGTTTCACCATTCTTCTCATAGCTACTCACAACTACAAGACTCTAGAAAACAGTAGGTAGGGTAGAAAAGAAAAGAAAAGGAAAAAATACTACACTAGAGTGGAAGCATCTAGGAGTAGCCAAACAAATCTTCCATAAGATTTATTTTTATTTTTCCTCATATAGTGTCCCACATCATACTCATTCTTGGCAGAGCCCGCGCCTTGTCCGTCGCTGGTGGACATGAGGACCACGATGGAAATGGTGGCGTCGGAGATGCCGTTATCCTATCGAGCCGCCCAATAGTTCGTCGACGACGCGTGGGAGGCATAGCTGGCGTTTTTATGGTCCGCGGTTGCCTGCGGTCCCACCTCCGCAGCGGTCACTTCCTGGCCAGTAGTGGCTTGAGCATTGGCGGCCTCGTAGTGAGAGGTAATGTATGGCTCTGGGCTGGCGTAAATATGGAGTGGCCACTCTATATCAGCATGAATGTAGGGTAGTTGGCGCCTGGAGGGAAGTCGTGCGGGCAAGGAGGGGAGGGTTTTGGGTGGGCCGATGTGGACAAAAGCAGACCTGGGTGCTGTCCGGACACCCGAAAAGACCTCGTAGTTTGTCCCTGGTTTTCAGGGGAAAGTGTGTCCCAACCGTCCCGCGAACTGATGCAGGACCACGTTGGATGGCACAAGCCGGTCAAAGCGGAATGTGACAAGATGAAAAACATAGAGCAAATAATGCAGCGAACAGAAAAACGATCCAGCGAGCAAATCAACCAATGTGAAAAACAACACACGTGTCAAATCAGGAGAGAATCATGCCTAACACTACAAATTCACAGCAGTGATGATAGTTTTTTTAAGTTAATGTTGCCTCTTTATTCACTTCAACGAATTTTAGAATCTCATTTGCAATCACATTCAGAATGCACTCTCGTGGCGATCCAAACAAAACGTTACAAAGTTCTTCTCCTACCCCTAACATAGCTTATTTATGCGTGGCAACATTTTTTTTACGCGGAACGCCTAACCCATGAGACCGTAAAATCGACAAAGCTTTGTAGCATGGTCTTGATCTCCTTCAGCCAAGGTCGTGAAGCAGACAAGTTCTCCTCTGGAGTGTTGATAATTTGCACGAGAGCATGGCTGCCCGGTTCGACATGTACCCTTAGTACATTAATTTATCTCGCGACAACAAGAGCACGCTTGCACGCCATGATCTCTGCCACTTCAGGATCCACAACAGTGGGGAAAGTGACACGCCCTAGTGAGGAAGCCCTCGTTGTTATCCCGGAGCACAACTCCTTCCCCCCTTTCCGCCATACCGTGATATTGCACCATCCACGTTTGCATTTACCCACCCATCCTCTAGCGCACTCCATCTCTGTATAATTTCTGGTTTTGCAGTCCGATCTGGCTTGACATGGACTTCCCTCCATTCCTTCACAAACGAGCATGCTCGCTCTGTGATTTCATGTGGAGCATCAATGCGTTTGCCAATCTTTGTGTTGTTGTGCGCCAACCAGATAGCATATAATGCACGGATCATCATCCCCTCGTCGTCGTCATGAGTGTCGGCGAACCAACCGAGTAGCCAGTTGGCCATCTCACTCTAGGAGTCGGTGAAGATCGGTGGAACGGCCACCATTACCCCCTTTTCTGAGTGTAGCTAATCCCAATACTGGACCAAATGTTGGCATGAGCAAAACCGGTGCATGATCGTCTCCTCGCATCCACAAACGACGCAGAATACACCTGGTTTGATTCGCCTTCGATGGAGCTCTGATCCTACATCCAAGCCATTGCGAATGACTCTCCGCATGTGTATTTTTGCCTTGCTCGGCGCACTTCCCATAGCCCCAACACTAGTAGAAAACTGGGCATTGGTTTTTGCCAGATCAGACCAACAGTCCCGGTCGTGTTACGAACAGGGACTAATGGGAGCATCAGTCCCAGTTCGAATGGCCAGGACGCCGGCCGGGCCTCGGCAGGCACCAGTCCTAGTTCGGCTGGGACCTTTACTCCAGGTTCCAGCCACCAACCGGGACTAAAGGGCCTCGCCCATGGCGCAACCCGTTTAGTCCCGGTTGGTGTCTGGAACCAGTTCTAAAGGTCAATCTCAGTCTGGGTTCTCGACACCAACCGGGACAACAAAAATGCCTATATATATGCTTGTCCCTGCCCGCTCTCCCCCATGTTTTTTGGCCGGCCAGCGTGTGGGAGGTGTGTGCTACTCTGTTCTCACCTCCTATGCACATGAGGTGTTTGCTGAAATGCCTGAGCCATAGTTAAGCTTTCTCCTCTCTAAGCTCGACCTCCAAGCTACATTTCCCCAAGATTTGTCTAGGTTTGGCGGTGTACAAACTATCCAAGTGTTCTAAAAGGTTAGCAACTTCATCCTTTCATCTCTCACTACTAGTTTAGCTTATTTCAAATGCTCTAGAAGTATAGTGGTTTGTGGGTTTTAGTGGAGGACTGGATGTGAGAGTTCATTTGATTTAGATGCACACTTTGAGCTCAAATTAACTTCTTAGAGTTTGCACAGGTGTAGGGTTCCGTCCCGTCCCTATCCCCATCCTCACCGCTCTCGAACCCCTGCGCTGATCTCGTCGCCGACACAACCGTGGTGAGCCTCTTGTTCTTATTTTCTTTTTAAAGAAAAAAAATTATTACTTGTATGATTTACATAGCTACTTGTATGATTTTCTTACTTTTATTAGTGTTTGTAATTATATAGTGTTATGGTTTTGGTATCCGCCCCGTCAACTCTCGTCCGCTCTATGATTCAGATGTGGTATATTATCTTTTATAACTATTTGTTTCATTTAGTGTTTTTGACAATTATGCCGACCAACTTGACACAGATGTCTTTATCTAGGAGGTATGTGAACAGGAAATTCCAACCGACCCTCTTGTCCAGAGGTTAAATTTAGTTGAAAAAGTAAACAATTATTTGAAAGAAAATTGAAAAGAGTTCAAGAAGAGAAGATGAAATTGGAGTTTCATGTTGCCGATGTCGTCGATCTACACAAGATCCAGATGGACGCAATGCGCTTGAACATTAGAAAGATTATAAAATATGCCATTGATAATGAGGCTTGGTATCATTATGCTGTTGGATCAATTGTTACCTTAGTTGTGATTTTGATCGCATTTGTTGTTGCATTTAAATGTTTTACATAGTTGTATGTTAGTTTTGATGTATGTTTTAATTAGATGCTCTAGAGAGATGTATGTTGTTCTATGAGAACTATGTATGAACTTTATGTATTTATTTTTTTAGTATAACATTTGATCACTACTGTACTTTGGTTTTAATGTGATGATGAACTTGTATTAATTTGGTCCCCTCTCTATTCATGATGTTCTTTAATGGTTTTTGATATACTTAATTATACAATGCACGCAGATGAACCGGCAAAGGATGTACGATGACTGACGCACCTCTGACTACATTACGGGCCTGCATATTTTTCTTGATGTGGCTGAGGCAAACAAGCAGAATGGTTTTATGTATTCTCCATGTACTGTCTGTGAGAATACAAAGGATTACTCTAATTCAAAAACCCTTCACTTCCACGTGCTTGAGAAGGGTTTCATGCCATACTATATTGTTTGGACCAAGCACGGAAAAAGAGGGGTTATGATGGAAGACAACGGAGAAGAAGAGGATGATGACAACTATCCTTTGTGAAGGAAATATGCCCTAGAGGCAATAATAAAGTTATTATTTATTTCCTTATATAATGATAAATGTTTATTATTCATGCTAGAATTGTATTAACCGGAAACATAATAGATGTGTGAATACATAGACAAACATAGTGTCACTAGTATGCCTCTATTAGACTAGCTCATTAATCAAAGATGGTTATGTTTCCTAACCATAGACATGAATTGTCATTTGATTAACGAGATCACATAATTAGAAGAATGATGTGATTGACTTGACCCATTCCGTTAGCTTAGTACTTGATCATTTAGTATGTTGCTATTGCTTTCTTCATGACTTATACATGTTCCTACAACTATGAGATTATGCAACTCCCGTTTACCGGAGGAACACTTTGTGTGCTACCAAACATCACAACATAACTGGGTGATTATAATGGAGCTCCACAGGTGTCTCCAAAGGTACATGTTGAGTTGGCGTATTTCAAGATTAGGTTTTGTCACTCCAATTGTCGGAGAGGTATCTCTGGGCCCTCTCGGTAATGCACATCACTTAAGCCTTGCAATGATGAGGACATCAATACCATTGTTACACCCACAACCCCTGCTGCTATACATACTGGACCAATTACTAGAGCTCGCGCACGCCAATTGAATTATCAGGTACTTTCGTTTCTTGGTAACGATTCCAATGTTCATGAGAATATGATGCTGCCTAAATTGGATACATTTGTTTTGCTTACAAATGAAGGGCCTACCATGGACAAGAAAGATGAACCTTGGAGCAAGTTCAAGCATGGAGATGTTGGCATGCAAGGGGAACAAGAACGGAGTTACAAGTGATGATTCGGGACTTTGAAGCCACCCTAATGAGTGCATGAGGCCTTGGACGAAATATACAAGATGCCACTTCATAATATTCGTCCATAGGCTATTCTAGGTGCTGCGTCACCTTATTATTGGGCCAGGCCCATGTAATTTCGAAATACTTAAGTATAGGTTGTTTTAGAGTCCGTATGTGTGGGGAAACAAGAGTTAGGGTTGATTTGGACCCCTCCACCAAGGGACACGAAATTCCCCCTCTTCCTCCATATATACAGCCCTTAGGGCACCGTTTAGACACTGGGGTTTTGTTTAGATTAAAAGTTCGCCATAGCTGCAACTTCGCGTTTCGTTTGTGTTCAACGACTGGACAAAGGCGCCACAGAACCCCACCTTGATCAATAAAGCTTTCATCTTATATTCGCAATATCCAGATTGCAATCTCAGTTTCTTGCTTGTTCTTCGTTTGCTCGCAGGAAAGCAGACCCTCGTGGTCGTTGATCGTGCTCGGCGTGGTCAATAACCTCTCGAGTTGGTTTAGCGATTGCTAAGGCGCGACGTCCTCGACGTTCAGTAGTCGGATCGTCAAAGTCGACTTCCTCCAAAGCGAAAACCACATCTCATCGAAAGACGGGACACCTTTGCCTCTATCAAGTGGTATCAGATTTTCAGGTTGCTCGGTGAGATTTTACAGTTTTTCGTAGATTAGATCGAGTCTGTTCTTCATACCTAAAGTCCACGAAAAAGCCACAAAAAAAATTAGGGTTAGTTCATCATATCCGAACCAATCTGAGCCTTTGCATAATCTTTTTAGGGTTTTGCTTTGTTGAATTTGCGGTTGCATCGTCGTGTCAAGTTGCTGGTCTTAGAGTCTAGTCTTTTAGAGTTTCGAGTTCTGGTCATAAGTTGTCACGCCGCCGCCGCACCATCATCCGTATCCATATACCACCACCAATCCGTATCCAAATACCACCACCAATCCGTATCCATATACCACCACCGCTACCATATACCACCACCGCTGCCATATACCACCACCATCTATCCACCACCATATATCCACCACCAATCCGAGTTCCTTGCATATTAGGTTTGTTTTCGAGATCCATCTAGTTTCCGATTCGTGTTTCCTTGCCGGAGTAGGTTTCGGAAAAAAAAAAAAAAAAAAGAGTCTGGAAACCACCCTCCGTTTAGGCCCAAAATTTTCCGAAAACACACTTGTCGAAAAATTTTCTGGCTATCCTATTTTTAGGTGTTTCTAAGTGGATTGAGACAGTCGCCGTTATAGAAAGTTTTTTTTGACCCGTTTCCAGTTTTTGGGTCAAGGCCGCAAAAAAAAAAAATTTTGGTCGAAAAATTCGTGCCCATCTGTCGGTTTGACACAGGAAGAGTTTTGAGACACTCGCCATTATAGTGATTTTTCAAAAAAAAAAAAGAGCAAAAAAAAAAAGCAGCAAAAAAAAAAAAAAGAGCGAAAAAAAATTCAGTGTGCTTTTCCGTTGTTTCGTGCAGCGCGTGATTTTGTTAGTGTTCTAGGCTCGCGTCTCTAGCACGGTCTAGCCTAGGACCAAGACACAGATACCGTCGTTGAGCGTTTATTCAACTTTGCATCTCTGAATTGATTATTGCTAACCATTTTGCTACCATATTATAAGCCTTCCCAGCTCCACATACATCTACATCGTGCGTTTGACTCTCCCAGTAATCGCTCTATCCAAGCTTTGAGAGTTTTGACTACATCGGTTGCCGATCACCGCTTTCTTGCTGGGTAAGAACTGGTAAGAATTTGAGATTTGCTCGACGGATTTGTGATCGTCCACCACACCACCACCACCACTTCCTAGTAGTCCGTCAATCATATTCTTGTGTGTTTCTATTGCTGCTAACCATGGCAGGATCACAAGCCGATTTAGACTGACCGGGAGAACATGACAAACAAAGCGCTACATGATAAGTTTCAACAAATGATGAATGGGCAGGTGGACGATGTGCTAAATAGATTTGAAGAGGCCATGGAGAAGATAGATGGCATTGAGAAGGCGTTGAAACAAAGCTCGATAACAAGTTTAATGAATTGCTCGCGTCTACCACCACCACCACCGGCTGCACCTAACGCACCTCTACTACAACAACACGGACTACCTCCACATCGTGAAACAGCCCTCCGCCGAGCTTCCGTGTCCCTCTTCACTGGCCAAGCTCTTTGGTCTTCTTTGTTGATACTACGTGGCTCCTGCTGCTGCGGTAGGGGAGGATGATTATGTGAGAGCTTACGAGGATGAGGTTGATCAACATCGAACCACGTGCAACCACCAGCACCACAACCACCAGGTCGTCCACATGCAAATAATGGCAATGTTGGGCTCCCCTTCAGTACGAGATCATGACCATCTCCCTAAACTGAAATTGAATATTCCACCATTTGAGGGTAGATATGTTCCGATATATATCTTACATGGGAGTTAGAAACTGAACAACGATTTACATGTTTACAATATCCCGAGGAGAGACGTGTTCCTGCTTTGTTTGTGCTTTCACTAGCTTTGCATGTGTTTGGTGGTCTGAACATTGTAGATTATATCCTGTTCCAGCTACTTGGGCTGCTTTGAAAACTGCTATGCGTACTCGTTGGGTTCCACCATATTATCAGCGTGAATTACTTCAAAAATTGCAGCGCTTAAGACAAGGAAAAATTCGGTGAAGAATATTATCGGGAATTACAAACTGGCTTGATTAGATGTGGTATTGTTGAGGAGAATGAAGCTATGCTTGCACGTTTTCGGGTGGATTAAATAGAGATTCAGACCATTCTAGACTACAAGGATTATAATAATATCACTCGATTATTCCATCTTGCTTGTAAAGCTGAGCGTGAAGTGCAGGATCGACAGGCCTTGGCGCGGACTAACTTTTCTGCAGGTCGACCTTCATCATGGACACCACGTGCATCATCTACTTCCACACGTTCTACTACACCGGCACCTCCGTCGGCTGCCACCTCCAACCGTGATACAAGAAAGCAGGCACAACCACCACTATCGCCAAGAGTACACTGCTGGGCCTACAGAGCTCTTCTTCTTCCATGGCGTCAACAGGGCACACAAGTGATATTATTTGTCGTCGTTGTAAGGGAAGAGGACATTTTATGAGAGAATGCCAATCTCAGCGTGTGATGATTGCTACGAGGATGGTGGGTATGAGTCTGCTAGTGACTATGATGAAGAGACTTTGGCTCTTATTACACATGAAGAACACGGTGGAGATGATTACGATCTTGAGACGCAATACATGGCTGCTGAAGATCTTGACAGGTATGAATGTTTAGTTGCTCAACGTGTTTTGAGTGTGCAGGTTACACAAGCTGAGAAAAATCAGAGGCATAACTTGTTCCATACAAAGGAGTTGTGAAGGAGCGTTCTATTAGCGTCATCATAGATGGAGGGAGCTGCAACAACTTGGCTAGCATGGATATGGTGGAGAAGCTTTCTCTCACCACAAGACCACATCCACATCCTTACTACATCCAATGGTTCAACAACAGCGGCAAGGTTAAGGTAACACGCTCTGTTCGTGTGCATTTTAGTATCTCTACATATGCTGATTATGTTGATTGTGATGTGGTACCTATGCAAGCATGTTCCTTATTACTTGGTAGACCATGGCAATTTGATAAAAATTCTGTACACCATGGTAGAAACAATCAGTATACTCTTGTTCACAAGGATAAAAATATTACTTTGCTTCCTATGACTCCTGATTCCATTTTGAAAGATGATATTAATAGAGCTAATAAAGCAAAACAGGAGAAAAATAAGAGTGAAAATCAGATTGTGGCAAAAGAATTTGAGCAACAAATGAAGCCTAATAATAAACCATCTAATGTTGCTTCTGAAATTAAACTGAAAAGTGCATGTTTATTTGCCACCAAATCTGATATTGATGAGCTAGATTCTAGCACATCTGTTTGCTATGCTTTTGTGTGCAAAGAGGCATTATTTTCATTCGAGGACGTGCCTTCTTCTTTGCCCCCTGCTGTCACTAACATTTTGCAGGAGTTCGCTGACGTCTTCCCACAAGGCGTGCCACGGGATTACCACCTATTCGAGGATTGAGCATCAAATTGACTTAATTCGGTGCATCGCTACCCAACCGTGCACCATACCGTACCAATCCAGAGGAGACGAAGGAGATTATCGTCAAGTCATGAGGAGCTGCTCGACAAAGGTTATATCGCGAATCTCTTAGTCCTTGTGCTGTTCCTATTATACTAGTGCCTAAAAAGGATGGTGCGTCGGCGTATGTGTGTTGATTGTAGAGGCATTAATAATATTACTATTCGTTATCGTCATCCTATTCCTAGGCTAGATGATATGCTTGATGAATTAAGTGGCTCTACAATATTCTCCAAAGTTGATTTGCGTAGTGGATACCATCAAATTCGTATGAAATTGGGAGATGAATGGAAAACAGCATTTAAAACTAAGTTTGGATTATATGAGTGGTTAGTCATGCCTTTTGGGTTAACTAATGCACCTAGTACTTTCATGAGATTAATGAACGAAGTTTTACGTGCTTTCATTGGACGATTTGTGGTAGTTTACTTTGATGATATACTGATTTATAGCAAATCTTTGGATGAACATTTGGAACATTTACGTGCTGTTTTTAATGCTCTACGTGATGCACGTTTGTTTGGTAACCTTGGTAAGTGCACCTTTTGCACCGACCGAGTATCTTTTCTTGGCTATGTTGTTACTCCACAGGGAATTGAAGTTGATAAAGCCAAGATTGAAGCTATTGAGAGTTGGCCGCAGCCCAAAACGGTCACACAAGTGAGGAGTTTTCTTGGACTCGCTGGTTTCTATAGGCGTTTTGTGAGAGACTTTAGCACCATTGCTGCACCTCTCAATGAGCTTACAAAGAAGGATGTGCCTTTTGTTTGGGGTACCGCACGGGAAGAAGCCTTCACGGTATTGAAAGATAAGTTGACACATGCTCCTTTACTCCAACTTCCGACTTTAATAAGACTTTTGAGCTTGAATGTGATGCTAGTGGAATTGGATTAGGAGGTGTGTTATTACAAGATGGCAAACCTGTTGCATACTTTTACGAAAAATTGAGTGGGCCTAGTCTGAACTATTCTACTTATGACAAAGAATTATATGCTCTTGTTAGGACTTTAGAGACATGGCAACATTATTTATGGCCCAAAGAATTTGTTATACATTCGATCATGAATCTTTGAAACATATTAAAAGTCAAGCTAAACTGAATCGTAGACATGCTAAATGGGTTGAATTCATTGAGACTTTCCTTATGTCATTAAACACAAGAAGGGTAAAGAAAATGTTATTGTTGATGCTTTGTCTCGTCGCTATACTATGCTTTCACAACTTGACTTCAAAATATTTGGTTTGGAGACCATCAAAGATCAATATGTGCATGATGCTGATTTTAAAGATGTAATGCAGAATTGTAAAGGCGGAAGAACATGGAACAAGTTCGTTATTAATGATGGTTTTGTGTTCGTGCTAACAAGCTATGCATTCCTGCTAGCTCTGTTAAGTCTTTTGTTGTTGCAGGAGGCGCATGGAGGAGGATTAATGGGACACTTTGGCGTGAAGAAGGCGGAGGATATACTTGCTACACATTTCTTTTGGCCAAAGATGAGGCGGATGTTGAGCGTTTTGTTGCTCGCTGCACTACATGTCAAAAAGCTAAGTCACGACTCAATCCTCATGGTTTATATATGCCTTTGCTCTGTGCCTAGTGTTCCTTGGGAGGATATATCTATGGACTTTGTTTTAGGTTTACCTCGAACAAAGAAGGGAGGATAGCATATTTGTTGTCGTGGATAGATTCTAGAAAATGGCACACTTTATACCATGTCATAAAAGCGATGATCTTTGTTAATGTTGCTGATTTGTTCTTTCGTGAAATTATTCGCTTGCATGGTGTGCCAAATACTATTGTTTCAGATCGTGATACTAAATTTCTTAGCCACTTTTGGAGATGTTTATGGGCTAAGTTGGGGACTAAACTGCTTTTAGTACTACTTGTCACCCCAAACTGATGGACAAACTGAAGTAGTCAATAGAACATTGTCTACTATGCTTAGGGCTGTTTTGAAGAATAATAAGAAAATGTGGGAAGAATGCTTGCCTCATATTGAATTTGCTTATAATCGTTCATTGCATTCTACTACTAAGATGTGCCCTTTTGACATTGTGTATGGCTTCCTACCTCGTGCACCTATTGATTTGTTGCCTCTTCCATCTTGGAGAAGGTTAATTTTGATGCTAAGGAACGTGCTGAATTGATTTTAAAATGCATGAGTTAACTAAGGAAAACATTGAGCGTATGAATGCTAAATATAAACTTGTTGGAGATAAGGGTAGAAAACATGTTGTCTTTGCACCGGAGATCTTGTTTGGTTACATTTGCGTAAGGATAGGTTTCCTCATTTGCGCAAGTCAAAGCTAATGCCACGTCTTGATGGTCCGTTTAAGGTGTTAGAGAAAATAAATGATAATGCATATAAACTTGAGCTGCCTGCAGATTTTGGGGTTAGTCCCACTTTTAACATTGCAGATTTGAAGCCTTATTTGGGTGAGGAAGATGAGCTTCCGTCGAGGACGACTTCATTTCAAGAAGGGGAGGATGATGAGGACATCAATACCATTGTTACACCCACAACCCCTGCTGCTATACATCTTGGACCAATTACTAGAGCTCGCATGACGCCAATTGAATTATCAGTACTTTCGTTTCTTGGTAACGATTCCAATGTTCATGAGAATATGATGCTGCCTAAATTGGATACATTTGTTTTGCTTACAAATGAAGGGCCTACCATGGACAAGAAAGATGAACCTTGGAGCAAGTTCAAGCATGGAGATGTTGGCATGCGCAAGGGGAACAAGAACGGAGTTACAAGTGATGATTCCGGGACTTTGAAGCCACCCTAATGAGTGCATGAGGCCTTGGACGAAATATACAAGATGCCACTTCATAATATTCGTCCATAGGCTATTCTAGGTGCTGCGTCACCTTATTATTGGGCCAGGCCCATGTAATTTCGAAATACTTAAGTATAGGTTGTTTTTAGAGTCCGTATGTGTGGGGAAACAAGAGTTAGGGTTGATTTGGACCCTCCACCAAGGGACACGAAATTCCCCCTCTTCCTCCATATATACAGCCCTTAGGGCACCGTTTAGACACAGGGGTTTTGTTTAGATTAAAAGTTCGCCATAGCTGCAACTTCGCGTGCCGTTTGTGTTCAACGACCGGACAAAGCGCCACAGAACCCCACCTTGATCAATAAAGCTTTCATCTTATATTCGCAATATCCAGATTGCAATCTCAGTTTCTTGCTTGTTCTTCGTTTGCTCGCAGGAAAGACCCTCGTGGTCAGGTTGATCGTGCTCGGCGTGGTCAATAACCTCTCGAGTTGGTTTAGCGATTGCTAAGGCGCGACGTCCTCGCACGTTCGTAGTCGGATCGTCAAAGTCGACTTCCTCCAAAGCGAAAACCACATCTCATCGAAAGACGGGACACCTTTGCCTCTATCATGCAAGCATTGCAACTAATGAGTTAGTTGCGAGATGATGTATTACGGAATGAGTAAAGAGACTTGTCGGTAACGAGATTGAACTAGGTATTGAGATACCGACGACCGAATCTCGGGCAAGTAACATACCGATGACAAAGGGAACAATGTATGTTGTTATGCGGTTTGACCGATAAAGATCTCCGTAGAATATGTAGGAGCCAATATGAGCATCCAGGTTCCGCTATTGGTTATTGACCGGAAATGTGTCTCAGTCATGTCTACATAGTTCTCGAACCCGTAGGGTCCGCACGCTTAAGGTTTCGATGAAAGTTATATTATGAGTTTATGATTTTTGATGTACCGAAGATTGTTCGGAGTCCCGAATGTGATTAAGGACATGACGAGGAGTCTCGAAATGGTCGAGACATGAAGATTGATATATTGGAAGCCTATATTTGGATGTCGGAAGTGTTCCGGCTGAAATCGGGATTTACCGGAGTACCGAGGGGTTACCGGAACCCCCTGGGGGCTTAACGGGCCTACATGGGCCTTAGTGGAGAAGAGGAGAGGAGGCAAGGGCTGGGCCGCGCGCCCCTCCCCCCTAGTCCGAATAGGAAAAGGAGAGGGGGGCGGCGCCCCCCCCCCCTTTCCTTCCTCTCTCTCCCTCCTCTTTCCCCCTTCTCCTAGTCCAACAAGGAAGGAGGGAGTCCTACTCCCGGTGGGTGTAGGACTCCCTTGAGCGCCCCTCCTGGGCGGCCGCCTCCCCTGGCTCCTTTGTATACGGGGGCAGGGGGCACCTCTAGACACAACAATTGATCCCTTGGATCTCTTAGCCGTGTGCGGTGCCCCCCTCCACCATAGTCCTCCTCGATGATATTGTAGCGGTGCTTAGGCGAAGCCCTGCGTCAGTATAACATCATCATCATCACCACACCGTCGTGCTGACGGAACTCTCTCTCGACACTCGGCTGGATCGGAGTACGAGGGACGTCATCGAGCTGAACATGTGCTAGAACTCGGAGGTGCCGTAGTTTCGGTGCTTGATCGGTCGGGCCGTGAAGACGTACGACTACATCAACCGCGTTGTTCTAACGCTTCCGCTTTCGGTCTCACAGGGTGCGTGGACACACCCTCCCCTCTTGTTGCTATGCATCACCATGATCTTGCGTGTGCGTAGGAATTTTTTTGAAATTACTACGTTCCCCAACAGTGGCATCCAAGGCTGGTTTTATGCGTAGATGTTATATGCACGAGTAGAACACAAGTGAGTTGTGGGCGATACAGGTCATACTTCTTACCAGCATGTCATACTTTGGTTCGGCGGTATCGTTGGATGAAGCGGCCCGGACCGACATTATGCGTACGCTTACGCGAGACTGGTTCTACCGACGTGCTTTGCACACAGGTGGCTGGCGGGTGTCAGTTTCTCCAACTTTAGTTGAATCGAGTGTGGCTACGCCCGGTCCTTGCGAAGGTTAAAACAACACTAACTTGACGAACTATCATTGTGGTTTTGATGCGTAGGTAAGAACGGTTCTTGCTCAGCCCGTAGCAGCCATGTAAAATTTGCAACAACAAAGTAGAGGACGTCTAACTTGTTTTTGTAGGCATGTTGTGATGTGATATGGTCAAGACGTGATGCTATATTTTATTGTATGAGATGATCATGTTTTGTAACCGTGTTATCGGCAACTGGCAGGAGCCATATGGTTGTCGCTTTATTGTATGAAATGCAAGCGCCCTGTAAGTGCTTTACTTTATCACTAAGCGGTAGTGATAGTCGTAGAAGCAATAGGTGGCGAAACGACAACGATGCTACGATGGAGATCAAGGTGTCGCGCCGGTGACGATGGTGATCACGACGGTGCTTCGGAGATGGAGATCACACGCACAAGAAGATGATGGCCATATCATATCACTTATATTGATTGCATGTGATGTTTATCCTTTATGCATCTTATTTTGCTTTGATTGACGGTAGCATTATAAGATGATCTCTCACTAATTATCAAGAAGTGTTCTCCCTGAGTATGCACCGTTGCTGAGACACCACGTGATGATCGGGTGTGATAGGCACTACGTTCAAATATAACGGGTGCACAACAGTTGCACATGCGGAATACTCAGGTTAAACTTGACGAGCCTAGCATATACAGATATGGCCTCGGAACACAGAGACCGAAAGGTCGAGCGTGAATCATATAGTAGATATGATCAACATAGTGATGTTCACCATTGAAAACTACTCCATCTCACGTGATGATCGGACATGGTTTAGTTGATTTGGATCACGTGATCACTTAGATGACTTGAGAGATGTCTGTCTAAGTGGGAGTTCTTAAGTAATATGATTGATTGAACTTTAATTTATCATGAACTTAGTCCTGATAGTATTTTGCAAATTATGTTGTAGGTCAATAGCTCGCGTTGTTGCTTCCCTATGTTTATTTTTGATATGTTCCTAGAGAAAAATTATGTTGAAAGACATTAGTAGAAATGATGCGGATTAGATCCGTGATCCGAGGTTTATCCTCATTGCTGCACAGAAGAATTATGTCCTTGATGCACCGCTAGGAGACAGACCTATTGTAGGAGCAGATGCAGACGTTATGAACGTTTGGCTAGCTCAGTATGATGACTACTTGATAGTTTAGTGCACCATGCTTAACGGCTTAGAATCGGGACTTCTAAATTCTCGTCTTTTCTTAAAACCCCTCAGATGCCTCCGAGACGCGACCCCGGATTTGTTTTCCCGCCAGAGATCACCCAGTTGATTCAGCAGCAGAATGCCTTGATTCAAACATTGGTACAGAACCAAGGCAACCACAACAACAACAACAACAACAACAACAACAACAACAACAACAACAACAACAACAACAACAACAACCCACCGCCACCACCACCTGTTGAACATTTGACCCGTTTCTTAAGGCTAAATCCGCCGGTGTTTTCCAGTAGCACCGAGCCGATTGTTGCAGATGATTGGCTCCGTAAGATTGGGAGGGAGTTGACCACTGCAGGATGTACAGATGGAGAAAGGGCGAAATTTGCCGCACATCAGCTTGAAGGACCCGCAGCAGCATGGTGGGAGAATTTTACAGCCACTTACCTTGTAGACACTGTCACATGGGATCAGTTTCAGCAAGTTTTCCGTACTGCCCATGTTTCAGCAGGAGCTATGGCCATGAAGAAGTGTGAGTTTCTCAACTTACGCCAAGGAGGACAGACAGTTGGCCAGTATGTAGATGATTTCAGTAAGCTAGCATGTTATGCCCCAGATGACGTTGCTACGGACGCAGCTAAGCAGGAGAAGTTTCTAGAAGGACTGAATGATGAGCTGAGCATGCAGTTGATGGTAGCCACCTTCAATAACTACCAGGAGTTAGTAGACCGTGCTCTCATGATTGAAGGGAAGCAGCAGCAAATTGACAATCGCAAGAGGAAGTATGGACAGGGGAAGAATAACTCTGGAGCTCAGCAGAAACTTCACTTTACCCCGAAGCCAGGAGGACAATTTCAGCATACCCATGGAGGAGGTAGCTCGCACAACCATAATGGCACCAAGAATGGGAACGGGAATGGAGGAAGCAATGGACAGAACCGCACCAACCCGTCAACACCATCCAAGGTAGACCTGAGCCACATCACTTGCTTTAAGTGCCGCAAAACTGGGCATTATGCAAACAATTGTCCAGAAGGTCAGAATGGAAATGGCAATGGAAGCTCAGGAAAGAAGCCGAACCCTTTCAACAAAGGACAAGTGAACCACGTCACCGTGGAGGAGGTTGAAGCTCAGCCAGATGCAGTAATAGGTAAGTTTCTGGTTAAGTCATTTACTGCAGTTGTTCTTTTTGATACTGGTGCATCACATTCATACATATCAAGGGGATTTGTGGATAGGTATAAATTACCAACCCAAGCCCTTAGGTCACCCATGCTAGTAACCTCACTCGGAGCAGAATACATGGCTAGTATATGGTGTGATCGACTGCCATTAAGGATTGGACACTATGTTTTTCCCTCGGACCTAATAGTTCTGGAATCCCAAGGATTGGATGTGATATTAGGCATGGATTGGTTATCGAAGTATGGAGGGAACATAGATTGCGCCAGTAAGTCAATTTTGCTTACCACCCCAGAAGGGAGAAGAATTAGGTTTGTATCACGGCATGAGCCGAGGAGAGCGCATGTAAATTCCTTATCAAGAGTTGTGCAGGAGGAAGTACCAGTGGTAAGGGATTACCCGGACGTGTTTTCGGAAGAGTTGCCAGGCATGCCACCGAATAGGGACATTGAGTTTCTGATTGAACTACTGCCAGGCACTGGGCCAATATCTAAGAGACCGTATAGGATGCCAGCCCAAGATTTGGAGGAAATTAAGAAGCAAATTAAGGAGTTACTGGATAAAGGTTTTATTCGCCCAAGTTCTTCGCCTTGGGGATCACCGGTACTTCTAGTGGAGAAGAAGGATGGATCATTAAGAATGGTTGTTGATTATCGAGGATTAAATGAAGTGACCATTAAGAACAAGTACCCACTGCCGATGATCAATGACTTGTTTGACCAGTTGCAAGGAGCTAAGGTGTTTTCCAAGATTGATTTGCGATCAGGGTACCATCAGTTGAAGATTCGAGAGCAGGATATACCTAAGACGGCTTTTACCACCAGGTACGGGCTGTATGAGTACACCGTTATGTCATTTGGTCTGACTAACGCACCTGCCTATTTTATAAACATGATGAACAAAGTGTTTATGGAGTTTTTGGATAAGTTCGTCGTGGTGTTCATTGATGATATTTTGGTTTACTCGAAGAATGAAGAGGAACATAAGGAGCATTTGTGTTCGGTACTCGAGAAGCTCAGAGAACACCAGTTATATGCCAAGTTCAGCAAGTGTGAGTTTTGGTTGAAGGGATTAGGATTTCTTGGACATGTTATATCCGGAGAAGGTATAGCAGTAGACCCCACTAAAGTTGTCACTGTAACAAACTGGGAAGCGCCAACAACGGTTGGAGAGATCCGGAGTTTCCTTGGACTCGCAGGATACTACCGGAGATTCATTGAAAAAATTTCAAGGATTGCGAAGCCTATGACAGAATTGTTGAAGAAGGATACCAAGTTCATTTGGACTAAGGAGCGTGAAGCTAGTTTCCAAGAGTTGAAGAAATGTTTGGTTACCTCACCAGTATTAATTCGCGGATCGGACCAAGGATTATGAGGTGTATTACACGCTTCACGCAGAGGACTTGGGCAAAGTGCTTATGCAGGAGGGAAGAGTTGTTTCGTATGCTTCACGACAACTTAAGCCTCATGAGTTAAATTATGCTACACATGATTTGGAGTTAGCAGACGTAGTGCATGCGTTGAAGACATGGAGACATTTCCTCATTGGAAATCATTGTGAGGTGTATACGGATCACAAGAGTTTGAAGTACATCTTCACGCAGAAGGAGCTAAATCTCAGGCAAAGGAGATGGTTGGAGCTCATCAAAGATTATGATATGAGATTGCATTATCACCCCGGAAAGGCTAACGTTGTAGCAGACGCGTTGAGCCGTAAGAGTCACGTCAACACATTAATGACGGGAGAAATACCAAAGGAGTTAGCCGAGGATCTTCTAGAGCTATGTTTGGAAATAGTTCCGACAGGCTATGTAGCAGCATTGGAGATTCAGTCAAGTTTGATGGACAAGATCAGGGAAGCTCAGAAGACTGACAAAGAGATTGCCTCTATAAAGGAGAGAATGAGCGAAGGAAAGGCTAAGGGATTTCGTGAGGATGAGCACGATACCCTATGGTTTGAGGACCGTGTTTATGTGCCCAATGACCCGGAGATCAGGAAGTTGATTCTACAAGAGGCACATGATTCACCATATTCGATTCACCCAGGAAACACCAAGATGTATTTGGATTTGAAGAATACTTTCTGGTGGACCGGAATGAAGAAGGATATTGCAGAGTATGTAGCAGTTTGTGATGTATGTCGAGGGTGAAGGCGAACATCGAAGCCGCAGGATTATTACAGCCATTTCCTATACCCGAATGGAAGTGGGATAAACTAGGTATGGACTTCATCACGGGATTGCCGGGACTCGCGAGGCTATGACTCGATTTGGGTTGTAGTCGATCGTTTGTGAAGGTAGCTCATTTCATTCGATAAAGACTACCTACAGCAGTGCCAAATTGGCTAAGATATACATGACCAGGATTGTATGCCTGCATGGAGTTCCGAGGAGTATCGTATCAGATAGAGGAACCCAATTCACCTCAAAGTTCTGGAAGTAGTTGCACGAAACTTTGGGAACCAGGCTGGAGTTTAGCACAGCTTTCCATCCACAGATATGGACAAACCGAGAGAGTCAACCAGATTTTGGAGGATATGCTTAGAGCTTGTGCTTTGGATTATGGATCAAGTTGGGATGACAACTTGCCGTATGCGGAATTTTCTTATAACAACAGTTACCAAACCAGTCTGAAGATGGCACCTTTCGAAGCCTTGTACGGAAGGAGGTGCAGGACCCCGTTGTTGTGGGATGAAGTTGGAGACCGCCAGTTGTTTGGACCAGATTTGATTAAGGAGTCTGAACAAAAAGTAAAGTTGATTCGCGATAGGCTCAAGGTAGCCCAGTCAAGACAGAAAAGCTATGCGGATTCAAAACGCAAGGAGACAGAATACGAAGTTGGAGACAGAGTTTATCTTCGAGTATCGCCACTTCGAGGAGTTAAGCGTTTTGGAGTTAAGGGAAAGTTAGCACCCCGATTTGTAGGACCTTATCGTGTTTTGGAACGGATGGGAGAAGTTGCGTACAAGTTGGAATTACCCGAAGGATTGTCAGGAGTACATGATGTGTTTCATGTTTCTCAGTTGAAGAAGTGTCACTCAGAAATGGCAGATATACCACTGAGAGATACAGTGCCACTGGAAGCGATTCAGTTGAATGATGATTTGACCTACGAGGAGAAACCGGTTAAGATTCTGGAGTATGCCAGCAGAGTCACCCGCAGCAAGGTCATTAAGTTTTGCAAAGTTCAGTGGAGCCACCACACTGAGGATGAAGCCACCTGGGAGCGAGAGGAAGATTTACTTAAGGACCACCCTCACCTATTTTCTAGCCAACCCGAATCTCGAGGGCTAGATTCATCTTTAAGAAT
Organism: Aegilops longissima; assembly: GCA_021605205.1. NCBI lineage: Eukaryota > Viridiplantae > Streptophyta > Magnoliopsida > Poales > Poaceae > Aegilops > Aegilops longissima. Next base: position 328,018,046 of record CM038678.1, on the reverse strand, counting down.
GCGTTTGTAACATCCCAAATTTTCAATTTGGAATGTTATACATAAACATCATTGCATATCATATTTTTCATTGCATTTTTGCTCGATCCTAGAAATTCTACACAACTCAAGGACCCACGGGGAGAGTTGGGGATTTTCGTTATTTTCATATTTGAGTTTTCTCAAATTTTGAAAATAGGATCATTTGAATTTAATTATTTTATCTTTAATTATTTCTACTACCAAAATATGAGAGAGGGAATAAAATGACTTTCCCAAAATAAATAAATAATGAAGATTTAATAATAAAATCAAATAAGATTTTATTTTGGAGTTTTTCGCCTTTTTTTAATTTAGGAACAATGTGCGTTTTTCAAAATTGCATTTAGGCCCCAAATAAATGTTCATTAAATCCGGCTTGATTTTAGAAGCCGGGGAATAATTACTTCGGGATTTTTGGAGTCCGTTTAGTACTTCTTTTTATTTTTTTCCGTGCGTAATTATTTATTAAAAAACGCAGATCGCCTTATCGGGCGTGCGGCGGGACTCGCCGGGCGCTTTTATAAGCTTGGCGCCTGAGCGCCCACCCACCGATCGCGCCCACCCGCCAAACCCTAGCCGCCTGCCGCCGCCGCCTTTGACCCACCACCACCCACCGCCGAGGTTCCCGCCGCCTCGATTTCCGTGCCGGTTTTTTTATAAAACCGAGCGGTTTTTCTTCAGTTTTTTTTTCGGTTTTTTTCGGGTTTATTTTATTATTAGTTTCGTTTTTTTCGGTTTAGGTTAATTAATGAACGTCCGTTCGTTAACCCGTTCATCGTTTTTCTTTTTCTCGGATTTAATCCGCGATTTTTCTGATCGCGATTCCTGATCCCATTTTCGTTTTAGTATAACTTTTAGCTCGTTTATCGGAATCAGGAGATTCAAGCGCCTAGAGTTTCGTCTCGAAACCCTCTTTCCGAATAATCTACTTAAACAAGTTTTTGCTTCTGTAAAATTTGACTTAGATCCAGATTAGTAAACGAAGCTGTTTTCTTCCGCCGTTTGACTTTCATTGCTTCGTTTGATTTGATTCTTTTTGCAAACCGGAGTTCTTAAGTTGAACTATCTGGTTAGATCTATTTGAGTTTTACCTGTGCATTAGATGAGTATTTATTGTATGCTTGTTTGTTTGTCTGCGATAGATTACCCGGAGTGCGCCGCCTATTACTTCGAGTCTCTAGGTTTCGCGGATCATCAGCAAGGCAAGTAACATTTTGATCATACCTATTCTCATACCCAATTTTTATGCATTAGATCTATCCTCAAACACTTGCATGAATAGGATCTAATTAAATTGTGGGTTATGGGAAGTAGATGAGGTAGTACCTATTACCTGTTTTATTATCAAACCCTTGGGAGTTACTTCTACGTTTGCTTATTATGTCATGCTATAATAGTAGACGTGGATTGGGTGAGTGAATTCCATGACAGATGTGAGATTGTTAAATTAATGGTTTATTTAAGGTGGCAACTTAAACACACATCTGGGTGGATTGAGGCACCTGGTTTCTATCGATGCTTGCCTGTATTTTCTTGGACCGCCACCCGAGGCTCAAAGGGATCATGAGATTATTCAAACTAGAAACTTCCGTCAGCAGCCACAAGCCATTATGGGCTCGCATAGTTGATTAAGTTGTGCAAACTCTTACGGGTAGACTAGCAGATGTAGGGAAAGTAGGTGTACCGGTCTACCCACATGTAAGGTGCTAGTGCTTACGAAGACTATGTCTCGGTCATCCGCTTCTCAAACATCATGTAGTGCGAGAAATCCAACGGAGGCGATCGAGTCTTGTGGGGAAAAGTCATAAACCTCTGCAGAGTGTATAAACTAATCATGGTTAGCCGTGTCCCCGGTTATGGACGTTTTGAGTATCTAGTACTTGGATATCATGTGAATCTCATCATGTTACTTCTAAATTAATAATGTTGAGTTTTGTTAATGAGTACATTTAATTGGGATTGAGGATGCTGTCAACCATTCTCAATGTTTCACAACCACCATGATAGTTAAATAAATTTATTCCTTTGAAGTAGGGAAAATTGGCTTTATGCAAAAACTGTAACCATAGAGCTTTCCACCAGCCATATATGCTTGTAGTATAGGCTATTCATTCCATTATTCTCTATGTGTTACATTGCCAGCATATTCCATGTGCTGACCCGTTTTCGGGCTGAAACGTTTCATGTTGCAGACTTTTCAGAGGACGAGTAAGGTGCATTGGTCGTGGTTCTATACTCAGTGATGCCATTGGAGTTGATGGACTCACTTATTCTTCCAAGCCTTCCGTTGTTATCGTATTAGATGGCCTTAAGCCATATTTATTTTTATTAAGTTCTCTCTTGAGACATTCGAATGTAATAAGTGTGTGATTGCTACTCTGTTATAAATCCTTCGAGTATTGTGTGGTGTCAGCATTACTGATCCAGGGATGACACTGAGCACAGAGATCAGACTGTTTGAGGTCTGGTCGCTACATGAAGTCTCCAACAAGTTCTATAGCTAAAAGATGGAGGAGAATCGCTCAACTAGTGAGCATGTGCTCATATTCTCTGGGTACTACAATCGCTTGAATCAAGTGGGAGTTAATCTTCCAGATAAGATAGTGATTGACAGAGTTTTCTATTCACCATCACCAAGTTACGAGAACTTCGTGATGAACTATAGTGTGTAAGGAATGACGAAAACGATTCCCGAGCTCTTCGTGATGTTGAAATCAACGAAGGTAGAAATCAAGAAAGAGCATCAAGTGTTGATGATTGACAAGACCACTAGTTTCAAGAAAAGGGCAAAGGGAAAGAAAGGGAACTTCAGTTAGAATGGCAAGCAGGTTGTCACTCCCGCGAAGAAGCCCAAAGCTGGACCAAAGCCTGAAATTGAGTGCTTACACTGCAAAGGAAATGGTCACTGGAAGCGGAAATGCCCTGAATATTTGGTGGATAAGAAGGATGGCAAAGTGAACAAGGGTATATTTGATATATAGGTTATTGATGTATGCCTTACTAGTGTTTATAGTAGCCCCTGAGTATTTGATACTTGTTTGGTTGCTAAGATTAGTAACTCGAAACAGGAGTTACAAAATAAACACAGACTAGTTGAAGGGGAAGTGACGATGAGTGTTGGAAGTAGTTCCAAGATTGATATGATCATCATCACACATTCCCTATACTTTCGGGATTAGTGTTAAACCTAAATAAATGTTATTTGGCGTTTCCGTTGAGCATGAATATGATTTGATCATGTTTATTGCTATACGGTTATTCATTTGAAGTCAGAGAATAATTGTTGTTCTGTTTACATGAATAAAACCTTCAATGGTCATACACCCAATGCAAATAGTTTATTGGATCTCGATCGTGGGGATACACATATTCATAATATTGATGCCAAAAGATGCAAAGTTAATAATGATAGTGCAACTTATTTGTGGCACTGCCGTTTTGGGTCATATCGATGTAAAGCGCATGAAGAAACTCCATAAGATGGATTTTCGGAATCACTTGGTTATGAATCATTTGATGCTTGCGAACCGTGCCTTTTGGGCAAGATGACTAAAACTCCGTTCTCTAGAACAATGGAACGAGCTACTGACTTGTTGGAAATAATACATACTGATGTATGCAGACCAATGAGTATTAAGGCTCGTGGTAGGTATCGTTATTTTCTGACCTTCACAGATGATTTGAGCAGATATGGATATATCTACTTGATGAAACATAAGTCTAAAATAGTTGAAAGGTTCAAAGAATTTCAGAGTGAAGTGGAAAATCATCGTAACAAGAAAATAAAGTTTCTGCGATCTGATCGTGGAGATGAATATTTAAGTTACGAGTTTGGTCTTCAATTAGAACAATGTGGAATAGTTTCACAGCTCACGCCACCTGGAACACCACAACATTATGGTGTGTCCGAACGTCGTAACCGCACTTTATTGGATATGGTGCGATCTATGATGTCTCTTACTGATTTACCACTATCGTTTTGGGGTTATGCATTAGAGACAACTGCATTCACATTAAAAGGGCACCATCTAAATCCGTTGAGACGAGACCATATGAACTGTGGTTTAGCAAGAAACCTAAGTTGTCGTTTCTTAAAGTTTGAGGTTGTGATGCTTAGGTGAAAAAGTTTCATCCTGATAAACTCAAACCCAAATCGGAGAAGTGCGTCTTCATAGAATACCCAAAAAGTAACTGTTGGGTACACCTTCTATCACAGATCTGAAGGCAAGACATTCGTTGCCAAGAATGGATCCTTTCTAGAGAAGAAGTTTCTCTCGAAAGAAGTGAGTGGGAGAAAAGTAGAACTTGATGAGGTAATAGTACCTTCTGCCGAATTGGAAAATAGTCCATCACTGAAATTAGTTCCAGTGATTCCTACACCAATTAGTGAGGAAGCTAATGATGATGACCATGAAACTTCAGATCAAGTTACTATAGAACCTAGTAGGTCTTCCAGAGTACGGTCCGCACCATAGTTGATAGAGGCAAAGGTGTCCCGATGTTTCGATGAGATGGTGGCTATCGTTTCTGTGGGAGTCGACCTTGACGATCCGACTACGAACGTGCGAGACGTCGCGCCTTAGCAATCGCTAAACCAACTTCCGAGGGTTATTGACCACGCCGGAGCACGATCAACGACCACGAGGGCTGTTTCCTGCGAGCAAACGAAGAACAAGCAAGAAACTGAGATTGCAATCTGGATATTGCGAATATAAGATGAAAGCTTTATTGATCAAGGTGGGGTTCAATGACGCTTTGTGCGGTCGTTGAACACAAACGGCACGTGAAGTTGCAGCTATGGCGAACTTTAATCTAAACAAAACCCAAGGTCTAAACGGTGCCCTAAGGGCTGTATATATGGAGGAAGAGGGGAATTTCGTGGCCCTTGGTGGAGGGGTCCAAATCAACCCTAACTCTTGTTTCCCACACATACGGACTCTAAAACAACCTATACTTAAGTATTTAGAAATTACATGGGCCTGGCCCAATAATAAGGTGACGAGCACCTAGAATAGCCTATGGACGAATATTATGAAGTGGAATCTTGTATATTTCGTCCAAGGCCTCATGCACTCATTAGGGTGGCTTCAAAGTCCCGAATCATCACTTGTAACTCCGTTCTTGTTCCCCTTATGCATGCCAACATCTCCATGCTTGAACTTGCTCCAAGGTTCATCTTTCTTGTCCATGGTAGGCCCTTCATTTGTAAGCAAAACAAATGTATCCAATTTAGGCAGAATCATATTCTCATGAACATTGGAATCGTTACCAAGAAACGAAAGTACCGATAATTCAATTGGCGTCTTGCGAGCTCTAGTAATTGGTCCAAGATGTATAGCAGCAGGGGCTGTGGGTGTAACAATGGTATTGATGTCCTCATCATCCTCCCTTCTTGAAATGAAGTCGTCCTCGACGGAAGCTCATCTTCCTCACCCAAATAAGGCTTCAAATCTGCAATGTTAAAAGTGGGACTAACCCCAAAATCTGCAGGCAGCTCAAGTTTATATGCATTATCATTTATTTTCTCTAACACCTTAAATGGACCATCAAGACGTGGCATTAGCTTTGATTTATGCAAATTAGGAAACCTATCCTTACGCAAATGTAACCAAACAAGATCTCAAGGTGCAAAGACAACATGTTTTCTACCCTTATCTCCAACAAGTTTATATTTAGCATTCATACGCTCAATGTTTTCCTTAGTTAACTCATGCATTTTAAAATCAATTCAGCACGTTCTTTAGCATCAAAATTAACCTTCTCCCAAGATGGAAGAGGCAACAAATCAATAGGTGCACGAGGTAGGAAGCCATACACAATTTCAAAAGGGCACATCTTAGTAGTAGAATGCAATGAACGATTATAAGCAAATTCAATATGAGGCAAGCATTCTTCCCACATTTTCTTATTATTCTTCAAAACAGCCCTAAGCATAGTAGACAATGTTCTATTGACTACTTCAGTTTGTCCATCGGTTTGGGGTGACAAGTAGTACTAAAAGCAGTTTAGTCCCCAACTTAGCCCATAAACATCTCCAAAAGTGGCTAAGAAATTTAGTATCACGATCTGAAACAATAGTATTTGGCACACCATGCAAGCGAATAATTTCACGAAAGAACAAATCAGCAACATTAACAAACATCATCGCTTTTATGACATGGTATAAAGTGTGCCATTTTGAGAATCTATCCATGACAACAAATATGCTATCCTCCCTTCTTTGTTCGAGGTAAACCTAAAACAAAGTCCATAGATATATCCTCCCAAGGAACACTAGGCACAGCAAAGGCATATATAAACCATGAGGATTGAGTCGTGACTTAGCTTTTTGACATGTAGTGCAGCGAGCAACAAAACGCTCAACATCCCGTCTCATCTTTGGCCAAAAGAAATGTGTAGCAAGTATATCCTCCGTCTTCTTGACGCCAAAGTGTCCCATTAATCCTCCTCCATCGCCTCCTGCAACAACAAAAAGACTAACAGAGCTAGCAGGAATGCATAGCTTGTTAGCACGAACACAAAACCATCATTAATAACGAACTTGTTACATGTTCTTCCTTCTTTACAATTCTGCATTACATCTTTAAAATCAGCATCATGCACATATTGATCTTTGATGGTCTCCAAACCAAATATTTTGAAGTCAAGTTGTGAAAGCATAGTATATCGACGAGACAAAGCATCAAGCAATAACATTTTCTTTACCCTTCTTGTGTTTAATGACATAAGGGAAAGTCTCAATGAATTCAACCCATTTAGCATGTCTACGATTCAGTTTAGCTTGACTTTTAATATGTTTCAAAGATTCATGATCGAATGTATAACAAATTCTTTGGGCCATAAATAATGTTGCCATGTCTCTAAAGTCCGAACAAGAGCATATAATTCTTTGTCATAAGTAGAATAGTTCAGACTAGGCCCACTCAATTTTTTAGAAAAGTATGCAACAGGTTTGCCATCTTGTAATAACACACCTCCTAATCCAATTCCACTAGCATCACATTCAAGCTCAAAAGTCTTATTAAAGTCGGGAAGTTGGAGTAAAGGAGCATGTGTCAACTTATCTTTCAATACCGTGAAGGCTTCTTCCCATGCGGTACCCCAAACAAAAGGCACATCCTTCTTTGTAAGCTCATTGAGAGGTGCAGCAATGGTGCTAAAGTCTCTCACAAAACGCCTATAGAAACCAGCGAGTCCAAGAAAACTCCTCACTTGTGTGACCGTTTTGGGCTGCGGCCAACTCTCAATAGCTTCAATCTTGGCTTTATCAACTTCAATTCCTGTGGAGTAACAACATAGCCAAGAAAAGATACTCGGTCGGTGCAAAAGGTGCACTTCCCAAGGTTACCAAACAAGCGTGCATCACGTAGAGCATTAAAAACAGCACGTAAATGTTCCAAATGTTCTTCCAAAGATTTGCTATAAATCAGTATATCATCAAAGTAAACTACCACAAATCGTCCAATGAAAGCACGTAAAACTTCGTTCATTAATCTCATGAAAGTACTAGGTGCATTAGTTAACCCAAAAGGCATGACTAACCACTCATATAATCCAAACTTAGTTTTAAATGTTGTTTTCCATTCATCTCCCAATTTCTTACGAATTTCATGGTATCCACTACATAAATCAACTTTGGAGAATATTGTAGAGCCACTCAATTCATCAAGCATATCATCTAGCCTAGGAATAGGATGACGATAACGAATAGTAATATTATTAATGCCTCTACAATCAACACACATACGCCGACGTACCATCCTTTTTAGGCACTAGTATAATAGGAACAGCACAAGGACTAAGAGATTCGCAGATATAACCTTTGTCGAGCAGCTCCTGTACTTGACGATAATCTCCTTCGTCTCCTCCGGATTGGTACGGTATGGTGCGCGGTTGGGTAGCGATGCACCGGGAATTAAGTCAATTTGATGCTCAATCCCTCGAATAGGTGGTAATCCGGTGGCACGTCTTGTGGGAAGACGTCGTGAACTCTGCAAAATGTTAGTGACAGCAGGGGCAAAGAGGAAGGCACGTCCTCGAATGAAAATAATGCCTCTTTGCACACAAAAGCATAGCAAACAGATTTGCTAGAATCTAGCTCATCAATATCAGATTTGGTGGCAAATAAACATGCACTTTTCAGTTTAATTTCAGAAGCAACATTAGATGGTTTATTATTAGGCTTCATTTGTTGCTCAAATTCTTTTGCCACAATCTGATTTTCACTCTTATTTTTCTCCTGTTTTGCTTTATTAGCTCTATTAATATCATCTTTCAAAATGGAATCAGGAGTCATAGGAAGCAAAGTAATATTTGTATCCTTGTGAACAAGAGTATACTGATTGTTTCTACCATGGTGTACAGAATTTTTATCAAATTGCCATGGTCTACCAAGTAATAAGGAACATGCTTGCATAGGTTCCACATCACAATCAACATAATCAGCATATGTAGAGATACTAAAATACACACGAACAAAGACGTGTTACCTTAACCTTGCCGCTGTTGTTGAACCATTGGATGTAGTAAGGATGTGGATGTGGTCTTGTGGTGAGAGAAAGCTTCTCCACCATATCCATGCTAGCCAAGTTGTTGCAGCTCCCTCCATCTATGATGACGCTGAATAGAACGTTCCTTCACAACTCCCTTTGTATGGAACAAGTTATGCCTCTGATTTTGCTCCGCTTGTGTAACCTGCACACTCAAAACACGTTGAGCAACTAAACATTCATACCTGTCGGCATCTTGACAGCCATGTATTGCGCCTCATGATCAGAATCATCTCCACCGTGTTCTTCATGTGTAATAAGAGCCAAAGTCTCTTCATCATAGTCACTAGCGGACTCATACCCACCATCCTCGTGAGCAATCATCACACGCTGAGATTGGCATTCTCTCATAAAATGTCCTCTTCCCTTACAACGACGACAAATAATATCACTTGTGTGCCCTGTTGACGCCATGGAAGAAGAAGGGCTCTGTGTAGGCCCAGCAGTGTGCTCTTGGCGAGATAGTGGTGGTTGTGCACCTTTCTTGTATCACGGTTGGAGGTGGCAGCCGACGGAGGTGCCGTGTAGTAGAACGTGTGGAAGTAGATGATGCACGTGGTGTCCATGATGAAGGTCGACCTGCAGAAAAGTTAGTTCGCGCCAACGCATCGATCCTGCACTTCACGTTCAGCTTTACAAGCAAGATGGAATAATCGAGTGATATTATTATAATCCTTGTAGTCTAGAATGGTCTGAATCTCTATTTAATCCACCCGTAAAACGTGCAAGCATAGCTTCATTCTCCTCAACAATACCACATCTAATCAAGCCAGTTTGTAATTCCCGATAATATTCTTCACCGAACTTTTTCCTTGTCTTAAGCGCTGCAATTTTGAAGTAATTCACGCTGATAATATGGTGGAACCCAACGAGTACGCATAGCAGTTTTCAAAGCAGCCCAAGTAGCTGGAACAGGATATAATCTACAATGTTCAGACCACCAAACACATGCAAAGCTAGTGAAAGCACAAGCAGCAGCGGAACACGTCTCTCCTCGGGATATTGTAAACATGTAAATCGTTGTTCAGTTTCTAACTCCCAAGTAAGATATATATCAGGAACATATCTACCTTCAAATGGTGGAATATTCAATTTCAGTTTAGGGAGATGGTCATGATCTCGCACTGAAGGGGAGCCCGAACATTGCCATTATTTGCATGTGGACGACCTGGTGGTTGTGGTGTTGGTGGTTGCACGTAGTTCTGATGTTGATCAACCTCATCCTCGTAATCTCTCACATAATCATCCTCCCCCACCGCAGCAGCAGGAGCCACATAAGTATCAACAAGCAGCACCAGCAGCTTGGCCAGTGAAGAGGGACACGGGAAGCTCGGCGGAGGGCTGTTTAGCGATGTGGAGGTAGTCCTTGTTGTTGTAGTAGAGGTGCGTTAGGTGCCGCCGGTGGTGGTGGTGGTAGGCGCGAGCAATTCATTAAACTTGTTATCGAGCTTTGTTTGACGCCTTCTCAATGCCATCTATCTTCTCCATGGCCTCTTCAAATCTATTTAGCACATCTTCCACCTGCCCACTCATCATTTGTTGAAACTTATCATGTAGCGCTTTGTTTGTCATGTTCTCCCGATCAGTCCGTCGGCTTGTGATCCTGCCATGGTTAGCAGCAATAGAAACACACACGAATATGATTGACAGACTACTAGGAAGTGGTGGTGGTGGTGTGGTGGACGATCACAAATCCGTCAAGCAAATCTCAAATTCTTACGAGTTCTTACCCAAGAAGAAAGCGGTGATCGGCAACCGATGTAGTCAAAACTCTCAAAGCTTGGATAGAGCGATTACTGGGAGAGTCAAACGCATACGATGTAGATGTATGTGGAGCTGGGAAGGCTTATAATATGGTAGCAAAAGGGTCAGCAATAATCAATTCAGAGATGCAAAGTTGAATAAACGCTCAACGACGGTATCTTGTCTGGTCCTAGGCTAGACCGTGCTAGAGACGCGAGCCTAGAACACTAACAAAATCACGGCGCTGCACGGAAACAACGGAAAAGCACACTCTGGAATTTTTTTTCGCTTTTTTTTTTTGCTGCTTTTTTTTTGCGAAAAATCACTATAATGGCGAGTGTCTCAAAACTCTTCCCGTGTCAAACCGACAGATGGGCACGAAATTTTTTCGACCAAAATTTTTTTTTCGATTGCCCGGACCCAAAAACTGAAACGGGTAAAAAACTTTCTATAATGGCGACTGTCTCAATACGCTTAGAAACACCTAAAAATAGGATAGCCAGAAATTTTTTCGACAAGTACGTTTTCGGAAAATTTTGGGCCTAAACGGAGGGTGGTTTCCAGACTTTTTTTTTCCGAAACCTACTCCGGCAAGGAAACACGAACCGGAAACTAGATGGATCGCGAAAACAAACCTACTAAGCAAGGAACTCGGATTGGTGGTGGATATATGGTGGTGGTATATGGCAGCGGTGGTAGTATATGGATATAGATCGGTGGTGGTATATGGACACGGATTGGTGGTGGTATATGGATACGGATTCGGAGCGGTGATGGTAGGTGGCAGGGGCGATGATGATGGTGCGGTGGCAGCGTGACAACTTATGACCAGAACTCGAAACTCTAAAAGACTAGACGCTAAGACCAGCAACTAGACATGACGATGCACCCGCAAATTCAACAAAGCAAAACCCTAAAAAGATTATGCAAAGGCTCAGATTGGTTCGGATATGATGAACTAACCCTAATTTGTTTTGTGGCTTTTTCGTGGACAATAGGTATGAAGAATGACTCGATCTAAACTACTTAAAAACTGTAAAATCTCACCGAGCAACACGGAAATCTGATACCACTTGATAGAGGCAAAGGTGTCCCGATGTTTCGATGAGATGGTGGCTATCATTTCGTGGAGTCGACCTTGACGATCCGACTACTAACGTCGCGAGACGTCATACTTAGCAATCGCTAAACCAACTTGCAAGGGTTATTGACCACGCCGGAGCACGATCAACCTGACCACGAGGGCCTATTTCCTGCGAGCAAACGAAGAACAAGCAAGAAACTGAGATTGCAATCTGGATATTGCGAATATAAGATGAAAGCTTTATTGATCAAGGTGGGTTTCTGTGACGCCTTTGTCTGGTCGTTGAACACAAACGAAGTACGCGAAGTTGCAGCTATGGCGAACTTTTAATCTAAACAAAACCCAAGATCTAAACGGTGCCCTAAGGGTTGTATATATGGAGGAAGAGGGGGGAATTTCGTGGCCCTTAGTGGAGGGGTCCGAAATCAACCCTAACTCTTGTTTCCCCACACATACGGACTCTAAAAACAGCCTATACTTAAGTATTTCGAAATTACATGGGCCTGGCCCAATAATAAGGTGACGCAGCACCTAGAATAGCCTATGGACTAATATTATGAAGTGGAATCTTGTATATTTCGTCCAAGGCCTCATGCACTCATTAGGGTGGCTTCAAAGTCCCGAATCATCACTTGTAACTCCGTTTTGTTCCCCTTGCATGCCAACATCTCCATGCTTGAACTTGCTCCAAGGTTCATCTTTCTTGTCCATGGTAGGCCCTCCATTTGTAAGCAAAACAAATGTATCCAATTTAGGCAGCATCATATTCTCATGAACATTGGAATCGTTACCAAGAAACGAAAGTACCTGATAATTCAATTGGCGTGCGCGAGCTCTAGTAATTGGTCCAGTATGTATAGCAGCAGGGGCTGTGGGTGTAACAATGGTATTGATGTCCTCATCAATAGTGGTACGGTAATCCTGTTCTGAAAGTCATGTTACTAGAACATGATAAACCTATGAACTATGAGGAAGCGATGATGAGCCCAGATTTCGTGAAATAGCTGGAGGCCATGAAATCTGAGATAGGATCCATGTATGAGAACAAAGTGTGGACTTTGGTGGACTTGCCCGATGATCGGCAAGCCATAGAAAATAAATGGATCTTCAAGAGGAAGACATACGTTGATAGTAGTGTTACTATCTACAAAGCTCGACTTGTCGCAAAAAGGTTTTTCGACAAGTTCAAAGGCTTGACTACAATGAGATTTTCTCAACTGTAGCGATGCTTAAGTCCGTCCGAATCATGTTAGCAATTGCCACATTTTATGAAATCTGGCAAATGGATGTCAAAACTGCATTCCTTAATGGTTTTTTTAAAGAAGAGTTGTATATGATGCAACCAGAAGGTTTTTGTCAATCCTAAAAGTGCTAACAAAATGTGCAAGCTCCAGCGATCCATCTATGTATTGGTGCAAGCATCTCAGAGTTGGAATATACACTTTGATAAATTGATCAAAGCATATAGTTTTATACGGACTTGCAGTGAAGCCTGTATTTACAATAAAGTGAGTGGGAGCACTACAACCTTTCTGATAAGTATATGTAAGTGACATATTGTTGATCAGAAATGATGTAGAATTTTTCTAGAAAGCATAAAGAAGTGTTTGAAAGGAGTTCTTTAAAAGAAAGACCTCAGTAAAGCTACTTACATATTGAGCATCAAGATCTATTGAGATAGATCAAGACGCTTGATAAGATTTTTTTCAATGAGTAAATACCTTGACAAGATTTTGAAGTAGTTCAAAATGGAACAGTCAAAGAAAGAGTTCTTGCATGTGTTGCAAAGGTATGCAATTGAGTAAGACTCAAATCCCAATTTGAGTCTTAAAAATAAGAGAATGAAAGTCATTCCCTATGCCTCAGTCATAGGTTCTATAAAAGTATGCCATGCTATGGACCAGACCTATTGTATACTATGCCCTGATTTGGCAAGGGAGTACAATAGTGATCTAGGAGTAGATCACTGGACATTGGTCAAGAATATCCTTTGTGAGGACTAAGGAAATATTTCTCGATTATGGAGGTGATAAAAGAGCCCGTCGTAAAGAGTTACATCGGTGCAAGCTTTTAAACCGATCCAGATGACTCTAAGTCTCAATCTGGATACATATTGAAAGTGGGAGCAATTAGCTAGAGTAGCTTTGTGCAGAGCATTGTAGACATAGAATATTTGCAAAATACATACGGCTCTGAATATGACGGATACGTTGACTAAGCTTCTCTCACAAGCAAAACATGATGATACCTTAGTACTCTTTGGGAGTTAATCACATAGCGATGTGTACTAGATTATTGACTCTAGTAAAACCCTTTGGGTGTTGATCACATGACGATGTGAACTATGGGTATTAATCACATACAGACGTGAATATTGGTGTTAAATCACATGGTGATGCGAACTATATTATTAGTGCAAGTGGGAGACTGAAGGAAATATGCCCTAGAGGCAATAATAAAGTTATTATTTATTTCCTTATATCACGATAAATGTTTATTATTCATGCTAGAATTGAATTAACCTGAAACATAATACATGTGTGAATACATAGACAAACATAGTGTCACTAGTATGCCTCTACTTGACTAGCTCATTAATCAAAGATGGTTATGTTTCCTAACCATAGACATGAATTGTCATTTGATTAACGAGATCACATCATTAGAAGAATGATGTGATTGACTTGACCCATTCCGTTAGCTTAGCACTTGATCGTTTAGTATGTTGCTATTGCTTTCTTCATGACTTATACATGTTCCTACAACTATGAGATTATGCAACTCCCGTTTACCGGAGCAACACTTTGTGTGCTACCAAATGTCACAACGTAACTGGGTGATTATAAAGGAGCTCTACAGGTGTCTCCAAAGGTACACTTTGAGTTGGCGTATTTCGAGATTAGGTTTTGTCACTCCGATTGTCGGAGAGGTATCTCTGGGCCCTCTCGGTAATGCACATCACTTAAGCCTAGCAAGCATTGCAACTAATGAGTTAGTTGCGGGATGGTGTATTGCGGAACGAGTAAAGAGACTTGCCGGTAACGAGATTGAACAAGGTATTGAGATACCGACGATCGAATCTTGGGCAAGTAACATACCGATGACAAAGGGAACAACGTATGTTGTTATGCGGTTTGACCGATAAAGATCTTCGTAGTATATGTAGGAGCCAATATGAGCATCCAGGTTCCGCTATTGGTTATTGACTGAAAACTGTCTCGGTCATGTCTACATAGTTCTCGAACCCGTTGGGTCCGCACGCTTAAGGTTTCGATGACAGTTATATTATGAGTTTATGATTTTTGATGTACCGAAGATTGTTCGGAGCCCCGAATGTGATTACGGACATGACGAGGAGTCTCGAAATGGTCGAGACATGAAAATTGATATGTTGGAAGCCTATATTTGGATGTCGGAAGTGTTTCGGGTGAAATCGGGATTTTACCGGAGTACCAGGGGGTTACCGGAACCCCCGGGGGGCTTAATGGGCCTACATGGGCCTTAGTGGAGAAGAGGAGAGGAGGCAGGGCTGGGGCGCGCCTCCCCTAGTCCGAATAGGACAAGGAGAGGGGCGGCCCCCCTGCTTCCTTCCTCTTCCCCTTCTCCTAGTCCAACAAGGAAGGAGGGAGTCCTACTCCCGGTGGGAGTAGGACTCCCCTTGGCGAGCCCCCTCCTAGGCCGGTCGCCCCCTCCCCCCTGGCTCCTTTATATACAGGGGCAGGGGGGCACCTCTAGACACAACAATTGATCCCTTGGATCTCTTAGCCGTGTGCGGTGCCCCCCTCCACCATAGTCCTCCTCGATAATATTGTAGCGGTGCTTAGGCGAAGCCCTGCGTCGATAGAACATCATCATCGTCACCACACTGTCGTGCTGACGGAACTCTCCCTCGACACTCGGCTGGATCGGAGTACGAGGGACGTCATCGAGCTGAACGTGTGCTAGAACTCGGAGGTGTCGTAGTTTCGATGCTTGATCGGTCGGGCCGTGAAGACGTACGACTACATCAACCACGTTGTTCTAACGCTTCCGCTTTCGGTCTACGAGGGTACGTGGACAAACTCTCCCCTCTCGTTGCTATGCATCACCATGATCTTGCGTGTGCGTAGGAAATTTTTTGAAACTACTACGTTCCCCAACACTTTGTTCCCTGAACACGGTGATACTACAACAGGGGAAGCTGAAGATCAAGAGGCACCATACAATGTGCCCGATGATGATCTTCACCGGGTCATTGATGATGCACAGAGAGAATGCGAAAGTGAAAGGGAGAAGTTGAACTTCGATTGCATGTTAGAGGATCACAAAGAAGGGTTGTACCCAAATTGCGAAGATGCAAACACAAAGCTCGGTACTGCACTGGAATTGATGCAATGAAAGGCAGAGAATGGTGTATCTGACAAGGGATTTGGGAAGCTACTGAAAATAATGAAGAAGAAGCTTCCAAAAGATAATGAATTTCCTGAGAGTACATACGAAGCAAAGAAGGTTCTCTGCCCTCTAGGATTAGAGGTGCAGAAGATACATGCATGCCCTAATGGCTGCATCCTCTACCCCAGTGAGGAGTACGAGAGTTTGAATGCATGCTCGGTATGCTGTGCATTGCGGTATAAGATCAGACGAGATGACCGTGGTAATGTTGAGGGCGAGCTATGACTCACCTTGCCTTGTGTGCACTGTGTAGATGAGACAGACAAACAAGGGATGCAATGCATGCACGCACTGTTTAGATGATACTGAAAGTATATATTTGGACAAATGCAAGAAGAATGTGTACCTGGGACATTGTCGATTTCTTCCGACCAAGCATGCCTAAAATATGCATCCTATCCCAGGAAAAAACGACAATCCAACTGAGCAAGTTACTAGAAACACAAAAAAGGAAGAAACGAGGTGCCGTGGTGAAGGAAATGGGTTCTGGCTGCCGATATCAAGAGGGAAAGATTGGGCAAGAAAGTAACCAGCTGACTAGCATGATCAAAGATGAAAATTTGCAGATTGGAGAGGAAAGTAACCAGAATGCATGTGTGGAGCAAGAGGATGGGGCTGTGCAGAACAAAATAGATCATAGCAGTTCGGGCCTAGAGGCGGTAGGTCGTGTCAAGTTTACTCATGGAAAACAATCAAACCAAGCTGCATCCTGTTCAAGGAGATGAAAAGGCCAGTACGACTCATCAAAGAACTAGAAATATTAACGTGATATTCTGGATCCTGGCCAAAGGGTACACCAATAGGGTGACCCTTCTCGCTGACGCGATTACCGATCCAAACCAATCCACCTTCATACAAGGCCGATTTATTCTGGATGGGGTGTTGGTATTCCACGAAGTCCTCCACGAGGTCCGGACGAAACACCATCAGGCAGTCTTCCTGAAGCTAGACTTCCACAAAGCGTACGACACGGTCCACTGGCCATTCTTGCGGGAAGTGTTGCTTCGCAAAGGCTTTGATGACCGGTGGGTGACTCGTGTCATGCAGCTCGTCTCCTGTGGCCGGACCGCTGTGAACATCAATGGGGACATTGGGCCCTACTTCCCCACACTCTATGGGGTCCGTCAGGGTGACCCATTCTCGCCATTCCTGTTCAACATGGTAGTGGATGCCCTCGCAGCCATCCTGGATAAGGCCAAGGATGCGGGCCATATCCGCGGCATAGTCCCCCACCTAGTCCGAGGGAGAGGGGTCTACCTCCTTCAATATGCGGATGATACCATTATAATGGTGGAGGGCTTCGTCCAGGACATTGCTAACCTGAAGTTCCTCCTCCTGTGCTTTCAACAGATCTCGGGCCTAACCATCAACTTTGATAAGAGTGAAGTGATGGTTCTCGGGTACCCCTCGGAGGAGCACAGGCTATTGCTGACCGACTCAACTATCGGTTGGGTTCTTTCCCCACGACTTAACTGGGGATCCCCATTAGCGATTGCGCCTCACTGTGGCGGATCTTCACCCCACGGTGACCCGTATGCAACACCGCGTTGAGCCCTGGAAAGGGTGCTGGCAGTCGAAGGCTGCTCGCGTGATTCTTATCAATTCTTCGCTTGCTAGCCTTCTATGGTTCCTCATGAGCTTCTATAGCCTCCATGAGACCCTTCATCAGGAGATCGCCCAAATACCAATCCAGATTCTTCTGGGCTGGGGAGGGGGATAAGCAGAAGTACCATATGGTAAGCTGGCCCGATATCTGCAAACCCAAGGACCAGGGCGGTCTTGGGATCTTGTCCTCCCGACGCATGAACATTGCCCTCCTGACCCGTTGGCTCTGGCGTATCGCCAATGACGAGGGATGTATTTGGCTCACCATCATCCAGAACAAGTACCTTCGAGGACAACCTCTTGCATTCTGTCCTCGATCGGGCGGCTCCCAGTTTTGGCAGGCCGTCGTCTAGCTGCTTCCCGTGCTTTGCATTGGCGCATCCATCTCGGTTGGTACTGGTGTTGGAAATATGCCCTAGAGGCAATAATAAATTAGTTATTATTATTATTATATTTCCTTGTTCATGATAATCGTTTATTATCCATGCTATAATTGTATTGATAGGAAACTCAGATACATGTGTGGATACATAGACAACACCATGTCCCTAGTAAGCCTCTAGTTGACTAGCTCGTTGATCAATAGATGGTTACGGTTTCGACCATGGACATTGGATGTCATTGATAACGGATCACATCATTAGAGAATGATGTGATGGACAAGACCCAATCCTAAGCCTAGCACAAAGATCGTAGTTCAGATGCTAAAGCTTTTCTAATGTCAAGTATCATTTCCTTAGACCATGAGATTGTGCAACTCCCGGATACCGTAGGAATGCTTTGGGTGTACCAAACGTCACAACATAACTCGGTGGCTATAAAGGTGCACTATGGGTATCTCCGAAAGTGTCATTAGGTTGGCACAAATCGAGACTGGATTTGTCACTCCGTAACGGAGAGGTATCTCTGGCCCACTCGGTAGGACATCATCATAATGTGCACAATGTGACCAAGGGGTTGATCACGGATGATGTGTTTACGGAACGAGTAAAGAGACTTGCCGTAACGAGATTGAACAAGGTATCGGGATACCGACGATCGAATCTCGGGCAAGTACTATACCGGTAGACAAAGGGAATTGCATACGGGATTGCTTGAATCCTTGACATCTTGGTTCATCCGATGAGATCATCGTGGAACATGTGGGAGCCAACATGGGTATCCAGATCCCGCTGTTGGTTATTGACCGGAGAACGTCTCGGTCATGTTCGATGGTTCCCGAACCCGTAGGGTCTACACTTAAGGTTCGGTGACGCTAGAGTTGTTATGGGAAATAGTATGTGGTTACCGGTTGTTGTTCGAGTCCCGGATGAGATCCGGACATGACGAGGAGCTCGGAATGGTCCGGAGCTGAAGATCGGTATATTGGACGAAGGGTATTGGAGTCCGGAATTGTTCCGGGGTACTGTGTGATGACCAGCGTGTCCGAAAGGGGTTTCTGAGGCCCGGCAAGCTTTGGGGGCCTTATGGGCCAAGGGAGAGGGCACATCAGCCCACTAAGGGGCTGAGTGCCCTCCCACCCCATCTCACGTAAACTGGAGAGGTGGGGCGCCACCCCTAGGGCAGCCGCCTCCCGGCTTGGGGGGCAAGTTTGCTGGGGGTGGGGCGCCAAAACCCATCTAGGGTTTCCCTATGGCCGCCGCCTCCCTAGGGAACCCTAGGGCGCCCCCTCCTCCCTTTCCCCTATATATAGTGAGAGAGAGGGCAGCCGCACCTTCCCTCGGCGCAGCCCTCTCCTCCTCCAACACCTCCTCCTCCTCCGTAGTGCTTGGTGAAGCCCCGCCAGAGAACCACGAGCTCCATCACCACCATGCCGTCGTGCTGTCGGAATTCTCCCTCAACTTCTCCTCTCCCTTGCTAGATCAAGAAGGAGGAGACGTCCCCGGGCTGTATGTGTGTTGAACGCGGAGGCACAGTTGTTCGGTGCTTAGATCGGAATCAACCGCGATCTGAATCGCTGCGAGTACGACTCCTTCAACCCCGTTCACTTGAATGCTTCCGCTTAGCGATCTACAAGGGTATGTAGATGCACTCCCCTTTCCCTCGTTGCTAGATTACTCCATAGATTGATCTTGGTGATGCGTAGAAAATTTTGAATTTCTGCTACGTTCCCCAATAGTGGTGTCAGAGCTAGGTCTATGCGTAGTTTCTATGCACGAGTAGAACACAAGTTGTTGTGGGCGTTGATTTTGTTCAATATGCTTACCGTTACTAGTCCAATCTTGTTTCGACGGTATTGTGGGATGAAGCGGCCCGGACCGACCTTACACGTACACTTACGTGAGACAGGTTCCACCGATCGACATGCACTTGTTGCTTAAGGTGGCTAGCGGTGCCGCCTCCCACTTTAGTCGGATCGGATTCGGCGAAAAGGGTCCTTATGAAGGGTAAATAGCAATTGACATATCACGTTGTGGTTTTGCGTAGGTAAGAAACGTTCTTGCTAGAAACCCATAGCAGCCACGTAAAACATGCAAACAATAATTAGAGGACGTCTAACTTGTTTTTGCATGGTATGCCATGTGATGAGATATGGCCAAAAGAATATGATGAATGATATGTGATGTATGAGATTGATCATGTTCTTGTAATAGGAATCACGACTTGCATGTCGATGAGTATGACAACCGGCAGGAGCCAAAGGAGTTGTCTTAATTTATTATATGACCTGCGTGTCATTGAACAACGCCATGTAATTACTTTACTTTATTGCTAAGCCGTTTGGCATAGTAGTAGAAGTAATAGTTGGCGAGACAACTTCATGGAGACACGCTGATGGAGATCATGGTGTCATGCCGGTGACAATGATGATCATGGAGCCCCGAAGATGGAGATCAAAAGGAGCAAAATGATATTGGCCATATCATGTCACTTTTTGATTGCATGTGATGTTTATCATGTTTATGCATCTTATTTGCTTAGAAAGACGGTAGCTTAAATAAGATGATCCCTCGCAATAATTTCAAGAAAAGTGTCCCCCCTAACTGTGCACCGTTGTGAAGGTTCGTTGTTTCGAAGCACCACATGATGATCGGGTGTGATAGATTCTAACGTTCGAATACAACGGATGTAAGCCAGATTTACACACGCAATACACTTAGGTTGACTTGACGAGCCTAGCATGTACAGACTTGGCCTCGGAACATGGAAGACCGAAAGGTCGAGCATGAGTCGTATAGAAGATACGATCAACATGAAGATGTTCACCGACGTTGACTAGTCCGTCTCACGTGATGATCGGACACGGCCTAGTTGACTCGGATCATGTAATCACTTAGATGACTAGAGGGATGTCTATCTGAGTGGGAGTTCATAAGATGAACTTAATTATCCTGAACATAGTCAAAAGCTCTTCGCAAATTATGTCGTAAGCTCGCGCTTTAGTTCTACTGTTTAGATATGTTCCTAGAAAAAAAATCAGTTGAAAGTTTATAGTAGCAATTATGCGGACTAGGTCCGTAAACTGAGGATTGTCATCGTTGCTTCGTAGAAGGCTTATGTCCTTAATGCACCGCTCAGTGTGCTGAACCTCGAACGTCGTCTGTTGGTGTTGCGAACATCTAACATACACGTTTTGATAACTACGTGATAGTTCAGTTAAATGGTTTAGAGTTGAGGCACCAAAGACGATTTCGAAACGTCGCGGAACATATGAGATGTTTCGAGGGTTGAAATTGGGATTTCAGGCTCGTGCCCACGTCAAGAGGTATAAGAACTCCGACGAGTTTCTTAGCCTACAAACTAAGGGAGAAAAGCTCAATCGTTGAGCTTGTGCTCAGATTGTCTGAGTACCACAATCACTTGAATCGAGTGGGAGTTAATCTTCCAGATGAGATAGTGATGTTTTTCCAAAGTCATTGCCACCAAGCTGCTGGAGCTTCGTGATGAACTATAACATATCAGGGATAGATATGATGACCCTTGAAACATTCGCGATGTTTGACACCGCGAAAGTAGAAATCAAGAAGGAGCATCAATTGTTGATGGTTAGTGAAACCACTAGTTTCAAGAAGGGCAAGGGCAAGAAGGGATACTTCATGAAACGGCAATTCAGCTGCTGCTCTAGTGGATAAACCCGAGGTTGAACCCAAACCCGAGACTAAGTGCTTCTGTAATAAGGGGAACAGATCCTTTGAGCAGAATTACCCTAGATACTTGGTAGATGAGAAGGCTGACAAGGTCGATAGAAGT
The DNA here is from genome assembly GCA_021605205.1 of Aegilops longissima. Classification (NCBI taxonomy): domain Eukaryota; kingdom Viridiplantae; phylum Streptophyta; class Magnoliopsida; order Poales; family Poaceae; genus Aegilops; species Aegilops longissima. The sequence continues at coordinate 327,996,422 of CM038678.1, read as the reverse complement.
ATATTGGATATACATTATGTTAATGTGTACTTTACTAGTACTCCTAGTAGCACCAGGGTATTAGATACCGGTTCGGTTGCTAAGTGTTAGTGACTCGAAATAAAAGACTACGGTATAAACGGAGACTAGCTAAAGGTGAGCTGGCGATATGTGTTGGAAGTGTTTTCCAATCTTGATGCGATCAAGCATCGCACGCTCCCTCGACCATCGAGATTGGTGTTAAACCTAAATAATTGTTATTTGGTGTTTGTGTTGAGCATAGACATGATTGGATTATGTCTATCGTAATACGGTTATTCATTTAAGGAGAATAATGGTTACTCTATTTATTTGAATAATACCTTTAATGGTCTTGCACCTAAAATGAATGTTCTATTGAATCTCGATCGTAGTGATACACATGTTCATGCCAAAAGATATAAGATAGTAATGATAGTACCACCTACTTGTGGCACTGCCATGTAAGTCATATTGGTATAAAACGCATGAAGAAGCTCCATGTTGATGGATCTTTGGACTCACTTGTTTTTGAAAAGTTTAAGACATGCGAACCATGTCTATTGGTGCATATGAATGAAGAAACTCCATGCAAATGGACCGTTTGGACTCACTTGATTTTGAATCACTTGAGACATGCAAATCATACCACATGGGCAAGATGACTGAAAACCTCGTTTCAGTAAAATGGAACAAGAAAGCAACTTGTTGGAAGTAATACATTTTGATGTGTGCAGTCCAATGAGTGCTGAGGCACGCAGTGGATATCGTTATGTTCTTACTTCACGGATGATTTGAGTAGATATCTTGAGTATATTTACTTGATGAAACACAAGTCTGAATTATTGAATGGTTCAAGTAATTTCAGAGTGAAGTTGAAGATCATCGTGACAAGAGGATAAAATGTCTATGATATGATCATAGAGATGAGTATTTGAGTTACGAGCTTTGGCACGCAATTAAGACATTGTGGAAATTGTTTCACAATTAATACCGCCTGGAACACCATAGTGTGATGGTGTATACGAACATCATAGTTGCACCCTATTGGATATGGTGCGTACCATGATGTCTCTTGTCGAATTACCACTATCGTTCATGGGTTAGGCATTAGAGACAACCGCACTCACTTTAATAGGGCACCACGGAATTCCATTGAGACGACGCCGTTTGAACTATGGTTTGGAGAAACCTAAGTTGTCGTTTCTTAAAAGTTTGGGACTGCGACGCTTATGTGAAAAAAAAAGGTTTCAGGTTGATAAGCTCGAACCCAAAGCGGATAAAATGCATCTTCATAGGACACCCAAAACAGTTGGGTATACCTCCTAATTCAGATCTGAAAGCAATAGGGATTGTTTCTTGAATCGGGTCCCTTCTCGAGGAAAAGTTTGTCTCGGAAAGTTGAGTGGGAGGATGGTGGAGACTTGATGAGGTTATTGAACCGTCACTTCAACTAGTGTGTAGCAGGCACGTGAAGTTGTTCTGTGGCGCCTACACCAATTGAAATAGAAGCTTATGATAGTGATCATGAAGTTTCGGATCAAGTCACTACTGTACCTCGTGAGGGTGACAAGGATGCGTACTACTTGAGTGGTACAAGAATCCTGTCTTGAAGGTCATGTTACTAGACAACAATGAACCCACGAGCTATGGAGAAGCGATGGTGGGCCCATATTCCGACAAATGGTCGAAGCCATGAAATCCGAGATAGGATCCATGTATCGTAACAAAGCATGGACTTTGGTGGACTTGCCCGATGATCGGCAAGCCATTGAGATAAATGGATCTTTAAGAAGAAGACGGACGTGGACGGTAATGTCACCGTCTATGAAGCTCAACTTGTGGCTAAGAGTTTTCACAAGTTCAAGGAGTTGACTACGATGAGATTTTCTCATCCGTAGCGATGCTTAACTCCGTCGGAATCATGTTAGCATTAGCTGCATTTATGAAATCTGGCAGATGGATGTCAAAACGAGTTTCCTTGCCGGGCCAGAAGGAAAGGTTGTATGTGATACAATCAGAAAGGTTTTGTCAATCCTAAGGATGCTAAAAGGTATGCTAGCTCCAGCGATCCTTCCTTGGACTAGAGCAAGCATCTCGGAGTCAGAATATACACTTTGATGAGATGATCAAAGATTTTGGGTTTATACAAAGTTTATGAGAAACTTTTATTTCCAAAGAAGTGAGTGGGAGCACTATAGAATTTCGATGAGTATATGTTGTTGACATATTGTTGATCGAAATGATGTAGAGTTTCGAAAGCATATAGGGTTATTTGAAAAGTGTTTTCAATAGAAAACCTGGATTAAGCTGCTTGAACATTGAGCATCAAGATCTATAAGGATAGATCAAAAACGCTTAATGGTACTTTCAAATGAGCACATACCTTGACATGATCTTGAAGGTGTTCAAGATGGATCAGTCAAAGAAGGAGTTCTTGCCTGAGTTGTAAGGTATGAAGTTAAGACTTAAAGCTCGACCACGGCAAAAGAGAGAGAAAGGACGAAGGTCGTCCCCTATGCTTTAGACATAGGCTCTACAGTATGCTATGCTAAGTACCGCACCTGATGTGTGCCTTGCCACATGTCTGGCAAGAGGGTACAAAGGTGATCAAGAAGTGGATCACCAGACAGCGGTCAAAATTGTCCTTGGAGTAATAAGGACATGTTTCTCGATTATGGAAGTGATAAAGAGTTCGGCGTAAAGGGTTACGTTGATGCAAGCTTTAACACCTATCCGAATGACTCTGAGTAGCAAGCCGGATACGTATAGTGGAGCAACCATTTGGAATAGCTCCAAGTGGAGCGTGGAAGCAACATTTACAATATGACCTAGAGATTTGCGAAGTACATACTAACCTGAATGTTGCAGACCCGTTAACTAAAACCTCTCTCACAAGCAAAACATGATCAAACCCCAGAACTCATTGAGTCTTAATCACATGATGATGTGAACTAGTTTAGTGACACTAGTAAAGTCTTTGGATGTTGGTCACATGGCGATGTGACCTGTGAATGTTAATCACATGGCGATGTGAACTAGATTATTGACTCTAGTGCAAGTGGGAGACTGTTGGAAATATGCCCAAGAGGCAATAATAAATTAGTTATTATTATTATATTTCCTTGTTCATGATAATCATTTATTATCCATTCTATAATTGTATTGATAGGAAACTCAGATACATGTGTGGATACATAGACAACACCATGTCCCTAGTACGCCTCTAGTTGACTAGCTCGTTGATCAATAGATGGTTACGGTTTCCTGACCAAGGACATTGGATGTCGTTGATAACGGGATCACATCATTAGGAGAATGATGTGATGGAGAAGACCCAATCCTAAGCCTAGCACAAAGATCGTGTAGTTCATATGCTAAAGCTTTTCTAATGTCAAGTATCATTTCCTTAGACCATGAGATTGTGCAACTCCCGGATACCATAGGAATTCTTTGGGTGTACCAAACGTCACAACGTAACTGGGTGGCTATAAAGGTGCACTATGGGTATCTCCGAAAGTGTCTGTTGGGTTGGCACGAATCGAGACTGGGATTTGTCACTCCGTGTGACGGAGAGGTATCTCTGGGCCCACTCGGTACAACATCATCATAATGTGCACAATGTGACCAAGGGGTTGATCACGGGATGATGTGTTTACGGAACGAGTAAAGAGACTTGCCGGTAACGAGATTGAACAAGGTATCGGGATACCGACGATCGAATCTCGTGCAAGTACTATACCAGTAGACAAAGGGAATTGCATACGGGATTGCTTTAATCCTTGACATCGTGGTTCATCGGATGAGATTATCGTGGAACATGTGGGAGCCAACATGGGTATCCAGATCCCGCTGTTGGTTATTGATCGGAGAACGTCTCGGTCATGTCTGCATGGTTCCCGAACCCGTAGGGTCTACACACTTAAGGTTCGGTGACGCTAGAGTTGTTATGGGAAATAGTATGTGGTTACCGAAGGTTGTTCGGAGTCCCGGATGAGATCCCGGACATGACGAGGAGCTCCGGAATGGTCCGGAGGTGAAGATCGGTATATTGGACGAAGGGTATTGGAGTCCAGAATTGTTCCGGGGGTACCAGGTGATGACCAGCGTGTCCGAAAGGGGTTTCGGAGGCACCGACAAGCTTTGGGGGGCCTTATGGGCCAAGGGGAGAGGGCACATCAGCCCACTAAGGGGCTGAGCGCCCCTCCCACCCCATGTCACGTAATCTGAGAGGTGGGGCGCCACCCCTAGGGCAGCCGCCCTCCCGGCATGGGGGCAAGTTTCCTAGGGGGTTGGGGCGCCAAAACCCATCTAGGGTTTCCCCTATGGCCGCCGCCCCTCCCCTAGGGAACCATAGGGCGCCTCCCCCTCCTCCCTTTCCCCTATATATAGTGTGAGAGAGAGAGAGGGCAGCCGCACCCTTCCCCTGGCGCAGCCCTCTCCCTCCTCCAACACCTCCTCCTCCTCTATAGTGCTTGGCGAAGCCCTGCCGGAGAACCACGAGCTCCATCACCACCATGCCGTCGTGCTGTCGAAATTCTCCCTCAACTTCTCCTCTCCCTTGCTGGATCAAGAAGGAAGAGACATCCCCGGGCTGTACGTGTGTTGAACGCGGAAGCACCGTTGTTCGGTGCTTAGATCGGAATAAACCGCGATCCGAATCGCTGCGAGTACGACTCCTTCAACCCCGTTCACTTGAACGCTTCCGCTTAGCGATCTACAAGGGTATGTAGATGCACTCCCCTTTCCCTCGTTGCTAGATTACTCCATAGATTGATCTTGGTGATGCGTAGAAAATTTTGAATTTCTGCTACGTTCCCCAACAACTGGGTCCTCAACCCTGTTCTGGTTTGATCGGTGGACTGGCGACACTCCCCTGGCCGCACGATTCCCGGAGCTCTTCGCCATTGCAGTTGACCCTCGTGTCTCTGTTGAGTCGGCCCTTATTGACTTAGGGCGCTCGCTTTCCGCCGCCCCTTTGGCTCACCTGAAGTTGCCGCTTTGGATGCCCTCCTTCAGGACATCGCCCTCCTACCTATAGACGGCGTCGACACCCCGGATGCCACCTCTTGGCGTCTGGAGCCTTCCGGCTGCTTCTCCACCAAATCCCTCTACGCGGCCATCGCCCCCTCGACGGCCCCTGAGCCCTTTAGTTTGATTTGGGACATCCGCCTGCCCCTGAAGATCAGGATCTTCCTGTGGCAATGGATTCGCGGTCGCCTCCCGTCTGGCGTGTAGGTCCTTAAGCGTAATGGACCCGGGGACGGGATGTGCCCCTTGTGCGGCACGGTAGAAGATGCTAACCACATCTTCTTCTCATGCTCCACGGCTCAGTTCCTTTGGTCCTGTTTCCGCGAGACGGTTGGGGGTCAGTGGTGTAACACCAACTTCCCTGACCTGCTTGCGGAAATTCACGCCTCCCCCCCCCCCCTCGCTACCGCCATATTAGATGGCTTTGCGCTGGGGTCCTTGCCTGGACGCTTTGGACCGTTCGCAATAAGCTTGTCATACAGAAGGTCCCTCTTCGACGTGCTACTGAGGCCATCTTTAAAATGTATGGATACTTGCAGCTCTGGTGGCTGCTTAGCCGCCCCCAGGATCGGGGCGTCATCAACAACCTCCTCGGCGACCTTCGATCGATGGCCTTCCGATTGGCGCCTCCGCTCCCCCCGCCACCTCCGGAGCCCGACTAGTTGCTCTCCGCACCCCGCGTGTGCGCATTTTATGTTTCCTCAGGGCTTGTTGAGTTGTGCCCTCAGCATTAACCCTATGACTCCTTGTCTGTACTAGACCTTTGTGTGTGTGTGTGTGTGTGTGTGTGTGTGTGTGTGTGTGAACCTTGTTGGATGTTTGGCTTGAGCAGTTGCTTTAACTATAAAGCGGGGCGAAAGCCTTTTTCGGTAAGAACTAGAAAGTCAGTGAGGATGGTTAAGCAAAGAAGCGCTGGCGAAAAACGGAAGGATGTCAAATGCTTCCTCTCGAGGTAAGAATTGTTCCAGTGCACTGTGCACGCAAACTACCACCGATAGGACGAAACACTGTTGGAATAGGCATAAATAAACAAAGTTTCACGAAGCAAGGATGTATTATTATTTATTTATTTTGCTGGAAAATAGAAACATTGGTCATGTGGGGGTGTGGTAAAGGGGGAAGAACTATACAGTACCATCCCCCTCCCCCCCCCCCCCAAAAAAATTGTAGTACCACAGGTTACCGCATAAAGTTGCTTAATTTGTATGTAGCATTCGAAAAACAAGGAAAACGAAATTTTTGGACATGTTGCGTTGCCGTTGTGTTTGACAAGAGAGGAAAAGAAAGGTCTAATATTTGCTCACGATGTAAACATTGTTCCAGTGCACACAAACACCGTCGAGATGGTGGTATACTAGCATTGTAGTGCGGCCCCTAATGGTGGTATTCTCGCAGTGCATTTTTGCTGACTAGTTGCACGAAATAAAGAAATGATTGGTAGTTCCAAGTTTGAATGTATCACATGGAGAGCACAAATATACTTACCTAAACCGGTTTGTAGTTCCAAGTTTGACTGGTAGCGCGGGATATCTTCAACCGGTTTGGATGGCGGTCATGTAATAGGATAGGCGATTAGTTTACCTATCTATCTATCTTATGCGAGCCGGTTGTGGCTTTTGGGCCTTTTTCTGTTTTTCTAGCTCTTTGTGAGCCAGCCTACTTTTTTGCAGCAGATTGCAAGACCTTGTTGAACTACTTTATTTATTTATAAATATGGTCGTATGCATCGCTCTGATGCAGAGGCCGGGGAGTCCCCCTTTTCGAAAAAAAATAGAGAGCACAAATGTACTTACCTAAACAAACAACTTGTCTTACGGCTATACCACGATGCGAAATTAACTGAAGTACTTCGTACTGCACAACAGAGAGATTAGCCATATAACACTCACAGGACATGCAAGTCGACCAACACGTCCGTGGGCGTAACCTTGAAATGGAAAACACAGAGAACACCTTTGCTTATTCTGTTAGCTTTTGCAAACTTTGACCATCCAGTGATGTGAAACCTTTGATCACACTGGCGTTTAGTGATGAGATATCTTCCATCAATTTTCTGCTCCATTGGAATGCCACCTGCCGGCTCTTCGTTGTCTGCCATACTGATACTGATTTCCCTCTCCAGTTTACCCTTATGGACAATCTTCATAAGATGAACCTCATAATTCTTTGAGAAATACTGCACCGGAAAACGTGTCAACTCTTTACTTCTGCATTGTGTTACGATGCTTTAGTTATGAGATAAAGAATTGCTTTCTTACCATTGCACCTTCAGCCTTTTTGTTCATTTGAAAAACATAGTACGGCATGTCTGCCTCTTTGTCGCTGTCGAGCATGTTTATCAACTTGCGTTCCTGTGTCTCACTCATCCCAACATCTTTCTGAGCGAAAAAGCAGCACTCCCCATATTTTCCGGCAGTAATATCTGTGCCTTTTTTTTTATGTTTTTGCCAAAACAAATATCAGTGCCTGCCGTTGCACTGTGTCCAGCGCCAACTGCATCTGAAGGCAAGGCATCTGCTGGTGCAGTCTGTGCAGCAACAGCGGCATCTGAAGGCAAGGGCATAGCGAATCAGAGTCAAGCAGTCAAGTGGAGAGAACAACCATAAACGAGTTGTTTACCTTCGGCTTGTGGGACTAACACTACTTGGGGAATTTGATAGTGTCCTCTGGAGCTGTCCTGGTTTACATCATGTGTGCCGCTATTCGCTTCTTTGTCACCTTGTCTCCCATACCATTCATCCATGATATCTCCCCTTTTCACATCAGCCTCTGCAACCTCTTCCTCATGACCCTCACAAACATCAGAGCCTGACACGACATCCACTTCGATTGGTGCAACAGCCGCTCTTTCTGCAGGCAAGGCAGGGCAAGTCAAGGCTGACGGCTAACCACATACTCCCTCCGTTCCTAAATAATTGTCTTTCTAGAGATTTCAACAAATGACTACATACGGAGCAAAATGAGTGAATCTACAATTTAAAACATGTCTACATACATCCGTATGTTATAGTCCATTTGAGATGGCTAGAAAGACAAATATTAGGGAACAGAGGGAGTATGATCTAGTTAGTCACTGGCTCACTGCACAGAAAGCAAAAATGTTCCGATAGCGAGGCTTACCTTTGGTGCATGAGCTTAGCACTTCTGGGTTCACCTTTACCTTTTCTTCTTGTTTGTAGATGGCCGTCGTCACCAATCTCTTCTTTGGAGCACCCCTTTCTTCCTTATCAAGGAGCCATTTCCTCTTAAACTTCTTGAAACATTCTGCGGCATCACGTATTGATGTGATACCACCAGAAGCAACTTCCAAACATTCTTTACGTGTGCCAGCTGATGCAACCTCCGAAGGCACCTGGCCACTACGATTTGCATAGACTGTATCTTGCATACGGAGAAACGTAAACTGTCTCCCCTTCATCTGTCCGAAGTGTGAGTTCATAATATACACTATACGGGGGTTGCCTGGAGGAGGCTTCCTTGTTATCTCCAAGAAGTCCAGGTGAATGACCTAAAAGGGGGCACACGTATTAGGGCAATTAGTGCAATTTATAAGGTTCTTATGTCAAGGTGCTTACTGTAGATAGCTGCTTTTACGGAAGGTCAGAAAAGATGCTTGCATTGCATCAGAGGCCTTCTCCCAACTGACCCCACCAGTATAGTATTTTTTATAGCTCATTACACATGTTTTCTCTGGTCTAATTACTAAGTAATTGCAGTTAGCATACAATGCTCTTGGGATGCTTGCCCAGCAACTAGAAATAAGAGCGGGAAGTACTGAGACAGTAATGAAAGAGTTAGAAAGAAAGTGTACCGCCAATATATACAGGCAACCACCAACAAACATTCCTTTCTTAGATCCTTTCTTCCGAGATGAATAATTGCTCTGGTACTCAAGGATAGAATTCATTAGTTGGTCATAGACGTAGTCGCACCAACATGTTTTCCGTATGGACTTTATCTTTGAATTCAGGGAGTCAATACTTTCCTTAATTTGGGCTTTCGAGTTGGGGCACAGTAGGTGACTCAAGATAAACGAAAGAAATGCGAGCTTGAAGACGGCAGGATCATTTATCTCTTTGAGTCGATCTCCAAACTCTCCCTTCACTAGACCTGCACCTACGATTTCCTCTAGCGATTCACTGTCAAGATCGTCATCAACTGAGGGCAACTCATCCATCTCTGGCTCAGATGGAAGACCCAGGATGACCGGTATCAAAGGCTTAATTTCTACATTCTCATCTCCAATTTTGAGTGTCCCACGTTGGCAGTCAACCCAGTGCAGAGGTGGCTCAACCAAATAGCGTGGCAGTTCAACATCCGGGAGGCTCAAGAAAATTCCAAGCCCCATTTCTCTGATCCAGGTCTTTTGTGTGCCTCCTAGTTTCTCGTTTAATCTATGAACGCCTTTTGGACTGCACCGGAATTGGAGATGAAACACGAGCTGCTCCTCAAGATGGTGGTCTTGATCTTCAGGTGACACATTGAAGGAGTGTTCGGTTGATTCTGACATGCCTGTTAGAGACAACTTGCCAAGTAATACACGAACAATAGAGTACACATAAAACCGAAAAGGGTGAAACATAGTACTCCCTCTGTTCACTTTTATAAGACCTTGAAGAAAGAAAGAAAGAAAGAAAGAAAGAAAGAGTTGTAGATTAAGTTTGCAATCGATGGATGTGACCAATTAGCTAGGACATTATTTAGTTAATGCTATCCTCATACTAGCAAGTACGAACTCCAGTAAGGTCAAATTTGACGTTGCGGTGCAAGGGGTACTGAAACAGTGGTTTAAATCTGTCGCACAGGGTGATACTAAAACGAAGGTTTGCCAGTACTTACATTATTGCGTCTGCTACACCCCCCTCTCCCTCCCTCCCTTGGTTGAGGTTGAGGGTTGAGGGGTAGGAATAGGATTACAAGCAGCTTTGTATGTATCTACAATGATATGGTTGCTGCTCTTGAGGCGCAGCTTCCAACGTTCCATAAAAAAGAAGCCGAAAAAATAAACAAGAATGAAAGAGCCTCACAATCATCACCTTACCTCTCGGTTTGGAGCCGCGCCTGCAACCGGAGTGCGCCAGAGGGGCCAGTGAAGGAGACGGATTCTGCTGCCAGCGCGGCCCAGTGCTGGAGGAAGGCGAAGAGAGAGCCGATAGTGTTTTTTGAATCAGGCGCACTCGGAGCAAGGCGATAGTGTTTTATTTTCGATTGTCTTTATTTTTCTCATCAAATAGACGTGCAACGGAACCATTGTACTACTAACTACTACCACGCACGCCACCTACCTTGCAAAAAAAAAAACCACGCCACCTTACATCCACAGCCCCTTTTTCCGGTTACACACCGAGCCGAGCCAGCCAAACTGGAGATTTCATAATGTTGTTAGTTTTAGAGTAACATTGTTCAAGCGCACATGGACATTTAACAGTGTTCCCACTTGCTGGTGGTTACCGTGTACTACTACTCTATACGATTTGACAATGTTACAGCTAAACCCACAACAATGTCTAACAATGTTAGTCTAGAACTAAAAACATTGTTAATTTCTATTTAACAATGTTGCTTGCGGCGGTAAAAATTGGTCCTTTGTGTTTACTTAGTACCTTGGAGCCTAGAGACAGACTCCTTGCATTGTCTGGTACTGGCATCAAAAGTGATGCTACAATGCACGAAATACATTGTCGGCCTATGATGCTCTCTCTCGACCGCGTGGTGATAGGTCGTGCCTCCGCGAGGACTCCACTTTGTGTGTGTCACCGTTATGTCTGGTGCCAGCACCACGTTCTATGGCTTCCGGTACTACGACGACTAGTCGATGGTACGTGCCATGCACGTGATGTCTTGTGATCAGACTACAACCGAAGTTACACGACGCAATTCTACATGGCTCCGTGCCCATATATCTGGTGCTCCAGAAAACAACCATGAAAGATCTTGTATAGAAGCTTTTCTCTCATCAACACTAGACATAGTTTTGGCTCGCGGCGGCCGCACCAAGCGAATCCCGGAAACCAGGGCCGTTGGATCAGTTGGGTTGGGTAAGAAATCAATGGCTAATAAATGCTTCTATGTCATGAGTCCAAGTTCAAAATTTTGTGTTTATCTTCGTGACAAGCTCTAGTTTGCACCTCGTGGCTCTAGCTTGTCACCTAGAGATATCTAAATAAAGTTTCCAGCTGAGCACTCATGTGGCTGCTCTGACACGACACGGTCATTCCCTCTCAACTTGTTCGTATTGTTTTTAATCAACCAATTGATCAATCGGTTAAAATTTAATTGTACACCCGAAAGTTTGGAAATTCGGGTCTGACATATGAGTCGTGCTTTGATGATGCTTTTCTTTTTATGTAAATCCACGTTCCGACGACTCGGGCGACGAGACTCCACGGAATGTTCAGCGCCGATAACAATGTTTCGTCGCTCCATCAATAACAATGGCCAGCAGCGGGTCGATAACAATGTTATCCCACCGGTCAGATAACAATGATCCGGTGCCGGGTTAATAATAAGGGCAAAAAATTTCGTTGTCTGGGCACTAACAATGTTCGTCGGCCGGGTCTATAACAATGTTCCACCACCGGGTCTATAACAATGTTCCATCGCCAGGTCCAAAACAATGTGGTTACGGTAGCTAACACAGGCTTGATGTAAACATTAAGAACTAGCAAAGAAAAAGGACCCAAAATTGAATGGTGAGAACCCTTCCCCAAATAAGATGGGTAAAATCTTCAACACCGAAAATGCAATCGAAGATGCATAGGAATTCGGTTTTCGATGAACTAGAGCTTGTCACGAAGATAAACACAATCTCTAAAACCTTACAAAGAAAAAAACCAAACAAGAATGAAGAAAGATGATGCCAAGGATGCAAATATTTGAGCTCTCTACGAACGATACGAACAAGCTGCTCACTCGAGAGCCCCCTTGATAGCAGGGCTATCCATCCTATAATCCGGACTCCCAACCCACACCATGAGACCGACAAAATAGAAAACCTATCAAGGACAAACCTTTGCCTTGCGCATAATCCACTTGATCTAGATGACGACGATCTTAACCTTCGTTGGACCACCTTTCTAGATTGCGTTGACTCGATGAAGACTAGTGGATTGCTCCCCCATACTCCACTACGGGTGAGCCTCTCTTAGGCACATATTCGCAAGCCCATTCTCGTCAGAATGGAGGACAAACTTCAAGCAAGTGATCTCTTCGTAATGCTCCACTTCTACTTGCGTAACTCAATCTTGATGAGGATCACCACTTGATGTCATCCTGGATGGGTTATATGAGATCTTCCTTTTGATGCAAGCCCATGAAAAAAAAACCTAACCCCACATAGAACCACCACACAAATATATCATGGGTTACTTCACAAATTGTAATGGACAATGCTTACCATACCATGAGATCAGTTGATCCCACTCGGTACATTTTCTATGCTTTATGTGTTGATCAACTTGAATCCACTCTTTGTACATTGACTTGATCAACCACGCAACCAATCTTATCTTCGTAAAGATGATGTCTTGAAGGTAAACATGAATGTTCACTCTTTTTTTTGCTCAAGACATGCTTGCAATATGCTCAACCTCATGGTACCAATCTTTGGATAACTCGTTGAATAGAACCTTAGTCAACACAAAACCTCCTTCTAATAACCTTGAAACCAACAAATTGTCTTCAAGTAATGCATGTGGACAAACCCTTCAAATATAACTCAAGGCAACAATTAGTCCATAGGGATTGTCATCAATTACCAAACCCAAACATGGGGCACCGCACTCTTTCATACGACATCACCATTACCACCATACATGAACACTAGCTTCACCATCATCATCATCATCTTATGGTTCCGAAGTGAATTAGGAAAGCTTAGCAACTTGTGTGGGTAGAACGTGCACGGATGTGATATACCGAATACCAAGGGTGAAAACTATCACACAACAAACTAGGGTATATGGTGGAGCTTGGTTGGGATACCTAACAATGCCAATCCACAAATCCTAGTGTTGATCGTATGATAAAAAGACCCACGAAAAACTCACAAGGTGGAGATAAATGGGGCAAATGCAACTGTGAAAGTGAGCTCAAAATTATGGTATGTCGGAGCGATGCTCGTGGTGCAATTGCACAAGAGAGACGCTAGCAAAATGCTTAATGTATACGGGCGGAAGATTGCTTAATCTACTAGTGCAATACGTGGCAAAATTGCTGAAACACGTCTCAAAATCGAGAGATCCACTATGTAATTTTTGGGTTGGCCAAGGAATGATTATGTCATTATTAACCAGACTACTACCTCGCCGCTCAATCTGTTGTTCCTACAAGACTGTACTAATGTCTACTCCAATATACGTGATGCAATCCAATGTTCTCTACATTCAAGCCGTCCAGAAGGGTAAAAATCCCACTCAGCCATCCTCCATCATTGTGAGGGTAGCGAGAACGAGAATAATAGAGTTTAATTCCAAAGGACTCTTGCTGTTTTAAGCATTTCAGTAGGTGACAATCAACACTACCTCTACAATGCGAATTCTCAGCCGCAACTCAATTTCTTAAAAGAAATACAATTCTTGGATCCTTTGTTGGAGAGTACACTTGCTCTTTTAGATATATGGATGAATCAATCAATTATTCAGCCAACAAATAAGTTGCTCGAAGGTTTGAGAAAAACAAGGAAGCCCATGTATTTAAGTTTCGGAACAAATTTCAAATATTTCATTTACCAAAGAATATCACCATAAAGACCATATATGATATACTATCGTAGTGAATCTTTTGAGCACTCCCAAGCTTATCCTGCATAATCACTATAGATACCTGTAAAACTACAGAAGTAATGTAGTGACGTAAATTATTAAGCCACTCTGTTGATCACTTGTTGATCAATGTTACGCAAATATTCTCAAGGATCGGAAACTCATTGACTCCCCACCAGTCATCTGTTAGTGTAATTGCACATCTCAAAGTCAAAATTGACTTAAATTTGCACTCAGTTGTGCTGACAAAATAGATCAAACAATACATGGTGGTAGCAAAAACTTGCAAATAATGCAATATGTGATTGATGTGCTTATTTATACGCACTAACTTCTTTATTCTTCAAAGTTCACTCAATGGTCTATAATTGAAGGGGACAATTGTCACTCTAAATGCCTCACATTAAATCAGTTAGCTGATGAGGTAATTTTGCACGGACTCGCCTTAAGAGGATAGAAGACTTATATGTAGAGTGTGTTTAATACTACCCCACTTCCTAAAATCAGTTCTACAAAATGCAAGCCAAACGGGGTAGCTCCACGGTATGCAACTCTGTAAAAATACTAGAATTTTGGGTACAAGTCCCTATTTTTTGTGAAGCTCTTGAGGGGGTGGTCCAAAACCTCTAAAAGCCGGAGTTGGCACGATAATACCCTCCTCTAGAACTAGTAAGTGGATACCCCTTCGTTTTTCAACATGTCATGCAATCAGATAGAGCCTTTCTACTAAATTTCTCATTATTGAGGCTGGAGCTATCTTGAAGAGAAAAATGATAAACTGCTCTTTGGTGGAGCTACAACTGAAGGAAATATGCCCTAGAGGCAATAATAAAGTTATTGTTTATTTTCTTATTTCATGATAAATGTTTATTATTCATGCTAGAATTGTATTAACCGGAAACATAATACATGTGTGAATACATAGACAAACAGAGTGTCACTTGTATGCCTCTACTTGACTAGCTCGTAGAATCAAAGATGGTTAAGTTTCCTAGCCATAGACATGAGTTGTTATTTGATTAACGGGATCACATCATTATAGAATGATGTGATTGACTTGACCCATTCCGTTAGCTTAGCATTTGATCGTTTAGTATTCTGCTATTGCTTTCTTCATGACTTATACATGTTCCTATGACTATGAGATTATGCAACTCCCGTTTACCGGAGGAACACTTTGTGTGCTACCAAACGTCACAACGTAACTGGGTGATTATAAAGGTGCTCTACAGGTGTCTCCGAAGGTACTTGTTGGCTCGGCGTATTTCGAGATTAGGATTTGTCACTCCGATTGTCGGAGAGGTATCATGGGGCCCACTCGGTAATGCACATCACCATAAGCCTTGCAAGCATCGTAACTAATGAGTTAGTTGCGGGATGATGTATTACGGAACGAGTAAAGAGAACTCGCTGGTAATGAGATTTAACTAGGTATTGAGATACCGATGATCGAATCTCGGGCAAGTAACATACTGATGACAAAGGGAACAATGTATGTTGTTATGCGGTTTGACCAGAAAAGATCTTCGTAGAATATGTAGGAGCCAATATGAGCACATAGGTTCCGCTATTGGTTATTGACCGGAGACATGTCTCGGTCATGTCTACATAGTTCTCGAACCGATAGGGTCCACACGCTTAAAGTTAGATGACGATTGGTATTATGAGTTTTGTGTTTTGATGTACCGAAGGTAGTTCAGAGTCCCGGATATGATCACGGACATGACGAGGAGTCTCGAAATGGTCGAGATGTAAAGATCGATATATTGGACGACTATTTTAGGACACCGGAATGGTTTCGGAGAGATTCAGACATATACCGGAGTACCGGGGGGTTACCGGAACCCCCCCGGGGAGTTTAATGGGCCAAGATGGGCCTTAGTGGAGAAGAGGAGGGGCGACTAGGGCTGGTGGCGCGCCCCTCCCCCTCTAGTCCGAATTGGACAAGGAGGGGGGCGGCGCCCCCTTTCCTCCCCCCTCTCTCCTTCTCTTCCTTTCCCCCTCCTACTCCAACTAGGAAAAGAGGGAGTCCTACTCCTGGTGGGAGTAGGACTCCTCCCTGGCGTGCCCTCCTCCTGGCCGCCGGCCTCCTCCCCCTGATCCTTTATATACAGGGGCAGGGTGCACCTCTAGACACAATAATTGATCTCTTGATCTCTTAGCCGTGTGCGGTGCCCCCCTCCACCATATTCCACCTCGATCATGTCGTAGCGGTGCTTAGGCGAAGCCCTGCGTCGGTAGCAACATCATCACCGTGACCACGCCGTCGTGCAGACGGAACTCTCCCCTTAAGCTCTGCTGGATCGGAGATTTGTGGGACGTCATCGAGCTGAACGTGTGTTGAACTCGGAGGTGCCGTACGTTCGGTACTTGGATCGGTCGGATCATGAAGACGTACGACTACATCAACCGCGTTGTGCTAACGCTTCCGCTTTCGGTCTTCGAGGGTACGTGGACAACACTTTCCCCTCTCGTTGATATGCATCACCATGATCCTGTGTGTGCCTAGGATTTTTTTTTTAATTACTACGTTCCCCAACAGTGGCATCCGAGCCAGGTTTTATGCGTAGATGTTATATGCACGAGTAGAACACAAGTAAGTTGTGGGCGATACAAGTCATACTGCTTACCAGAATGTTATATTTTGGTTCGGCGGTATTGTTGGATGAAGCGTCCTAGACCGACATTACGCGTACGCTTATGCGAGACTGGTTCTACTGACGTGCTTTGCACATAGGTGGCTGGCGGGTGTCAGTTTCTCCAACTTTAGTTGAACCGAGTGTGGCTACGCCCGGTCCTTGAGAAGGTTAAAACGGCACTAACTTGACGAACTATCGTTGTGGTTTTTGATGCGTAGGTAAGAACGGTTCTTGCTCAGCCCGTAGCAGCCACGTAAAACTTGCAACAACAAAGTAGAGGACGTCTAACTTGTTTTTGCAGGGCATGTTGTGATGTGATATGGTCAAGGCATGATGCCATATTTTTATTGTATGAGATGATCATGTTTTGTAACCGAGTTATCGGCAACTGGGAGGAGCCATATGGTTGTTGCTTTATTGTATGCAATGCAATCACCCTGTAATTGCTTTACTTTATCACTAAGCGGTAGTGATAGTCATAGAAGAAATAGTTGGGGAGACGACAACGATGCTACGATGGAGATCAAGGTGTCGCGCCGTGACGATGGTGACCATGGCGGTGCTTCGGAGATGGAGATCACAAGCACAGGATGATGATGGCCATATCATATCACTTATATCGATTGCATGTGATGTTTATCTTTGATGCATCTTATTTTGCTTTGATTGACGGTAGCATTATAAGATGATCTCTCACTAAATTTCAAGATAAAAGTGTTCTCCCTGAGTATGCACCGTTGCCAAAGTTCGTCGTGCCGAGACACCACGTGATGATCGGGTGTGATAAGCTCTACGTTCATCTATAACGGGTGCAGGCCAGTTTCGCACATGCAGAATACTCGGGTTAAACTTGACGAGCCTAGCATATGCAGATGGCCTCGGAACACTGAGACCGAAAGGTCGTGTGTGAATCATATAGTAGATATGATCAACGTAGTGATGTTCACCATTGAAAACTACTCCATCTCACGTGATGATCGGACATGGTTTAGTTGATTTGGATCACATGATCACTTAGATGATTAGAGGGATGTCTATCTAAGTGGGAGTTCTTGAGTAATATGATTAATTGAACTTTAATTTATCATGAACTTAGTCCTGGTAGTATTTTTCAAATAATGTTGTAGATCAATAGCTCGCGTTGTTGCTTCCCTATGTTTTATATATGTTCCTAGTGAAAACTAAGTTGAAATATGATAGTAGCAATGATGCGGATTGGGTCCGTGATCTGAGGTTTATCCTCATTGCTGCACAGAAGAATTATGTCCTTGATGCACCGCTAGGTGATAGACCTATTGCAGGAGCAGATGCAGACGTTATGAACGTTTGGCTAGCTTAATATGATGACTACTTGATAGTTTAGTGCACCATGCTTAACGGCTTAGAATCGGGACTTCAAAGACGTTTTGAACATTATGGACCATATGAGATGTTCCAGGAGTTGATGTTAATATTTCAAGCAAATACCCGAGTTGAGAGATATGAAGTCTCCAACAAATTCTATAGCTAAAAGATGGAGGAGAATAGCTCAACCAGTGAGCATGCGCTCAGATTGTCTGGGTACTACAATTGCTTGAATCAAGTGGGAGTTAATCTTCCAGATAAGATAGTAATTGACAAAGTTCTCTAGTCACTATCACCAAGTTAATAGAACTTCATGATGAACTATAATATGCAAGGGATGACAAAAACAATTCCCAAGCTCTTCACGATGCTAAAATTAGCGAAGGTAGAAATCAAGAAAAACATCAAGTGTTGATGGCTGACAAGACCACTGGTTTCAAGAAAAGGGGCAAAGGGAAGAAGGGGAATTTTCAAGAAGAACAGCAAGCAAGTTGCTGCTCAAGTGAAGAAGCCCAAGTCTGGACCTAAGCCTGAGACTAAGTGCTTCTACTGCAAAGGAACTGGTCAATGGAAGCGGAACTACCCCAAGTAATTGGCGGATAAGAAGGATGGCAAAGTGACCAAAGGTATATTTGATACACATGTTATAGATGTATACTTTACTAGTGTTTACAGCAACCCCTCGGTATTTGATACTGGTTCAGTTGCTAAAAGTAGTAACTCGAAACGGGAGTTGCAGAATGAACAGAAACTAGTTAAGGGTGTAGTGACGATGTGTGTTGGAAGTAGTTCCAAGATTGATATGATATCATCGCACACTCCCTATACTTTCGGGATTAGTGTTGAACCTAAATAAGTGTTATTTGGTGTTTGCGTTGCGCATGAATATTATTTGATCATGTTTATTGCAATACGTTTATTCATTTAAAATCAGAGAATAATTGTTATTTTGTTTACATGAATAAAACCTTCGATGGTCATACACCCAATGAAAATAGTTTGTTGGATCTCGATCATAGTGATACACATATTCATAATTTTGCAGGATCATTTTTCAGCACCTGATCATCTTTATAATCACCCAATTTTTCGTTACCGAATCCCAGTCACCAAAAGAGCTTCACTCCCATTTTAGAATATTTCTTCTGTTCTGTGATAAATGTACATTTGGTTTCTCTGCTGGTGCTGGCGGGAGAACAACCTCCTTGATAGCCCCAGACGTATTAGGCTACTCATGATTTCCACTATGTAAAGTAGTGCGGTTCGATTCACTGTAGCAAACCCCGTACAAATTCGGTCACAGATTTATAGCTGAAACATAATGATGACACATTAAAATGATTAATATTCACTGAAATTGTTGATTGTCAATAAAATTACCGATCAGTCGATTATTTTGTTAAAATTACTTGTCTATTGGGATACGCCTAGTTTTCGGAAACAAATTTGAATATAATAAATATTTCTTCGAAAAAGGTTAGATCATATCCACCCATCGTGATACAGAGGGCAGGAGGGCCTATGGAAGAAGGAGGAGGAGGGCTGGGGAAGAGTAGATCCAACAGAAGATTCTTAACTGGCGCGGGTGGGGCTGGAGAAGAAAGGGCAGCGTGGCGGCGGCGATGGCGTCACAGAGAGGCTAGGGGGAGACTGGATCATAGAGGGGATTTATATAACATTGGAGTGCTTGGAGCAAGAAACAATGTTATATTCTTCTGTAACTAGTATGATTTTACGCCAGCTCATAATGTTTTGATTCAACTGACACAAATAGAAGGAATGTTTAAGATTAAAATGATTAATTAGTTGATCAAATATTATTGACCAGAAATATTTGTCCAGAAATACTTAACCAATTATGTTGAAAGAAGTCTTGTGACTGCCCATCCTTTATTGAAATTACTGATTGTCACTAAAATCACTAATTAGTTGATTATTTTGTTAAACTTACCTGTTTATTTGGATACGCTCAGTTTTCGGAAATAAGTTTGAATATAATAAACATTCTTTCTATTTGTTTCAGTTATAAATATCTTATCATTGAAGTTGTCTCAAAACTTCATCACAGCATCATCAATGAGCAACCCACTTGGTAGATCAACATAGCGTTCATCGACACTTTGGTCGACAAGGCAGTCCGAAAAGACACCCTTGTTGGTCCTGCTGGAAGGCCAACTATCTTCCATATCAAATGTTTTATGCTCAAAGTGGCTGATCCAATGGTATGTGGCCTCTGCTTGCAGCCCACCTTGCTCAGCAACTGGGTAACCAAGAGACGTGGTAACCAAACACGGGGGAGTTTCAAGATGCTTCCAAACCCCCATTTCATGGACAAAGGACATGTGTTGTTCGCTTAGGCTCTGGACAAGCGAATGCATAGCAAAAGGACTATATCTGAAGTCGTGTTCAAGCTGGAAGTCACAAAAAGAAGGCTTCTTATACCAGTGTTATCAACAAGGTGCAATGAACATTTGAGAATATTTCTTATGTTCTGTGATAAATGTACATGTGGTTTCTCTGCTGGTGATGGCTGAAAAACAACCTCCTTAATAGCCCAGACTTCTCAGGCCTACTCATGATTTTCACTATGTAAATTAATGCGGTTCGACTCACTTTACCAAATCATGTACAAAATTGGTCACAGATTTGTAGCTGAAACAATCCAACACCTTACGGCATGAGCTGACGACAACCATGTGTCACATGTATCTGTGTTCCCAATAATGATGACACGTTAAAATGATTAATTTTCACTGAAATTACTGATTGTCAATAAAATTACTGATCAATTGATTATTTTCTTAAAATTACTTGTCTATTGGGATATGCCCAGTTTTCGGAAACAAATTTGAATATAATAAACTTTCCTTCTAAAGATGTCAGATCATATCCATCCATCATGATAGAAAGGGCGGAAGGGTCTAGGGAAGGAGGAGGAAAAGGGCTGGGGAAGAGTAGATACAACAGAAGATTCTTAACTGGGGTGGGAGGGGCTGGAGAAGAAAGGGCAGCGTGACGGCAGCGATGGCGTTACAGAGAGGCTAGAAGGAAACTGAATCATAGAGGGGCTTTATATAACATTGTAGTGCTTGGAGCAAGAAACAATGTTAGATTCTTCTGTAACTAGTATGATTTTACGTCAACTCGTACTGTTTTGATTCAACTGACACAAATAGAAGGAATGTTTAAGATTAAAATGATTAATTAGTTGATCAAATATTATTGACCACAAATATTTGTCCAGAAACAATTAACCAATTATGTTGAAAGAAGTCTTTTGACTGCCCATCCTTCATTGAAATTACTGATTATCACTAAAATCACTAATTAGTTGATTATTTTGTTAAACTTACCTGTTTATTGTGATACGCTCAGTTTTCAGAAATAAGTTTGAATATAATAAACATTCTTTCTATTTGTTCAGTTATAAATCTCTTATCATTGAAGTGGTCCTAAAACTTCATCACGGCATCAGTAATGAACAACACACTTGGTAGATCAACATAGCATTCCTCGACACTTTGGTCGACAAGGCAGTCCGAAAAGACACCGTTGTTGGTCCTGCTGGAAGGCCAACTATCTTCCATATCAAATATTTTATGCTCAGAGTGGCCGATCCAATATTATGTGTCCCCTGCTTGCAGCCCACCTTGCTCAGCAACTGGGTAACCGGGAGACATGGCAACCAAACACGGGCGAGTTTCAGGATGCTTCCAAACCCCATTTCATTGACAAAGGACCTGTGTTGTTCGCTTAGGCCCTAGACAATCGAATGCATAGCAAAAGGACTACATCTGAAGCCGTGTTCAAGTTGAAAGTTACAAAAAGAAGGCTTCTTATATCAGTGTTATCAACAAGGTGCAATGAGCATTTCAGAATATTTCTTATGTTCTGTGATAAATGGAACTGTGGTTTCTCTACTGGTGCTGGCTGAAGAACAAGCTCCTTGATAGGCCCAGACGTCTCGGGCCTACTCTTGATTTTAACTATGTAAAGTAGTGTGGTTCGATTCACTTACCAAATAACGTACAAAATCAGTCACAGATTTGTAGCTGAAACAAACCAACACCTTACGGCACGAGCTGACGACAACAATGTGTCACATGTATCTGTGTTTCCAATAATGAGGACACGTTAAAATGATTAATTTTCACTGAAATTACTGATTGTGAATAAAATTACTGATCAGTTGATTATTTTCTTAAAATTACTTGTCTATTGGGATACACCCAATTTTTGGAAACAAATTTGAATATAATAAACATTCCTTCTAAAGAGGTCAGATCATATCCATCCATCGTGATAGAAAGGGGGGGAGGGCCTAGGGAAGGAGGAGGAGGAGGGCTAGGGAGAGTGGATCCAATAGAAGATCGTTAAATGGAGCGGGAGGGGTTGGAGAAGGAAGGGCAGCGCGGCGGCGGCGATGGCGTCACAGAGAGGCTAGGGGAGACTCGATCATAGAGGGGCCCTATATAAAATTGGAGTGCTTCGAGCAACAAACATTGTTAGGTTCTTCTGTAACTAGTATGATTTTACGCCAACTCATAATGTTTTGATTCAACTGACACAAATAGAAGGAATGTTTAAGATTAAAATGATTAATTAGTTGATCAAGTATTATTGGCCACAAATATTTGTACAGAAATGCTTAACCAATTATGTTGAAAGAAGTCTTGTGACTGCCCATCCTTCATTAAAATTACTGATTGTCACTAAAATCACTAATTACTTGATTATTTTTTTAAATTTACCTGTTTATTGGGATACACTCAGTGTTTATTGGGATACGCTCAGTTTTCGGAAAAATGATGACACGTTAAAATGATTAATTTTCACTGAAATTACTGATTGTCAATAAAATTACCGATCAGTTGATTATTTTGTTAAAATTACTTGTCTATTGGGATACGCACAATTTTCGGAAACAAATTTGAATATAATAAACATTCCTTCGAAAAAGGTTAGATCATATACACCCATCGTGATACAGACGGCAGGAGGGCCTATGGAAGGAGGAGGAGGGCTGGGGAAGAGTAGATCCAACAGAAGATTCTTAACTGGGGCGGGAGGGGCTGGAGAAAAAGCGCAGCGTGGCGGCGGCGATGGCGTTACAGAGAGGCTAGGGGGAGACTGGATCATAGAGGGGCTTTATATAACATTGGAGTGCTTGGAGTAAGAAACAATGTTAGATTCTTCTGTAACTAGTATGATATTACGCCAGCTCGTAATTTTTGATTCAACTGACACAAACAGAAGGAGTGTTCAAGATTAAAATGATTAATTATTTGATCAAATATTATTGACCACAAATATTTGTCCAGAAATACTTAACCAATTATGTTGAAAGAAGTCTCATTCTGGTGATTTGTATCCAAAGACTAATTTAAATTGCATCCAAAATAAAAATTGGATTATGAGTACAAAGTCGCGAAGCATAATTTTGCATTGAATTAAGTACTCCAATTTTGAAAATATGAGTAAAGGGTCTATGGATGAAGATACAAAAAAGTTGATTTCCAATCGTAGATTTCCCAGGTTTAGCCAAGGCTTAGCTCAGGACCCCACTACTCCATCCTTCATTGAAATTACTAATGGTCACTAAATCACTAATTAGTTGATTATTTTGTTAAACTTACCTATTTATTGGGATATGCTCAGTTTTGGGAAATAAGTTTGAATATAATAAACATTCTTTCTATTTGTTTCAGTTATAAATCTCTTATCATTGAAGTGGTCCTAAAACTTCATCACGGCATCAGTAATGAACAACCCACTTGGTAGATCAACATAGCGTCCTTGACACTTTGGTCGATTAGGCAGTCCGAAAAGACACCTTTGTTGGTCCTGCTGGAAGGCCAACTATCTTCCATATCAAATGTTTTATGCTCGGAGTGGCCGATCCAATGGTATGTGTCCCCTGCTTGGAGCTCACCTTGCTCAGCAACTGGGTAACTGAGAGACGTGGCAACCAAACACGGGGAATTTCAAGATGCTTCCAAACCCCATTTCATGGACAAAGGACCTGTGTTGTTCTTTTAGGCCCTAGACAAGTGAATGCATAGCAAAAGGACTACTTCTGAAGCCGTGTTCAAGTTGAAAGTCACAAAAAGAAGGCTTCTTATATCAGTGTTATCAACAAGGTGCAATGAGCATTTCCGAATATTTCTCATGTTCTGTGATAAATGTACCTATGGTTTCTCTGCTGGTGATGGCTGAAGAACAACCTCCTTGATAGCCCAGACGTCTCAGGCCTACTCATGATTTTCACTATATAAAGTAGTGCGGTTCGATTCACTTTACCAAATCACGTACAAAATCGGTCACAGATTTATAGCTGAAACAAACCAACACCTTACGGCACGAGCTAACGACAACCATGTGTCACATGTGTATGTGTTCCCAATAATGATGACACGTTAAAATAATTAATTTTAACTGAAATTACTGATTGTCAATAAAATTACTGATCATTTGATTATTTTCTTAAAATTACTAGTCTATTTGGATACACCCAGTTTTCAGAAACAAATTTGAATATAATAAACATTCCTTCTAAAGAGGTCAGATCATATCCATCCATCGTGATAGAAATGGCAGGAGGACCTAGAGAAGGAGGAGGAGGAGGGCTGGGAAGAGTGGATCAAATAAAAGATCCTTTGAGCGGGAGGGGTTGGAGAAGGAAGGGCAGCGGCGGCGGCGATGGCGTCATAGAGAGGCTAGGGGAGACTGGATCATAGAGGGCTCTATATAACATTGGAGTGCTTCGAGCAAGAAACATTGTTAGATTCTTCTGTAACTAGTATGATTTTACGCCAGCTTGTAATGTTTTGATTCAACTGACACAAAATAGAAGGAATGTTTAATATTAAAATGATTAATTAGTTGATCAAGTATTATTGGCCACAAATATTTGTCCATAAATGCTTAACCAATTATGTTGAAAGAAGTCTTCTGACTGCCCATACTTCATTAAAATTACTGATTGTCACTAAAATCACTAATTATTTGATTATTTTGTTAAATTTACTTGTTTATTGGGATACGCTCAGTGTTTATTAGGATGCGCTCAGTTTTCGGAAAAATAATGACACGTTAAAATGATTAATTTTCACTGAAATTATTGATTGTCAATAAAATTACCGATCAGTTGATTATTTTGTTAAAATTACTTGTTTATTGGGATACGCCCAGTTTTCGGAAACAAATTTGATTATAATAAGCATTCCTTCGAAAAAGGTTAGATCATATCCACCCATCGTGATATAGAGGGCAGGAGGGCCTATGGAAGAAGGAGAAGGAGGGCTGGGGAAGAGTAGATCCAATAGAAGATTCTTAACTTTTGCAGGAGGGCTGGAGAAGAAAGCGCAGCGTGGCGGCGGCGATGGCGTTACACAGAGGCTAGGGGAGACTGGATCATAGAGGATGAGGGAGTCCCGGATTAGGGGGTGTCCGGATAGCCGAACTATCACCGTTGGCCGGACTCCTGGACTATGAAGATACAAGATTGAAGAGTTCGTCCCGTGTCTGGATGGGACTTTCATTGGCGTGGAAGGCAAGCTTGGCGATATGGATATGTAGATCTCCTACCATTGTAACCGACTCTGTGTAACCCTAACCTATCCGGTGTCTATATAAACCGGAGGGTTTTAGTCCGTAGGACGAACAACAATCATACCATAGGCTAGCTTCTAGGGTTTAGCCTCTACGATCTCGTTGTAGATCTACTCTTGTACTACCCATATCATCAATATTAATCAAGCAGGAGTAGGGTATTACCTCCATCGAGAGGGCTCGAACCTGGGTAAAAACATCGTGTCCCTTGTCTCCTGTTACCATCCGCCTAGACGCACAGTTCGGGACCCCCTACCCAAGATCCGCCGGTTTTGACACCGACATTGGTGCTTTCATTGAGAGTTCCTCTATGCCGTCGCCGTCAGGAAGGATGCCTCATCCCGTATTTAAAGACGATACTATCGCCAAAGGAGCCTTGGCCACTGGCCAGACTCTCCGGCTAGGTGGTTTTCTCATGACCGCCAGTTCGGCCGCCGCGCCGACAATGACTTCTCGAGTCATTGAAACCAATCTTCACGTTAATTCGGAACTTGCCGAACAGTTAGATCCGATCGAGCTCTCCTCCGTAAACGAGCTCTTGGATCGCATCGCCGCCGTGGGAGTCGCTACAGACTACGACCAGATCGGGCCTAAAACCGATCTGAGAGAGATCAACTCTCCCCAAGCTACCCATCATGTTGCTATGATAGAGGAGCAATGCGGTGATTCTTCTTCTATCTTAAGGACTAGCTACGTCCGGTTCGATCCCTCCATGCGGATTCCCGCAGAGGGACGGATGTCGATCAAGCCCGAACTTAAAGTCAGTGGCGAGTTGGACTCATTGGATAGCATTCAAAATCCAAACTTCCGAGTTCGAAACTTCCGGCCCCGAGTCTTAAATTGGACAGGGTCCGGATCTAGTTCCACCGCCCACCCAAACATTAGCGATCTATCCCGAATTCGCAAGAGCCAAGCTGAAGCGATTACATCATTCTTGGGCGATTCCTCCCGGTTATGGACAGGATAAAGGACTGCCGAGAGGAAGACGCAATCTCACTTTTTTGCAATAATTGCACGGACAAAGGAATCCTAAACGCCATAAGTCGTCGCGAAATTACACGCTTGGATGACTTGGTGACCATAGTACAAAAGTACTGTGCGATGGAGAGTGCCTGGAAAATCGGAAGTCAATTTTGGGATAATTCGGCCCCGAATACATCCCTAGTCCGGAATAAAAGGGTGCATCATCACCAACCACCTGGATTTAACGTCAAAAAACAAAAAAAACCCTAAAGGGTACGGAACCGTACTAGAGGGTTGGCTAAACGGACCCTGCAAAATTCATAGCACAGAGGGCGCCACTCCAACTCATAGCCTTCGAGCATGTTGGATACTACGGCGGTGGCCAAAAGTGGCGAAGAGCTTCTAGCTCGTAATCCCAGCCCAGCAATACCGAAGACGGTGTTAATAGTCTTGAGACTTTCGCATCAAATAACATGCGAAGCGAACACTCCGCAACCTTGCGAAGTCTACCAAGTAGCAACAATACATCCATGGAGGACACGGCTATTACCTTCAATGCCGGTGATTGAACCCAAATTCCGAACAGCCGAGCACCAGCCGCATTGGTTCTCAGTCCAATAGTGGACGGCTTTCGCCTTACAAAGGTACTCATGGATGGCGGCAGTGGACTGAACCTCATCTATGAGGAAACCCTCCGAAAAATGGAAATAGACTGGAACCGCATTGAGCAAAGCAACACAAACTTTAGAGGAATAATCCCTAGCCGGGAAGCATGCTGCACAGGAAAAATCACACTGGACATAGTGTTCGGCTCGCCGGACAATTACAGGTCCGAGGAGGTCACATTTCAAGTGGCCCCGTTCAGCAGCGGATATCATGCTTTATTGGGGCGAGAGGCATTCACAATTTTTCAAGCTATACCCCATTATGGGTACATGAAGCTTAAAATGCCCGGACCTAACGGAATCATCACTCTCGGTAGTGATCCGAACATAGCACTCTGCGCCGAAAACAAGACAGCCGCACTAGCCCTCGAGGCACTATCCGAAGCCCTAGCGGCCGAGGAACTCACTGTGATGCGCTCCACGGTGAACAGGGACGATGTGATACTTGATAAAAGATCCAAGTCCACCTCTTTTAAACCAGCGGATGAAATAGTCAAATTCCAAGTCCACCAACGGACCGCAAAGACGGCCTCCATCGGGCACAATTAAACCTGATGTAGACGCCAGACTACGAGAATTTCTACGAGAAAAGCGGGACATTTTTGCGGCACCCTTCGGACATGCCAGAATCCCACGTCGGCTGGCGAGCACAGCCTAAATATCCTAAAAGGATTCAAGCCAGTCAAACAGGCTCTTGGCGCTTTTCCGAACCCAAGAGACAGGCCATGGAGAGGAGCTAGCCAAACTTCTAGAAGCCGGATTCATCGAGATATAAAACACCGGACTGGTTAGCAAATCTGGTGATGGTACCAAAGAAGGACAAATCCTGGCGCCTATGTGTTGATTTCAAAGACCTTAATAAGGATTGCCCAAAGGATCCCTTCCCCTCCCTCGAATTGATCAAATTATCGGCGCTACAGCAGGACACGACTCATTGTGCTTCCTCGACGCTGTACTCGGCTACCACCAAATCAAGATGGCGGAGCAGACCAAGCTGCAACAGCATTCATCACTCCATACGGCCCATTCGCTTCAACACAATGCCCTTCGGGCTCAAAAACGCCGGCGCAACATATCAGCGCATGATTCGTATATGTCCGCAAACCAGATCGGCAAAACAGTGGAAGCATATGTAGATGACGTGGTCGTCAAATCCAAGCACGTTGAAACTATAGTAGACGATTTGAGGCTCACATTCGACAATCTTCGAAAATACGACATCAAGCTCAATCCGGAAAAATGCGTCTTCGGCGTTCCAGCCGGAAAGCTCCTGGGCTTCATTGTGTCCGGTAGAGGAATTGAAGCAAACCCAGCCAAGATCCGAGCTCTGTCACAATTGGATATTCCAAAAGACCTCAAACAAATATAAAAATTGACTGGATGCGTAGCGGCTCTAAGCCGCTTTATTTCTCACTTGGGAGAAAAGGCGTTACCCCTTTACCGCCTCCTTCGCCGCACCGAACACTTCGAGTGGACGGATGCCGCCACGGCCGGACTAGAAGAGATAAAAGCCATATTGGCAACAAATCCGGTCCTGGCCGCGCCCAACGTGGGTGAATCAATGCTATTATATATCGCCGCAACACATCAAGTTGTCAGCGCGGTGCTCGTTGTCGAACGAGAAACGGACGGACACCGGTTCCCTCTTCAAAGACCGGTTTACTATGTGTCCACTGTGCTCACTCCATGCAAGTCCCGGTACCCACATTATCAAAAGATAGCATACGCTGTGTTCATGGCATCCCGGAAGCTGCGACACTACTTTCAAGAGTGTTCGATAACTGGAGCCTCCGAAGTACCTCTTAACGACATTATAAACAACCGCGACGCGACGGGCCGGATTGCCAAATGGTCCATAGAGCTCCTTCCATTCGACATAACCTATAAGCCACGACGAGCTATTAAGTCGCAGGTTTTGGCCGACTTCTTGGCCGAATGGACCAAAGCTGAACTCCCTAAAGAGTACGGTGCATACTCCAATTGGATCATGCACTTTGACGGCTCCAAAATGTTGGCCGGCCTGGGGGCTGGCGTCGTCCTGACGTCCCCAACAGGGGACACAGTCCAATACGTCCTTCAAATAATGTATACGGACTCCAACAATGCAGACGAATACGAGGCCCTTCTGCACGGCCTCCGGATGGCAGTCTCCATGGGCATTAAACGCCTAGAGGTGCGCGGGGATTCGAACCTCGCGATATCTCAAATAAACAAAGACTTTGATGCCAAAGATCCGAAAATGGCAACATACCGCAATGCGGTCCTAAAAATGTCAGCATGGTTCGAAGGGCTCGAATTTCATCATATAGCCCGAGATAACAACCAGGCGGCGGACATATTGGCACACATCAGTGCAAAACGCGATGCCGTCCCGCCCAACATCTTCCTGGAACGGCTGTTCAAGCCATCCGTACTATGGGAAGGGGAGTCCAGAAATAACAATCCGGACCCAACCGCACTGCCTGACGCCGAACACTCTGACACAATAGGAGGCTCTGCCACCGAGAGAACACCCTCCGCCCACGAAATAATGGCGGTTATCGCCCCATGGACGGAACCATTCCTAGCCTATCTAACTAGGCAGGAACTCCCCGAAGACCAAAACGAAGCTCGCTGCATTACGGCGATCCAAAGCCTATAAAGTCCATGAGGGAGAGCTTTATAAGAAAAGCACAACAGGAGTCCTTCAAAGGTGTATATCCAAAGAGGAAGGGCGAAACCTCCTGGCTGAAATTCATGCCGGACTGGGTGGGCACCACGCCGCAGCCCGGGCCCTTGTAGGCAAGGCCTTCCATACAGGATTTTATTGGCCGACGGCCCAGACAGATGCGCATGATTTAGTCCAACAATGTGTCGGTTGCCAGCTTTTTGCTAACCAAAGCCACATGCCACCCACCGCCCTCAAAACTATACCCATCACCTGGCCGTTCGCGGTCTGGGGGCTTGACATGGTTGGACCCCTTAAGGGAGGAACCCACAAGCAAAATGGATAGAGGCCAAGCCTGTCAAGACGGCCGAATCCGGACCGGTGATAGACTTCATATCAGGGGTAGTGCACCGTTATGGCGTCCCCCACAGTATCATCACTGATAACGGCACCAACTTCACGGCCGATGAGGTCAAATTATGGTGCAAAAACATGGGCATCAAGCTCGACACGCCTCGATCTATCACCCTCAAACCAATGGTCAAGTCGAGCGAGCAAGCGGTCTAATCATGAGCGGCATTAAACCTGGACTAGTGCGGTCCCTCAAGGAATCTAACACGCCTTTGGGTTGAGGAGCTCGACTCCGTACTCTAGGGGCTGCGGACCACGCCGAATCGTACTACCGGATTCACACCATTTTTATGGTGTACGGCGCAGAGGCAGTCTTGCCCTGCGACATAATTCATGACTCACCTCGCGTGCGCATGTATGAAGAAAGAGAAGCCGAGCTCGATCGGCAGGACAGTTTGTGTTAGAGTTATAATATAAGTCATGTACCCCTTTGTATTTATCCCGTTGTATAAGGGGTTTCCTGCATATGTTCCACACCTGTACATGTATATATATACCGGCCTATGGCCTCATGGGAATACAAGTTGCTTATTCCTAACATGGTATTAGAGCTAGGTCAATTTTTTGCACGCTGCAACTCGTGCGTTTGATCCGTCTCTATATCCCGATCGATTTCCTCCCGATCGATCTCCTCTTCTTCTGCCCGATCTCACAGCTCCCGCCGGCCTGCCCCGATCTCACAGGACCTGGACTCCCTCGTAGGTCCCGATCTCCTGAGCGGTTCGATCGAGTCCGCTTGCAGCTGCTCCCGCTCGGAGTTCTGATCGGATCGAAGCTGCCGCTCGATCCCGTCGCCTGTTCCGCTCGAAGCTGCTCCCGCTCGGAGTCCCTATCGGATCGAAGCTGCTTCCGCTCGATCCCGTTGCCTGTTCCGCCAGCGCCCGCCCGTTCCGCCAGCGCCCATCCTCCCGGATCCAGTTGCCCTGAAGTCGCTACTCCCTGCTCGCGCCTGACTCCGCTGCTGGTGGTCTGCTGTTCCCGATTCTGCTGTCGCTGGTGCTCTCGTCGAATTAAAAAAAAATGTCTGCTGCGTCGGGCTATGTTGCTGTCCCTCGCTGTCCGGTGATCTTTGATGGTACTAATTACACCGAGTTCACTGGCTTCATGCGCATTCACATGCGTGGCATCCGTCTACGGGTGTTCTTTACGGCGAGGTCTCGCTGTCCGCCACGCCCCGTTCCTCCGGTGGCCCCTATTCCACCGACTCCACCAGTTCTTCCTCCGGATGCTAATCAGGCCGCCAAGGATGCGGCTAAGCTTCTTGATGAGGCTGCTGTTAGTGCTTATGATGAGAGGGTTTTGGCTTATGAGGAGGCTCTTGGGGCGTATCATGGTGCTCTGTCTGTTTACACCCGGTGGCTTGATGATGATGCTCGTCTTGCGGCTGTTCTCCTTGCTAGTGTTACGCCTCGATTTGCTTACGAGTTTCGGGTCTTCCTCTGTCTTTGAGATGTGGACTCGTCTTCGTCGGCGCTATGAGCCCTCTGGTGATGCCTTATACCTTTACGTGGTCCGTCAGAGCATGCTCTTCAGCGAGGTGACTCTCTGTTGATGATTTCTATGCACGAGTTACGCTATCTGGCGCCGACTTGATTCTCTCCGCGATGCTGGTTGTCGTACTTGCCCCTGTTGCCGGGCTGTCGGACCAATTTGGAGTTTCATCGCGTCACGAGTTCCTCTCTCGGCTCAGAAGGAGTTTGAGCCCAGCGTGCTTTCGATTGTTTGCTCGTGGCCGTATTTCTCTCATGGGCGCTTTCGAGATTCGTGCCGAGGAGACTCGCCACGTGGTCTTTGGGTTCTTTGGAGGTTCCTTACGTGCTCGCTACTCGGGCTTCTTCCACACCACCTGCTGCACCAACCCCTTCTCGCTCGAGTGCTCCGCCGCTTTTGCCCACTCCTTCTGGAGGCTCAGGTCGCCCCCGTCCACATTGCGGCTACTGCAACAATGATGGTCATATTGAGTCCCAGTGCTACACGAAGAAGAAACACCTGCGCAAGGCGCGCTCATCATCTTCAGGGACTTCGTCATCTACCTCGACAGCTTCAGCCATTGCTTTGGTGAGCAGGATATTACGAGACTTAGCGTGCGCTTTCATGCTTCGTGTTCTTCCTCGATGGGTGCTGCTGGTTACGTGGTGATGCTTCCGTGACCGAGCAACCGCCCTCTACGATCGGTACATCCCCATGGGTTACGGACTGGAGCTTCTTTTCATATGTCTTCTCATTCTTCCACTTTGTCCTCTCTTGATTGCTGGATTCTCCTGTTCATGTCTTCACCGCTGATGGTACTCCACTTTACATTGCTAGTAGAGGCAATCTTTCCACTCCTTCTTATTCTGTTCTGATGTTGCTCATGTTCCTCGACTTACCATGAATCTGTTTTCTGCTGGTCAACTTCTCGATTACGGTTGTCGCGTCATCCTTGACGTTGACTCTTGTTCTGTCGGGACCGTCGCACACACACTCTGGTTGGGGCTGGCCCTCGCCGCCGTGATTCTCGGGGTCTTTGGGAGTTGGACTGGCTTCATGTTCCTTCGCTGCCACCACCATCGCCAGTTCCTCCGCTTGATCGCCTCGTTCTTGGTTCCTTTCAGCGATGGCATCATCGGCTTGGTCATCTGTGTGGTTCTCGGTTGTCGTCTTTAGTTAAATCGAGGTCTTCGGGTCATCTCGGGAGCTGTCTCTTTAGAGTGTCGGGGTTGTCGTCTTGGCAAGCGATTCAGTTACCATATTCACATAGTGAGTCGGTGTCTAAGCGTCCTTTCGATTTAGTCCATTACGATGTATGGGGTCCGGCTCCTTTAAGCGAAGGTGGCCATAAATATTATATTATTTTCATAGATGATTTCTCTCGTTACACATGGCTTTATTTCATGACTTCTCGTAGTGAGGTGTTGTCTATTTATAAGCGTTTTGCTGCCATGGTTCATACTCAGTTCTCTTCACCCATTCGTGTTTTTCAGGCCGACTCATTTGGTAGTATATCTCTAAGATGTTGCGTGGTGTTCTTGCTGAGCAAGGCACTCTCTCTCAATTCTCTTGTCCTGGTGCTCATGCTCAGAATGGTGTGGCTGAGCGAAAGCATCGACATCTTCTTGAGACGGCTCGTGCATTGATGATTGCTGCCTCTCTCCTGCCTCATTTTTGGGCTGAGGCCGTCTCCACCTCCACCTATCTTATCAACATACAGCCTTCCGCTGCTCTACAGGGTGGTGTTCCTTTTGAGCGTCTTTTTGATCGTTCTCCCGATTATTCGATGCTTCGCTTGTTTGGTTGTGTTTGCTATGTTCTACTTGCCTCGCGAACGCACCAAACTGACCGCTTCGATCTGTTGAGTGTGTCTTCTTAGGCTACTGATGATGAGCATAAGGGCTATCGTTGTTGGGATCCTATCGGTCGTCGGATCGTATCTCCCGAGGCGTGACTTTTGTGAGTCTCGTCCCTTCTACCCCGCCCATCCTCCTCGATCGCTTTGATGGAGGATATCTCTTCCTCACTTTTCCGACTCACCTATTACCCTGTCGAGCTGTGCCTAGTCGTTCCACCCTCTGCTTCTCCACCTCTAGTCGATTTGCAGCCACCATCTTTCCCGGTCTCCTCGCCTAGCATGTCACGGATTCTACACCTTCATCTCCGGTGACTTCTTCGTCGCCACCCCGATTCTACCTTGGCGATTCCTCCTTCTATTGTTCCATCTTTTCCTCGGCATTACACTCGCCGTTCACGACTGTGGATGCCTACGTGGATAGTCGTCATCTTCCTCTCAGCCTACTTATGGCTTGCGTTCTCGTCCTCGTCCTTTGTTGATCGCTTTGGATTTCCCACCGCTGGTGCTGCTGTTCTTGAGCCGACTTCTTATCATCGGCTGTTGTTCATCTGAATGGCAGTTTGCGATGGCAGAGGAGATTGCTGCTCTTGAACGCACTGGTACCTGGGATCTTGTTTCTCTTCCTCCCGGAGTCCGTCCGATCACTTGTAAGTGGGTCTACAAGGTTAAGACTCGCTCCGATGGTTCTCTTGAGCGTCACAAAGCTCGTCTTGTGGCCCGTGGTTTTCAGCAGGAGCACGGTCGTGATTATGACGAGACTTTTGCTCCTGTGGCCCATATGACCACTGTTCGTACACTTCTTGCCGTTGCTTCGCACGCTCTTGGTCTATATCTCAGCTT
Source organism: Aegilops longissima (assembly GCA_021605205.1). Lineage (NCBI taxonomy): Eukaryota > Viridiplantae > Streptophyta > Magnoliopsida > Poales > Poaceae > Aegilops > Aegilops longissima. The sequence goes on along the minus strand of CM038678.1, from coordinate 327,962,184 downwards.
GATGTTAAGAATGCCTTTCTTAATGGTGAGCTGCGTGAGGAGGTCTACATGCAGCCACCACCTGGGTATTCTGTTCCTGATGGCATGGTATGTCGTCTTCGTCGCTCTCTCTATGGCCTTAAGCAAGCCCCCCGCGCCTGGTTTGAGTGCTTTGCCTCTGTGATCACTGCTGCTGGTTTTCAGCAAGTGCTCATGATCCAAGCATTGTTTATTCACCTTTCTCCTCGTGGTCGGACTCTTCTTCTTCTCTATGTTGATGACATGATCATCACGGGGGATGACCCCGAGTATATTGCCTTTGTAAAGGCCCGTCTTAGTGAGCAGTTTCTTATGTCTGATCTTGGACCTCTTCGCTACTTTCTTGGGATTGAAGTCTCTTCTACCTCTGATGGCTTTTTTATATCCCAGGAAAAGTATATCCAGGATCTTCTTGCTCGTGCTGCTCTTCTTCGACGAAGCGTTGTTGCGACTCCTATGGAGCTCAATGTTCACCTCCGTACTACTGATGGTGATCCTCTCCCTGACCCGACGCGATATCGTCATCTTGTGGGCAGTCTTGTCTATCTAGCTGTCACTCGTCCGGACATCTCTTATCCGGTTCATATTCTGAGTCAGTTTGTCTCTACTCCCACCTCGGTTCACTATAGTCATCTCCTTCGTGTTCTTCGATATCTTCGAGGCACGATCTCTCACCGTCTATTCTTTCCTCGCTCCGATTCTTTACAGCTTCAGCCTATTCGGATGCTCGTGGGCTAGTGATCCTTCAGATCGCCGTTCACTTTCTGCTTCTTGTGTTTTCTTGGTGGTTCTCTCATTGCACGGAAGGCGAAGAAACAGCTTGCGTTTCCGTTCAGTGCGAGGCTGAGTTGCGACAATGGCTCTTTGACGGCAGAGGTGACTTGGTTACGGTGGTTACTTCAGGATTTTGTGTTTCGTCACTACACCGACTCTGCTCTTATCGACGAAGACAGGTGCTATCAGCATTGCGCGCGATCCTGTGAAGCATGAGCTCACCAAGCATATTGGTGTTGATGCTTTCTATGTGCGCTGGTGTGCGAGATCAAGTTATTGCTCTTGATATGTGCCTTCGAATTCTGATTGGCGGATTTCTGACGAAGGCCAGACTAGAGCACAACATGGCTTTATCTCTCCAAACTCGGTGTTGTTCATCCACCATGAGTTTGAGGGGTGTTAGAGTTATAATATAAGTCATGTACCCCTTTGTATTTATCCCGTTGTATAAGGGGTTTCCTGCATATGTTCCACACCTGTACATGTATATATATACCGGCCTATGGCCTCATGGGAATACAAGTTGCTTATTCCTAACAGTTTGGACGCATTGGAGGAGCGTGACGTGGCAAAAGCTCGTTCCGCATTTTATCAACAGCAGGCTCGAAGATATCAAAGCGAGGAAATGCGGGCCAAAGCTTACAACGTTGGCGAACTAGTTCTACGCTTTGCGGACAAGAAAAGGACAAACTCTAGCCCAAATGGGAAGGTCCCTTCATCATCGACCAAGTCTGTTGGCGGAGCATACCGTCTGCTAAACGCATCGGATAACCGACTCGAGCGAACCCATGGAGCGCAGCCCGTCTATGAAGATTCTCGCCTAAGCGCCGGACTCCAAGTTCGTCTCCTTCCTCCGTCCACATTTTCTATTTTGCTGTCTTTTATTTCTCTCCTTCCTCCCTTTCTTTTTAAAGCCTTTAGAGGCTCGTTCGCGCTTTGTTAGCACATATTTGACACGCTGTCGCGCTCATTATACTCGGGAGCTTCTTTGTGAAGCTTATTTATCTGAGCTTCATGCCCAACACATGTGTCAAACTTCCGCATGTACCTTTTATTAGCCATTATATGCATCGATATGACTTAAGTTTTGGCCAAGCTGGGTTGCTGGCTCTGTGCTTACCCCTCGTTCCCGATTGTTCGGCTAGGTGGTAAAGGAGCACCTCTGCGATTATTCTTGCCGGGTCAGCGGATGTGTACCTCAGAATGGGTGAAGCCAAAGCTAAGCGTTCTTAAGGGAATACTCGGTCGGTGAACTGAAAGATGATTTTAACTATTTATCCATCTGCCCCGGATGATTTTCTGCTTTCTTAGCAGTTTTGACATGCACTTTAGGGCATGCATCCCAGCGAAAGGAACCCTTAACGGAACTATTCTCCCTGGAAGATGTTTCTTACTATCCATGTAATATAACATAACTAGTTGGGCACTTGTCTGATACAGCAATAATGACCCCTACGCCTTGTCTCCATGCATACCCCGGTTCTTATATAACCACGAAGGTATTCGGACACACTCCGGACTATTGGGTCCTGAGGTCAAAGCGAAAAGGTCCGCTATGACAAACGATCTACAATCCGTCTAGAAGACATTTTTCATGTCATATTTAATTACATAGTCAACTCGACTCATTGTATTCCACCTCGATGCCATCTAATAGGCTATCTAATTTACAATCTTGTTGGGAATACTTGGCGGCCAATTCTACTTGGCCGTACACTAACTTCTGAGGACCTCCTTCCCATCGGGCCCCACAGGTCCGACCTCAGCCATGTGGTTTGGGTCAGCCTTGGTACCACGTCTTCACCATGGCCCAGCCTCCTGGTGCCTCGACGGCAGCCGATATCTTCCATAGTCGGAGCGCCGCCGTGCTCCTTGAAGCCGCTCTGCTAGCTCTCCAATGCCTTGGGCAGGGAGATAGATAGCCACAAGGCACGGCGGCGCCTTCCATCACTGCCGAACTCGTTCGTGCAGGTGACGCATTCGGGAAGAAGATCACCAAGAACTGGGCATCTCCTCTTCGGGGCGACACGTGAGCAAACCTACATACATGTTTATGTTAGTTGCCTTCCTCGCCGAACTCTTTCAAAGTTCGCTCAAGCACTTACTAAAAATGCCGCGACGAAGCCGTCGATTCTCCTTCTGGTCGGACAACTGAGCACGAACATCCTTTAGTTCCTCACACGGTTGGGTGTTGGCATCTTGAGGCTATTTTTCTCCTGCCGCACTCGTAAGCACGCCTCGCTGGCCTTTAGCTGGCGCGGAGATGTTGCTTGTCGGATCTAGTCGGCGCCATCTGCAATATTATTGTCGATTTACACACGCCACACTTCCTAACCTATTTATCGTTTGAAGCATATATTACGGAGGGGTCTCTGTGGCTCCCCACATGGCGGCTAGTGACCTCAAGTTGGGCCTTGCATTCTTCAAGCTCCCGACGATCGGGTATTCTTTTTAGAAGATCCTGCATAACAAATGATCCTTAAATCAGTTATTCTAACTATTTTAAGTCTCGGGGACTCTTGGCATATATAAGCATCAAATTTCCTTACCATATGTCCTTTACATCTTTGCTCCGTAGCTCTCGCTAGACCATCTTGAGCGGCACGGAGTGCGCATCTCCCAATTGAAGGCATTCAAGGCCTCTTGGGAGAAACATGCGTCACGAAGAACTGTCCGGCGGCGCCTGTGATTCATGGCACTCTCCACCTCGGAGTTGGTGGCGGACAATCTGTCGGCATCCTCTGGCAGAGGAGCATCCGACGCACGCCTTGTGCTCGCCTCCGCTTCCGGACCCGGCTTTGGAGCCTGGCCGGCAGAGGTTCGATTGGCAACCTCTCCGGACTCAGTCCGGCGAGCCCTCTTTTTCCTGAAAGGAGCACCAGCGTTAGTACACCTCCCCGGAATCAATCCTGGGAATATGGTGACACGCCATACCGTTGCGCCAGAGTTTCGATCCGGACCGCACTTCTTTTTAGCCTGCGGGGCCGTACTGCCCCTTGTTGGCTAGTCGTTGCGGGCTCGGCTTCCTGCCTCGAAGGTACCCCCTGCGAAACACCATTGGTATACGGTGATCAACAAATAAGCACGGATAGGTCATTATCGGAGTATTGGGACCTCGGTCTCAGTTACCTGTGAGGCAGGAAGCATTCCGGGGTAATCGGCCGTAATGGCAACCAAAGCATTGTCGATGCTAAGTTGGTGGAACACCCCGTCGATCAACTCCACCTTTATAGCGGATCCTCTTCGGAGGCGGATCGAGGACCGCCCGGATCCTCGGGTTGTGGGGCGGGCTGTGTATCTTCTCTGACGGCCCGGCGCAGTTCTCGCAGAAACCATGAAATGAGATATTTAACCACGGGAACATGGATCGGACAGGCCACAAAGATGTTTGCTTACCCAACTTCGAGGATTATTCGAAGAAAACTCGCTCAGTGGGTTGACGCGGAGAAAATCCTCCTCCTGCCCTTTATACATGGCAGACAAGGTCTTCACCAGTTCGGTGACCGATCCCGGCCCTTTGCGGCCATGGCGGGTGGCATCGTCCTCCCCGTTGAAGTCCCACATGGGGTGGCCCCTATATTGGAGCGGTTGCGCTCCCCTCATAATGCAGATTGCCATGACTCCAATCATGGTCAATCCGGCATGAGCCAGTAATCTTATTCGGCTCATCAAGTAAAGGACATCCCGGTCATTTTCCCTCAGGGGCTCATGAGCGCCAGCTTAGGCGCTTCTTCATAGGAGCATTGCTAAACTCGGAAGGCCGATCCGAACAGGTCCGCAGCGGGGCGTCCTCCATATAAAACCATTCCGAAGGCCAATCTTTGGACGCCTTCTTGAGGTTCGGATAGATATCCGGTCCCAGCGATGCGCCATAGTTCGCTCCGCCCACTTGATATATTGACCCCTCATGAGAACGGGGTACTAGGCAGAATAATCTCTTCCACAGCGCAAAATGAGCCTCAATGCCCAAGAACAGCTCGCAAAGGGCCACGAAGCCCATGATGTGCAAAATGGAGGCAAAGCGAAGGTGGTGCAATGGAGGCCGTAGAACTCCAAGAGCCCCGGAGAAAGCGGATGGATTGGAAACCGAGTCCTCTTACTAGATAAGAGATGAAGCATACCCGCTCTCCTTTAGAGGATTGGGGACACTCTCCGCTTGCTTTCCGCCCTTGTAGGTGGCAAGTCCGGCTCGAACGGAACCATGAAGGCCGGGGAAGAAATCCCTTGGTTTGGAGTATAACTAGCTCGCTATGCGGGGGTGAGCATCTCTCCCAATTTCAGTGCTGAGGGCTGGGAGCGTGAGAGGAGGAGCAGCCGATTGTCCATGATGGAATGGGTTTTGGTCAGAAGCGCTCCGATGAAAGCTCGCGAAGGGGGGGTGGTGTGACTCAGATCTAGATCCTCACCCCTTTTATAGGCGGCTCATTTGCGCAGCTAGGGGGGTAAGTGTAAAAATACCCTGGCTTTTCGCATTCATTCAAACACGTGGAAGATGGCCATTATTGGGCGTAGAAGCCAAGGGCGCAGCATTTATCGAAGCGGACACTATTCGATGAGTGTATGGAATTTGGAGAAGAACCCGCCGCAATGCGAAGACAATCAACGCGCGGACTCATCGTCATTGAAGCCTGGTTCGGGGCTCTTGAGGAGTCCCGGATTAGGGGTGTCCGGATAGCGAACTATCACCGTTGGCGGACTCTGGACTATGAAGATACAAGATTGAAGACTTCGTCCGTGTCCGGATGGGACTTTCCTTGGCGTGGAAGGCAAGCTTGGCGATCGGATATGTAGATCTCCTACCATTGTAACCGACTACTGTGTAACCCTAACCTATCCGCTGTCTATATAAACCGGAGGGTGTTAGTCCGTAGGACGAACAACAATCATACCATAGGCTAGCTTCTAGGGTTTAGCCTCTACGATCTCGTGGTAGATCTACTCTTGTACTACCCATATCATCAATATCAATCAAGCAGGAGTAGGGTATTACCTCCATCGAGAGGGCCCGAACCTGGGTAAAAACATCGTGTCCCTTGTCTCCTGTTACCATCCGCCTAGACGCACAGTTCGGGACCCCCTACCCGAGATCCGCCGGTTTTGACACCGACAGAGGGCTTTATATAACATTGGAGTGCTTGGAGCAAGAAACAATGTTAGATTGTTCTGTAATTAGTATGATTTTACGCCAGCTCGTAATGTTTTGATTCAACTGACACAAATAAAAGGAATGTTTAAGATTAAAATTATTAATTTGTTGATCAAATATTATTGACTACAAATATTTGTCCAGAAATACTTAACCAATTATGTTGAAAGAAGTCTCATTCTGGCGATTTGTATCGAAAGACTAATTTAAATTGCATCCAAACTAAAAATTGGATTATGAGTACACAGCAGCGAAGCATAATTTTTCATTGGATTAAGTATTCCAATTTTGAAAATTTGAGTAAAGGATATATGTAATAAGATACAAAAAAGTTGATTCCAATCGTAGATTTCCCAAGTTTAGCCAAGGCTTAGCTCAGGACCCCACTACTCCATCCTTCATTGAAATTACTGGGTGTCACTAAAATCACAAATTAGTTGATTATTTTGTTAAACTTACCTGTTTATTGGGATACGCTCAGTTTTCGGAAATAAGTTTGAATATAATAAACAATCTTTCTGTTTGTTTCAGTTATAAATCTCTTATCATTGAAGTGGTCCTAAAACTTCATCACGACATGAGTAATGAACAACCCACTTGGTAGATCAACATAGCGTTCCTTGACACTTTGGTCGACAAGGCAGTCCGAAAAGACACCCTTGTTGGTCCTGCTGGAAGGCCAACTATCTTCCATATCAAATATTTTTATGCTCAGAGTGGCTGATCCAATGGTATGTGTCCCCTGCTTGCAGCTCACCTTGCTCGGCAACTGGGTAACTGAGAGTCGTGGCAACCAAACACGGGGGAGTTTCAAGATGCTTCTAAACCCCATTTCATGGACAAAGGACCTGTGTTGTTCGCTTAGTCTCTAGACAAGCGAATACATAGCAAAAGGACTACATCTAAAGCCGTGTTCAAGTTGAAAGTCACAAAAAGAAGGTTTCTTATATCAGTGTTATCAACAAAGTGCAATGAGCATTTCAGAATATTTCTTATGTTCTATGATAAATGTACCTGTGGTTTCTCTTCTGGTGATGGCTGAAGAACAACCTCCTTAATAGCCCCAGATGTCTCAGGCCTACTCATGATTTTCACTATGTAAAGTAGTGCGGTTCGATTCACTTTACCAAATGACGTACAAAATCAGTCACAGATTTGTAGCTAAAACAAACCAACACCTTACGGCACGAGCTGACGATAACCATGTGTCACATGTGTCTGTGTTCCCAATAATGGTGACACGTTAAAATGATTAATTTTCACTGAAATTACTGATTGTCAATAAAATTCTGATCAGATGATTATTTTCTTAAAATTACTTGTCTATTGGGATACACCCAGTTTTCAGAAACAAATTTGAATATACTAAACATTCCTTCTAAAGAGGTCAGATCATATCCATCCATCGTGATAGAAATGGCAGGAGGACCTAGGGAAGGAGGAGGAGGAGGTCTGGGGAAGAATGGATCCAATAGAAGATCCTTAAATGGGGCGGGAGGGGCTGGAGAAGGAAGGGCAGCGCGGCGGCGGCGATGGCGTCTCAGAGAGGCTAGGGGAGACTGGATCATAGAGGGGCTCTATATAACAATGGAGTGCTTCGAGCAGGAAACATTGTTAGATTCTTCTGTAACTAGTATAATTTTACGCCAGCTCGTAATGTTTTGATTCAACTGACACAAATAGAAGGAATGTTTAAGATTAAAATGATTAATTAGTTGATCAAGTATTATTGGCCACAAATATTTGTCCAGAAACGCTCAGTTGGGAACGCAGTCACAACAGTCAGTCATAGGTTCAATTGGATCCCACCCACCAAGTTGTATTTGCATGCTCCCAAGGTACTACCTCCATCCTAGTTTATTGGTCCATATTGTATCCGCTTACGTTGGTCGTTGATTTGATGGTCTCGTAAACCAAAATCAAAATATGACACATCGTACGAACGACTAAACCCTAGACATTAAATGCTAACTTTGTACAACCATCATTAACTTGTTTTACTGTTTAATTGATTTCGTCGGAATTACTGATTGTCTATTTAATATTACTGATTATTTTATTAAATGTACTTAATGTAAACCCTCTCGTGACATTCGCGGTTAATGAAAAGACGTCACACAAATTTATTTGATGAGCATAGAAGAACATTTAAGATAGATTAGGAAAGAAACTGTTAGATCACTTCATTCGTTTCGAACGAAACAGTTCGAGACATAAAATTGGAATAAATTGTAACTGAAACAAATTGAAGAAAGGTGTAATTTTAACAAAATAATCAAATGATCAGTAATTTTAGTAAGAATTAGTAATTTCAATAAAGGATGGACAGTCACAAGACTTCTTCAACATAATTTGTTAAGCATTTCTAAACAAATATTTGTGGCCAATAATACTTGATCAACTAATTAATCATTTTAACGTGTCATCATGATTGGGACCGCAGACACAACAGTCAACTATAATTTCAATTGGATCCTGCCCACCAAGTTGTATTTGCTTGTTTCCAAGGTACTACCTCCATCCAAGTTTATTTGTCCACATTGTACCCGCTTACGCTGGTTGTCCAAGTTGTATTTGCATGTTTCCAAGGTACTACCTCCATCCTAGTTTATTTGTCCACATTGTACCCGCTTACGCTGGTTGTTCAAGTTGTATTTGCATGTTTCCAAGGTACTACCTCCATCCTAGTTTATTTAACCACATTGTACCTTCTCATAAACCAAAATCAAAATATGACACGTCGTACGAGCGACTAATAAAATGACACTATTGGCTCATGTCTATGGGAGATTCGTGAGAGTCCAAAAATTTGGATCTCACGTTCAGTTGTTCAATAACATGTCCAATAGAAGAATCTCATGTAACAAGATGTTCCCTCCTCAGAGATAAGCTTCTAGAAAAATTAGATGGCTTTTCATATTTTTTGAAAAGTTCGCATTAAATTTGCTATTATAATTAGGTGAGATCATAATTTTTTTGTTGGATCTCGATCGTAGTGATACACATATTCATAAATGGCTTTTCATACGATAAACCGAAAGATGCGCAATGATCTCACCTTCATGCGGCCTTCCGATTAGTTGTGTCGTAAATGTAAATGTGTGGCGTGCATATCGGACAACGGGCAGCATAACCAAACCTGCTCTCTCACCCCTTTTTTTCCTAACTGTGAAATGTACTTCCGTGCCACCATTTGCCATATTTCTAAATTAAGTTTCACCATCTTTTCTATTTTTTATCACCCAAGAATACTCTGGGATAGTCTGCCCTTGTCCGGGAAGAAGTGGAAACGATATGAGGCCACCGCAATTTTCCTAAGTGCCGATGTAGATCGAGGGATATGGGTATATATATACTCCCTTCGTCCAGAAATACTTTGTTCTCTCACAATTCCTACTATACCTTATCATTTCCACAATTTATATTGAGCAATATAAACCAACAAAAGAAAAAAATCTTCTATGATTTAAGACATTACTTTTGGGATGAACCACATCTATATAAAGGAGGAGTAGATGGTATTATTAGATGTTGTTTACCTGATCATGAACATGAACAAATCCTACGGAAATTACACTCCAAAGCCCACGGAGGGCATCATGCGGGAGATAGAACTGCACACAAGGTATTACAATCTAGTTTTTATTGGCTTACTCTTTTCAAGGATGGTCGTAAGTTTTTCTTGTCTTGTGCTGAATGTCAAAGAATTGGTAATATTTGTAGAAATAGCAATCTTGATCCATGCAAACTCAGCAGACACCTTCGGAGATACCTGTAGAGCATCTTTATGATCACCCAGTTACGTTGTGACGTTTGATAGCACATAAGGTATTCCTCCGGAGTCCGGGAGTTGCACCATCTCTTCTATTTTTTTTGTTATCACCCAAGATTACTTTGGGATAGTCCACCCTTGTCCGAGAAGAAGAGGAAATGAGAGGAGGCCACCGCAATTTGCCTAAGTGCCATTGTAGATCGAGGGATATATATTCCCTCCGTCCGGGAATACTTGTCGGAGAAATGAATGTATGTAGATGTATCTTAGCTCAAGATACATCCATTAAGAGGGTCCGAACCTGGGTACACATTGTGTCCCACTTAAGAGGGTCCGAACCTGGATACCTGTAGATGCATCTTTATGATCTCGGGTTTTACCTCCATTAAGAGGGTCTGAACCTGGGTACACATTGTGTCCCACTTGTCCCTTGTTACCATCAATCCTCAGACGCACAGTTCGAGACCCCCTACCCGAGATTTGCCGGTTTTGACACCGACACCGAACCCTTCCTGGCCTATCTTAATAGGCAGGAGCTTCCTGATGATCAAAATGAGGCCCGTCGCATAGTTCGACATTCTAAAGCCTATATAGTTCATGAAGGTCAACTGTGTGAGAAAAGCACTATTGGAGTCCTCCAAAGGTGCATCTCCGAAGAGGAGGGACGGCAGCTCTTGGCTGAAATACATGCTGGTCTAGGCGGCCATCACACCGCAGCTCGGGCCCTCGTAAGCAAGGCCTTCTGGACAGGTTTCTTCTGGGTAACAGCCCGAGCAAACGCACAAGCCCTTGTGAAACGTTGCGTGTGATGTCGGATTTTCGCCAATCAAAGTCATATCCCTACCACTACCTTAAGACAATCCCCATCACTTGGCCTTTCGCGGTCTGGGGTCTAGACATGGTCGGGCCCCTTAAAGGGGGAAGCAACAAGAAGAAATATTTACTGGTTATGGTGGATAAATCACTAAGTGGATAGAGGCCAAACCCGTAAAAACGGCTGAAGCAGGGCGGTGATC